>OY288268.1:88416987-89616987 GCA_958450335.1 Hibiscus tridactylites
TATGTATGTAGGTATGTATGTACGAATGTATGTATGTATGTATGTATGTATGTACGAATGTATGTACGAATGTATGTACGAATGTATGTATGTATGTATGTATGTAGGTATGTATGTACGAATGTATGTACGAATGTATGTACGAATGTATGTACGAATGTATGTATGTATGTATGTATGTACGAATGTATGTACGAATGTATGTATGTATGTATGTATGTACGAATGTATGTACGAATGTATGTATGTATGTATGTATGTATGTACGAATGTATGTATGTACGAATGTATGTACGAATGTATGTATGTATGTATGTATGTACGAATGTATGTACGAATGTATGTATGTACGAATGTATGTACGAATGTATGTAGGTATGTATGTATGTATGTAGGTATGTATGTACGAATGTATGTACGAATGTATGTATGTACGAATGTATGTATGTATGTATGTATGTAGGTATGTATGTACGAATGTATGTACGAATGTATGTATGTATGTATGTATGTATGTAGGTATGTATGTACGAATGTATGTACGAATGTATGTATGTATGTATGTATGTATGTATGTAGGTATGTATGTACGAATGTATGTACGAATGTATGTACGAATGTATGTACGAATGTATGTATGTATGTATGTATGTACGAATGTATGTACGAATGTATGTATGTATGTATGTATGTACGAATGTATGTACGAATGTATGTATGTATGTATGTATGTATGTACGAATGTATGTATGTACGAATGTATGTACGAATGTATGTACGAATGTATGTATGTATGTATGTATGTACGAATGTATGTACGAATGTATGTACGAATGTATGTACGAATGTATGTAGGTATGTATGTATGTACGAATGTATGTACGAATGTATGTATGTATGTATGTACGAATGTATGTACGAATGTATGTATGTATGTATGTACGAATGTATGTACGAATGTATGTATGTATGTATGTACGAATGTATGTACGAATGTATGTATGTATGTATGTACGAATGTATGTACGAATGTATGTATGTATGTATGTACGAATGTATGTACGAATGTATGTATGTATGTATGTACGTATGTATGTACGTATGTATGTATGTATGTATGTATGTATGTATGTATGTATGTATGTATGTATGTATGTATGTATGTATGTATGTACGAATGTATGTACGAATGTATGTACGAATGTATGTATGTATGTATGTATGTATGTATGTATGTATGTATGTACGAATGTATGTATGTATGTATGTACGAATGTATGTATGTATGTATGTACGAATGTATGTACGAATGTATGTACGAATGTATGTACGAATGTATGTATGTATGTATGAATGTATGTACGAATGTATGTACGAATGTACGAATGTATGTACGAATGTATGTATGTATGTATGTACGAATGTATGTACGAATGTATGTACGAATGTATGTACGAATGTATGTACGAATGTATGTACGAATGTATGTACGAATGTATGTACGAATGTATGTACGAATGTATGTATGTATGTATGTACGAATGTATGTACGAATGTATGTATGTATGTATGTACGAATGTATGTATGTATGTATGTATGTATGTATGTATGTATGTATGTATGTATGTATGTATGTATGTATGTATGTATGTATGTATGTATGTATGTATGTATGTATGTATGTATGTATGTATGTACGAATGTATGTACGAATGTATGTATGTATGTATGTACGAATGTATGTACGAATGTATGTACGAATGTACGTACGAATGTATGTATGTATGTATGTACGAATGTATGTATGTATGTATGTATGTATGTATGTATGTATGTACGAATGTACGAATGTATGTATGTATGTATGTACGAATGTACGAATGTATGTATGTATGTACGAATGTATGTATGTATGTACGAATGTACGAATGTATGTATGTATGTACGAATGTACGAATGTATGTATGTATGTACGAATGTATGTATGTATGTATGTATGTACGAATGTATGTATGTATGTACGAATGTATGTATGTATGTATGTATGTATGTATGTATGTATGTATGTACGAATGTACCAATGTATAAACCCTACCCCTACCCCCAAACCCTAAACCCTGAACTCCAAAACAATAAACCGTAATTCCTATTTGTATGTACATATAATGTATTAATATTATGTATGTTAAATCCTAATTCCTACACAATAAACCCAAAAATAGAATGAACTCGACCTGAAACGAAATCGACCTGAAATGAACCCGACCTGAAACGAAACCGACCTGAAATGAACCTGACTTGAAACGAAACCGACCTGAAATGAACCCGACCTGAAACAAAACCGGCCTAAAATGAACCCAACCTGAAACGAAACCGACCTGAAATGAATCCGACCCAAAATGAACCCGACCTAAATTGAACCTGGCCTGAAATGAACCCAACCTAAAATAACCTGTAACCGATTTAACCCGACTTGACAGAGCTCGACCTGAAACCCAATTGTTGACCTGTTTTTAAATCCCTATTTATAATAATTTAAGTTGATATATTTCATATATTATAACATTAGAGAATTTGATTATCATTTATACATACATATGCGCGCGCGCGCACATATATATATATATAAAACTTACAATATCATGTCTAAAATGATTATTTATCTTCTTAAAAACACTTTTTGACAGCAATGCTAAACATTAAAATTTTTAAACAACTTTTTAAAATCCCCTTTTAGAATATTTTTTAACACTTTTAAAATCAATTTTTAAAAACAATGATACTAGTACTCCCTTATATAGCAAAGTATTACGATCACTTACTAAATTTTTGAGAATTAAAATTTAGCCCTTCAAAAATTTTAAAAGGTTAAATTTGGTCTTTTTAAAATTTTAAATATTTTATTTTTATTTTAAAATTTTTGAATATTTTTAATTAAGCACTATCTTAAAAGTTTTAAAAGTTTTAAATAAGTATTAAAATATTTGAAAATTTTAGTTTGACCCCAATTTCTTTAAAAAATAAATTAAACCCTTTAATTTAAAAAAAAATTAAATTGAGCCCTCGAATTATGTTGCCAGATTCGCTCTGACCACAAACCAAGAAGAAAGTCGTCAAAGCTGGACGTTTCCAGGGTAGTTCTGCGGTACGGCAGCCTAATATAAGGCTAATATACGGCGTTACTGGAAACATCATTAAGAAATACCGGAAACATGATAAGATATACCGGAAACATGGATTTCAAAAGTATGGATACTTTCGAAATCAACATATCTAAAAGTATGGATACTTTCGAAAGTATGGATACTTTCGAAATCAACATATCCAAAAGTATCGATACTTTCGAAATCCATGTTTCCGGTATATCTTATCATGTTTCCGGTATATCTTATGATGTTTCCGGTATTTCTTTATGATGTTTCTGGAAACGCCGTATATTAGCCTCATATTAAGCGGCCGCATGCTAGAAAACTCCTTCCATGGAACAAGCAGCACTGTTTATCTATTCCTGGAAAGCGGGTTGAAGCTGCGCATCTGTCCAACTAAAACTAAACATATCCTAAAAATCTTACATACTCGTATAATATATATATATATGTATCCACCTCCGAAAATATTTGTGATCCTCCGCTGCTTCGTATTTGTGGCTATAGTATGCCACATAATACGATGATTACTCTTATTTTTTTATCTCTTCTTATCAGGTTTTGGTCAATAACAAATGATAACACGAAAGAGAGAGAAGTCGGAGATGAAACTATTAAGTTTATTAAAGAGTTAGTTTAGTCTGTTAGTTTGTTGATATTAGGGTTAGTTATAGTTGATTAGATAGCTGGCATTAGCAACGTCTTTCCTTTTCTTTGTATATATATCTAATGTATCCTTCTTTGTATTTACTGACTTCTCTCAATAATAATAAACAACATTAGTTTGTTACAGAAACAAAGCTGGAAAATTTCAGTTATACAAACAAAAATTCAGCTTCCAAAGATTGAGACTGCATAATGCCAAATGCAAACAAGGAACAAGGAACAAATAATTACCATTGTTTCGATCTTGTGTTGCTCATATGCAGCTTATACCTCCTCAGTGTACTCTCCAAACCCAATAACCTGACAAATTACGTGCATGCATAAAGTTTTAGTAACACATTCCTTTTAGCATTCTTAGAATTTACATTGTATGATCAGAAATTCAGAATAAAATGGGGGATTTATGGTTATTGAATTGAGAAGAAAAAATAAAATGGGGTTAAGGTTTCGGGGAAGAAAAAATGAAATGGGGTTAAGGTTTTGGGGGAGAAGAAATAAAATGGGGGATTTACAATTTTAACCTAAATATTTAAGATGATTATTAAATTGATAGAGTTTGGACCAAATTGATAGAAATGTATAAGTTTTGGAGACTAAAAATGTGATTATCCCAATTAAAAATAAGCCACATCATCATCTTCGTTTGTTTTTAACGGCCAGGTACCAAAACAAAACAAAAACGTAACGTTATGTACTATTTTACCCAAAAAAAATAGGTGGGGTACTAAAATAGGAACGCGAGAATGGCTTAGGTACAAATATGTAGCTATCTCTTTATTTAATTATGATCTTTAAAATAAGAGTAAACTACCTATTTGGTACTTCACATATTATCATTTTTATGTTTTGACCACTTAACTATTTTTATTTATTACAAGAATTGAAATATTATTTTACATGTTATTTGTTATTTTTCGGTCCTTTACAATATATTTTAGTATATTTTTAGTCTAAAATTTTTTGTTATACAAAATTTAATTTCATATATTATTATTTTTTAAAGTTGGTAACCGTTGAAATAATGTCGCATATGTGGTGGGAGTCCAAATGACGGATATTTCATACTTTTTCATAACAAATTTGATTTATATTTTAACTCATATTTATAAATATATTATATGAATGGGTGATGAGGCGGGTAAATAGTAGATTATGTTGGTCTCAGGACCCACATGGGTGATGGGGCGGGGATAATTTTAGTCTTGCGGGTTGTGAGGCATGGATGATTTTAAATTCGCAGCGGGTCGTGGGCCGAGATAAAAATGAAAATTCTTGACGGGGATGTGTGTGGAAAGATTACCCTTGGCACCCTCCCCGTCCAATTGACATCTCTATGAACCAACCCCAAGACCTAAGCCCCTACACCCTCTACCTAACTGCTAAGGAACAAATTTCCTCTATCCCTTTTTAGTGTATTTATGTCTCTATTAAGAAATTAGGTTTATGATTAGAGTTTTAAATTGGAACTTATGGTGTAGCTTTTAATTTTTGAAATTTAAGGTTTAAGATTAGAGATTAAGGTTTAATTTTTTAGTATTAGAGAATTGAATATGGACAAAAAAACAAAGAAGTTTTGTTCACCACTGAGTTGGTTGCTTAATTTGAATTATTGTTTGGTAGAACATTTATTTAACTATTCATCATCTTACATTTTAGGTCCCAAATTCGATTTGCTTCCCACGCATTTCATTTTTCCCTAAAAACTTTTGATTATAGTGTTATATAAATAATATATTTGATCAAATAACAACAAAAACTTAGCTAAGCTCAATTGTTAAGCGAGTGAGTGGGGGGACTTAAGGTCCAAAGTTTAAATCCTTTTGGCCTTTTGTTTTCATTTATTTTCTAATTAGGCGATGTTCAGAGAAATAAATGTTTTGTCAAACAATAACTTAAGTCACTATTTTCGTTAAGTAAACATTAAATTTAATTGTTGAAAAAAAGAAAAACTTAACATTAGACACAATTTTATCAAAAAAATTAAATAATCAAAACAAAAACACAATAATATATGAGATCCATATAAATAGTTTACGCTAATAATAAAGAACCGAACAGCATTTCACATTGGATTAGTTGCATATTTTTTGGTACTATAAAACGTGTTTTTAATTCTTAATATAATTGTTGAGATTTGAATTTACATAAAATAAAAAATAAATAAATATCCGTACCAATTAAAAGTATGTATAAATCATGTGTACATGAAATGTAATTAATACCCACCAACATCTGCTACTCATGTCATGACTTGACCTGACCTAACATCACACTCAAATTATAATGTGCTTGCCCCGGCCATTGGCTTTGCCTTGCATTGACCATATTTATTGTAATACTTATCTCAACTGAAATGACTTGCCATTGGCATTTACTACACCCTCACCCTGTATTCATTTTTTACATTTTAAAATGAAAAGAAACACATTTTCTGGGAATCCAAACAGAAGTAATTTGTTTGAGAGTTGAACTCTCCATCATCTTGTGCCCCCATCATTGCCTTTGATTCTTTAATTTCACTTGGTGTTCATTACAATTTACAAACTCAGAACTCCTCCACTCCCAAAAGGCCAAATCCCCAGAGCAACCACCTTTTATTTAATGTTCTGGAATTGGATGAGCTACGTACATCTCATGCATGTCATTTTCATTTCCCATTACTCCCCCTTTTATTTTCTTGTCCTTTCTCTGGGAGAATCCCATTATTATTATTATTTATTAATGCCTTTTCCCTTTCATCTTCATTGCTTGCCCTTAATTTCTTCACTCTCTCTCTCCTCTCTGCCACTCAGAAACCTCAAAGAAAGGAACCCCTCATTAACTCTCTTACTGTTTTTTCTTTCTTTTTTCAGTCTAACCATCGATATCCGATTTATTTATCGACTAATTCGAATTGAATTTTAAAAAAAATTTAATATGGGATCATTCTCTCAATTCAATTTTTTCTATTCACATCGTCAAAATTTCAACCCATGACCTTGCTTAAGGGACCTAGCTAGTATCTCTTCCTGTTGGATCAACTAGTTGTTGTTTTTTTTTCTTGGTTGCTCTCATAGTTCCCCGAAACTTTGCTTTGACTAATCTAAACTGATCCACGTTGCACACTTAATTTTTACAGATAAGTCTCCCAAAAAAGTTTGAGACGTACACAAGTCCTTGAACTCAAAATTTACTTAAGCTATACCAAACTTTCTTTTCAATCTTCTCTCAATGATAGATTTTTGGAGTGTTTCTTCAATGCTGTATTTGTCAAACATAAATACATCCATACACTGTTTTATGTTTAGTTGCCCCCGTATTTATTGAAATGCAGTGGTAGTCAGCTTGAAACTCGCTGATCCTTATTTCTTGCTTGCTTCCCAGTCCCCTCTCCTATTTATTACAACGTTATAAATCACTTCCAATTTGCCTAGATAACATCAAACTCTCATTGGTTCAAAGCCATCTGTTTTTAATTTTTATATGATGATTCTACTTGAAAACTTTCCAAATTTTGATTTCTGAAACACATTGTTGTTAGATCATAGACGGCAAAGGGAAATGGGGAGGACGCCGTGTTGTGATAAGAAAGACTTGAAGAAAGGGCCATGGGATCCTGAAGAAGACGAGATACTCATAAACTACATCAACAAACACGGCCATGGAAGCTGGCGTTCGCTTCCGAAGCTTGCAGGTAATTTCGTTTTTGTTGTGCGTATTCCAATCTGAAATTCTGAATGAGGGTTCTGCATTTGACAGGCCTTCGTCGTTGCGGCAAGAGTTGCCGGCTCCGGTGGACGAATTATCTCAGGCCTGATATAAAACGCGGTCCCTTCACCGTCGATGAAGAGAAGCTCGTCATTCAGCTTCATGCCATTCTGGGGAACAGGTTTTCCTTTTTTTTTTTCCTTCGCTTATTGATTTCTTTAGTATGAAAGGGCGACAGTAAAGAGTTACAGCCGCGTTTTGGATGTTATATAGCAAATTGCAATAAGGAATTAGTATTTGAAATTTGAAACCGTGGTGAAGGGTTTCATCTTTTGTGTGGCAGGTGGGCAGCCATTGCTTCTCAATTACCAGGACGAACCGATAATGAGATAAAGAACCTATGGAACACTCACTTGAAGAAACGCCTGCTTTGCATGGGGCTTGACCCGCTGACACACGAGCCCTTCACCCCTTGTGCGCCAACCACAGCACCGCGCTCATCTCCCGCCACTCGTCACATGGCTCAATGGGAGAGTGCTAGGCTCGAAGCCGAGGCCCGTCTTTCCAAGGAGTCACTCTTCTTCAATTCACCACCACCATTGTCCAAACCTGACCCTGACTATTTCCTACGCTTGTGGAACTCCCAAGTCGGAGAATCGTTTCGGAAGTTGAACCGAGAAGCTAAAACCGAATGCCGAAGCCCGATTTCGCAAGCGTCGTCGTCCACGAAATGTGCATCTGCTTCGGGTGTCACCATTGATGTTTGCCCCAACATAGTAGGGTCTTCGAGTTCAACCCCGAGAAGCAATCGAATTGATGCATCTTTCTCGTCGTGTTCGAATGAGTCCGAAGAAGATTCATCAGACACTGCGTTCCAATTGCTGTTGGATTTCCCCATTAACAATGACATGAGCTTCTTGGAAGATGTTGACTGAAATATGATGAGGCGTATGATTTGTATAAATATTTTGCCCTTTGTTGCTCCAATGTTGAAGCCAAAAGGAGGTATATGGCAAGGTTATATTGCCTATTAAGGTGATGCCACCACTGAACCCAGTTTGTTTATCATATAATTATATATAGTGCTAGTATATCCTGTGGAACTTTTAATCAGGGACTCTTTGCTTATTTTATCAACCATGCTCTTGAAATCAACGGCATCCCGCGTAAAAATTAGAGTTTGTAATTGCAATCAATTCTTTGTAGTTTTATGTTTTGATGGAGCTAAATAGATTTTAAATGATGCATTATCTTAGGAATAGAAATCCTCCCACTTTAGTGCCTTTATTTATATCTCACACTAAAAACTTAGGTTTAAGATTTAAAGTTAAAGTTTGTAGTTAGGGTTTAGGGAATTTGGATAAAGTATATGTTTTAGGATATATGGTGTAGGGTTTAGAATTTAGAATTTAGGGTTAGGGCTTGAAATTTAATTTTTTAATATTTTTAGGTGTTGGGGCATAGAAAAGAAAACCAAAAAGGTTAAAGGGGCAAAGAATTTTTATCCTTTCGGAATAGAAATCATTTGGCGCCCCTTTTCGGTTCTCCTATTTATGCCTCCACACTAAAAGTTAGGTTTAGGGTTCAAGATTAGAATTTGTGGTTAGGGTTTAGGGAATTTGGGTAAGGTGTATATTTTATGGTGTAAAATTTAAAACTTAAAGTTAAGACTTGGAATTTAATTTGTTTAGTGTTTTTAAGTATTGAGACATAGGTTAGAGAAAACATATTTTAAACAAGAGAGTACTTTCCCAAATGGAGAGGAGCAGAAGCAGCAATCGGGAAGGCTGGAGGAACGGGCGACGGGAGAGAAGCGACTGGACGTCAAGGAAGAATGGACAAAAGATGGTATTCCGACGGGTGGGTGTTTCAATCTTTGTTGACAATGTGAGCAGAAGAATTCGGCCGGCAACTCTGAAGGAAGCTTTCAGTGAATATGGCTCGGTGGTTGATGCCTATATTGCATATGATAACCCTAAGCGAAGGTTCAAGTCTGTCGTTTTTGCATTCATCCGGTTCAGAAGCTTATCTGAAGCGGATAGAGCCATCCTAAACGGAAATGGTAGAATTTTAGACGGCTTCAGGGTTAGGGTAGCCATGGCGGCGGAGAGGGTCAAGGCTCCAACTGGGATAAAAGCTAGAGAAGCTCCAAGTAGAAGGGAAGCCTTTCGGGATTCAAGATCATTTAAGGAGGTTCTGATGGGGGACATCACCAAACCCTCCGGCAAGCTCAAGCCCCCTATGCCGCTCAGGGACAACACAACGCAGCGGGATAAAAGCACACGTGATAGCAGCATGCATGGCGCGACAGTCGACAACAAGGAGGGGTGCTTGAGGGTTGAATGGGTGGATAGTATTAAGACAATGGACACAAAGGAGTGTATACATATCCCAAAGGATGACATGAAATGGCTTAAGGCTTGTTTAGTTGGTAGGATCAAACCAATGTATAATGCAGAAGTGGTTCAGGATGCACTAAGATCGGATGGACTTAATGCAACCGTATGTACGTGGAATGGATTACTTTCAGTAATCCGAGCCGATACTGAATCAACCAAAACTAAAATATGGGAAGTAAGGGAGGAGCTCCTTAGACTGTGGTTCGACGAGTTGGAATTTTTGCAAGGTTACGAGGGAAAGATGAAGGTGAAAGTTCTGGTCGAGTTGAAGAACGTGCCGATACATCTATGGAACTCGCGGTTCTTCTGGAAGTTGGGTGAGAGATGGGGTAAGGTGCTAAAGGTGGATGAAGAAACGGCCGGTCTACTCAACTTCGACAAATCCAAGATGATCCTGGAAGTCCAAATCGGGGCATCAATACCCGATAGGATTAGCGTTCTGCATAACGGAAGCCTCCACTGCATAAAAATTAAGGTGAAAGATTTTGAAGACGAACAGATATTCATCGACGGCGAAAGTCCGACCGACGACAGATTTGAGGGGCGGAGTGACGCTTCATGGTACGAGGAAGGGGGTAATGATGATCCCTTTAATGCGGTCGGTCCCATGGCCGAAAATGCGGCGCCTGCAGAGCCCCCTACCAGTTACAAGAAACGTGCCTAATTTAATGGCCCCAGCACGTGAGGATATTCAAAAAGAGGGGTTGGACCAGAACATTCTAAGTGAGTCCAGTGGTGTTGGGCTTCTTGATGTCCAAGTGGACTCGGCAGATACCTTATTATTTCAACAAATATACTCCGGACCGAATGAAACCTTGGATCGGCCCGTTAACCCCAGCCCAACTGTGTCAGATGCATCTAAACTCATTGAGATTGAAGTCGGGTTTGCTGAAGGCAATAGCAGTGGTGTCAGTAAAAGTAAGGGCAATATTCACTCTCTGGGAGAGAGTGCCCTACCTCGCCTCACTTCAGGGTCCATGGTGGAGCATCTGGGTATGGTTAATTCGAAGTCCAGAGGTGTTGATGAGGCCAGAAAAGTCAACGACGGGCCGGAGGAAAGGTCCCAGCCGTTGATGGGGTTATCGCAATCGTCCTTCACACCTATGTTTCTAGTTCCTGTGAGGGAGAGCTTTTCTACCGAAAAACTGGAAGCTCTTGAAACCTTGAGGATGGGCAAGTCCTTGGGGGTCACTTTCGTTGCTCCGACAGAGGTGACAGTGGCTAAGCTTATGGAACTTGAGGCGGCTGATAAAGTGTAAGAGGTGAGTACAATTTCTGTCTGCGAGTCCGTATCTTTTTTATGAATACACTAATCTTGAGCTGGAATTTACGGGGGATGGGAGAGTGGAGAAAATCAGAGCTCTAGAAAGGGTTTGTAAGGCGACGTGTTGCAAAATCTGTTTGCTACAAGAAACAAAATTAGAGAAGGTAGATTACAATCTGGATAAGCGAATAAAGGGGAAACGATTTGATGGTTTAATATTTTCTGCTTCAGTCGGGGCCTCGGGGGGACTCATCTCTACATGGGATTCTAACTTCTTCAAGGTAGATCGGTCCCTCGTTAATAGAAGATATATCTTGTTGTTGGGCTCCTTAACTCGATCAGGAGAAGGTTGTGGGATACTTAACATCTATGCTCCAAATACAGACAATGAGAGACTATGCTTCTTTGAGGAGGTGTCCGAGCTGATCAGTAGTCTCAATGTCCCAGTGATCATTGGGGGCGATTTCAACGTTGTGAAAGGCTCTGAAGAAAGGTTGGGGGCTGAACACAGTTCTGGAAATTGCGGCACTCTGTTAGATTTTATTCAACATAACAATTTGCTTGACTTGCCGTTAAAAGGTAACAGCTATACATGGTTCAGGGGCGGGAACTCTAATTCTGCTAGTAGACTTGACAGATTTCTACTGTCCCCAGAGATTATTATTTGGTTTCCTAATGTCGTGCAAAAAACTATGCCTAGAAGCTTATCAGATCATTGCCCTCTGCTTCTTGGGGAGGATAAGCAGTCATCGGGAGGAAGGCCCTTTAAACTGTTTTCTCACTGGCTAGAAGAACCGGAGGTTGAGCTGCTAGTAAAGAATGTTGTGGACGGTCTGAAAGGTAAAAACATGTCCTTCATTCTCAAAAAAGTGAAAATAGCGATAAAAGGCTGGGTGGAACAGCATCGAAGGAAGAATGAAATGTCGATAGGAGTTTTGGAAGAGAAGATTGATGCTCTTGAAAAGAGATTGTACTCTGGAAGTCCCGACGGTAACACGACAAAGGAGATTATGGGACTAAAGAGGGATCTGTGGAATAAATATCGCAGGGAGGAAAGGGAATGGCAACAAAAGTCGAGGGTCAGATGGTTTCTGAAAGGTGACAAAAACATGAAATTTTTTCACGTCATGGCATCTGTAAGGAGGGGCAGAAATCTTATACAATATGTGGTAAAAAACAGTGTGGTAATAACGGATGAAAAGCAGGTGTTGTACACTTTCGAGGAGGCTTTTAAGTCCAACTTTAACAACTCTAGTACAATCTCTGTGCAGAATTTTGAGTGTAACTTGAAAAAATTGAGCCCAGAAACTGCTCGAAGACTTGAAAGTCAGTTCACTGCCGATGAAATATAGGATGTTATTCGATATTCGGATGGGAACAAGGCACCTGGACCTGATGGAATTAACTTGGAGTTTTATAAGAAATTCTGGCCACTTATAAAAGACAAAGTTCTGTGTTTTTGCAATGACTTCTATAAGGGGAAGATCAAAGACAAACTCTATAATCACTTGTTCATAGCCTTGATCCCGAAGAAGGAGAGTCTGAAATGCGTGGAGGATTATCGACCGATATCCTTGGTGAATAGCTTATACAAGATTGTTGCCAAGGCACTATCGAAGAGACTCAGTGAGTGTATTAACGATGTTGTGGGGGAGAATCAGTTTGCCTTTATCCCCGACAAACAGATTTTGGATTGTACTCTGATCGCAAATGAGATCATTGATGAAATGCGAAGGAAAAAGCAGCCCAGTATTGTTTTCAAAGCCGATTTCAGTCGCGCCTACGATACGGTTGATTGGTCATTCCTGGACCTCATTTTACTAAAGATGGGATTTGGTGTGCGTTGGAGAAATTGGATGCAGGAATGTCTTTCGTCTGCAAAGATTTCGGTCCTGGTGAATGGAAAACCGTCTAAAATGTTTGACATTAAAAGAGGGTTGCGCCAAGGATGCCCACTGTCACCGCTTCTGTTCAATATAGTAGGCGAGGCTCTGAGTTCCTTGATTCGAAAAGCAACTTAAATAGGAATTATAGAAGGGGTTTGTATCAGAAATTCCGACACCACTGTTTCTCATCTGCAGTTTGTGGATGACTTGATTGTATTCGCAAAGGGGGAGAGGAATAATGTGATCAACATTAAAAGGTTGCTTAGGGTCTTCGAACTTGCCGCGGGTTTGAGTCTTAATCTCAGGAAAACAAATCTCTTTGGTATCTCCGTAGATAATTTGAAGGTCGAAGAATGGGCTAGAGATCTCGGTTGTAAGGCTGCACTGTTACCTTCTACATACCTGGGTATGCCGTTGGGCGCAACTCGGAACTGTGTGAAACTATGGGATCCAATTGTTGATAAAGTGAAGGGGAAGCTGGCCGGCTGGAAAGGTAATCTTTTATCAATAGCGGGTAGGTTATGCCTTATCAGATCAGTTCTCAGCAATCTACCTATCTATTTTTTGGGTTTATTTCAAATTCATGTAAGTGTTGCTGATACCCCCAATAAGTTAATAGCACAGTTTCTTTGGGGCCCTCATGCTCGGAGACCTATTCATTGGGTAAAGTGGGATAAAGTCTCAAAACCGAAACAATTGGGCGGACTGGGCATGATCTGAAACTGAAGAACAACGCCTTACTAAACAAATGGGCGTGGCGATATAGTCATGATTCCGGATGTCTCTGGAGGAAGATTGTGGATGCAAAGTACAATTATGACAGTAGCTCACTTTTACCTCCGACTTCGATCGATGGTAAGGTGTCTTGGGTGTGGAAGTGCATTCTGAAATCGTGTAATGATCCGGAAGGCGTTTTCGCAAAAAACCTAAGATGTATTGTGGGAGACGGGTTATCGGTGAACTTTTGGGATGACAAATAGACTGGACCATCTTCGCTAAAATCGGCTTTTCCCAGGATCCACAGTCTAGCATTAAAGAAAACTGGTAAAGTTATAGATTTTGGTTCGATAGAGAATGGGAAGTGGGTTTGGACGGTTGACCTTAGAAGACAATTGTTTAGTTGGGAGGAAGAAATTTGGGTGGAATTCTTAAATGTTCTAAACATGGAAGCAAAGGTAAAAGTTGGTAAAGACGGCATTTGTTGGACGGGTTCATCGGGAGGAATCTACAACTCAAAAGATTTCTGCATCAGCAATATGTCCGAAGGTGCTGCTTTCGATCGACTCGCTAGCCTCATTTGGGTAGGGTTAGCCCCATCGAAGGTAGAAGTTTTTCTTTGGAAAGCACTACAAGGCCGTATTCCGACTCGAGACGCTCTTATCAAAAGGGGAGTGTCTATCCAAGACAATGGCTTATGCGTGTTGTGCGGGATCCAAGTGGAATCTTGTGATCATCTATTTTGCCAGTGCTTTTATACTTGGAAAGTGTGGCAACATTGGTGTAAGCTATGGAATATACACCTCGTCCTCCCAAGTACTCTAAAGGTGTTAATGGAGGTATGGCACAACATCTCCATGAAAAGTGATGTAAAACTGATATGGGTGATGGCCTTCTTCGGGATTCTGTGGTCTATATGGATTGAGAGAAACGAGGTGATTTTCAAGAAGAATGACCTGAATATCAACAGGTTCTGCGATTCAACAGTTCTCCGCATCGGTTTATGGTGTAAAAGTAAATGGCCCAAGTCAGTATTATCCTTGATCGACTTTATCCAGTATCCAAATCTCCAATCCATTGGCCATGTTAGTAGTACTTCCAGCAACAAAGAAATGTGGACAACCCCCCGCCTGGTTCTTTCAAGTTTAATGTAGATGTAGCAGTTCGTGGCAGTTTCGGATTAGGAGGGATAGGTGGTATTCTTCGTGACAGTGAAGGCACACCACTGTTGAAATTTTCGAAAGCAATAGGGCTGACTGAACCAACAAGAGCTGAGATTTTGGCCATTGTCGAAGCTGGGAAAATTTTCAGGGAGTGGAGCAAGTACGGTGACAACCCTTTAATTATTGAATCCGATTGTTTGATGGCAGTGCAGTGGGTAAAGAAATTAAGTCAACCGCCGGGATCTTTTGCGTCTCTTATTGCTGAATGTAGTAGTTTTTTTGAAAATTCTAGTTGGAAACTTGATTTTGCAGGTAGAGACAAAAACGGTGTTGCTCATGCTCTTGCAAAGGGTGGGTTGAATCGTGACCAGGATTGGGTGTGGGCAAAAAGCATGGAGGCAGATAGGGCAGTCCCTTTTTATGCTGTTGCCAGTGTTAGTAGTTTTGGTTTTAAGAACTCTATTTGACAGTGTACTTCCATATTTTGGAACAACTTTCACTAAATAAAACAGGGTACTCTTTTCCCCCTTTATAGGTTTAGTGGGGGGTTTTAACGAGGCCCGAAACTTTTCAAAAAAAAAAGTATTGAGACATAGAAAAAAAACACCGAAAAGAGGCAAAAGATTTTTATCCTTATCTTCGTATTCACAATTCAACGCAAAAACTTCAACATAGTAAGGTCTTGGCCGTCTTGCTAATATTAAGGTTAACCTGGAACAAAAATCCTCTATCCTTTTCGGTGATATTTTTTTATGCATCAATGGTCAACGTTAAAAAATTAAATTTTAAGCTCTAATCTTAGATTTTAAAATCTAAAGCCTAAAAAATATACCCTACACTCAATTTATTAAACCCTAAACATAATTTTCTAGTGTGGAGCAAAAATAGAGGCACCAAAAAAGAGAAGATAGGCATGTAAATGAATCGAACAAACACAGCCGATGGTAGGTTCATGTTTGTTCACTTAATTTTAACCGAACAAAGAACGAACATGATTAACTAAACAAACATAATTTCTTGTATGTGTTCGTTCATTAAAGAATGTAGTTGTTCATGTTCATTCGTTAAAATGATAAACGAACATAAACCACAACCGTAGTACATTTATTGTCTAGGGTTTTTCTTTTTAGTTCATATTTTTAATATATGTTTTATTTAATTTTTTTAAATATAATACTTTTTTATAAAAAAATAATAAATATAAATGGGCGCATGTAAATAAATTTAAACGAACATATTACCGAATGTTCACGAAAGTAAATGAACGAACGAGCCCTTTGTTTGTGTTCGTTCATTTTATTAATAGAACATAAAATCTCATTCATGTTAATTCGTTTAATAAATAAACGAACATAAAAGAATTTTCCGTCGAACGATTCACGAACGTTTTGTTGAATGTTCGGTTCGTTTACAGCCTTAGGAGAAGATGATTTCTATTCGTAACATGGCTATTGAAATCAAGAGTTGCAATTTTTCTAGTAAGGGCATAAATATAAGCACCAAAAAAGGATAGATGATTTCTATTCGTTAATATGGCTATTGGAATCAAGAGTCTCAATTTTTTAGGCTTAACTATAAAACATGTGCTTAAACTATACATTTTTTTGCAATAGATGCATTAAGTATTTTTTTTTTGCTAAGATATGTGTCTAATGTTACTTTTTTGTCTGATATAGGTACCTAAAGTTTTATTTTGTTACTATTTTAAGGTGACAACGTTAAAAAATTCATCACCTAATCAAAAATGAACATGTGTTTTTTTCTTAAAAATTAAAAAACACAAAAAATTAAAATAATTTTTAAAAAAGTTTTAAAATTCTCAAAATCTCAAAAAAGAAAGTCTCAAATTCCTAAAAACACGAAATCAGAGCATGATAGGTGCCAGAAGTTTGAGCGGGGACTTAGGATTGAGCTGCGTAGGTAGGTTGTTACCCACCAAGACTCGTTATTTGATGTTCTGGTGGAAATGGTGAAAGCTACTGAGGAGGTGGAGTTATCGGCAACAGATCGTGGCATAGTAGATCGAGTGCGATCTCGAAGACCTTATGGCCCGGCTGAGTCTTCTGCATGCCCTGAGAACAAGACTTGAACTGTCGCCCCTCAGAGGAATAATATTGGTTCTAGGCCTATGGCATTTTCGACTCCAACAATTAGTCAAGGTGATTTGTCGGATTTCTCTCCTTCGTCTTTATGTGTGTATTGTTAGTAATGCAAAAGAAGAATCCCACATTGAGTGGGAAACTAACATGTGAAGGGTATTTATAGCCTTCATCTTTCCCTCTTTTGTTGAGTGATAGAGAACAAGGGCTAGTCTCACGCACCGCCGCTGCCATCTGGTTGGGCTCGGGCTCTGGCTCGTGGTTCAGCTGTTTAAGTTTGCCAGTTATGGACAATTTTGTCCTTCATTTTTAGCCTATAAATAGCATGCTTTGCATGCTTCATTTGCATCCAATTCCAGAAACGGCATTATAAACACTCTCTTACAGCTCTCTTTCATCTTTCGATTTTCCACCATCGTCCACTTCGAGTTCGGGTGTATGGACTTCAAAGAGACCGTGTTAACCTCATGGAACGTATTCGCCCGTTGCAGCGATTATACACATCGGGGCAAATTCGTTTCTAAGGCAGTGGCAGCTTTTCACGACACGGTTCAGCTTGTTCTTCTATTTTTGCTTATTTCCAGTCAGTGCTAACGTCCTGTTTTGCAGCTCATATTTCCAACATGTATTGTGTTGATCGACATGGGAAATAATGTAGGAAGAAAATAGGTACTTGCTTTCATTTTGGATTCAGTGGTCACTTACAGATATGAATTTAAAGTATTGATCACAACAACACATTGTGAAGTATTGGCAACACAAATAGATGGGATTTAAAAACAAATTTTTACTGTTATTATTCATATAATAGAAATTCGAAACAAAACATTTTTTTGCCATTATATTGGAGTGTTAATAGTGGGAAAATCCAATAATGTTGTGCATTCCTTCTTCCAAGAACCATGGTCTAAGAAGTATCCGAGCAAAATTGGCCAAATGGGGGTGTTTTCACTTTTTTAGGGAAATAGGGCGAGTTTGGGGGAATTTTGGGAAAATAGGTCAGTTTCTACAGTGTAAGGTGGACCGCGCCACCTGCACTTGCGTTCTCTGGACAATACCATTTCCAAACGGCGAGGTCCTGTTGGATTCAGCCTTCTTGGCTCGCTTGGCGCAGCGTCTCAGCGCAGGGGATGGCAGGGGCTGGCATTGGTGCCTGATGTGCCTGCATGGCACATGCAGACACGTCAGGCTTTAGATCAGGGTAAATTTATAGGTTTAGGTATGGGCTATTAAAGGGGAGTAGTTTTTTTATATTATTTTATGTGTATATATAGGGTTTAGGGAAGATGAGTGTGTAGGGTTGAGAAAAAAATTAAGAGAGTTTGAGTCGGAAAAGAGGGAAGAGTTTGTGAGTTTCTGAAGAAATATTCGAAGACAATGATTGAAGAGTTCGTAAAGGTCAGTGAAAATTAAGTAAGTGATTTTTGCATTTTAATCTGTTTTTTAAATTCTAGAGGCTTTGTATATTTTTTGTATGATTGAAGATATATTCGGATGGTAATAATATTTTAAAATTTTAATAAGAAAACCCGAAATTTTAATGTTTTGCTTATGTTTTTTTAAATATTTATAGAAGATGAGTTCATCAACATATTGTGACACCGAACCCACAATTGGCCGTTGGGGCAAATCGTTTGAAGATTTCAGTGAGGATGAAGAAAATATTGTTCCTATTAGTGAAGAAGATGACGTTCAGTTACGCGATGCCGATGATATTGACGTTGTTATGACAGATGGGTCTCAGGGCAATGGTATTGATATTGAAGAAGATGTTTGGGCCATAGTTGTTGTTAGGCTCGGGTTGAGAAATGAACAACCGGCTGTTTGGGGTTATGTTGCACCGGAGCCCCAACAATCGGAACCTATTTATCCAGCCTATGAAGCTCCATCAGCTCGCATGTATGAAGTTAACTATACTGCAATGCAAGATCAGGAATATCAAGCTCACATATTTAGTTCTTCATCATCTTCGAACTTTGGAGAATTGGAACTAAAGGCTGAATTTAAAACAAAAGAAGCTGCGAAGCTTGCAGTTCAGGAGCAATGTATCAAACACCATATGTCATTTTCTGTTGTTGAGTCCAACAAAATTACCTACTGTGTAAGGTGTTTTCATTGGAAGAGCAACTGTCTGTGGTGGGTAATAATTTCACACAAGAAGAGGACTGAAATGTGGGAGGTGTCATGGTTTATTGAGCAGCACACTTGTACCAATATGGGCTTTGGTTGAACATGAACCAAGAATTTCGATTGAACAGGAACTAAGAATTTTGATTGCAGTGTTAGTAGCATCTATCTGAACCCAGCTTGGTTATATTCTGTCTTACTACAAGGCGTGGATGGCAAAACAGAAGGTGATGGCACAACTCTATGGTGATTGGGATAAATCGTATAATGAGCTACCAGCTCTTTTACGAGCAATGCAACATTTCATCCCCGGGACCGTGGTAGAGTATGAGACTTTGCCGGCGTTTAACTTACAAGGTGAATTAAGTCCTAGTAAAAGAGTATTTAGTAAGTTATTTTTGGGAGTTCAATGCGTGCATTCAAGGGTTTCCATTCTGTAAATGTATGATTGAAGTGGATGGTACATGGTTGTATGGGAAGTACGGTCATATATTACTCGTGGTCATTGCGCAAGATGGAAACAGTAACATATTCCCAATTGTCTTTGTCATAGTTGAAAAGGAAGATGCGGATAGATGGGAATTCTTTTTGAAGCACCTACGCAATCATGCTGTAAAAGAAGACGAGATTTGCATGATTTCTGATAGAGGAACTGCGCTCTTATCAGTAATTGACAGACGTGGGAGTTTATGGAAACCTCCACATGCATATCCAGCATATTGTATACGGCATATTGCAGCGAATGCGAAGAGGCGGTTTGGAAACAATCAGGTCCGAAAATAGATTTTAGGCGCGAGTAAGTTGTTATTCATTGTTTATAAAAAATTTAATTTTTTTAGTTCATCTTATTGTTTTATTTAACTTGTTTTTTTATAAATAGGGTATGAACTAGTTCAACCAAAATTCCAAGAAAGGATCAGAAAATTGAGACGACACGATGCAAATGTAATAAAATTTGTAAATGACATCCCCACGGAAAGATGGTCACAAGCCTGTGATGAAGGTCAGCGTTATGGTCATATGAAAACTAACCTTGCAGAGTCTATAAACTCGGTTCCTAAAGGAACACGCAATCTCCCAATTGCAAGTATTGTGTGGGAGACTTACTTTAGATTGGGCAAAGTGTGGTCCAACAAAGGGCTGAAAGCCAACTCCCGAATAAACAGCGGACAATATTGGTCTAAAACCCTGCAGGATAAAATGATCGAACTTTAAGCCAAAGCCTACGCTATGCGAGTAAGATCATTCGACCCACATGGTTTTGAATTTTTTGTGGAAGCTAAAGTCTGAGGTGAGCAAAAAATCTTCACAGTAAAACTTCATCAGAGATGGTGTGATTGTGGTGCATTCCAAGCATTTAGATACCCTTGCTCTCACACACACGTCGCATGTTTGCATTTTCGACTCGACCCTTACGGTTTTGCGGATGACTGTTATAAACTACAAAATATTGCAAATATATATAGAATTCAGTTCAACACGATCCCGAACCAAGACTATTGACCGGTAGAGCCAATATACGAAGAATGGTTAGCAAATCCAGTACTTCGTAGAAAGCTGAAGGGTCAACCGAAGTCTACTTGTATTAATACGAATATGGATAATTCAGATGATAGAGAGAGGAGTTCAAGTTAAACATTGTACTCTTTGTACGGAACCAGGTCATTCAAGAAACAAGTGTCTGAACAAATCAAATCTTTCCAACTATCGTGCCAGACCGTCAACCTAAATGCTCTGTTTAATGTGTGTAATTTTATGGTAATGTAAATAAAATTTTAATTTATTATTTGTTCTTATTTAATATAATTTAAGGTAATATAATTTAATTTATTTTAATTTATTATTTGTTCTTATTTAATATAATATAATTTATTATTTGTTCTTATTTTTTATTTTTTATTTTTTTCTATAATATTATTTAATATAGTTTCTATTTTATTATGTTCTTTTCATTCATCATTCCATTTTTCGTGTTAATGTAAAGTCTTGATTTGGAATTAGAATTCGAATTTTGAAATTGAATACGAAAATTAAAAAAAAACATAAATATCAAAATGCAATCAAAATCGAAAGAAATACATATAACATGAAATATCCGGGGTGAGCAAATGTTCAACCATGAAAACATAAATTACAAATAAATAAATAAATAAAAACCCTATTTCCGCCTCCTCTTGGGTAATAATACTTGCCGGTGGAAAGATGATGTTTGATTGTACCGCGGAGCGGGGTGAATCTCTCTACATGGTCGATTAAGAGCCAACTCATCATCATCGAAAAATTGATCATCCGTTATTTGCATAGTAGGTGGTGAAGCAAACATTTCTTCAGGATGAAATGATGGGTTGCTAATGGTAGTTGTTGACAACAGAGATGTCATACTAGCAACACCAAAACCTTCCCCATATACAGATGATTGAGGATACTGAAATTGTGGTACGTATCCTTCATCATCATTGTAAGCCGGCTGAGAAGATGAGCTACCATCAGTTGCAAAATTAAAAGGTGATTGTTGCGGAACATGACCAAATTTAAATGTTTGATGACTTTCTTGAAATGATGTTTGTTCCGAGACATTACCAAATGGTGGTTGCTCCCAAAGATTATTGCTTACATGTATCGGGGGGAGTCAGATTGTGACCACGAAGAAGGCCAACCCGAAATTCCTTTCAAGTTTGGTTCGTCTGTTAATTGTTGAGAGCTCTGGCCAAACTCGGTTGGAAAATGTACGTGTCTTGAGCACCGCGGATCTTCAAACCATTTATTTGCATCTTCGACAGATGCTATGAACGGTTTCCCATTTTTCGAAAACCGTGAATAGTATTATGTATTAAATTCAAAATCGCTGGCTTGAATTGGACTCAAATCATCAGCCCACTACGTCCATCTTTCCTCCCACAATTCAATGAAATCGGCTTACTTCACACTCCAATTCTCATTGAATCTACCTCTACGAACAGTGTGAATTCGTTCATGTGGAGCTCTTGGAATGAATTGATGGAAGTTAAACTGCCTCAACACTCTGTCAGCGCAATGGAACTCAACAATAGAAAAATGGATCAAAGGCACAACCGCACCCCAGAATGATGCACATTCAAGCACATTATCTGGTAGGCAAGTCCTGATGTTGTCATTCGCGTATGGCTTCCAAATAAACTGTAAAACACAATTATTAATATGAATTCACTCACAATCAAATATATAATTTCTCTTTCAAAAATTGATTATGATACGAGTTTTTTTCCTATTGTTTGGATCTTTAATCTTGTATCTCTAACAGTGTTGTGAACCACCCCAGCATTCTTCAACTTATGTCTCCATCTGCAAAGATATATTGAAATTATATTTCAAAGTCATTGAATATAAATATTATACAATAAATATCTATATACAATTGCAATCACATTATTACCTTCCAGCAAGCGAAAACTATATATGTATCGGTACAAATAAAATGTGCATTAGATAAGGCAGCATGTACCACGCCCAGGACTGCAGTAAGATTTGACATCCACCCATATCTGAATTTACCTTTTCATCGTGCATAATTGTGACCTTGCACATTTCATGGTACAAAAATGACAATACTGCGGACCCCCAACTATATGTAGCAGTTGTGTCCAAATTAACCAAGAACGGAAGGTATTGTGTATGAATCATATTACCATATGTATCTAGCATCAATACACCATCAATAAGTTGCAGTATATAAGCTCGAGCTGCACACTCAAGTTCTCGATGACCATATTCATCGGTCACACTAAATTCCTGCTGCAACCATAAAATTCTGAGGCGTAGTCCGTCTACACATGACTCAGGAGGAGTTTTGCCCAGGTACTGCGTGCAAAGGTCATATGCATTGTACTTATTTTCTCCAACCAATAGTTTCCCATTTGTTGGAACACCAAGCCGTACCGCTACATCCTCCAGGGTTATGTGCATTCGCCAAATGGAAAATGAAATGTGTGGGTCTTTGGTCTCCACCGTTCAATCAATGCAGTAATCAACACGAGGACTATCTTAAACCCACGTAGAAATGAAGCATTATAAAAATGAGCTCGTTGTAGGTAATACTCTAAACACTCGTCAGGTTCCTTTATCTTCATTCATCGACGGCGGATCATATGCTCTACACTCTATAATTAATTCATTATAATTTCATATTATAACAATTACATATGAAATTTTAAATTACAAAACATTTACTTACTTGCTTTTCGTGAATATGAGACGAAATGTGCTCATGGTCACGATACAATAAAACTCTTTCAGATGTCATTTTCTATTTCTACAACTAAAAAACAATTATCATTCGAATATATATACATCAAACAAATTGTATTAACTTCAACATTTTTTATCGATGCAAATATTATTTCTTATTAAAATAATAATATAAAAGTTTATATATTATTATTGTGCTATTGAATATTATAATTTTATAATAAGAATTCGTTTAAAATATTATTAATTTTTTTAATATTTATAATTTACATATTTTAATAATTAATTTTATTCTCAAAATTATAATAAAGAATGATTATTTCTTATTAAAATAAATCTTTTTAATAATTAAAATTCTTTTAAAAATGATGATGATGATAATTATAATTATTATTATTATTATTATTTCTTTGGGTAATTAAAATAATAAATATAGAGAGAGATTATCGCTTAAAATTATTATTATTAAAATAATAAATACATTTAAAAAGGGAAATTTTATATAAACAATTTTATTTGTAAAAATTAAATCAACATATTATCGCTTAAATTATTATTATTATTATTATTTCATTAGGTACTTAAAATAAATATGAAATGTGTTAATGAGGTTTTGGAAGAGTTCGTAAAGGCGTAAAGGCTAAGACACTCGATCCTTAAGTATTCATATTCATGTTTATTATGTGAAAATATACACATGTAAGGATTTTTATTTCAAATATATTTCGATTTAACTCATATTATTCTAGCTAGTATAGATTCAAATATATTTAAATATACACATATACAAATAGTTACACTACAAATATACTTAAAATAGTTACACTCAAAATATATATACATGTTCAGTGAAATACAATACGATCCCGAAAATTGCGTGTTTCCTCTTACCTGGTTGCAAGAAATAACCACGTCATAGCTCTTAAACCTAAAATGTGTGAGTAAAACACAAAGTAAAAAATTGACTTTAAAAAACCAAATTAAAAAATACATGCACTTACCATATTAAAAAAATCAAAAAACCGGCTTCTTTTTGTCCGAACCAACAATCAGAACCAGGACAGCTCCAACTTCTTCTCGTCACAATTTCTCTACACACTCTTCCTACACTCTAACATACAACACTCATTTAACCCTCTTTAACTTCTTCTCTTCTTCTCTACACACTCATTTAACTCTCCCTGTTTATTTATACACCCTCACCCTCAATAATGTAAAAAAATCCAAATTAACCATTTTTCTCACGCCAACTTTCACGTGATATTTTCTGCATGTGAATAGGACCACGCCATATGCAAATGGCGAGGTCCCACCACCTTTTTTTCTCAGCCATGCAAACTGAAACGCTGAGTCGTGGCAGGGGATGACAGAGGCTCATGCATGAGCCATGGCAGGGACGTTGAACCGTGACATGGATCCAGCCTGACCTCGTCAGGAGGAGGTGGCGTGATCCAACCTCGCCGGTAGGAGGTGGCGAGGTCCTGTAACAATTGACCTATTTTTCTATATTTTCCCCAACGTACCCTATAATTCTAAATAAATAAAAAAAACACCCCATTTGGCCAATTTTGCCAAGTATCGGAGTGGTAAACCTAGACCAGCTAGGTGTGGTTGTGCTTTAAAAGACGATTCCGAAAGAGAAAAAAATGGTTGTTTTCTCGGGACTTTTCAATGTCATGGAGTTTAATGAAGCTAAGTGAAGAGCAATCATCGAGGCACTGCAATCTTTGTCGAGCCTAAGCGGAAGAACGCTCCAAAACTGATCGTGGAATCGGATTCTCGAGTGGCTTTTGGTTGGTGCACTAATATATATTATAACAAACATTTAACAATAGGAAAACAGTGCACCGTCTTTACTCTAATGGATTCTGCCAAGACAACTTTCTCCGTAAACTAAAAAGTACTAGTTATCACGAACATATAGTAGCCGTGGCAACGACGAAAGTTATTACCGCTGTCCTACGATGTTTTACATTCCTGCTGCAGTACTCGGGTATGATATTCGCCTAATGCCCAAATAGGGAAAACGTTGCGATAAGCGGAGTAACTGATCATGCAATTCCTGTTGAACACTCCCATAATTTCCTGCATGTAATGAGTTCACGAATTCAATCGAAGAATATGCATAGTTTCGAGATGAAAATTTTCTGCACCGGTGGGGTGTCAGAGAAATTTACCTGTTGTGGAAAATCTCCGTTCTCCATTTGGGAATTTATCAAATATCTGGCTCCTTTGTGCAGTGGTGTCGGATCTCTCTCAGCCTGTTTAAAATAGAAACAATGAAACGGTGAAAATATATATAGATGTGTGTTTAGGAAGGCTTCGGTTTCATTCAATTTGAAACATTTTCTAGACTAACACATACAGGCACATAAATTACCAAGAACTTTTCATGATTTGCTGTTACGGATACGTATGAAAGGTTCCACTGTAGCGGCATAGTCCAATCTAAACATTTAGAAGTTACTGCAGTAGAGGATGATGTTTTACCTGCCCAGCATCGATTAGAGCCAGCATAGCCCAGCCAGTGTTTACCATATGTGGTTTGTTGCCCTCAATATTCGAGTAAACCTGTATAGGGGAGCATTTAATTTTATGTAAACAACACACACAACTTAGAACTGAGATTATACAATATACCCGTGTTAGGTATATTATATGAATATTATACAAAGTCCACTCCAAATTAGAACTGAGATTGCAAAATCCAGATGTTTAGTATATGCTTGAGTAGAAATTACGAATTGTCACATGGCAAGTTAATGAACCTGACCTTGTTTTGACATGAAAGATAACTTTCTCCCCAGCCACCTGAGGGAAGCTGTTTAGACAGCAGAAAATCGCAGGCCTTCTTGATGCTAGACGAGTTATTGAAGCTCTTTCCAGCAGCCACCAATCCTTTCACCCCAAACCATGTACCATAGGTGAAGCAAACACCCCATGAGCCG
This sequence comes from Hibiscus tridactylites, assembly GCA_958450335.1. Taxonomy (NCBI): domain Eukaryota; kingdom Viridiplantae; phylum Streptophyta; class Magnoliopsida; order Malvales; family Malvaceae; genus Hibiscus; species Hibiscus tridactylites. The sequence goes on from OY288268.1 coordinate 88,443,315, forward strand.
TACCTGGTTGGATAGCACAAATAACTTGAATTGAGTTGAAAGCTAGGGGAAAAGATGGAATCGAAACATTGTAGTAGCTTTAGGAAGAAAATTCAGAGACTAATGACATCGGAAGGAATCAGAAAAACACTGTACAGAGTAACAACAAAAGCTTCTTATAAACATTGGTTTTAAAGAAAGTTAGGGCCAAACCATGAGCCATCCGAGGCTTGTATACTTTCGATGTACTTAGTTGCCTTTTGGATACATTGGTCTACTTCATGTCGACGATGCCCAGGGTGTGACTTTCTAAAAGCTGCCAAAGCTTGAATTGCAGCTGACGTACATTCGACATAACTGAATAGCCATCATAATTGATATTAAACTAACATACTTCAAGCAAAAAATAAAAAGGAAAATACAGAGAGTTCAAATGCTGGAATCTTACGGATAGTCAATAACAATATCACCGAATGTTTCAGCAGGATTGATCAGCTGTAAACACAAAACAATATGGTAAGCCAATATAGTCTACAGCTTACCAAAAAAAGAAGGAATTGCAATTAATAATACAATATTCGCCTATGGATGATCATTTCTGTTTTATTCATGAAATTCGTACCTGATTCATGCTTATAATATCAGATAAGCACAAGCTATTTACTTCCAGGTTTGATATTACAAAAATGTAAAATTAAGTAAAACTATTGTTGAAAAATAGTGGCATGGACAGAGTAACATGGGATACCTCCAACCAAGGGTACGATCTTGTGAGCTCATATGTTGCGAAGCTACCTTCTGCATTCTGGAAAGATATGGAAACAAAATCATATACATATTAGCAAAAATTTCTGACTTCATTAACAACACTGATCTCAAGATAAAACTAGATTATGAATGGCCAATGGTGAGGTCGGAGGGGGTTTCATGGTTTAAATATAATTATGATGATCTATTGTGGACTCAGGTTACCTGGTTGTAACAATATATTTACTAATGTTGCATTTAATCAGTTTTCTTCCTTCTTTCATATATCTTTCTCTATTCTTTTTTCCATTCATTCTCCTATCTTCTCTCCCAACAAACGAGGGAGACAGTTTTTAGGGAGAGTTTCAGAGAGTTCTAGAGATGCAAGGAAGAGTGGGGGGGAAAACACTGGGTTATATGCGATAAAATGTATCCCATTATTTAGAAACTACCGAGTGCCAAAACTACCTCTTTCAATACTCAGTATTTATTGTTGTTTTCTATTTTCAGTGGTCTCTACATTATAGTGGATTTTCCTTTAGTCCATGTATGTAAGCAACAAGTGCTGAACCACATTAAATGTTGCCTTTTATGTGATTTACTTCATCCACTTCATGTTTGCACAATGCTTTATAGAGATTGTACATGCATTTAGCATGACATAAATAAATTTCATGGAATTTGTTAAGTGGGGTCTAAAAGCTTTTACACTTTCAACACTCTTTATTGAAATTATTCTATTAAATGGTCTTCAAATGAGTAATCAAATATATTGAATTTAAAAGATTAAAGATTAGATCTTCCAATGGTTTCTCAAACAGCATCTTAGTGACAGCGTTGCGTGTGTGTCTATAGATATATGGATTCATTTTATCATAACCAGAAAATGAATTACCTGAAGTGAAAGGATAACATTTACAGCATCATATAACCGATTTGCCTCTAATGGTTCTCCAACAATCTCTGGGGATAATTTTGCTAATAAAAGAACAGCCTGGAGGAGGGTAAAATGTTAAGAAAACGCAAGGAAAAATTCTCTGAACTCAGAACTACTTACTTTTAATCCTTCTGCTGTGCAATCTGAAATTGGCCATCCGTGATCTGCAGTTGAAAAAGGCCAAGCACCTTTGGAAATGTGACGGTACCAAAAGTCAAGATCCCCAGGGCAATCTTCTTGAACCTTCAAAATAATGAAAAGAACATATAAAAGGTACAAAAGCAAGGAGTCTCCAAAATTAATAAACTCCATTATGTTTCTGAAACATAAACCCACCTGTGTGTTCCTCAAGTACATGTGCGCTTTCCTCAAAGTCGAACTGTACTCTTCAGTAAGGTTGGTTGAAAGAATTGCTTGAACTGCAAAGGCAGTGTCCCATAGTTGACTTCCATTGTAACCCTGCAACAAGTTCATTATGCCCAGAGAGTAAATGGTCATTAAGATATTGCAAATGCAGTAAATACGTAAAACCCGAAAGATAGACACAATTACAGTGCATAGATTAGCAGAACATTATTTATAAAGCAGCAGTTATATTCTCCAAATGAAATGGAAACCAACTTCAGATATCAACAGTTAAAGTTTAGCAGCAGCTATGCACTAATATTATCTCATCAGTTAAAATACCTTAATACCACAAATCAGGTAAATAAATTTTTCCTGTTTGACTGATGGTCAAGGCTATTATCAACTAACATAAAGGATGAGATGGTATACTCACCTGCATTTTCATGCCATCTTCAGCAACCCATAGATAATCATAAAGTCTTGGAAGATGCAACTTGAACGCCTCTGAATTTGGGTCTTCCACCCAACAGCAAAGCATGTTTAACACCTATTATCAGAAAAATATATATCCCAAAGCAAAACAAATATAATTAGCTAAGGAAATAAAGATTACAGAATAATTGCATGGGATGCATTTGGTACAGAGTAATCACATCATATACATGAAAAATATCAGAGATAAGAAAAAAATGAATACAAACTGCATGGTTATCCGAATTCTGAAAGACTCGGACACACCAGATAAGTGTGAACCAAAGAACATGCATAGCTTTTTATTTTTGTTTATATTTTGAGATTTAGGAGTTGGTTTTCCTTGCACACCTTGTTTACAGGTCCAATGCAGATATACCGAGTATTCTCATCTTCATAGTGTATGTGCTCAATTGCAGTTTGAAGAGCTTTTTCTCTCAACTTCTTTCCGGGCCAACACATTAGGATAGGTTCAACAATCTTGTGAAGTGATGCCCAAAGAATATCCTGCAGCAATGGGTGAGGGTAGTACAAATCTTCCTGCAAAAGAAAGTGAAAGATTATTGTCGTTAAATGAAAATCTACAAGAGCACCAAGGGTGAACTGTTCAACAATCTATGGAGAGTACTAATGAGAAAAACCATGGTCCCTATGATTCTTTTTAGCTGGTTTTCATTGGCAATGGATAAGTTCAAAATAAATAGTGACATTATTTTTGGTTAAGGCAATCTAAATATTACCAATTGATTCTGGATTGAAAGCTTAACATAAAAAAGAGCTGAAGTTGGTTTTACTTTGATTACTGTATCACCATCTAAAATCATTAATAGAAGTATATACATGTTAGAGGCAGAGCATTTATATAAACTATCAATTTCACTAACCTTTGCACATGCATTTCGGGCTCGATTCCAATCTATTTCATGGTATGGAACAGTGAAAAGCTCCTTCCTCAAAGCCAAAACTGTTGGTGTGATAGGGCCAACAAACCTCTTTCCATATAGATAAGACATAGGCAAATAGACCATCCGGCAGTGACACCACATCCTTCCTGTTGTCAAGGAAAAAAGAAAGTGATTATTTTATTCTCTTTGGGAGAGAACTGCTACCAATGCAAATTCAACAAAGTTTCTAGATGGAAATGAAGGGACAAGAACCTGGATGAAATGGAAGTATATAAGGGAGAAGCCATATCTCAGGGGGCAAGGGATTATTTCCAGACCATTCAAAGGCTCCAAGCACCTGTTGCCACCAAGCAATACATGCAACTATTATCAAACTGATGCCCGCGTGAAAATAAAAAAATACTGAATCAAACACTGAAACCAACATAAAAAGGGTTAGGTTCTGAACTGAAAGCCACATTTTCCCCCATGATGTTATTTCGGTAGCACCACCATGGTTCAAAATCCAATCTCTTCCTCTCTCCATTGCGCCCTCCCCATCATTAGGTCCTTCACCAAGCAATCTTAAAGTGACATAAGTCAAGGCAGAGCCAAACATTGTACTCGGTCCCTCAATGTGTAAGCCCCATCCACCATCTTCGTTCTGCAATTGCAAATGCATAACCATAGTTCACAACTTTACAGCTAAGTGCAAGATGAAATAGAAGCAAAACACTCGGGGGAAAAAAAACTTGAGGAGCTATTAAACTTGCTAAAAGAGCAACATAAAAGATATTTAAATTGCCTGATGATTATAGAGGTAGCGACACATCTCCTTCTTATGCTCTTCTGATAAGACTGCATTCAGTGCCCCAGTGATAGACAGAGTAATTACCTGATGCATTACATGAGCAAAACAAAAATATATATGAAGAATAAATAATTATTTCTTTTAAAATTATGATAGTTATTTTAATAACAATATTTTGGTAAGGTAAATGAAAAACTTTTGGCCACCCATGTAAGACAATATAAATGAAACTGATGTTATCAAGAACACCTTCTATTAAAAATCAGCACTTACCAAGCCGGGCATAAGAAACATTGGACCTCCATAATCACCTGGCCAATGCCCATCATGGGCCTGGAGAGATGAATGAAAATTTATAGCTCTTCGTAACGTATTGGTGACCATCCCTTCTGTAACATTTTCGGCTTCCTCAACTTTGACCTGAGGCAAAACCTCAGGTACTGGATTCTCCTTGGTAAACTATATTATGAGAGGAAAGAGATTGAATAATAAAATGAGTGGCTGGAGAACACTACGCATAATTCATAAATAAAAGCTGAAAGATTAATGATCCAAATAACAGTACAGAATCAGGAAAGCTATGAAAACTTTCTACCCTAAAACTGAAAGCAAAAGACAGAGGCGATATTTAAACATTAAAATTGCATTAACAGCGTCACTCATAAAGAAAAGTTGCTACCAAAAGTCCCCATTATATGATAAATCTGAGGGAACAATGACTGTAAAATGATTTATAAATTTTGTCTTCTGAGGAAGTCAAAGTATATTACTACACAAAACATCCATGTGATTATATCAAAGTTTTTTACTGTTCTCAAACAAGCTGTCTATCCATTTCCCTTAAATTTTGTCCAGTCCCAAAAGCTTCAAATACTCATCGGTACTAGCAGCAAACCTTAAATTCAAAGTTCAAACCTATCTGGTAACCAATTGAGAAGACATGAAAGGTAGCTCTGCAAAAACTGTTTTGGAAAAGTGGTAGTTTATCAAGATTTAGGAGGAATTACGCTGGGTCACTTCCCACATCAAAGGAAAGGCGGTGATAATTAACAATCATAATGGGAAGTATTAATGTAATACCTAAACCCGGCCTAAAAGAAAAGACCGAATTTAAGAAGTCACGATTGAAAACTTAAGCCTTAAGAAGTTCAATTTTGAAAATTATACTTTAACTTAAAATAAAATAACAGTAATTTAATAAATATCTTATAGTAAGTAAAAATATAAATATTATAATGTTTATTTAAAATCTCTAAAATAAAATCAAAGTAAAAGAATTCTAGACGAATAATCTCAAAATTTATTCTCAAAAGTATGAAATTAAAAATGGTTTCATACTAAATAATATAATAACTGAATAAAATATGACATACTTCAAGTACCACGTCGCCTAAAGTCCAAAGATATCTGTAAAAGAAAACTATGGGAGTAAGCTAAAGAGCTTAGTATGTCTCTAAAGTGCAAGAAAAACCGTAAACACAAAGACAATAATTTTTATAAAATCTTTAAGTTCAAAACAATAATGATTCATAACACAAACGATTTAATTTTATAAACACAATGCAATGTACCCAACTACAGCTCAACAATCGATAAAGAGAAAAGTTCCTCAGAACTCCTCACTACATCCACCAATCAGTAAGTGGTCGTCACCACAATCTTCTGCCGTACAATCCCAACACATGCACACAACGGTATTATATCACAATACTCAAATCTCTAATCAAACATGTACTGTAATCCGAGTTCGTAGTCCATAAAACTATTATTTAAGTAAAACTATTTATATAGCACGGTAAGTGAACACACAAAAAATAATTTATATATGTAGCACTGTAAGAAACACACCTCGCAACAATAAAGCTCTAACGATGAACAAAGGGCGGTTGCGGCTTTGATTTAAGGTGATGGCAGCATCAATCCGAGAGAAATTCATAAAACATGGGAATAATTAAAAGCGACAATATTTTAAAACTTAAGGGTGGTAATCATGACTATATATAGTTGAGCGGTAATAATCTAAACAAATTAGATAATAATAATAATAATAATAATAATAATAATAATTTAAGTTGAAGAAAAAGTCGATGCAGCCGAATCCAAGTAGAATTCAATTTCTATAAAAAAAAGTTAAGGGTGGTTGTTGTCGAAAAGGGTTTATACCCAATTTATTGGATAATTCACAAGGAAAGCCATTAAACTTTAGGAGGGTTTACAAATTAGCACCTAAACTTTTTATAATTTACAAATTAATCCTTAAATCTCTATATTAAGTCTTATAAATTTGAATTCAATTAGGGTTTTTGAATTAAATTCTAAAATTAGGTTTCTAAATTAGAGATTTTACGAATCTATAGTTTACAATTTGGAGTAATTTTTGGGTTACAACTAAAGAGAGTAAGAGACTATGATCTTAGCAAAATCAAAGCAGACACTATTCACACTGTACTTTCTAATGCTTGAGGCTTAAAACTTCCAAGTTTCAATATATTGCTTATAATTGTTCATTGACCGATGTTTGGTAGCAGTTTTACTGTTTCTATATCAAAATATAAAAAAAAGAGCAAGTGGAGCAATGAATGAGAAACTGCGGAATTTCAATAGTGCTACCTAACACTTCACTATCATTGTCTTATTGGAAATTTGGAATTAACGACAATGGAACGCAATGAGAAATACTTAAGAAAAAAAGATAACGAAGAACGTGTATCGAAATACCTGCAAGCGCATAAGTAGATCTGAGCTGTGCTTCTTTTTCAATCGGTTGTTGGTGAAGTTGAGGCGAGCTTCCTCGATCTCCTTTAACTCCTCCGGCGATCCAAGATCGGGATCGAAGTCCCAAATCTGCCTCCCCACGTGATTGTTCACCGTTCTCAGCCACGGATTCCCTCCCTCGGCGAGTTTCAGCTTCCACATTTTCACTCCCCCGGCGCTGTATAAAACCTAAACGGAAATCAAATAAAAAAAAGCAGCGAAGGCCAAACGCCCAATAGAAATGCAGTAGCGGTTTTCAACAGAAACGGGCACGGCTCAGTCCAAGTAGGCAGTCTTATTACGTATATTTATAGTAAATAATGGAATTCAAAATTCAAAGAGATTTTAAGAGAGAGAATGAGATGTTGTTTTCCTCTGCGCTTGCGCTGCCATCGAACCAAAACCACATGCCTTCAAATAAATAACTTATTTTATTAGGGAGGTCATTGAACTTTAATAAAAAAAATAGTAATCAAACTTTTAAAAATCACAAAATAATAATTAAATTTTATGTTTTATAACAAAATGATAACTAGACATTATATATCGTTAAGTGACGATTATAAAATTTGGTATAATAATACAATTAGTCCTTCATATTTATACATTCAATCAATTTAGTCATATTTCGAAACAATTCACTAAATTTAGCCCTTGTTATTTACGCATTCTTTCAATTTGGTCCTTAAAGCAAAATTCTAAAGTATGGTAACATAATAAATAATTACAATTAAATTTTTATAGGAACTCGAAAACTCGACTCGAATCGAAAAAATTTCAAATAAAGTTTGAGTTGTAAAATATGACGCGTCAACTCGAATAACTCGAAATTTTTTTACTCGACTCGATCGAACACTTATCTTTATCTTAAAATGCGACGTGTCAACTCGAATAACTCGAAATATTCGAATATTTTTAAATTATTTTTTTCCTTTTAAATCGAATATTTTTTAAAATAGAACATTTAATATTTTCACATTTAAATCACTTCGAATATTTAATAACCACTTTAAATATTCAATTTAATTTAAAAATATTTGATTTAAAAGAAAAATGATTTAAATATTCGAATATTTAATAACTATTTTAAATATTCAAATATTTAATAACTGCTTTAAATATTTGAATATTTTAAATTAATTTTTTTCTTGTAAATCAAATATTTTTAAATTAATTGAATATTTAAAATAGTTATTAAATATTTGATGTGATTTAAAAGAAAAAAATGATTTAAAATATTCGAATATTTCGAGTTATTCGAGTTGACGCGTCATATCTTAAGATAGAGGTGAACATTTGATCGAGTCGAGTAAAAAAATTTTAAGTTATTCGAGTTGACGCATCATATTTTACAACTCAAAACTTTATTTGAAATTTTTTCGATTCGAGTTGAGTCGAATTTTCGAGTTCCTATAAAAAAAATTATTAAATATTAGAATATTTTAAATCATTTTTTTCTTTTAAATCAAATATTTAAAGTAGTTATTAAATATTCGATATGATTTAAATATGAAAATATTAAATATTCTATTTTTAAAAATATTCGATTTAAAATATTCAAATATTTCGAGTTATTCGAGTTGGCGCGTCATATCTTAAGATAGAGGTGAGCGCTCGATCGAGTCGAGTTAAAAAATTCAAGTTTTTCGAGTTGACGCGTTATATTTTACAACTCAAACTTTATTTGAAATTTTTTCGATTCGAGTCGAGTTTTCGAGTTCCTGTAAAAATTTAATTGTAATTATTTATCATGTTACCATACTTTGGAATTTTGCTTTAAGGACCAAATTGAAACAATGTGTAAATAACGAGGGTTAAATTTAGTGAATTGTTTCGAATTAGGACTAAATTGATAGAATGTATAAATATAAAGGACTAAATATATTATTATACCAAATTTTGTAACAGTCACTTAACGTCATTTAACGTCTAGTTACCAATTTGTTATAAAACATAAAGTTTAATTGTCATTTTGTGATTTTTGAAAGTTTAGTTACCATTTTGTTTTTTTTTTACCAAAGTTCAGTGACCGTCTGTGTACTTTACCCTTTTTTTATAATTACGACATGAATTTACGGATTAATTTGACACTAATTAATCCAACTCAGATGAAAAGTACGGGAAAAATCATATTCTAAAGGATAAAATACATTCGAGATCATTTAATTACAGATTTAATAATAAATAACATTATTATTACTGTATCGTTAATACTTAAATTAACGATTTGGTATAATAATAATTTTAGTCCTCGAACTTATACATTATATTAATTTTGTTCTAATTTGAAATAATTCAATAAGTTTAAATACTCATATTAAAATTTTGGGTAAAGTACACAAACGGTCACTAAACTATGCAGAAAAAACAAAATGGTCATCAAACTTCCAAATGTTACAAAATGGCAATAAAAGAAAAAAGAAAGGTGATGAAGAGACTCGAACCTAAGACTAAAATGGAGACATTAGACATGACAAATCACTAGGTTAAAGTAGATATTATAAAGGGAAAACTACACCGGTGGTCCCCTAACTATTATTGTTCTCCTGTTTTGGTCCCCAAATTATGTTTTTCTCTAACTCGTCCCTTCTGTTACATAGTTCTCCTGTTTTGGTCCCCGACGTTAAATAGCTAACGGTTTTGCTGACGTGGCATTTTTAATATTTTTTTAATCATTTCTCTCTCCTCTTATATTATTTTTATTTAATTTTATTCACCCAATCATATCGTGACACGTGTCACTATCCTATTACTTGGAAAAAAACCCAATCCTTAAAAATGCATTTGGTGTCAGTGAGAATCGAACCCAAGACCAAGACCACCAACGCATAAAGCATGTGCATGAACCAACTATGCTAAGCTAATTACTTGATATAAGTCTATTAACATTTATATTTAATCTGTACAAATTAACCCATCAATGAACAAACCCATCTCTCTTTCTTCTCCCTTCTTTCCCATTTCAGCAAACACCTTCAAGACCCAGAAATATTGAGAAAAGAGAGATTTATCGTTCAAAGAACAATATAGGAGGAAGAAAAGAACAGAACAGACAAGTTTCTGTCTGTTGGGGTCAAATTGGGTCGAAAAATAAGGCGGTTTTTAAATGTTTGGGACAACTGACGAGTCCGAGAAGCACACGCGTTGCTTCACGCACATAACCCTGTTGTACTTCTCGCGAAGCTGCTTGATAGGGATGAAATCTCCGGCAGCATCCATCCCATAAAATAGAAAAGAAACGTAGGGATGATCGAACCTTCTCTGTGCATCGATACGGGCAGTCACAGTGAATTAAACATAATAAAATCGGGTATCATGTTTTTGTAATTACGATCCCACTCACCAAGTCTGGTTCTTCTAAGGCTAAACATAAATATGTATTTGTGTATGTATATGAATAATGAAGTTAAGTTGCCTTCGAATATGCAGTGAAGCTAGGACCAAAGATCACCGAAACTGTGAAGGGAAAGTTGAGTTTGGGGGCAAGAATTCTTCAAGTAGGAGGTGTGAAAAAGATATTCAAACGATTGTTTAGTGTTGGAGAAGGAGAGAAGCTGATGAAGGCATGTCAATGCTATTTATCAACAACAGCATGCCCCATAGCTGGTTTGCTTTTCATCTCATCTCAAAAGGTTGCCTTTTGCAGTGACATACCAATCAAAATCCCATCTCCTAATGGTGAATTGCTTAGAGTCCATTACAAGGTTTGTATATTTCATCTGTTCTTTCGCCTCTCGGACTGAATAACACCCTTCAATTCTGACGTTTCTGTATGTCAATTTTGGTATGCAGGTTCTGATTCCACTTGAGAAAATATGTATTTGTGTATGTATATGAATACTGAAGTTAAGTTGCCTTCGAATATGCAGGTAAGAACTATGAGAAACGAAAGAGAACTCCCGATCCTAACTCGATGAAAGTAAAAAAGAGATGACAATGGAGATATGACCAGTTTCGAACAAACAGAGAGAATGTAATCAATATCTAAAGGAATCAAGTAAAAAGCAATACTGAAATGGTTTACCGTATGCTACTAGTAGATTAGGGTCTGCATATACATCAACCAAGACCTGGCAAACAACATAGACCTCATTAGAAATATATGATTAAATCGATCCATGCCATGCCCCCAACGATCTCATTCCTGCATTTACATGATCCTATGAATATGAAGATCGTGTGTATAAAGTTCGAAATTTGAGTGATCATCGACTGGGTTATAGGCTAAGAGAAGTTAGCACCCAACAGAGTTTGATCATATATCTTCATTGCATGAAATAATCTTAAAGGGATGCCTAGCATAGTTGGTTTACGCGCATGCCTTATGCGCTGGTGGTCCTGGGTTTGAATCCCAGCGGACACCAAATGGATTTTTAAGGATTTTGGGGTTTTTTTCCCAAGTAATAGGGTAGTGACACGTGTCATGACATGATTGGGTGAATAAAATTAAATAAAAATAATATAAGAGGAGAGAGAAATGATTAAAAAATATTAAAAAATGTCACGTCAGCAAAACCGTTAGTTATTTAACGTCGGGGACCAAAACAGGAGAACTATGTAACAGAAGGGACGAGTTTGTCGAAAAACATAGTTTGGGGACCAAAATAGGAGAACAGTGATAGTTAGGGGACCACCGGTGTAGTTTTCCCTATTATAAATTAAATGACAATTTATTATTATATTAAATTATAATTAAATGTATGATATTAAATAATATTATTTATCAAATGTATAATATTAAATAATATTTTTTATTAAATTTTTTATATTTACTAATATTATTTAATATCATACATTTAATTATAGTCTAATATAATAATAAATTTTTATTTAATTTACAATATGTACTTTAGCATGGTGGTTTGTGATGTCCAGTGTCTCCCTTTTTAGTCTCAGGTTTGAGTCCCCTTATCAACTTTTTTTTATTGTCGGCAATAAAACTTAGTATATAACATATAATATATTGTTAAAAACTACATCCAAATAAACGCTATGGCCTAGTGGTTTGCAGCGTGCTTAGCACCCCTTCAAACCTAGGTTTGAATCTTGCTCTCCTTAATTTTATTAAATTTATTTTTCTTTAACCGAATGGCGACACGTGTCATCATCTGATTGAAGAAAAATTATTAAATTATTTCTAATTAATAATAATAAGAACAAAATGAAGAAAAATGTCTAAATAATAGGGTCAAATGTATTATTATTTTTAATTAATACTAAATTGATTGAATTTGTAAATATGAAGGATTAAATGTGCTAGTATATCATATTTTATAACGGCAGTTAACAGCCTTTAACGTCCGAGTTACCGTTTTGTAACAAAACAACAAAACATAAAGTTTAATTGTCATTTTGTAACATTTGAAAGTTTGATGACCATTTTATTTTTTCACATAGTTTAGTGACTGTTTGTGTACTTTACCCTAAAATTTTCATTACTGAAGTTATTGTGACTACTAACAGGCCGCGTTAAGATCACAATGAGTTTATTCTATTAGTTTATCAGTTGTTTAGTAGTGAAGTTATCGTAGTTGTTGAACTATCGCATCTGTTATTGAGTTAAGAGATAGTGGCATGGAGTCAGACAATTTGTCGGAAAGAATGTTAAGATAGAGCAAATGTTAAAAAATTTAATAGTAAAGATTAAATTTATTAAATTATTTTTGGCTTAACACCAAATTGATAGAATATATCATTTTTGGGACTAGAATTTTTATTATATCAAATTATATTTCAATTTTAACGACAAAATGACATATTTGTCATAAAAATTTAATTGAGTGAATGCATTATTACTCTTTAAAATAAAAATAACATGTTTATTACTAAACATATAATTAAGTAACTTGTAATATATTTTTAAAAATTTTAAATTATATATTTTAAAATTTTATAATAATAAAATTTATATAATAAGCTGACAAAGTTAAAAAAAAATTAACCACAAAGTCTATAAACGAAAATCTTATGGGACAAAAGGGTCATTTAATTCAATGCAACAATATAAAAAGTCTACATAATTATACAATGGTAAGAAATTGGTGGGATCATTTACTTTTTGCTGGTAAAATATAAAGATAAATTTTCTATTTTTAAGTAAAAGAAACTAAAAATGTAATTTAAAGAAATGAGAAAAATATTTCATACACCGATAGTGAAAAAATTATAGATGGGGTTCAATTTAAGGCTCATGGTTAGTTCGGGGCTTAGAGTTTAAGTTGTATTAGTTAGAATTTAGGGTTTATGGTTAGAATTTAGGAGATAAGAGTTTAAATTTTTGGGTTTTAAGGTTAGAAATTTGAATTTTAATTTTTAAGGTGAATTTAGGCATGCATGCGGAAAAGTTTTTTCTACCGGCTATGCATGATATAATAACCCTTAAAATATTGTATAAAGATAATTTATGGTATTTTTATCAGTAGTGGTAGAGGTTTTAAGGGACTAATTGAGACCATAACCCGTACAAAAATGTTAATTTTTTTAAAAAATAAGTTAGAATTGGAAGCCTTGAAACGAGGCCTTCAAGTTTTTTTCGATCACCCTGAAAGTAAACATGCAAGACTGATCGTGGAATTCGATAGTGAACTCCTAATTGATTGGATATCCAACCCCGTCCTTTGTCCGACAGTGTTCAAAACTCAGGTTTTAGAGATAAGCCGCATCGGAGCGCTAAAGGGATGTATCTTCCGAAACATTCCAAGGACTATCAACATCTCTGCAGATGCCTTGGCCAAAGCAGGAATTGGCTAATGCCGATAAAATCGTTCCTTGCGGGTACAATGGTGTAGGGGTTCTATTAGCTTTACCTTTCTGTTAGTGATCGCACTTAGTGTCTCCATGGTGTTTGAGAATTTGAATTGTAATATTAACTACAACTCCTCTGGGCACTCTTTTCCTCCATTAGGCTTAGGGAGGTTTTTAACGAGGCTCTTGGAGTTGTGGGAGTTTGATATTATCTCTTAATAAAAATACTATTCTGATAAAAAAAATAAGTTAGAATAATAATAAAATTACTTTTTTATTCAAAAATATATAAAAAAAATTACCGTTGACCCTTCATAAATTTAAATGATTTCTCCCATAAATAATATTGAGTTTCTTCACTGCCTATAAATATCGATATAAGAATAAAAAGAAAGAAAAGAAATTCAAAGTTAGGCATGTAATTATGTAAACAACGACATTAGTTCAATATTAATGTTCATAAGTTTACTTAGGGGCTAATCTAGAGAGGAGGCATTGACCTTAGCCCTTATATAAAATTAGGGAGGTTAATTGAGCGGGACAAGTGTGAAAGGTGTTCTATCTGTACTTATTTTCGTTCTTTTCTCAAAACTCGTTGCAAATATAAAATTTAAAATTATTTCTGCCCCGCAAACCGCAAGACTAAAATCATCCAAATTTCACCACCCACATAGGTCCTAAGACTCATCTAATATCTTCTTTACCCGCCTCATGACCCTAAATCATTTAGTTAAATAAATATAAATTAATTTTGTTATGAACAAAATGAAATAACTATCATTTGGACTCCCGCCACATATGTGACATTATTCAAACTGTCACTGTTTGAATAATAATAATAATAATAATAATAATAAGTCGTGATCATTTAATTGATAAATTAAAATGTATATACATAATAAATATCCAAAGATAAGTCAATATAAATTATCTTAAATTTGACTTTTATCTAAACTGATATTTTAAAAAATAGTCATATATTTGATTTGATCAATTTCAAACCCAAATATATAAATATATATTAAACTTTTTATAAATATTTCAAGACAAACCAATATGAGTATATGAATTATCTTAAATTTGACTATGATCCAAACTGATATTTTTTAAACTTACTTATATATTTGATCTGATCAATCTCAAACCCAATTATATTTTAATAAACATTTTTAATAATATTCATAATAACATGTTATAAGATCTGTTAGGGCGGGTGAGAATGATGCGGGGCGAGCGGGGATGAGGCTGGTACAAAGTCATATTTACGCTTCCACCACCACTCACGATGAATCTAATTTTTACTACACCTCACCTCACGACCCATAAAATCTGTAACCATCATTGCCTAATTAAATACGAAGTAGGGTGAATCCCTATAAAATCTGTCCCACTGACATTCCTATATAAAATATAAAATTTGTTTTTGTTTTTTCTTTCTTTCAAAAATTACAATTAATTCAATTTAATTCATTTAGCATTGTTTTTATTTTAAACCTTAAAAATTATATTCTTATCTGATCTCAACTAAAATATTCTTATTTTGTCTCTGAACTTACATAATGTTTCCGGTCGAATTAAACTTGACAATTTGTGTAATTCGTGTGTCATTTAATAAGGATTAGGTGGAAAATTTTTGTATCCACAAGCGTCTCAATTATAGAATTTAAGGTTTTAGTGTAAGAATTTAGAATTTAGGGTTTAGGGTTAGAATTTAGGCTTTAGGGTAATATGGATAGGAATTTAGGTTTAACCTATAAACCCTAAAACTAACATTCTATCAACAACCAATAAATTCAAAACCACTACACTCAAACCCCTAAACTTTAAACCCTAAATGGAGTATATAACCTCTAAAATTAAGACCATTGTATAAAAAAATTCCACAAACGCTTGTGTATAGAATAATTACTCTTATATTTAAAGTATTCCATATTTAAATAATATTTAACAATATAATAATTGTGTTAGATAAATTTTTCCATGTTCATTCGAAAATTCTGCTAATATTTTATTTTCAAGTCGATTTTAATTATTTTGTTTGTGTTAGGGGTGTGTATTCAATCAAGTCCAACAAAAAAATTTTCAAGTAGTCGAGTTGAAGAGACTTATTTTATAATTCAAATTTTATTTGAAATTTTTTCGAGTCGAGATGTTCAAGTTGTTATTCAATTTTAATTGTAAAAATCTACAATGTTATGGTACTAATTGATTCTAATTAAATGGCTTTTTATAACCATGTACAATATACATATATTTTTTATATGCGATATACATATATAAGACAGAGTTGAAAGACTCGACTCGGACTTAAAAACTGATGCGCTAATTAATAAAAATTATGAGTTATTCGAGTCTCATTTTATAACTCAAATTGTAATATTTACAATTTTTTTAGTCAAATTTATGAAATTATGATTCAAGTCTAACCAAATTAAATTTTTTTTTTCTAAATTGAGTCGAGTTTTATTATTCTTGTAATACCTAACTTCATGCCAATATTTAACTAACCTATGCAACATCATTCATCTAATGCAATTATGGATTTGAATTTGTCAAATCAACATAGTTTTGATATTTTTTCATATGCAATATACATATATAAGATAGAGGTGAGAAATTTAACTTAAACTTGAATATTGATCTACTAATTAATAAAAAGTTTGAGTTATTTGAATCTCATTTTATAATTTAAATTTTATTTGAATTTTTAAACCAAATTTATGAAATTACGATTTAAATCAAATTAAAAAATTTAATATCTTTTCTAAATCAAGTAGAATTTTGTTCACCTCTAATCAGTGTAATATCTAACTTCATGTCAATATTTAACTAACCTATGCAGCAACATTCATCTAATGCAATTATGGATTTGACTTTGTCAAATCAACATAGTTCCGGTATTTAAAGTTCATTTATTAACAATTTAATTAGATATAAATGAAAGAAAGGAAATGGGTACTTAAAGTTCATTTATTAACAATTTGGTGATTAGTTGTGGTATTTAAGTACTCTATTAATGATTTAATTCCGTACTTTTTAAATTTTTAATATAACTTTTTAAAGATTTACGATACTGACATAAAATCATATGTTTATTCTTGTGCTTGACTTTGTATGATGTAGCAAATCATGTTAAATCGAATAGATTCTGGTGATTATTGTACAATTGTTGAAAATTTGAATTTTTTTCATGCAATATACTACTCATATTTTTTTTCTCTCTATCCTTTACGGATAATATTATTCGAACTCAAATTACAAAAAAGTCATCATATGTCACGAGATTTTTTAAATTGTTTAAAAACAAAGGAGAGTATAGTAAACTTTTACTTTATTTAACATACATACTTTTTTTTAAATACGGTCTCTTATAATTTTTAAATATAATTTATTTAATTTATTTTACAATAAAGTTTAGAGAATAATAATAAAAAAATCATAGCTAATGAGGAAAAGATGAATCCAAAGGAACTAGACAGGGGTTAGAAGCGGGAAGGACAGAGACAATTTTATATTTTATTCCGTCTCCAATATTTACGAAGACGTTTTCAGAGAATTTTTGTTAAATACTTTAAAAAAATCGTCCCTATAACCAGACTGTTCGAATCTCTATAATTTTCGAAAAATATGTCAACCCTTACTCATCTCTTTGTGTCCTGGTAGAAAAGGTAGATGTTTATCATCCATTGAGACCTGAATTTGAACACCAGTAATATATGTTGTGTGTGCCGTCTTTGAAAATACTAAGAAAGTGGAACAGATGCTACCCTTGCATCACATCAGCATATTCAAAAAAATGTTAACCATTCAAGCGAATGTAAGACAAATCATGCTAAAACAACAAATTAGCTGACGACAACTGTCGGTATGAGTGTTCAAACGGTTAATTTGTTTGGTGGTCGGAAAAAAAAATAACTGAACCGAACAAATTTCGGTTAATTCGGTCGGTTTTTGAATTAACCGATTTTTTAAATTTTTTCTCTAATCAAAATTATTACACAATAAAAATCATTAAAAAACTTTTTAGTTCACAAAGATAATTTGTATTTAATTTAAACAATATCTAAACATAGATAAGAACATCATATTTTTTATTAAACATTATATTTTTTCATTTGGGTTAGAAGTGGGTTTTAGAATTTTAATAAATATGAGTTTAATTAATATGTATAATATATTTAATTTTTGCTATATTTCGGATAATTCGGTTAATTATTGATTTCCAACCGAATTAACTGATAATCGAACTTTGTAAAATTCGTTAACCGTTAACGTCTAGAAAACGTTCGGTGGCCGACTGTTTAACCAAACTAATTTGATTTAGTCGGTTAATTCAGTTTAACCAACTGTTTAAACACCCTTAACTGTCGGTAAGAAATTTTTAAATATTATTTAGTGCTATGCCAAAATGCACCAATTTATTTTTGAAAGGTAAAAATTGTATAATTTTTTAAACACCATCATACAATACATGACATAGATATGTGTCTCATTAAAAAATCTCCTTCAACCTAAATGGAGAAAAAAGAGTACACCATATCTATGTCGATATTACAATTTACAACCATTACAAAAAACATATTCTGACCATCACACCGAAACAAACCGTTCGAAATTATGTTACCGATGCAAAAGCAAATACACTGGCAATCGCAATATCATTTCTGTCTTCCTCCGTCTCCCATCCATTCAAAGGACATCCAATTATGAGCGGACGCATGATTTTAGGTTAATGACGAACTTATAAAAATTTAGGAGGGCAAAAATAAATTTTTAATAGAAAATACATAAAAAAATTCTTAAAAAAATTAAGCCGTATAAAATTTTTAAATTTTTGGAGGGACGACCGCCCCCGCTGTCTCCCTCGGTCCATCCCTGTATCCAGTAACCACCTACCCAAACTAGAGTGGCCTCTCAACATAAGTGCAAGCTCAAGAGCAACATTTTCATCACATGGACAAAGCCACCATAAGTCACGACAATCAGAGGCAAATTTTGCCACACAGATATGCAATACCAAAACATTAATCAGTCTATAATTCAAATGTTGCATGCTCTACTCTCTCCATATTGATCTTGTCCTTCGCGTAAAAAAATTGAACAGATGCTACCTTTGCATCACACCAGCATATTTAAAAAAAATATGTTAACCCTTCAAGCGAATGTAAGACAAATCATGCTAAAACAACAAATTAGCTGACGACAACTGTCGGTAGGAGTGTTCAAACAGTTAATTCGTTTGGTGGTTAAATTGAATTAATCGAAAATTTTAAATCTTTAACCTTTAACCGAACCGAACTTTTTTCGGAAAAAAATAACTGAACCGAGCAAATTTCGGTTAATTCGGTCGGTTTTTGAATTAACTAAAATTTTTTAATTTTTTCTCTAATCAAAATTATTAAACAATAAAAATCATTAAAAAAAAATTTAGTTCACAAAGATAATTTGTATTTAATTTAAACAATATCTAAACATAGATAAGAACATCAGATTTTTTTATTAAACATTATATTTTTTCATTTGGGTTAGAAGTGGGTTTTAGAATTTTAATAGGTATGAGTTTAATTAATATGTATAATATATTTAATTTTTGCTATATTTCAGGCAATTCGGTTAATTAACCGATTTCCAACCGAATTAACCGATAATCGAACTTCGTAAAATTCGTTAACCGTTAATCGTCTGGAAAAAGTTCGGTGGCCGACTGTTTAACCAAACTAATTCGATTTAGTCGGTTAATTCAGTTTAACCAACCGTTTAAACACCCTTAACTGTCGGCAAGCAAATTTTTAAATATTATTTAGTGCTACGCGAAATGCACCCATTCTTTTTTGAAAGGTAAAAATTGTATAATTTTTTAAAGACCATCATACAATACATGACATAGATATGTGTCTCATTAAAAAAATCTTTTTCAACCTAAATGGAGGAAAAAGAGTATACCATATCTACGCCGATATTACAACCATTACAAAAAACATATTCCGACCATCACAACGAAACAAACCGTTCGAAATTCTGTTACCGATGCCAAAGCAAATATACTGGCAATCACAATATCATTTATGTCTTCATGCATCTCCCATCCATTCAAAGGACATCTAGTCATGAACGGACACATGACTTTAGGTTAGGGGCGAACTTATAAAAATTTAGGGAGGCGAAAATAGATTTTCAATAGAAAATACATAGAAAAATTCTAAAAAAAAATTAAGCCATATAGAAATTTCAAATTTTTAGAGGGGAGACCGCCCCTGCCAGCCCCCCTCGGTCCATCCCTGTGTCCAGTAACCACCTACCCAAACTAGAGTTGCCTCTCAACATAAGTGCAAGCTCAAGAGCAATATTTTCATCACATGGACAAAGCCACCATAAGTCACACAGATATGCAATACCAAAACACTAACCAGTCTATAATTAGGGATGTAAAAACAGGTAATCGGACAGGTTCCAGGTCGAGTTCTGTCAGGTCGGGTAAAATCGGATACAGGTCATTTCAGGTAAAAAAAAAATTTGACTCGACTCGGGTCGGGTGCGGGTCCATTTCAGGTCGGGTCCATTTTAGGCCGGGTCCATTTCAGGTCGGGTTAGAACGGGTCGGGTCCGAAGCAGATATTTGGCAGGTTAATTCGGGTTCGGATACACTTCAAGTCGGGTCCATTTCAGTTCAGGTTCATTTCAGGTCGGGTTCATTTCAGGTCGGGTCCGTTTCAGGTCGGGTCTATTTCAGGTCGGGTTCATTTCAGGTCGGGTTCATTTCAGGTCGGGTGCATTTCAGGTCGGGTGCATTTCATGTCGGGTATTTTCAGGTCGGGTAGTTTCAGGTCGGGTAATTCAGGTCGGGGTATTTTCGGGATTGAAATTCGTATTCAGTTTGAGTTCGGCCGTACAACTGTATAAGTAGTTGATAGACTTTAGGTTGACCTTCGTCAATCGTCATTAATTTTGAGTTAATTATTTAAAGTCATATCAAATTAAAATTATAAAACATTAGAGTAATTAAAAAAATAATCAAAATGGGTCGATTTGGACTGAAAATGAGTCAATTTGGATTACAAATAAAATTTCAGGGATTATAATGAACATAAATATCAAATTAAAATTATAAAACATTAGACAAATTTAAAAGAAAACAAGGAAAATGGGTATTTTGGAATAAAAATAAAGTTTTGGGGACTATAATGAACAAAAATATCAAATTAAAAGTATAAAAATTAGAATAATTAAAAAAAAACAATAAGTATAGGTCAATTTAGAATAAAAATAAAGTTTTAGTGTCTAGAATGAACAAAATTTAAAATTAAAACTATAAAACATGATGAATTAAAATACATATAAGGGTCAATATGGAATTAAAATAAAGTTAAAGGGTTCATGCATTAATATGTACACACGTACTTACATACATTAGGGGTTAGGTTTTAGTGCGTTAAGGTTTAGGGTTTAAGGATTAGGGGGAAGTGATTATGGTTTAGGGATCGAGGTTTAAGGTTTGGGGTAGGGTTGAGGGTTCATGCATTAATATGTACACACATATACTTACATACATTAGGGGTTGGGTTTTAGTGTTTAAGGTTTAGGGTTTATTGTCTATGGTTTAAGATTATGGTTTAGTGTTTAGGGTTAGGGTTAGGGTTAATGCATTAATATGTACACACGCATATACTTACATACATTAGGGGTTAGATTTTAGTGTGTAAGGATTACAGTTTAGGGTTAATGTATTTATATGTGCACATGCACATACTTACATACATTAGGGGTTGGGTTTTATTGTTTAAGGTTTATGGGTTAAGGATTATTGTTTAGGGTTTGGTGTTTGGGGCTTATGGTTTTAGTGTTTAAGGTTTATGGTTTAGGGTTTAGGGTTCATGCATTAATATGTACACGCGTACATACTTACATATATTAGGGTTTGGGTTTTAGTGTTTATGGTTTAGGGTTTAGGGTTTATGCATTAATATGTATACATGTACATACTTACATAAATTAAGGGTTAGGTTTTTGTGTTTATGGTTTGAGGTTTAATGTTTAATGCTTAGGGTTTTATAGTTTAGAGATTAGGGTTTAGGGTATCCACTTTTATATATACATATATTGTAATATAAATTCTAAAATAAAAAAAATATGAAACCCTAATAATTTAAAGTTTTAACGAGTTAAATTGAAACCAAAAAATCAAAATTAAGACCTAAACGTAAAGTATCAAAGCATAAGAGGACTATAGCAATTATTTTCCCTAAACCAAAAAATTGGCAGGATTGTATCCCACCAAATCTAAATTGGAAATTCTTTTCCAAAAATTTAATTTGTCCAAATTTGGCGGACAATTTCCCACAAAAATTTTAAATTTGATTTTTTTTTTATTTTACTCTCTAAATTTTATTTTTATTTCAAATTGACCTACATTTATTTTTTAATGTCCAATGTTTTATTATTTTAATTTAATATTTTCTTCATTCTAGTCCCTTAACTTTATTTTAATTCCATATTGATCTATATATATATATTTAATTAATCATCTTTTATACTTTTAATTTGATATTTTTGTTTATTATAGTCCCCAAAACTTTATTTTTATTCCAAATTGACCCGTTTTCATTGTTTTATTTTAAATTTGTCTAATGTTTTATAATTTTAATTTGATATTTTTGTTCATTATAATCCGTGAAACTTTATTTTTAATCCAAATTGACCAATTTTCAGTCCAAATTGACTCATTTTCATTATTTTTTTCAATTACTCCAATGTTTTATAATTTTAATTTGATATAACTTTAAATAATTAACTCCAAATCAATGACGATTGACGAAGACCAACCTAAGTGTATTAATTTTAAGTTATTTTTATGTTATAACAGTTAATTTTTTAACTTAAGTGTATTAATTCTATTTTATATCTTAACTTAAGTCTAGAATTTGTAACTTAAGACAACAATTAATTAATTTGTTCTAATTAAGTAAATCATCTATTTTATAACTTAATCATTTTTGAACTTCAAAAATTGTAGTAAGACTTGTACGAAAATTTTTGAACTACAAAAATAATAAAATTAATTAATCTGTTTCTTTTTAACGTTAATTTACTTAAATCTACGATTTTAAACTTGAATCTGTTATACATAAGTTATAACTTTACTAAATTTTATAAATTGAATCTGTTAACTATAAAATAATAAAATTGTACTTACAATTTTTTTTTGTAACTTTACTAAATTTACTTAATCATTTTTGAACTACAAATGTTATACATAAGTTATAACTTTACTAAATTTTATAACTTGAATCTGTTAAGTATAAAATAATAAAATTGTACTTAGAATTTTTTTTGTAACTTTACTAAATTTACTTAATCATTTTTGAACTACAAATGTTATACATAAGTTATAACTTTACTAAATTTTATAAATTGAATCTGTTAACTATAAAATAATAAAATTGTACTTACAAATTTTTTTTGTAACTTTACTAAATTTACTTAATCATTTTTGAACTACAAATGTTATACATAAGTTATAACTTTACTAAATTTTATAACTTGAATCTGTTAAGTATAAAATAATAAAATTGTACTTAGAATTTTTTTTTGTAACTTTACTAAATTTACTTAATCATTTTTGAACTACAAATGTTATACATAAGTTATAATTTTACTAAATTTTATAACTTGAATCTGTTAAGTATAAAAAAAATAAAATTGTACTTACAATTTTTTTTATAACTTTAGTAAATTTTATGAACTACAAATGCATATACAACTTTAGTAAATTTTTGTAGTTCATAAATTAACGTTAAAGACTTATACAACTGTTATTTTTTTTTATAATTTGTAAGTCTACAATTTTATTCAAGTTAATGAATAAACTTAAAAATTAAAAATAACTCTTCATTTAATTTTTGTAGTTCATAAATTATCAATTACTTATTCTTTTTTTAACTTTAATACTTAATATATATATATATACGTATGCGCACATATACATCACCTACATCAATATATGTAGGTGTATATGTATATACATTATATATGTATATGATATATCAACTTCTAAAATTTTTTAATTCATCATGTCATAGGTTTCAGGTTAATTTCAGCTCAGGTTAACAACAGGTCGGGTTTAAAGCAGGTCGGGTTCAAAACAAGTCGGGTCCATTTCAGGTCGGGTCCATTTTCAGGTCGGGTCCATTTCAGGTCGGGTTCATTTCAGGTCGGGTTCATTTCAGGTCGGGTAAAATCGGATATCGGGTCAATTCAGTCGGGTAAATTCGGTTATTTTCCAGGTCGGCTTCGGGTTCGGGTTCGTTTCAGTCGGACGCAGGTCGGGTTTCAGGTCCAAATTAACAGGTCCAATTCGGGTTCGGGTCGTTTTCAGTCGGACGCAGATCGGGTTCGGTTACTACAGTAACATGTCAAATTCGGGTTCGAATCAACAACAGTCAGTTGCAGATCGGGTTTGGGTCATCAAAACCTCGAGTCAAATCAGGTTCTGACTCGAGCAGGTTTCAGTCGAGTTTCCAGGTTCTAACTTATTTTTACATCCCTATCTATAATTCAAACGTTGCCTGCTCTGCTCTCTCCCTACTGGTCTGGTCCTTCGCGTAACAACACCTAGAGATCATTAACATTGGCTTATCCCACTTCAACAACAGATCCTCATTCCAGCAGACTTTCTTTTTGGTTTATACCATTTTTTGCAAGTCTATTCGCGTCAACGTTTTGATTCCTTCCAATAGAGTTTATTTCCTAGCTAATTATACTGAGCTCTTTTCTGCAGTGCAACACCAGCTCTTTAAAAGCAAGCTGTGTGCAATGAGATTTTTTAAGTCAGTATACCACATTGCTAGAATCTGAGTCTACTATTAGATGTGACAGGTTGCTCCATTTAATCCTGGTGAAGATCGACACAGCTTCCTTGATGGCTACTAATTCACATGTGGTTGGGTCTGATATGCCTATAGACTTTAAGAATTTCAGAATCATTTCACCCAAGTGATTTCTTAAAATGCCACCAATTACAGCTTCCCCCAGATGCCCCAGAACTGCACCATCGTGTTGAACTTTAATGTGCCAGCTAAGGAGGCAGACTAGTTTGAAACCTTTGTCAGGTTCTTTACTTGCACTGGTATGTCCAACCAGCAGGATTCAGGATGAAATCATTTAATGGCAAACTATGTTCAGGCCATTTCGCTCAATACCACATACCAATCCTGAGTAACATGAGATCTGTAATACCCGTATTTTGTCCGTCTGAGTATGTCCATATATACTTACTATAAATACAACAAAAAATATAAGTAAATAAATAAATAAGTGTTAAAAGCCCATATTAAATAAATGAAATTCTTAATAGTGTCCAAATTACATACAAAATTTGGAGCCCAATGCAAAGCCCAAATTCTCAATCTATCGCAGCTTCCCGCCTAAATCTTCATTTTAATATACCCAACCTAAACAAACACAAAAGCTACTCTAAATCTCATTTTCCTGAGAAATTATTATATGGACCCTTCCCACCACGTCATCTATGGTCCCTAGTAATAAAAAAAATTCCACGTCATTATTTTTTTACACGTCATTTACACACTCAAATTTATAATTTCCAAATCATCTTCTCTAATTTCTCCAATTAACGTAAGGTTTAGGGTTTAGGGTTAGGGTTTAAGGTTTAATGTTTAAGGTTTAGGGTTTGTGTTTATGGTTTAGAGTTTAGGGTTTGAGTTTAGGGTTTAAGGTTTGAGTTTAGGGTTTAGGGTTTAGGGTTTAGGGTTAGTGGAGGAAGCTATCATTCTTGAAGAAAAAAAGAAATAATAAACCCTAATTTATTTTTAATTTGATACGACACCATGATTTGGAAAATATAATCCTAGTGTACAAATGATATGGAAAAAATAATGACGTGAAATTTTTTTTATTACTAGGGACCATGGATGACGTGGTGGGAAGGGTCCATATAATAATTTCTCCATTTTCCTGCTAAAAAACGCCACATGTCAGTCCCTAATTGACCCATTTAGTCTTGACATGGATCATAGTTTTGTTGACATCAGTATTTGATACCTATATAAATGGAAAGAGAAATTGTCAGGTCAATTAATACACATAATAATTACCACACTAATTACTAATCATAAATAATAATAATAATGATAAGGGTAAACTAACCCAATGACCACCATACTATGGTAAATGTATTAAAATGACCACATTAAAAAAAATCGACTCAATTAAACCACCAAACTATTTAAATGGTATCAATGTGACCACCAGCCGTTAAAGGTTAAAGGAAGGGTGACGTGACAGTTAAAAAAATAAGGGTATAATTACACATTTGGTCCTTATTACTTATACACTCTATCAATTTAGTCCTAATTTTAATTTAATAAAATAAATTAATTATTTAATTAGGATTAAATTGAAATTAAAATAAGTAGTAAGGACCAAATGTGTATAAGTAGTAATAAAATAATTAATAAAATAATTAATTGAAATTAAAATTAGAACTAAATTGATAGAGTGTATAAGTAGTAAGGACCAAATGTGTAATTATACCCTTATTTTTTTAACTACCACGTCACCCTTCCTTTAACCTTTAACGGCTGGTGGTCACATTGATACCATTTAAATAGTTTGGTGGTTTAATTGAGTCGATTTTTTTAATGTGGTCATTTTAATACATTTACCATAGTACGGTGATCATTGGGTTAGTTTACCCTAATGATAATAATAATAATAATAATAATAATAATAATAATAATAATAATAATAATAATAATAATAAATATAGTAATAATGAGGAGAGAGAAGGAAGACCACCTCAAGATTTGATCGGTCACTGGAACTGCCGTCGGAGAGCTTGCCAATCGCCGGAGATGCTATCGAAAATTGTCGCGCCGTCGCCCAAAAGGTAAATTGTCCCCCTTATTTATTTTTCCTGCAAATAAAATCATAAAAAAATTTAGATTGAATACAAATGTGTAACAACCCAGCTTGGAGCAAGGCTGTGAAAGATGAAGAAAGGGTTTAAGAAAGGGTTTTAGAGGTTAGAGATAGAAGAGAAAAGAGAGAAGAGAGAGAATTCAAGTTGTTGATTCATAATTCATAATGATTCAGTACATGTATGCCTTCATTATATTGACAGTGTACTATTGTTGGCTTCTAATACAAACAAAAATAAACGGTTACAATTAACTTGCTTCTTAAGCTGATTCCCTCATTTGGGCCGCAACCCGGGCCTGTTACTTTGCATCCATCAGCTGACCCGCACCCAACTCTTTCCTGTCTTCAAACGGCAGCGTTTCCTTAATGCCAGCATTAGTTCCAATTATCCCATCGTGTTTAGCCCCAATTCCCTTGTCATTCTTCAATTCCTCTTTCTTACGGTCACCAAACCCTAATTCGCCGATCAATGTCATGACATTACCCTCCGGTTCAGACGATCCTTGACCCCAAGGATCGAATCCGGGAAACTGAGATTGCAGAACGGAGAAATCCTCCCAAGTTGCGCTTTCGGGACCGAGGTTCACCCACTGTACGAGCAACTGAGTTACAGCCTGATTATGGCGTTTGACCATTCGCTTGTCCAGAACGCGAGCAGGGTAGACTCGGAGCAAGCCATCATCACCGAATTCAGGTGGGTTTACGGACGGTGTCACCGCCGGTCCAATTTTCGGTTTTAAGAGACTCACGTGGAACACAGGGTGAATCTTTGAAGTTGGGGGTAAGTCCAATTCATAGGCCACTGACCCGATCTTTCTGATGATTTTGTAGGGACCGTAGAACCTGGCAGAGAGTTTGAGATTCTTCCGAAGGGAAACAGAGGTTTGGCGGTAAGGCTGAAGCTTCAGGTAAACTTCTTCCCCCACTTGAAATTCGCGTTCTGAGCGTTTCTTGTCAGCATACTGTTTCATGCGGTTTTGTGCTTGTAGTAGATTATCTCTGAGCAGTTGGTTTGTTTGCTGTCTTTGTTGCATCATGTCTTGAACACTGCCAACTGGTGAATCTGTGGACCAGGTCATCGTTGGTGGTTTGTAGCCATAGAGTGCCTCGAATGGGGACATTTTGAGGGCAGAGTGATAGTTGGTGTTGTACCACCACTCTGCGTGGGATAGCCACTTAGCCCAGTCTGTAGGTTTTAGGAAACAAAGCCCCCGAAGATACTGTTCCAAGCACTGGTTCAGGCGCTCGGTCTGACCATCCGTCTCAGGGTGGTAGGCTGTGCTGAATAATGGAGTAGTACCCAGCTGCTTCATGAATTCCTGCCAGAACAAGCTTGTGAAAATTTTGTCTCTGTCGGAGATGCAAATCTGTGGCTGGCCATGGAGCTTGTAGACATTGTCTAGGTAGGCTCGAGCAATCTGAGGGACTGTAAAGGGATGCGAGAGGCCAATGAAATGCCCATACTTGGTGAATTTGTCAATCACCACCAAGATGGAATTCAGCTTCAGTGAAGTAGGGAGGCCCTCGATAAAATCCATTGTAAGAACCTCCCAAGCCTGTTTTGGAATAGGCAGTGGCTGTAGGAGACCAGGCTTAAGGACATGTTCAGCTTTTGTCCTTTGACATGTTTCACAGTGTTTTACATAGGTAGTAACAAGGGACTTCATACCTGGCCAATAGAAATAGGACTTCAACCTCTGATATGTGCCTTGGATTCCTGAATGACCTCCATGAGGTGAATCATGTAACACCTGAAGTAGCTGAGTTCGTAACTGCCCTGTAGTGCCAATGTAGACTCTGTCTTTATATCGTAGGATGCCTTTCAGAAAGGTCCAGCCAGCTTCAGCATCTTTATGAATGGCTAAGTTAGGGATTAGTTTCTGAGCTAGCACATCGGCTTCATAACTGTGTTCAACCTCTTCCACCCATTTCGGAGTAATTATCACTGCTGAAAGTTGATGAAGTTCAGAATCTGGTTCATACCCACGGGATAGTGCATCAGCAACCAAATTTGTCTTCCCTTTCCTGTATTTGATCACATAGTCGAGGCCAAGGAGTTTGGTTAACCCTTTCTTTTGAACTGTTGTCGTTAGCTTCTGCTCTAGAAGGTGTTTTAGGGGCTCGTGGTCAGTTCTGATTACAAATGGCCTGCATTCTAAGTAGTGCCTCCACTTTGTTACTGCCATCAAGATTGCGAGGTATTCTTTCTCGTAAATGGAAAGGTCAGAGTGTTTAGGACCCAAAGCTTTGCTTAGATAAGCAATAGGTCGTCCTTCTTGAGATAAAACTGCCCCTATGCCTCTTGAACTAGCATCTGTTTCTAAAAAAAAAGTCTTTGTAAAATCAGGGAGAGCTAAGACAGGAGCTGTACACATGGCCTCCTTGAGTAACACAAATGCTTCCTTGGCTTCAGCTGTCCATGAAAAACTGTCTTTTTTCAGCATGTTTGTAAGTGGTCTACTGATTGAGCCATAGCCTTTGATAAATTTCCTGTAGTACCCTGTGAGTCCCAAAAAGCCTCGAAGGGATTTGACTGTCTTAGGAAATTTCCACTCGCGCATGGCCTCAATTTTAGAAGGGTCTGTTGCTACTCCAGTGGCAGAAATAATATGGCCTAAGTATTCCACTTGAACTTGGCCAAAGAAACATTTCTTCCTTCTAGCAAAAAGCTGATGCTTCTGTAGTACTTCTAGGACTTGTCTCAAGTGTTGTAAGTGATCGTGTAGTGTAGCACTATACACTAGAATGTCATCAAAGAACACAAGAACAAATTTTCTCAAAAATTGACCAAATAGCTCATTCATCAAAGATTGGAATGTAGCAGGGGCGTTGGTGAGACCAAATGGCATCACTTTGAACTCAAAGTGGCCATGGTGAGTTCGAAATGCTGTTTTATGAATATCTTCAGGCTTGATTCTAATCTGCCAATACCCTGACCTGAGGTCGATTTTAGAAAAATAGGTGGCCCCTGACAGCTCATCTAAAAGGTCATCCACAACAGGAATAGGGAATTTGTTCTTCACTGTGATGTTGTTGAGCTGTCTATAGTCAACACATAGCCTCCAATTACCATCCTTCTTCTTGACTAAGAGGCAAGGAGAAGCAAATGGGCTCTTACTATGCTGTATTACTGATGCTGCCAATAACTCTGTTATCTGCCTTTCCACTTCAGTTTTCTGTTGAAAGGGAAACCTGTAGGGTCTCAAATTTACTGGTTGAGCTCCATGGTGTAGGGTGATTGCATGGTCATGAGATCTAGGGGGTGGCAGGCCCTTTGGCTCTTCAAAAACAGCACCAAACTCTTGTAGTAAGGGCTTGAGTAACTCAGGTGTTTCCCACTCAACTGAATCTGTATCCAAGAAGTACAGTTCAGCCATCAAATTTGGGTCCTTGCAAGTTAATTTCTGCATTTTTTCATCTGAAATTAGCTTGACATAAGGGGCCTTTCTTCCACCATGTAGTACGACATCTTCATTCCCCCTCTTAAAGCTTAGGGTCATTGCCTTAAAGTCCATAGTTACTGGACTGTATTTCCTCATCCAATCGACTCCAAGTACCATATCACTTCCCCCATTTGTAGCACCCTAAAGTCATGCTCGAAATAATGGCCCTGCATCCTCCATCCTAACTGCTTACTTTGAGCAGTGCTTTGTAACTTTTCTCCATTAGCTACAGTAATCACTAGAGGGCTGGTATGCACCAGTTCTAACCCTTCTTTTGCCCAACCTTCTGTAACAAAGCTATGGGTGCTCCCACTGTCCACCAAAATGCTCAGGGACCTTCCTTTTATTGAGCCTGGAATCCTGATGGTACTATATCCCACACACCCTGTTAACGCATTGATTGAAATCTCAAGCGTAGCATCATCCTCTTCTGATTCCTCCTTCACAGGTTCTGGTGCTGTAAGCACTTCCTCATTGTCATCTTCACCCAGCCCCTTGCATTGCTCTTCTTCCTCCATTCTGTTGAACTGTCTGGGTTTACACTGATGACCCGGAGTAAATTTTTCCCCACACCTGAAGCATAGGTTGTTGGCCTTTCTGAATTCCATCAACCCTTGCTTTGAAGTTGTTAAGGGTGTCACTCCTTTTTGCTGAGATGTCCCTGGTGGTTGCGAGCTTTTCTGCCCACTTGTCTGGTTTCCAAAGGAAGCAGTTTTGTAGGAGTATTTGAATTTTTTGGTTTCTATTTCAGCAGCAAGTTCATAAAGTCTAGCCTTTCGATAAGCATCAGCTAGGCTTCTAGGTTCATGCACCTTGACCTTGTGCTTAAGATCCTCTTTCAAACCACTAATGAAGCTTGATACAAAATACTCTTCTCCCAGCTGTGCATTCACCTGTAGCATGAAGGGTTTTAACTCTTCAAACCTCTCCTGGTAATCATCAACAGTGGATCTTTGAAATAACTTGTTGAAGTCCTCTATCACATCCGTATACATTTTATCACAGAACCTATGATAAAGGTCTGAGACAAACTCATGCCAAGTGACCCTATTCTTTTGCATGACATATCCATCAAACCAAGTTTCTGCCCGTCCAACCAGATACATCGAGGCAATTTCCAGTTTCTGGTATTTAGGAACTTCAAAGATAGAGAAGTATTTTTGACATTTTTTTACCCAACCTCTAGGATTATCTCCTTCGAAGGTTGGCAACTCTATTTTTGGTTTAGGAATGAAAGAGTTATGTCCACTACTCCCAGCTTTTCCCCATACATCATGTTCTCTAAACGAAAAGATTTCTCCTTTTTTGTACTGGTTGTCATCTCTTTTAGGAATGAAGGTTTGGCTAAACTCCTCTTGCTTTTCTTTCGGGTTTCCAGTAGTAAACATGGGTTTGGATGCTAATACTCCCGGTTCATCGGGGTTGAAAGAGTACTTTTCATGTTCACCAATAACAGTCACGTTTAATGGTTGTTTCCCTTCCTTAGCAGTTTGAGGGTTAGGGGTTACCTGTGAAGTGCTTCCCGGCGACATAAACTCCACCTTCTCTGCCCCTTTTGAGAGTATGGTCAAGATTCTCTGTAAGTAGCCTCTGTTTTCCTCATTGCTGCGTTCTAAGTTGATTACTCTTTCTTCCAGGCTGACTTCAGTTTTCTTCTCTCCCATGGTTGTTTCACTGCTTTCAGGGGTTCCTTGTATGGGTGGTATTTTGTCGGGGTCATTCATTTTTCGAGACTTCTTCGATTTTCCCAGTGTGGCTGGTGGATCAAGGGACAAGGCTCTAGATACCAATTGTAACAACCCAACTTGGAGCAAGGCTGTGAAAGATGAAGAAAGGGTTTAAGAAAGGGTTTTAGAGGTTAGAGATAGAAGAGAAAAGAGAGAAGAGAGAGAATTCAAGTTGTTGATTCATAATTCATAATGATTCAGTACATGTATGCCTTCATTATATTGACAGTGTACTATTGTTGGCTCCTAATACAAACAAAAATAAACGGTTACAATTAACTTGCTTCTTAAGCTGATTCCCTCATTTGGGCCGCAACCCGGGCCTGTTACTTGGCATCCATCAGCTGACCCGCACCCAACTCTTTCCTGTCTTCAAACGGCAGCGTTTCCTTAATGCCAGCATTAGTTCCAATTATCCCATCGTGTTTAGCCCCAATTCCCTTGTCATTCTTCAATTCCTCTTTCTTACGGTCACCAAACCCTAATTCGCCGATCAATGTCATGACAAAATGGTAAAAAAAATAGTAGGTAAAATGAGTTTCAAGCTTATCTCGGTGGCGGGAGTAGATTTTGGAGATCGTCGGAGTTGAAAATGATAGTTTAGGTTTCGGGAATGGGTAGACCTAGGTTAGGAACGGGGAAGAATGACCGATTCTATTGAATTCAGATAGATCTAGAGGTTTAGGGTGAAAATTGAAATTTTTAGGTTCGGTCACGACGGCGGCCGAGAATCGCCTCATGGTGGTGACCAGTCGCCAGGATTGAACCAGACGGCGACCGAAAAGTTTGAGTTGGTCGAAGACGATGACCGGCGTATTTCCGGTGACCGAAAAAAAGAAGAGGATGACCGAAGACGACGACCGATGACCATCGTCGCCTCCGACGACCGATGAATAGAACGGATAAGGGTTGCAGCGACATTCTCGGATCGAAGTGAGAAAATGAGAAAAGTTTGGTTTATGTTCATAGGAAATTTATGGTTTGATCTTAAAAAAAAACGAAGGGGAAGAATATTTTGTGTTTTGGAGGATTAAATGGCTAAAGATGAAGACTAAAGGATGAATATGTATGCATTTTTGGTGTTTGATATGAAATAAACAAGGCTTCGGGTGAATTTGGTGTTTATAGTGGATCAAAATGGGGAAATAAGGATGAACCGATGAAGAACGAGAGAAAAGTTAGAGTTTTGATCCATTTGGATCGTGAAATCTGGGAACGAGATGTTAGGTAGAGAGAAGGGGGAGAGATTCAGGTAGAGAGAGTAAAATCCAAAAAAATGGAAAAAAAGAGAAAAACGGGTTCAAATGAAGCCCATATATAGGCAATGGATTCGGGCCTGTAAGCCCGCGAATCCCCGTGCCTGGCCCGTTAGACCCCGGCTGGGCCCGAGCCCTACTCTCTTGTTTTTTATGATTTGGCTCCTCAATTTTTAATTCATTCCAATTTGGTCACCTTCATTTGTAGTTTGGGCTCTATGGTTTATAATTCAATGCAATTTAATCCCTGTTTTTTTTCAATTGTTTAAGTTATTTTAATTTGCTTAATTATTTGATTGTTGCATGTTTTCAAATTAGCATATAGTTTTAATTTTAGACAATTTAATCACTTAGCTACTAATAATTAGAGCATTTAGCCTAGGTTTCTTAATTATTCAATTAATTTCCTAAGAAAGGACATTATAGAAAATAAATGAATATTGGATGAAAGCTTAAATGTCCTAAGTTGATTAGTATCACATTACAACGTGACGTTAATCAAGGGGATATTTATGTAAGAGATCCAATATTTCATTTGAACATAGAAAATGAAAATCACACATAGTTAGTTTAATAAAAATTGAAATTAGGATTAAATAATTAGAATCACAAATAATTAGGAATATTATTGATTTAGGGCTTAATATGGGCAACACCCAATTATTTAGGTGTTATATCATAAACCCTAAATCTTAATAATATTTATAGAATTTTAGTTAATTAATTAATTAATTGAGCCTTAATTATGTTTTACTTAAAAATGACAAGACAATAATTGGACATGCATTAAACATTTTATGTTGAGATACATTTTGAATATAAATTGAAGTGTCCTAATGTATTTGGACGTTTCAAAACTTATATTTGTCCAAAATGTATTTTCTTGTAAAATGATATCCTCATTCGAAATGGAACCCATTTTACAATTAAAAGACTTAATTAAATTTAGATTAATATTCGAAATGCCAAAATGCCACATGGAATTAATAAGGTACCGATAACATGCGTTTGTAGGGGGTGCTAACCCTTCCCTGCACGTAACCGACTCCCGAACCCGAATTTCATTAAAAGAATCTCTGGTCCGCTTTTTATGATTTTTGGTCTACCAAAGTGATTGATGACGACTCCAAAACAATTTTTAAGAAAATAAAGAGAATTTGATTAAAAATAGAAAACTCTCTAATTTCTAGACTAAATTAAAATGAGAAACTCTAATTTTTAAAACCGTAATCGCCAGACTATTTTTTCCACAAACGAATTTAAAAATGATCGCAACAAAATCAAACACATCATCATCATTTAATATTTTACCCCTAAATATTATCTCATTTCGACACAGCCATAGGGTCCAGGATATGGCGTAGAAAGCCATGTATGTCCATTCACTTCTAAAGATATTTTCAACTTCACAATCCTAATTTAAGAACCTTGCTTAATTAACATGTTTCTTGATAGAGATGGTCTAAATTGACAGTTCAATGTTAATTACCTAACTTATCGCCATGGTTGCCTTCAGTACTTGGTAATCAATATCGCATCGAGCTTCTTAAGGGCCGAAAGGTTTATATACAAATCTGACATTGACCTTGTCACTAGGGATGGAACTAGAGAGGAGTGGAAGGGGTGGGTCTCCCTAAAAATTTAAAATTTTTATATGATTTAATTTTTTTTTATATATTTTTTATTGAAAATCTATTTTCGTTCTCCTAAACTTTTGTAGGTTCGCCCCGTAACATAAAGTTCTGCATCCGTATCTGCTTGTGACCATGACTTCATAAGTTCCTCCCTAAGGAATTGTTATACCCACGATACAAGTTCAACAATCGAATTGCTCACACACAAGATTTTAGATAGTGAATTTTAGGCGTAGAAAGGAAAAATTACTGGGATAGGACTTTTAGATAGTGAATTTTGGACGTAGAAAGAAAAAGTTAGGGGAGCGGGGAAAGGGTGGGTTTTTTAGATTTTAAGCTATTAAAAATAAAATATTTTTAATAGGTTAAACTACACAGGTGACCACCAAACTATGTGTTCGTTTCTATTTTGACCATTCAACTAATAAAAAATGCTCATATTTTAACCTTCGGCCGTTAAAATCTAAATGTGACAATTAACAAATACGAAAACTAACAATCCAACCGCTGGGCCAACCAGTTACAAGTAACATTATATGATAAATTTATTTATCAAAAGTTATTTGTTGGTCAAAATTAAAGAGTGTAAAAGAGAATTTATAGGATTCGACTAATGTGATATAACAATAATGCGAAAATACAAAATGGATGCTACTACTATATATATTAGGGGTGAGCAAAAATTGACTAAAAATTACTAAAAATTAAGAAAATTAGTGAATGAAATAGTAAGTAATGTTCAATCGATAGATAAAGTTATGACATATTATGCTAAAATTATGAATTAAAATAGAAAGCAAATTAAAAGCATAAACAATAAACACAAAAAATTAAATGTAGTCAACAAATAAGAGATAAAAATGAACAAGTGTAGAATTAAATAGCATATATTAAAAGCGTAAGAAATTAAATATACAAAATTATGGACTGATTTGCACTAAAATAAAATTATTAGAGGGTCAAAACACAATATACCCTAAAGACGCTAAAATTCGTGAATCTACTCCTCAGACTTGGGTCAAGACTAGGGATGACAATTTAATCCGAATCCAAAAACTCTGATCTAAATGCGGTTGAAATAAATTCGATCTGAAAAAATCTGATCCAAAAACAATCTGATCCAAATTCGTTTAAAAAAAAATCAGAATCCAAATCCGAAAAAATATCTGAGTCCGATTGTAACAGATTCGGACTTGGATTTTATACAATCTGATCCAAATCCGATCCATTGCCATCCCTAATCAAAACTTGTTGCGTGTTTTGAGCGCACACAAATGGTGCAAGTATACACGTCACAAGTAATAAAGTGATATGTATCAAGTATCGTCTCTACATGGATTGGTTTGGGCCACTTTGCTTTAGTTATCGCACTGTAAAAATAAATAGAATTGATGGTGATGAATATCAACTAAAATAAACTAAGTAAAGTAAATAAAGATAAGAGAGTAATCAATTTAAGAGAGTAGGCCGGGTTATCATGAGTCGTGGTATGATGATTGAATGGACCGTCATGGTAATTGATTGCAAGCGTAGCTCAATCGGCTTAAACAAATAGTGTCAGTCGAATTTCCCGGCAATTGTCATTGCCTGGGAAACTATGAATGGTGTGATTGCCTGGGAAACTGGGCGGCTTCCTTCAAAGCTCGGCAGAGCGTTCTTCAATGTCTTCTTGTTATTCCTAACCCGAAGAATTAGTCAATTGTGCACGCCTTGGTGATACATCCCTACATTAACCTTGGGTGAACAAAAACCAATCTTATGCTCCTCTTAGTCGTTGAAATCTAAATCTTATCCCTAAGTTAGATTAACCTCCATTAACGTCTTGTTGAATGAAGATCATGTTCATTCGTTTCTTGAATCTAACTCTTTCGATATTAGATAAATGGATAAATTCACGAGATCCTCTTCCAATTCATTCGCAAATGAATTTAAGAACCAAGAATGAACAAACTTTGAATTAAAATCGCAAACTCAAATACCTAAACAAATCCAATTGTTCTCACAACCATAAAAACACAATAACCCAAGCCAAATAAAATTAGTTCATGGCTGGGTTCGAAAGATATACAAAGAATAATTTCCCTAGCATGAATCTAATCGAAAAAAGAGGAAGAAATAGAAGTTAACGCACAGCCCCTTGGTTTTTCTCTCTCAATCGAACCCCTCTTCCCGCTAAAGTAGGCAGCTAGGTCTTCTATTTCTAGGAAATGGCTAGGTTAAAGTCTTTTTTAGGAGGAAGTTAAGTTGGAATTAAATAGCATAAAAGAAATAAATCTCCTTTATTTATTTATCCTTCTAAAACTCCTCCTAAATTCTGAGAATTTAATCTCTCTTTGACCTCTTCATGAAACTCCAACTCTTCTAGGATTTATCCTTGCTTCTCATGGTTATCTTGAATTAAATGGATTTATCCTTCAAGAAATCGACAACCACTTCATCTTATCCTCAATTGTTTCGACAACTTCCAGCTTGCCTGGGCAATCAATCCTGCACACATAAAAACACACACCCGCAATACATTTTTCCACAAAAATCAACCAAATTATGTAATCAAGCATGATAGTGAAGGAAATCATTAAAACATGCATGAATGCCTAATAATGCAACTAAAATGAGCTTAAGTCTGACAATAATATGAGTAAAAAAGGTCATAAAAATAATACTTTTGAACACTCATCATAGTAGTTGAGAAAATGATGTAACTGGGAAGGTAGGTAGTAATGGAGATGGATCATGTAGCAGTGGAGAAGATGATGTAACTGGGGAGGCAAGTAGTAATGGAGATGAAGATGATACTGAAATGTTAGACAACTTGGGTGACAACCAAAAATGAAAAGCTTGAGAACTATGCTTGACACCAAACCCAGACTCACTCAACATGTTAAACTTAGTCAAAGGATCAATGAAAGTATGACAATCAGTAACATTGGACTTAGAATACAGTATATCATAAAAAAATATTTTCTCATCAAAATGAACATGCCTAGAAATGTACAATCTCCTAAATGAATCAAGACATCTATATCCTTTATGAGTAGAGGAATAGCCTAAGAAAACACATAAAGTGGATCTAAATTGTAACTTATGTTAATTATAAGGTCGTATGAAAGGATAACAAAAGGTCTTGAAGAAACCATAATTAGGTAGTTTGTGAAATAACTTTTCATATGAAGATATACCTAAAGTTGCTTTTGATGGAAGTCTATTAATGAAGAACAAATCAGTGGAAAAGACATCATTCCAAAAGGACAGAGGCATGAAAGCTTGAGCTAGAAGAGTAAGCCTCATCTCAACTAGGAGTGAGCGTCCGATCGAGTCAAGTCAAAAAATTTGGAGTTATTCGAGTTGACGCATGTTATTTTACAACTTAAACTTTATTTTAAAATTTTTTCGATTCGATTCGAATTTTTGAGTTCCTATACCAATTTAAATGTAATTATTTATCAATGTTATAATATAGTTTGATTTCAATTTAAATGATTTTTTCTAATCATATAAGATATGCACGTATATTTCATCATATTTTTTCATATGTGACATATTTTTTTATATTGGTACATATATATCAGGAAAAATTAAGGGACTCGACTCAAACTTAAATATCAACGCACTAATTACTAAAAAATTTGAGCTATTCGAATTTCCATTTTACAACTCAAATTTTATTTTAATTTTTTTTCAATTCGAGTCGAGTTAGAACGAGTCGAGTTTTTTTGCTTCGAGTCGAGTCAAAAATTTCGGTTTTTTGATTCGAGTAAAAAATTTCGGTGTTTTCGAGTCGAGTTAAAAAATTCGAATTTTTCGAGTCGAGTTTTGCTCACCCCTAATCTCAACCACTTGCCTGTGTTTGCGTTCAACAAATTCATTCGGTTCAGATGTATTAGGGCAAGAAAATCTTTGTAATATGCCTCGATCTTTGATATACTATTCCGATGCATTAAACTCTCCTCCTATATCAGTCTGCAAAACCTTAAGATTGTGACCACGAAGATTCTCGGCCTATTTATGAAATCGAGGAAAAATATCTTGACTTTAGACTTTTGCTTTAGAAAAATAAATCCAGGTAAACCTAGTGTAGGCATCTGTGAAAGCCACATAATACCTGAAATTATTAGAATGTAGAGGTGTTGGTCCCCAAACATCAGCCACGACAAACTCTAAGGGAGCTGAATAAACATTAGAAGATGCACTAAAGGGTAGCTTGTGAAACTTTCCCATCTGACAAGCTGAGCAGAAAACCTTATCTTTATTATGAGAAAATGAAATATTATAATGTTGTAACATACGAACTAGAGTGTTTTAAGTAGGGTGCCCGAGCCTTTGATGCTGAACATCTGAAGACACATTATTACACACAACAAAATTACAATTATACTAAAAATTGGCTACACAACTAGAGTTATTTAAGGACTGTTGCGTGTAAAATAGTCTATCGCAATGGTAGTGCAAGTATACACGACGCAAGTAGTAAAGTGATACGAAGTATCAGATATCGTCTCCACAGGGATTAGGCTAATAGCTTCACCTTAATTCACTGCACGAAAGCAAAAGAAATATTTAAGAGTTGTCATGAAAATAATAAAGAAAACGAAAATAAAAGAGTAGAAATATCAGGATAGAGAGAATGGGCTGGTATTGAATTGCTCAGTAGTGCAGGTATTGTAGAGTTTAGGTAATCCAGTTCTGTCGTCGCGCCCGTCGCGGCAGCGGTCCGTTGATCGTCGCGGCAGCAAACGCTCAACTTAGTATGTTCAAGTTTGGCAAGAATCCCAGATCTGCCTT
Organism: Hibiscus tridactylites; assembly: GCA_958450335.1. NCBI lineage: Eukaryota > Viridiplantae > Streptophyta > Magnoliopsida > Malvales > Malvaceae > Hibiscus > Hibiscus tridactylites. Next base: position 88,482,768 of record OY288268.1, read on the forward strand.
GGCCTATCCCTAGGTCCAAGTCTGTCGATGATCACGTCTTTGATGATACCTCTCGGCGTGAATCGAAGGATGAACACCGATGTGTATGAATTCTTCTTTAGCCACTTAACCTCGCCCTATCCCTAGGCACGAGATAGTTCAACTATAAACTAGAGAACTTGCTCTTATTTCTTTCGTATACTTAACTCTCCCGATGCTAAGTAAATAGATAACCTTACAATGCTCTCCCGATGCTCTTGCAAGATATTAATAACCAAAATAAGAGAACTTGAAGTTTATTTTATTGAACTGAAAAATCCTAAAACAAAACAACCCTTGCAACTACTTTACAAATCAACTCGTGGCCCTAGGGGGAATTTAGAACATGTCGACGGCGGGTAAACGGCTAGGGGTTTTTGGTTGTCGGTTATGGGGTAATCGGCTATGGTCTCTCTCTAGGTTAAAATACATGCCCCTATATAAGCTTTGGACTCAAGTTATCTAAGTTAACAAGGATTACAACTTTAATTAAAAGTATGATTCTAATAAAGACTTAATCTTCAAGGATCCTACTTTCTAGTCGTCCTCCTTGTTTCTTGGGATTTTCTCTCCTTGAGCTTTGGGCTTGACATATCTTTTGATCCGGGGCTTGGAAAAATATATGGTTTTCACACGACAGACGAGCAGGATTTTCTCTATCTATCGAGGTCCACTTTGCTTTTTCTCCACTAACTTGTTGTCGTCCTCTGCTGTCACGGCAGCACCATGGCAGCATCGTCCTCTTTGTCTGCTTGTTCAGTTCAGCTCTTCTACTTCTCTGCCCTGCGCCTGCCTTCTCCGTCTACTATGGCAGCAACCTGTAAAATCAGCCATCTTTTAGTAGAATATGTGCCTTTAGTATATTTGTGATGTTTTGCTGTAAACTAACCTAAATGCAGTGAAATGATGCTTGAATGCGGCAGAAATATGGGTTAAAAAGGGTGTAAATAATAGAACTTTTACACACTCAACACACCCCCAAAGTCAAGTTTTTGCTTGCCCTCAAGCAATTAAGACCTAAAAGAAAAAATGAATATTTTTGTTTTGGCTTTCAAACAGTGAACTTTCCCTTACCCGTCGTTCATTCTCTGTGACGGCAGCAACCTGTCGGATAGATTAGGATCTGTCCGGAAACTCACTATAGTCCTCGTGCAGTGTGTGCATGCTTGTGAATAGTTATATGCTAAGACTCTCTTAGTTTCACTAGAATATTCAACTCTTTAACTCGAATTTTTATGCCAAAGTTTATTTTGGAAGACACATTTTCATGCTTCTTTTGTTTGAACTTGATTCTTCTATTTTTCAAGCTAAGTTTTATTAGAGCCAGTGTTAGGCACCTCTAGTTAGCTTCCTAGAGCCGGTTTCGGGCACCTCTAGGTTTTTGAGTCTCTTTTGCTAAACTTCTTTCCTAGAGCCAGTGTTAGGCACCTCTAGGGGCTATTCAAGTACTAAGCTTCCTATTCTAGTTTGGCTAAAAGAAATCTAAGCAGTATAACAGTCACAATGGTGTTTAAGTTTTTTAGAACTATAGAAAGGCTCTAAACTTCTCCTTAAACTATCCTAAAGATGCTGCCACGACAGAGCTGTCATGACAGGTAAGTTCAAATCACAGTTTTAAGCCAAAATTTTCAGTCTTTTCTGATTTTTTTAAGAGAAAAATAAAAGACACAACAATTAATTAAAATGTACTTAGACTCCATTAAAATGGAGGGTTGCCACCCCCAAACTCGAGGGTTGCATTGCCCTCAATACAAATGATAGAAAAATGAAGGCAGTACATCACAAAATATAGATAAAGCAGGCAGCAATAAGAATATAAGAAACTTAAATTTTTAAGCACTGTCTTCACTGCTGCTGCTGAGGCGGATTTGGCGGCGGATTCTGGGCTGTGGGGCAGGCTGGGCTGGTTGCTCTACGACCTGAATGTCAGAGCTGCTGCCGCTGTCCCAAGTGCTGCTGCTGCTGGTGGTGGTACTGGCCTTTGGCATAAGCTTTTTGTTGGCCATCTTTTTCTGCCTCTTGACAGGTGTGAATTCTTTCTCCAGGTTCCTCCGAATAGAGGGTTCTGCCTCGCTTTTTGCCCAGACGGAGGAAGAAGAAAAACCAGCTACGAAGGCAGCAATGTCATCCGAGGGCGGTCTCTTTGTCCCTCGGGCGGATGTGTCAGCCTGATGGCTGCCGGTTGCCGTCGGGGCAGGTGATGGGGTGGAGGCAGCAGATTGTGTATGAGGTGTGGCAGCAGGTGTAGGTATGTGGGCATGGGTGGGGACAGTGAAATAGTGGGCAGGGAAGGTGGGAAAGACAACATCAGGATAATTTAAAGTATGGTTAATGAAATTTACCGTGGAGTTGGCAAAATCCTTGATGAATGTCATCAGACCCAGCTGTCTGTCCTCCATCCTCTGAATGGCAGCAAGGTTTGAGTAGATTGGTCTGTCGGAGCAGCTGCTGCGGCAGGTTCAGTGTTGGGCTCCTCTGAGGATTCTGCTGGGGCGACATTAGGGTTGACGGAGGAGAGGGGGTTGCTACTGTCAGCTCCATGAGGCTGATTATATTCTTGTCTGTCCAGCCCCGTCCCTTCACTAGTCGATCGGTGGTGGCTTCTGGTACGGCAGAGCAGCGGCAGAGAGATGTAATCAGGAAGGGCAGGCAGAGGAGGGCTGTTGATCTGTGGGTGCAGTCCAAGATACTCTCCCTCATGTAGCGTCCCACATTTATGGGCCGTTTGTTCATGATTGAATGGATTAGGGCTAGCCTCTGCTAGTCCACTGTGGTGTGATGGGAGGATGGCAGAATCCTCTTCTTAATGAAGGCGTTCCATAATTTCGCTTCTGGCAGCAGCTGCCCTCTTCTTACGGTATGGGGATTTTTCTTGCTCGTGTTCCATTCAGTTCCTTCTTCTGTCACTTCTGCCATGACAGCATCGAAGGCAGCGTTGTCTAGGGTGTCTAGGAACTGCTGGTGAGCATCGTCGTTGGGGCCGAAGTAGAGGCCATAAAAATTGTTGATGCGCTCTGCTGTGAATGACACTTCTGTCCCTCGGACAGTCACTGTTGTTGCCGTCCTGCTGCCGATGGCAGCATAGAATTCCCTCACCAGCGTTTCATTCATTTCTGCTGGTTGCTCTGCAAATTGCTCCCACAGCAGAGCCTTAATCGCCCTTGCGATGAACGGCTTGAGGCCCATATTAACAGCCTTTCGAGTGTAGATAAAGCCTCGTTCTTCCCAGAGATCCTTAGTTGCGAAGGACTGCGGGGTGGGTGCTGCCGGTGAAGAGGTTGAAGCAGCACTGCGGCGGGTTCTTCTGGAAGACATGTTAGTTGCAAGGGTTTTGTGAAAGTAAAGAAAACAAAGAAAAACGAAAGGGGAGAGCAAGTAAGAATAAACAGAAGTGAGTAAAATGAAAATGAAATGGGGTTTTATAGAGGAAGAGTTGCTGCCCGTTGAAGCTGTAACGGCAGGCGTGAATAACGGGGCGACTGTTGAGCTTTAGCGTGTCTGACGCGTTTGACACGCATTTATGCGTCTGTTACGCGTCTGTCACACGTTTCTGCGTCTGCCGTGACAGTCTGATGACAGCCTGTCTTATCCGTGTCTGCGGCGGCAGCTGGAACGACATGCTTCAATATTGGGCTCTGTTGGGCTGATGGATGGATGGTGGGCTTGGGTCACTTCTCCTATTCTTCTTGACTCCTTTATTTCCTAAAAACAGAAAACATAAAAACATAATTCGATTGAAATAAAACTTATTTCCTAATAAATAATAAATAATAAAAATAAATAAAAATAAAACTTAAGTTAAATTAGGGATGCCTTGTGGGGCATCTCCTAAGGTAACCACTTCCTGTATTCCTGGGGCTTCAGTCCCCTGATAATGCTTGAGGCGCTGTCCGTTGACTTTGAATTGGTGCCCGTCTTTTAATGATCGGATTGTGATGGCACCATGGGGAAAAACTTGTACAACTTGGAACGGGCCGGACCATCTAGATTTTAGCTTCCCTGGGAAGAGTTTCAGTCTAGAATTGAACAACAATACAAGCTGCCTTGGGCAGAACTGTCGTGGCAGCAACTTCCTGTCATGCCACTTCTTAGTTTTTTCCTTGTAAATTCTTGCATTGTCGTAGGCCATTGTTCGTATTTCTTCAATTTCGTTCAGATCTAACAGCCTTTTCTGGCCTGCCTTGTCCAAGTCCAAATTCACTGCCTTGATTGCCCAATATGCTCTGCGCTCTATCTCGACAGGCAGATGACAGGTTTTTCCATAAATCAATCGGTATGGAGACATGCCCAATGGAGTCTTAAAAGCTGTCCTATATGCCCATAATGCATCATTGAGGAGTAAAGACCAATCTTTCCTAGTTGGCTTAACCATCTTTTCAAGAATGTTCTTAACTTCCCTATTGGATATCTCAGCTTGTCCATTGGTCTGTGGGTGGTATGTTGTCGCGATCCGATGCTTGACACCATATTTCTTCAAGGCGGCAGCAATAACCCTATTGTCAAAATGTCTCCCTTCATCACTGATAATCGCCTTAGGGATGCCAAATCTAGAAAAAATGTTTTTGTGTAGAAACTTTTGGACTGTCTTGGCATCATTCTTTTGAGTGGCGATAGCTTCAACCCACTTGGAGACATAATCCACTGCTAGGAGGATGTATAAATTTCCACATGACGATGGAAAAGGTCCCATAAAATCAATCCCCCATACGTCGAAGATTTCGACTTCTAGAATGTTCTGCAGTGGCATCTCGTTTCTCCTCGAGATGTTTCCGGTTCTTTGGCACCTGTCACAGTTCTTGTAGAAGGTTTGTGCATCCTTATACAGTGACGACCAATAAAACCCTGACTGCAACATCTTGGCAGCAGTTTTATTGCCTCCTAAGTGACCTCCATATTGTGAAGCATGGCAGTGATGAAGAATGTCTTCTTGCTCTTCTTGTGGTACACACCTCCTTATAACTTGATCTGCACATAGTTTGAAAAGAAGAGGTTCGTCCCAATAATAATGTTTAACATCATTTTGGAACCTCTTCCTGGCTTGATAATTAAGATCAGAAGGAAGTATTCCGCTAACTATAAAATTAACGAAATCAGCATACCAGGGGAGTTCAGAAGACTTACCTGCCGCCATGGCTGTCGCGGCAGCGATTGCGGCAACAAAGAGCTGCTCATCCGGGAAGGTCTCTAGTATGTTTGTCTCATCTATTGGCAGACTCTGTCCCTTCTCCAATCTTGACAAGTGGTCTGCCACCTGCTTTTCTGTCCCTTTTTTGTCCTTGATTTCAAGGTCGAATTCTTGCAATAGCAAGATCCACCGTATCAATCTAGGCTTTGCATCCTTTTTCGCGAACAAATACTTCAGGGCAGAATGGTCTGTGTGCACTATTACCTTCGTTCCAAGTATTTAAGAACGAAACTTGTCGATGGAGAACACCACAACTAATAGCTCATTTTCTGTGGTGGTGTAGTTCACTTGGGCGTCATTCAGTGTCTTGCTGGCATAATATATGACATGAAATAGCTTATCTCTGCGCTGCCCAAGTGCTGCCCCGACAGCATAGTCACTAGCGTCACACATAATCTCAAATGGCTGTGTCTAGTCTGGTGGCTGTACTATTGGGGCTGTTACCAGTTTTTCCTTCAGAACCTTGAATGCTTCAGTACATTCATCATTAAAGTCAAAGGGTCGGTTCTGCTCTAAAAGATGGCATAGGGGCTTGGTGATTTTTGAGAAATTTGCGATGAATCTCTGATAAAAACCAGCATGCCCTAAGAAACTTCTAATGCCCTTGACTGTGGTTGGCGGCGGCAGCTTCTCGATCACTTCTATTTTAGCCCTGTCGACTTCTATCCCACGGCAGCTAATCTTATGGCCAAGGACTATCCCTTCATCCACCATAAAGTGGCATTTTTCCCAATTCAAAACGAGATTTGCTTTTTCACATCTTTCAAGTACCTTTTGTAGATTGCCTAGGCAACTCTCAAAATCGTCTCCAAAGACTGAAAAGTCATCCATAAAAATCTCAAGGAAGTCCTCCACCATGTCGGAGAATATGGCCATCATGCACCTTTGGAAGGTGGCGGGTGCATTGCATAGTCCAAACGACATTCTCCTAAAAGCGTACGTTCCGTAGGGGCATGTAAAAGTCGTCTTTTCTTGATCCTCCAGTGCGATAGCAATTTGATTATAACCTGAGTAACCATCAAGAAAACAATAGTAAGGTTTTCCCGCTAATCTATCAAGCATTTGATCAATAAATGGTAAAGGAAAGTGGTCCTTTCGGGTAGCTTTGTTAAGCTTCCGATAGTCCATACAAACCCTCCAACCGGTCACAGTCCTGGTTGGGATTAACTCGTTGTTCTCATTGGTTATCACAGTCATTCCTCCTTTCTTTGGAACGCATTGCACCGGGCTCACCCATTTGCTGTCGGAGATGGCGTAAATAATACCAGCGTCTAACCATTTGATTATCTCCTTACGCACCACCTCTTTCATCGCATGGTTTAGCCGCCTTTGGGCATCAATAGTCGGCTTATGATCTTCCTCTAGAAGGATTTTGTGCATGCATAACGCCGGACTAATGCCTTGAATGTCAGCAATCGTCCATCCAATCGCCTTTTTATGCTGCCTTAGCATGCCTATTAGCCGCCGTTCCTGTTCCTGCGGCAACTTAGAAGAGATGATTACGGGCAGTGTGTCATTTGAACCAAGAAAAGCATATTTTAGCTACCCTGGAAGGGGCTTAAGTTCTAAGGTAGGTGGTTCAACAGTAGATGGCTTTTGGATTAAATGGTTATCCGAAGTATAATTTAAAGGTTCGAATAACTTACCTGTACGATTGCCTAACCAGTTTACCTCCTCCTGACCTTCAGTATCAGATGTATCGGATTCAGAGGAGTTGCTGTCGTCAGTGCTGTCGTGACAGTCCTGTAGGTGGCTGTCGCGGCAGTGACCAAATTTTATATCGTGACAGCCCGACCTGATGCAGGGTTGATCAAGGGTAATGTCAGTGATAGCCTTGTATTCCTCGTCCACATCAGCGTGTTTCATCGCTTGGAGAACATTCAACTTAATCTCTTGATCGTTCACTCGCATGGTGAGTTCTCCTTTCTCTACATCAATCAGTGATCTTCCCGTGGCTAAAAAGGGTTGCCCAAGGATGACTAGTGCGTTTTCGTCTGCCTCGCAATTTAAAACAAGAAAGTCAGCAGGAAAAATAAATTTATCCACTCTTACCAGAATATCTTCAATTTTTCCTTCTAGATGAATGTAAGAGCGGTCTGCCAGCTGCAGAGTTACTGTCGTGGGCCGCGCCTTTCCAATACCTAATTTCTGAAAAACAGACTTTGGCATTAAATTAACACTAACACCAAGATTACAAAGTGCATTACCCACAAATTTATTTCCGATTACACAAGGTATGATGAAGCTCCCCGGATCCTTCTTTTTCTGGGGTGGCTGCCGATGAAGAATACTCTTGCAACCTTATGTCATCTTTACCGTTTCAAACTCCCCAAGTTTAGATTTCTTTGACATAACATCCTTGAGAAATTTAGCATAACCGGGCATCTCCCTAACGACATCTAACAGCAGAATATTAATATGAACCTGCTTAAAAATATCATAAATCTTTTTAAGTTGAGATTCTTGCTTAGCTTGCTGTATCCGTTGAGGGAAAGGAGGTGGGGGACGATAATCAGCAATACGTCCTTCCCACTACATACGAATCTGAGAAGGTTTAGGTTCATCAATTTTCTCCTCTGTCGCTTCTGCTGTCGTGACAGGCTCATCGGTAGTAGTCTGTTTATCTCCTGTCGGGGCAGCTTCCTCGGCAGGTTTATCTAAGGCTGGTTTTCTTACTGTTTCAGCTTCCTTTTCCGGCCCTGATAATTTCTTCCCACTCCTAGTAGTAATGGCCTTACATTGCTCATATGTGGGTGGCCTAGCATTTTCAGTATTACTAGGGAATCCTCCAGTCTGCCTCGGCTTAATATGTTGAGAAACCTGACCCATTTGTGTCTCCAGAGATTTCAGAGTTGCTTCATGATTTGTCATCCTCATCTCTGTTTTATCCATGAAATTCTCTGTCTTCTTGACAAACTGATTCATATTCTCAATATAAGTACCTGTCTGAGACATAAAAGTGGCCAGAGTCTGTTCCAGTATACTGCTCGTGGCAGCTGGTTGCTGTTGTTGCTGCTGCGACGGCAGTTGCGGCAGCAGTTGCTGTCGCGTCAGCAATCTAGGTCCTCCCTGATTCTGATTGTGTGCTTGAGGATTCAGGGCATTATTAGGATTACTCCAAGAAAACTTGGGATCCTTCCTCCAATTGGGATTATAATTGTTGGAATTGTAATTCGGCTTGTAGTTTCCAACATATTTTCCCTCTTCTAACTGTATTGGGCACTCATCCCGACTATGATTTCCCTCACAGATGTCACATACCTCCTCAACAGCAAATCCATGTTGTCCATCATCATTCAATAACCTTTTCATTGCTTTAGTAAGGAATGCTACATGTGATTTCATCGTGCTGTCGGCCTCATAATCCTTGACAGCAAGTACCCGTTTACCCCATCTTCTTGCAGTCGGAAACTGCTCTTCATTCTTGGCCAGATTTTTCAAAACTTGCAATGCCTCGTCCGGATCTTTATCCAATAATAGTCCATTTGCTGCTGAATCAATTCGAATACGAGTTTAAGTGCATTGGGCAGTTCCGTAGAAGAGTAGTAAATCTGTCCCAGGCCTCGTGCATCGGCTCGTCATCTTCCTGTTGAAAAGTAGCAATTTCATTACGTAATCGCTCAGATAAATGCGAAGGATTAAAACGAGATAAAAATTCACGAGATAAATCTGCCCAAGTTCTAATTGAACCCGACGTAAGTTTATTCCACCAAGTTTTAGCTCTGTCCCTCAATGAATGGGGAAATAACCGAAGCCTCAGTATCTTCGGATTGACTCTTGGCAGTCTAAACGAACCACAAATTTCCTGGAACGTTTTGAGATGCTCCCTAGCATCCTCTGTAACAGCACCACTGAACTGCCCGTCATTGTTGATCATACTAAACATGACAGGTTTAAGCTCGAAGTTATCAACATCAATATCCGGCAGCGTGGTCTCCAACTCTACATGATCGTTCAACATGTAGTCACGACAGGACCGTCGTCCGGCGGCGGCAGGGTTACCGGCAGGCGGTATAACATCGCCAGCAGGCGGGTCATCTCCAACGTGGGCCATCTTCTCTAGCTGTTCTTCAAGGTACTCGTTCCTGGCTAGAAGGTGACGAAGTTGTTTCTTGAGATTGAAGGAACGTTCAACTTCTGGATCTAATGGATACTCAGGATCTTTACCTCGATTAGATCTGCGCATAAACAAGAAAACCTTGTGAAAAGCAAGAGTTGAAAGCACCAACGAAAAACAGAAAAATAAAAATAAAAATAAAAACAAAAACAAAAACGAAAAGTGCAATAAAAGAAAGGTAGAGTTATGTTGCCAATCTCCAGCAACGGCACCAAAATCTTGTTGTGTGTAAAATAGTCTATCGCAATGGTAGTGCAAGTATACACGACGCAAGTAGTAAAGTGATACGAAGTATCGGATATCGTCTCCACAGGAATTGGGCTAATAGCTTCACCTTAATTCACTGCATGAAAGCAAAAGAAATATTTGAGAGTTGTCACGAAAATAATAAAGAAAACAAAAATAAAAGAGTAGAAATATCAAGATGGAGAGAATGGGCTGGCATTGAATTGCTCAGTAGTGCAGGTATTGTAGAGTTTAGGTAATCCAGTTCTGTCGTCGCGCCCGTCGCGGCAGCACCTGTCGCGGCAGCGGTCCGTTGATCGTCGCGGCAGCAAACGCTCAACTCAGTACGTTCAAGTTTGGCAAGAATCCCAGATCTGCCTTGGCCTATCCCTAGGTCCAAGTCTGTCGATGATCACGTCATTGACCTCCCGACGTGAATCGAAGGATGAACACCGATGTGTATGAATTCTTCTTTAGCCACTTAACCTCGCCCTATCCCTAGGCACGAGATAGTTCAACTATAAACTAGAGAACTTGCTCTTATTTCTTTCGTATACTTAACTCTCCCGATGCTAAGTAAATAGATAACCTTACAATGCTCTCCCGATGCTCTTGCAAGATATTAATAACCAAAATAAGAGAACTTGAAGTTTATTTTATTGAACTGAAAAATCCTAAAACAAAACAACCCTTGCAACTACTTTACAAATCAACCCGTGGCCCTAGGGGGAATTTAGAACATATCGACAGCGGGTAAACGGCTAGGGGTTTTTGGTTGTCGGTTATGGGGTAATCGGCTATGGTCTCTCTCTAGGTTAAAATACATGCCCTTATATAAGCTTTGGGCTCAAGTTATCTAAGTTAACAAGGATTACAACTTTAATTAAAAGTATGATTCTAATAAAGACTTAATCTTCAAGGATCCTACTTTCTAGCCGTCCTCCTTGTTTCTTGGGATTTTCTCTCCTTGAGCTTTGGGCTTGACATATCTTTTGATCCGGGGCTTGGAAAAATATATGGTTTTCACACGACAGACGAGCAGAATTTTCTCTATCTATCGAGGTCCACTTTGCTTTTTCTCCACTAACTTGCTGTCGTCCTCTGCTGTCACGGCAGCACCATGGCAGCATCGTCCTCTTTGTCTTCTTGTTCAGTTCAGCTCTTCTACTTCTCTGCCCTGCGCCTGCCTTCTCCGTCTACTATGGCAGCAACCTGCAAAATCAGCCATCTTTTAGTAGAATCTGTGCCTTTAGTATATTTGTGATGTTTTGCTGTAAACTAACCTAAATGCAATGAAATGATGCTTGAATGCGGCAGAAATATGGGTTAAAAAGGGTGTAAATAATAGAACTTTTACACACTCAACAAGGACTCAGAAGTGTTAGACTTTTTAATAGAGTCAGACTTATTTGCTTGCAAAACAAAAGTATAGGTGTTAGAATTCCCAAGCTTATATATACCATTATCCTCAAGATTTGTTTTGTGTGAATGTCTCTAACTCGACAAAACTTTGGGTAAAATTCAAGAAGAACCTGATTATCCTTTGTGTATTTTGACACAGATAACAAATTCTTAGTAATATTGGAAACAAATAATAAATTCTTCAAATTTAAAGACTTAGATCTTGTAAGAAAGAAAGACTGGCCAACTTTTTGAACAAAAATTAAATGGCCATTACCAACTTGAACTTTACATGTACTAGGATAAGTACTTCTCACCTACAAATTCTCCAGATTGTTAGTCAGATGATGAGTGGCACTAGAATTTGGGTACCACAAATTTTCAGCAACAACTTCAGGAGTGACAAAAAAGACTTGTGAAACATGTAGAACTGAAGAAGAAGAAGATGGTGATTGAGCTAGCTGAGCAATGTAAGGAGCTGAAGGAGATAAACATTGAACCGTGGGTGAAAGAACAACAGTAAGTGTCTGAATATAAGTGACAAACTGAGAACCTTATAGTGGGACAAAAGAGTTCGATGAGTAGTAAAAGTTGTTGAAAGGGACAACATGATCATACTAGGCTGAATTGTAACCACAAAACAAAGTTTGGGGTAGGGCAACAAAATTCTTAAAAGTATGAGGAGGTGGCCTTGAGGACTCATTCTTAAAACCCATACCAAACATGTGTAACATCTTTCAACCAGATGCCTAATCTTACTACAAAGCTGACACTGAGGTTTGCTATTGGAATAATTTCCTCGACCCCTTCTGCCCCTATTGGAACCTCCATACCCAGAGGAGTACTGTTGATAACCTGAATTGTCAGAATCACCTAAAACCTACTGATAGCTAGACTGATTTGAATCATTGGTAGATGAACTAGGAGTAAACACAACATTATCAGACTGAGGAACATAATTTTGTTGAACAACTACATGTGCACAAGCATTAATCTGAGTGGACAGACTACTCTACTTAGCATCAGCATCAAGAAGAATAGTACGAACAAACCTTAAATTAGATGGTGTAGGACTGACAAAAATAATTGTGATAACATATTCATATTCTGGACGCATACCATTAAGAATAGCAGTTTATGCTTATGTTCAAAAATTACTTCAACATAACTTGCCGAATTATCACATATTGACTTAATTTTCATGAGATACTCATTCATACTAAGATCTCCCTTTCTCTGAGCATATAACATTCTCCTAAAGAACATTAACTTTAAGGTTGTTTTTCAACTATACAACATGTGGAGAGTATTCTAAATCTCAAAAGTTGTATTGAGGACAATTAGGTAGGCAAAAGCCCTTCACTAACAATAGGTAATAGCCAAAATGCAATAGCACTATCTTGCTCTTATAAGTCTCAAATTCAGAATTTATACTAACTTGACCATCTTTAGGGAGATACTGGATCAGACAAGTTATAATAGAGTCAATGTTTTTTGCAACCTATATATTTTTATTGTAAGTATGACCTTTTGATGCCACAACAAATAGTTGTGATCTTTTTAGACGAGAACATACAACCATTAGAGGATGGATTAAAACTACTAACCCTGTGACTCTATATACTAGCAGGTTGTGATACATCAGAATTATCAACTTCAGTCATACAAACAATCAAAAAACATGAATTGAAAGAAATGAAGTAGACGAATCATATAGTCAAAACCAAGCGGCACGAGAATCACAAAAGAAGAAAACCACAACATAAGCAAAAAAACTAAAGACAATCAACCATAATAACAAAGAACAATCATGTAGAACTAATGTTTTGATATAATAATTGAAAAATGTTTTGGACTAATTTAAAAAGAATTCAAAACTATTTCCAAAGTCCAAATAACTTGAAACTATGTTTAGGGGAAATTTTTCAAAGGTTTTTACATGTTTTCAAAGCCAAACTTAAAAAAACCATCCAGGTGTATCGAAACACCCTTAGACGTTTCGATACGGGGTCTTTCAGTGTCAAAACGTTTCGAAATGGGTCTTTTTTTGGATGAGAATTTTGCCTAGCGTTTCGATACGGGTTATGTCGTTTCGATACGCCTACGTGGCATCAACCACAACGGTCATAAACCCCAACGTCTATTTCCCAACTAACATTTAAATGCAAATCGTTTCGATACAGGACTAGGCATTTCGATACAAGTGTTTCGATACGGCCAATAGCGTTTCGATACGAGTGTTGCAATGGCTCTTTCTACTTGAAGAGCGTATCGAAACGGGTTCAAGCATTTCGATACAGGTAGCAGTAAAACTGCATTTATGGTGGGAATTTATGTCTCCAACGGCTCCAATTCAACCTCAACGGCTACAAACTCATCAAGGAGTATAAAAGGGACCTCCAAGCATTAAGATATGGTTAATGCTTCAATTTTCAATCAACAAATGATCAAGAATTGTCTTTGTACTTAAATTGTCATTTCTTTGTATAGACAAACACTAGTGAGCCAAAATTGTCAAATTTGCTCAAGTGTTTTAGGTTTTGGGTGAGAGCAAAATTGTGCAAACAAATACCTATTATAGGGATTTAAGTTTGCTTATCTTTTCTCTTTGTAAAGAGGGTTTGATCAAGGCTTTGGGTAGAAAGCTTGATCGGTGTAAAAGGGTTTCCTCTTAAGCCTAGAAAAGGGGACGAATCATAGTGGATTGATTGAAAATCCTTAGTGGGAAGCTAAGGTAGTGGATGTAGACCTTGGTTAGAAGGTTGAACCACTATAAATATTGTGTCAATCATCTTTTAAGCTTTCACACCACATCCACCCAAAATTTCACTTCTCCACTGTAGCACCCCCAACTCGGGCCGGGAGCCGAGGGCGTTACCGGAAGCGGAAAAGCGGACAAACGGAACTTATCAGACAAAAGCGGAAGCATTTCGGAAAACAAGATATCATTTTTAAACAGTATTTCATATTAATGCGCACACGGAAGATGGGCTAACAAAAACTTTCTTATCTTATGATGATCAAACATAAACTTAGACATACTTTCTTTTAATCTTGCTACTAATTTACGAGCCAATTTAAAACTTTTATTTTTATTATCAACTTACTATTACAATTAGGTCAAACAAGCCAAATACTTATCTACTCAATTTCATGCCATTCGAAACCCTTAATTAAATGGTCTAGGTGATTTCGAATTAATCCAAATTACCAATAATTAATCAAGTCAATTTTCATGCAACACATAATAGATTTCAATTTCATGGCATTTGATTTCCTTTACTTGGGACCTTACAAAATATCATGATTTATATGCCCCTAAACATGTCAAGCTATCGACTATGGACAACAAAAAGAATCGACACAACCACTAGCTTGACTTACATTTTTATACACAAAATAATGAGGCTATTTACTTAATTACAAAACATGATTCTAGCCTCCTAACCAAGCATCACGGAGCATATAATTTGAAACACCATTTCAAACTTAAGTTACGACCAAACATGACAAAACGAATCCTTAAACAGACTTCAAAGCCACCATCTAGGAGTCTAAAGATAAGACTTAGATCGTACATATTTCAGAACTGTGAACTTGAGAACTTGATAACTTTGATCCAACGAAAGCTAGCTTTAGGGTCCGAGCTATCCCGCTAAGGTTGGGAAGAAGAAAACAACGGAGCGATAAGTACAAAAAGTACTTAGCGAGGTAATGCTAAAACTAATTCATTCTTGAGCTTTAACGTGTTCAAGCATTGAGATTACTTAGCTAGGTTTATTAACAATTCAATTACACCCAACTAAGCTCATGTAAAATTCATATACATAGCATCATACATATCATATCAACATTCATAGCACATGCTCGAATACATAACATATCACGATAATTTATCACATGCTTGCACATAATTCGATCAATAGCATAATACAATCCATTTTCAGCATACTCAATCTCATGCTTAGCAATTGAATTAATCAAGATCTCATGCTAATCCATACATAGCATTTTTAACTTATCACATCGAAATCACAAATTCATCAAAGGCATGTCATTCGAATGATCTCAAATTATCATTCAAAAAATCAGAATTTTCCATTTCTTAATTACATGTATTCGAATAGGGTCATTACCCCAAATTTCACATAATCGGACTTATAAGCAATTCGTATGCTTCATATCATATTCGGAAAGGACCAATGTCCACATAGCATAGCACTTCATTTCATATCATAATCGGAAAGGATCAATGTCCACATAGCATAGCATTTCATATCATATCATATCGTGCTAAGTCACACAATCTTTATCCATTTCATAAGCTTATTTAACTTAGCAAGTTCCATTCAATTCATGCAATTCATGTCACATTGTAATTCATTTCATTTCTTAAATTTGGTTTCATAACCCAAGCATTTTATTTAATGTTTTTGCCCATGGTAGAATAGTCGTAACAGAAATTCGAGCCATCGGAAGGGTAACATGTAACGCATATAGTTGCCCGCGGCAACGTCAAGTATTGCACAAAGCAACGTCAAAGGGGATGCCCATAGCATCGTGTGTCTCGAACAGCAATCAAGAACACACATCATATCAAGAGTACACAAAGTACTATCAAGATTGCACAAAGCAATATCAAACGGTGAGCTCAGACTCTAGGCATGTCGTTCTTATCTAGAACGTCCAAACGACCAAGGGCGTAATCTTGTTAAGTGATTAGTTCATTATTTTATTTAACATGTACATTTTTCAGAATTTACTTTGCATGCTCATTCGATCATAACATCATGCATGGCAGCAAAATCATTCATACATAATCATATGCATTTTCAAGCATAGCATAATCATACTATAGGGCAGTCCACATTTTCATTTTATCAAATATCATCAAGAATCCATTTCATGCTTTTCCATCATACAATCATTCATATGGGCAGTCCACATTTGCACATACTCAATCAATTATCAAAATCCAAATCGACATAAAATTCATGGCATTTAACATCATATAAAACAGCCCACATATCGCACACAATCAAACATATATCACAAGTTTCAATCATGCATCCAATTTCCTTTATATCTCCTTCCCTTACTAAACACATTACCGGATATCATTTAGTCCAATTTCATGCATATAAAACATAAATTACAGAAAATAAAGTGGTTCGGACACTAGTCCCAACCCTAAGATAAAATTACACTCACGAAATTACACTCACGATCCTTAAGCTTGATCTCGAATTGAGATGCCTTTGCCTCTTCCTTTCGAACGATCGATCCTAGCTTCCTCCGAAATTTCTTCGCTATTCCGATCTTAACTCTCAACATTAAACAAATACACACTATATTAGGAAGCAATTCAATCATAATTACTAATCCAAAATTAACTTATCATATACCGTTGGAAAGGTATTAAACTCAATTTTACAGTCATGTAACCCTCATATTTTTATCTTATTCGAATTAATACAGTTTATTACTTAATTATACTCATTTCGGTAAATCTGGACAGTATGCACTGCCCAACTTTAAAAATTCATATCTTTTTATTTACATACTGAAATTGAGTTCCGTTTTCTCTCAATGTATCTAGACATATCAAAGTTTATACAGTATAAATTTCAGCTTTAAATACCTTATATCCAATTTTTGGTGAATTTCCAAAGTTACTGTTTTTACATTGAACACCACTGGACAATTTTCTTAACTTATACTTTAGCTTAAAAATACATTTAATCACATACTTGAATCTAAAATTCCTTCATGGTATGACTTATTCTACCTTTCCATGATATTTTACAGTCCATGTAAACTTTTAATTTCAACATTTAAGCATTCAATTTATCGATTTCTCCAAATCAGTCCCTAATCTCCAAACTCTCGATTTCATGACATTTTTTTGTTCTAATCAAAATATCATCTTTTAACTCATTTTTCCAGCAACCAATAAGCTTTTATGACAAAATATTCATTCCTTCACAAATTTCTCCTAATGAGAATTTTCAGATTTTAATCCCTAGCAAACTTTCCAAATGCTCAAAACTTTACATTTTCTTTCAAAACAGTCTCCTTTTTATTCTATTCATATCTTCTTAATAAGTTTTCACATATTTTCATATTTCATCTTGTTATTTCATTCAAGATTCATATATTTTCATGTTCATACAAGTTTTAGGTTTGCATGCATGGTTTTTAACTCAACCGAAAACTACAAAGAGTAGGAAACTTACTTTCTTTAATTTCTTGACAACATTAGCTACCTTCTTCAATTTCCTAGCTTAATCCTCCATCATGCAACCAAAAATTTCACTATTTTTAGCTCTCAAAATGGCTGACTATTGAGCTTCTCTCCTCCCCCATATTTTCCTTTTCTTCATGGCAAAGGAGAGCAAAATGAGGAAGGAAGACAAGCTTCCATCATTTGGATGATTTGATGGCTCTCTAAATTACCTATGAGCCCTTTTTACTAACTCTTTTATTCTTAATTTACTAAGGGCGGCCCCAAGGATATTTTATCCTTAACATGCAATTTTTACTATTTATAAATCTTTTAATTTAATCACCAAATTGCCTTGTTACAAGCTTTATTAAATTTTATCAATTTCATCCGAATTTTGAGGAGTGCAATGTTATTTAATTTCTTTTCGTATTCTTTTAATTCCACACTTTAGATCTTGATATCACTAACTCAATTTTATTAGTTTACCAATCGGCTAGACTAATTAATTCGAATCTAATTTCCTTTCTAATCCGAATTGGTGCACTAATTGCCCAATTGAGGACTTTAGGGACCAAATTGCATAGTTCACAAATTCGCAAGCTCAATTGCTTCTAAGAATAAATAAAAATAATTAAATTCTACGGCTTTAAATTCTAGGACGGAAATGTGGGTGTTACATCCACCACTTGGTAAGCAAGAACGGTTGAAGGAATCGAGCACCTCAAAACTCAACAAATCGGTCACAACAACCGCAATTAAACAGAGATAAAAGAAAGCTGACCGCAAATGAAGAAATTAGGGCAAACCATATGAAGACGAATGAAAAGCATGCCGCAACTGCCAGGATCATTGTAGGAGGAAGAGGAACGTCGTAATTTTCAGAATCACCGGAGAATAAAAGAAATTAGGGAAAAAATATTAGAGAATCGTACGAAGACAAATTGAAAGCCCACCACAATTGTCATGATCATCAAACAGTGGTCGAAAAAAGCTCTGATACCATGAAAGGAAGTATAACTCGTGTTGAAGAAGATCACAGAAATAATAAAGGACAAAGAGAAAGAAAGGAATGAAGAAAGAACGAAACAAAAAAAATATTGAATGAGAAAAAATATTTCTGAATTGATTGAATAAAGTGGGCCTAACCCAATTACAATAGATCAAATGTATATATAGCCAAGCGGCCAGTAACTAACTAACAGTTCTTGACCCAAGTTATAACAAAATATAATAACAAAATATGACAGCTCAGCAACAAGCTGAACTAACTTCTAGCTTAGTTATCCATAACTACTCTCATAGACACGTGTTGCCATCATATTGATCGATTAATTTTATTTTATTAAATTAAAATTAAGACCAAATTGATATAATAAGTAACTATCAGAAATCAAATATGTAATTATACAAATTTCTGTTAACTACCACATCATCTCTCTGTTAGATTTTAATAGTTGGCCGTCGAAATAGGAGACTTTGAAAGTTGGATGATCTGATTGACGATTTTATTAGTTAGGTGGTCAAAATAGGAACGATTCCATAGTTCGATGATCACGTGTGTAGTTTACTCTTTTAAAAATTACATGAGGCCAATGTTTGAGTCGGTTTATTATTATTATTATTATTATTATTATTATTATTGTTATTATTATAATAAGATTTAAAAAATAATTTTTAAGTTAAAGTGAGGATAATATAGTTAGAGTTTTTTCTATTAAGACATGTATTAGGGTATATAAGTAAATGAATATATATTTTTAAAATTTTTATAAAATATCGAGATCCCTACGAATATTTTTCGGGGATCCCTATGGTGATTTATACGGTTATGGTTTAGGTATTCTCACAGTTCAGATATAACAATCTCATCTTCATCCCCATTTGAGCTTCGATGATAAAACTTTCCCATCCCCGTCTTTGTAGGTGAAGATTTCGGTTATTTCCAATCACCGCCGGTTCAGATCCCCACAGTTTTCGAATATTCCCCACCCAATTCTCACCCATAGAACTAAGGCCTCGTCACTTGAAAATGGAACTTCGAATAACTTTAACATATTTGAATTAAATTTAAATGTTAAATTTAATGGTGAGTAAAACTCGACTCGACTTAAATCGTATTTCATACTTGATTCAAAAAAATTTCAAATAAAATATAAAATGAAACTCTGAATAACTCAAAATTTTCAGTAATTAGTCGATCTATTTTTAGGTTCAAGGTTGAGTTTCCCAACTTTATCTGATATATGCATATCGCATATGAAAAAAATAATAATTGAATTTATTTTTTAATATTTAAATTATTGACTTAGACAAGGAGTATGCATCGAAAACTGAAATGGAAAGGGCCGGCACTCCGATTGTTTGATTGTTACAAAGAAAATTTATTTTTATAATTTTATTATTTGTAACTTCAAGTTGGTGTATAATTATAACTCTAAGTTGGGGTATAAGTATAACGAAAGAGATTAGCCTTTTTAGCTAAAATTAAAAATTCAAATAAATCTAATGGGAAAAAAAGATTATGTATGTTTTAGGGATTTGAGTTCGAGCAATCTGTCTGCAAAGTGAGTGTGTCTTATGAAAGGGCAGAAAAAATATGAACAGTTGCAGTTGCGTTTGCGATTATCGTGGTTGCGTACATAACATATGTTATCGCGCTCATTGCGAGTATCCGGCCGTGAATTTTTTTAAAAGAACAAATGCTATTACAGACATAACGTTTGCGGTTTTGCAAGTTCGAAAGGTGCCAAAACCGCTATATAACTACCGTTATAACAGTCAAAGACCACTATTTAAATTCCTGAATTAATTAGTGTGCTCGCTCTAGTGAACACCTTGTGGGAAAAAAATTCTTGGATCAAACCATTAATAAATAAGATACAAATGATTAAAAAAAGACATAACGCTAAAAAATACCCTTAATTTTTAATTGAATAGTCATTTTGATTCATATTTTTTTGAAGTAATTTAACTCTCAACGTTTTATTTTGAGTCAAAATAGCTCCTATACGAATGAAAAATGATAGTTCACTGACGGTAAATGACATGTCAAATCTACATAGCAGCGCACGCAGCGATAGCAATATCATATAGACAAATATGTTGACTTTAACATGTCATTCTCTCAAGTCATTTCAATTTAAAATACAACTTTTTAGCATTATGAATTAAAAAATCACAAAATCTGGATTTTTCAAATGTCGTAAATCACACAGTCGTTTGAATAAATTCAAAAACATTGCTTCTTGTAAGCTGTCACCCTTACTTTTTTTCCCCAAGTTTCCATCCAACGAATTAACAAGGTTTTTTTTTTAATAAAAAGAAGTTCCAATGATAAGATGGCAAACTCGAGGCCAAACCCAACTTCTTTCTCCATCATTAATCCACGTCGAAACCAATGAAACATTCTTCGCAAACTCACAGGCAAGATCATCTGAACTTTATTTCTGGTAATTCAGCACCGCAAAATAAAACAACCCATTGTTTTTTGCATATTGATTTGTAAAACACAGGTACAAGTATAATTTAACTTGGATTGTTCTTGTTTTTGTTCCCGCCATTTCCAGAGCTTGATGAACAGTCAAGTAATTGAAAAACTGGAGTTCGGTGTATGATGAAGTCGTCTTCCTTGTTCTTTTTCCTTGGAGGGATTGTTGTGCTGGTAATTTTGTTGGTTTTCGTCTTAATCTATCGGAGAATTTGGAGACCAGCGGGGATTAAGTGTTTTATACCAGAGAGTAAAAGGCATACAGGTAACGTGTTTGATGAATTAACACACAGAGTGAATGAGTTAATCGGCCTGTGAAGTTTAATCTTTTGTGTCACTTGCAGCACCGACGGATTTCTTTAGCGGGGACCGTCGAAGTGTTTTCTATTTCGATTTCCGAACATTGAAGAGAGCAACTAAGAATTTTCACCCTGATAATCTCCTTGGCAGAGGTGGATTTGGGCCTGTTTACAAAGTAAGCAAGCTTTGATATATTCCGGTTTCTCATTTTTCTTTAAAGTATTCGTGTTTAAGATTTGCGTTGACATATATTCGGACATCAACGTAGGATATGACCCTCTAAATATATGACAAAACTTCAATATAATTGTGCATAATTGTGTACGACATGTAATTGTATCCGTGATGTATCTTTGAATTTAGATAATACAGATTGATTCATTGTGTGATATTCTTCAAATATATGAAAAACTTTGAAATAATTATGTATGTGAGTAGGGACAGAGCCATGATTTAGGGTGAGGTAAAACATAAACGTTTGAAAGAGGGAATTCATAAGTAAACTATTTTTTTTTAAATATTATATAAGAGGACAAAAGTAAAAAAAATTCTTGACATATATCTATAAAGTATTTTATAAGTTATTTCCATGTATGAAGTATTCATATTTAAGACATGTGTCTTGACATATATTTGGACATTGATGTCGGATATGATCCTCTAAATATATGACAAAACTTTAATAGAATTGTTCATAATTGTGTATGACATAAAACTGTATCCATGACTTTATCAAAAAAAAAAAACTGTATCCATGACATGTTGAAAGTCAAGCAATTCAGTGCATTAATGCACTGGCATTGCGTTGAAATTTACCATGGTAGTTGCAGCCAAGGTTGAAAAGCATGACATAGGAAAATTATAATTTGGTCTTTAAACTTTAAGTTATTTATAAGTTAGTCCCTAAAACTCAATTATAAATAGCCTAGCCATTTGCCATTCTTACACATCCCAAATCATTATAATATCCTCCCAAATACTAGAGAAGTTAGAGAGTTTTTATAGAGTTGTTTTCTCCTTTTTATCAAGAGAGAATTGTCATTGTTTTCTCCTTGTTAGATTGAGAGAAGTTGTAATTCCTATTTTCTCATAGTGAAATTCTTCTACCTTTGTCCGTAGTTTTTACCTTATATTATTTAGGGTGTTTTCACGTAAAATTTGTCTCCTTTATCTTCATTGTTATTTTCTCAAATTATTAGTTGCATTTTTGCTCTATCCGACGATCGTATTCCGCAACAATTGGTATCAAAGCCTAATTTGGGTGTGTATATCTACTTACCGTATTCTCTGTTGGTTGCCACTGAAAAGTGGACCCTCCATCATAAGAAAGTAAGTTAGATATTACTCATTTATTGAAGGTGGTGGGCACTATTCACGTCAAAAAGGTGAAATAGTGGGAGCTATCTAAAATAGAAGCTATGACAATGAAATTTGATATTGAAAAGTTCAGTGAGAGAAATTTCTCACTCTAGAAATTGAAGATAAAGGCTATCCTAAGAAAAAACAGATGTATAGCGGCTATCATCGAAAGGCCGGTAGATTTTACAGATAACAAGAAATGGAATGAGATGGACGAGAATGCTATTGCAGACCTTCATTTAGCATTAGCAGATGAAGTACTATTAAGCATCAAGGAGAAGAAGACAGCCAAGGAGATTTGGGATCACCTCACAAAATTATACGAGGACAAATCGTTGCACAATAAAATTTTCCTTAAGAGGAAATTGTACACTCTTCAGATGTCAGAATCTACTTCAGTGACAGAGCACTTAAACACGTTGAATACTCTATTTTCTCAGCTTACATCCCTAAGCTATAAAATAGAGTCACAAGAACATGTTGAACTTATGCTTCAAAGTATACCTAATTCGTATGATTAACTCATCATCAACTTGACAAACAACAACCTTACCAATGATCTAGTCTTCGATGACGTTGCGGCTGCTGTTCTGGAAGAAGAAAATCGGCGCAAGAACAAGGAAGATAGACAAGGAAATCTGCAACAAGCAGATGCCTTAACGGTGATGAGAGGAAGATCAACAGAACGTGGCCAAAGTAGCAGTCACAATCATGGTAGATCAAAGTCAAGGAGTAAGAAGAATTTAAAGTGTTACAACTGCGGAAAGAAGGGTCACATGAAGAAGGATTGTTGGAGTTTACCTAAAAACTCCAATCCTCAAGGAAATATGGCAAACACTTTAGATGATGGAGATGCTCTCTGTTGTGAAGCATCAACAACCATGGAAGGTAGAAAAAGATTTGCAGACATATGGCTTATTGACTCGGGAGCCACATATCACATGACCTCAAGAAGAGAATGGTTCTATAATTATGAACCTATCTCAGGAGGATCTGTGTACAGTTGCAATGATCATGCCTTGGAGATTGTTGGCGTTGGAACCATCAAATTGAAGATGTATGACGGGACAATCAAAGTTGTTCGAGATGTACGACACGTGAAAGGCTTGAAGAAAACTTATTATCCTACGGATTGTTGGATAATAATGCAAGCAAGATTGAAACACAAAAAGGAATTATGAAGGTGTTCCATGGAGCGCTTGTGGTGATGAAAGGTGAAAAGATAACGGCAAATTTGTACATGCTGAAGGGAGAGACCTTGCTAGAAGCAGAAGCCTCTGTTGCCTCATGTAGTTCAGATTCTACCATGTTATGGCATCAGAAACTTGGACACATGTCAGAACAGGGAATGAAAGTCCTTGTGGAGCAAAAGCTACTTCCGGGTTTAACAAAGGTATCACTTCCTTTTTGTGAACATTGTATTACAAGTAAGCAGCATCGATTAAAATTCAACACATCAAATTCTAGAGGCAAGGTTGTTCTAGAATTGGTTCATTCTGATGTATGACAAGCACCAGTTACATCCCTAGGCGGAACAAAGTATTTTGTATCGTTCATTGATGACTACTCTAGGAGATGTTGGGTGTATCCTATCAAGAGGAAGGCAGGTGTGTTTTCAACCTTCAAAGTTTTCAAAGCGCGAGTGGAACTTGGTTCTGGAAATAAAATCAAGTGTTTCAGATCAGATAATGAAGGTGAATATACAAGTGATGAATTTGACGACTTTTGCAGAAAAGAAGGCATCAAAAGACAGTTCACAGCAGTATACACTCCTCAACAAAATGGAGTGGCAGAGCGGATGAACAGAACTCTGTTAGAAATAACACGAGCAATGTTGAGAGCTGCAGGACTAGAGAAAGCTTTATGGGCAGAAGCAGTCAACACCACATGTTATTTGGTGAATCGGGCTCCATCAACTGCAATTGAGTTGAAGACACCGATGGAGATGTGGACTGGTAAACCAATTGATTATTCAAACCTCCATATATTTGGAAGTATTGTGTACGTGATGTACAATGCCCAAGAAATTTCAAAGTTAGATCCAAAATCCAGAAAATGTAAATTCTTGGGGTATGCTGATGGAGTAAAGGGGTGTCGCTTGTGGGATCCCATTGCCCGCAAAGTAATTATCAGCAGGGGTGTTATTTTTGTAGAAGATAAGCTGCAAAGAAAAGAAGAAGATGATAGCACTGATAAAGAAAAGCCAGAGACTACACAGATACATGTTGAAAATGAGTTTGAACAGAGAGATTGTTCTAAAGCAGAACCAGAGCTCGAGGAACCAGAACCAGAGAATTCTGAAGCTCCAACAACTCGTCAATCAGATCGTGTGAGAAGACGCCCCAATTGGCACTCAGATTATGTTATAGAAGGTAATGTTGCATACTGCCTTTTAACGGAGAACAGTGAGCCATCATCATTCGAGGAGGCAATGAACAACTCAGATGTTTCACAGTGGATGGCGGCAATGCAAGAAGAAATCGAAGCCCTTCATAAAAATAATACATGGGAACTTGTGCCACTACCACAAGGAAGGAAGCCAATTGGTAACAAATGGGTCTTCAAAATCAAGAGAAATGGTGACGATCAAGTGGAGAGGTATCATGCAAGACTGGTGGTCAAAGGATATGCTCAGAAAGAATGTATTGATTTCAATGAAATCTTTTCTCGTGTGGTTCGACTAACAACGGTTCGAGTTGTCCTAGCAATGTGTGCTACATTGAATTTACATCTAGAGCAGCTAGATGTTAAAACAACTTTTCTTCATGGAGATCTTGAAGAAGAGATTTACATGCTCCAGCCTAAAGGTTTTGAAGAAAAGAAGAACTCGGTTTGTAGGTTGAACAAATCTCTATACGGTTTAAAGTAGGCGTCGAGGTGTTGGTACAAGAGATTTGCCTCCTTCATCATGAGCCTTGGATACAACAGACTTAATGCATAACCTTGTGCTTACTGTTGAGTGTGTAAAAGTTCTATTATTTACACCCTTTTTAACCCATATTTCTGCTGCATTCAAGCATCATTGCATTGCATTTAGGATAGTTTTCAATTAATTATCACAGTTATATAAAAGGCACGGATTCTACTAAAAGATGGTGTATTTTGCAGGTAACTGCCAAGGTTGAGGATGAAGGCAGGCGAAGGGCAGATAAGCAGGATGGCTGAACTGAACAAGCAGCTGAAGAAGACGAACCTGTCATGGACCTGTCACGACAGCATGGTGACAGCAGATTATTGAAGAGGAAAAATGAAGTGGACATCGATAGATAGAGAAAAATCTGCTCGTCTGTCGTGTGGAAGCCAAATAATTTTCCAAGCCCCGGATCAAAAGATATGTCAAGCCAAAGCTCAAAGGAGAGGAAATCCCTAAAAGCAAGGATGCGGCTAGAAAGTAGGATACTTTAGAGATTTAATCTTTATTAGAATCTTACTTTTAATTAAAGTTGTAATCCTTGTTACCTTAGATAACTTGAGCCCAAAGCTTATATAAAGGGCATAGATTAAACCTAGGGCATAGCCGACTACCCCATAACCGAAACCAAAACCCTGCCGTCCACCCGTCTCCGACATGTTCTAAATTCCCCCTAGGGCCACGGGTTGTTTTGTAAAGTAGTTGCAAGGGTTGCTTTGTTTTAGGATTTTTCAAGTTCAATAAAATAAACTTCAAGTTCTTTTATCTTGGTTTTAATATCTTGCAAGAGCATCGGGAGAGCATTGTAAGGTTATCTATTTACTTAGCATCGGGAGAGTTAAGTATACGAAAGAGATAGAAGCGAGTTCTCTAGTTTATAGTTGAACCATCTCGTGCTTAGGGATAAGGCGAGGTTAAGTGGCTAAGGAAGAATTCATACACATCGGTGTTCATCCTTCGACTCACGCCGGGAGGTATCGTCAAAGACGTGTTCATCGACAGACTTGTGCCTAGGGATAGGGCAAGGCAGATCTGGGATTCTTGCCAAGCTTGAAGTACTGAGTTAGTGTCTGCTGCCGCGACAACTAACGGACAGACGCCGCGACAGGTGCTGTCGGCGACGGGAGCGACGACAGAACTGGAGATCCTAAGCAATTCAATACCTACACTACCGAGCAATTCAATACCGACCCATTCTCTCTATCTTGATTTCTCAATCTTTTTATTTACGTTTTACTTTATTATTCGTGACAACTCTCTAAAATATTTCCTTTACTTCGTGCAGTAAATCAAGGTGAAGTCATTAGCCCAATCCCTGTGGAGACGATATCCGATACTTCGTATCACTTTACTACTTGCGTCGTGTACACTTGCACTACAATTGCGATAGTCTATTTTACACGCAACAAGTTTTTGGCGCCGTTGCCGGGGATTGGCAACATAACTACATCTTTATTTTATTGCACTTTTTGTTTTTATTTTTTTTATTTTATTTTATTTTATTTTTGTTTTCGTTTTTAGTTTTTCTTTAATTTTTTTTTTTGATTTTCAACTCCTGCTTTTCACAAGGTTCTCTTGTTTATGCGCAGATCGAAAAGAGGCGAAGATCCTGAGTATAAGTTAGATCCGGAAATCGAACGATCACTCAATCTCAAGAAACAGATTCGCCATCTTTTAGACAGGAACGAATACCTTGAAGAACAGCTAGAGCAGATGGCCCGTAACCAGCCTGCTGGAGGAGACATACCGCCTGTCGGCGATCCGCCTGGGGCAGGTGGACGACGGTCATGTCGAGACTACATGCTGAATGACCATGTAGAGCTGGAGACCACGCTGCCGGATATTGATGTTGATAACTTTGAACTTAAACCTGTCATGTTTAGTATGATCAACAACGCCGGACAGTTTAGTGGTTCTGCGACAGAAGATGCTAGGGAGCATCTCAAAACGTTCCAGGAGATCTGTGGTTCGTTTAGGCTACCAGGAGTTAGTCCGGAGATACTGAGGCTTCGGTTATTCCCCCATTCATTAAGGGATAGAGCTAAAACTTGGTGGAATAAACTTACACCGGGTTCCATTATGACTTGGGCAGATCTAACTCGTGAATTCTTATCTCGTTTTAATCCTTCACATTTATCTGAGCGATTACGTAACGAAATTGCTACTTTTCAACAGGAAGATGACGAGCCGATGCACGAGGCCTGGGACAGATTTACTACTCTTCTACGGAACTGCCCAATGCATGGATTCCCCGTCTGGAATCAGGTAACTAAGTTTTATAATGCTGCTAACTTACAAACTCGCATTCGCATTGATTCTGCAGCAAATGAACTGTTATTGGATAAAGATCCGGACGAGGCATTACAAGTTCTGAAGAATCTAGCTAAGAATGAGGAGCAGTTTCCGACAGCTAGAAGAGGGGGTAAACGGGTACTTGCTGTCAAGGACTTTGAGGCTGACAGCACTATGAAATCACAGGTAGCATTCCTCACTAAAGCCATGAAACACTTATTAAGTGAAGAGGAAGTACGAGGGTTTGCTGTCGAGGAAATTTGTGCCACTTGTGAGGGAAATCATAGTAGGGATGAATGCCCTATAAACATAGAAGAAGGGAAATATGTTGGAAATTACAAGCCAAATTATAATTCCAACAATTACAACCCTAATTGGAGAAAGGATCCCAAATTTTCCTGGAGTAATCCTAACAATGCCTTGAATCCGCAAGCATATAATCAGAATCAAGGGGGTCCTAGATTATTGACGCGTCAGCAACTGCAGCCGCAGAACCTGCCGCCTCAGCAACAACAGCAGCCACCACCTGCCACGAGTAGTGTATTGGAGCAGACTCTGGCTACCTTTATGTCTCAGACTGGCACGTATATGGATAATATTAATCAGTTTGTCAAAAAGACGGAGAATTTTATGGACGAGACTAAGATGAGAATGACAAACCATGAGGCCACCTTAAAATCTCTAGAGACACAAATGGGTCAGGTATCGCAACATATTAAACCGAGGCAGAATGGAGGTTTCCCTAGCAATACCGAAAACGCTAGACCACCCCCACATGAGCAATGTAAGGCAATTACTACTAGGAGTGGGAAAAAGCTACCGGGGCCGGAAAAAGAAGTTGATACAGAAAAGGACCCTGCTTTGAACAAACCTGCCGAGGAAGCTGCCCCGACAGGTGACAAACAGACTGCTGCCGATGATCCTGTCACGACAGCAGAAGCGACAGAGGAGAAAAAGGAAGATTATCGTCCTCAGATTCGCATGCAGTGGGAAGGACGCATTGCTGATTATCGTCCTCCACCACCTTTTCCTCAACGGATACAACAAGCTAAGAATGAATCTCAACTCAAAAAAATTTATGATATTTTTAAACAGGTTCATATTAACATACCGTTGTTAGATGCTGTTAGGGAGATGCCAAGTTATGCTAAATTCCTCAAGGATGTAATGTCAAAAAAATCTAAACTTGGGGAATTTGAAACGGTAAGGATGCAAGAGGGTTGCATGAGTATTCTTCATCGACAACCACCCCAGAAAAAGAAGGATCCAGGGAGCTTCCTCATACCTTGCGTAATCGGCGATAAATTTGTGGGTAAGGCACTTTGTGATCTTGGTGCTAGTGTTAATCTAATGCCCAAATCTGTTTTTCAGAAACTAGGTATTGGCAAGGCGCGGCCCACGACAGTTACCCTACAGCTAGCCGACCGCTCTTACGTTCACCCCGAAGGAAAAATTGAAGATATTTTGGTAAGAGTGGATAAACTTATTTTTCCTGATGACTTTCTTATTTTAGATTGTGAGGCAGATGAGAACGCACCAGTCATCCTCGGACGACCTTTCTTAGCCACGGGAAGGTCGTTGATTGATGTGGAGAAGGGAGAACTCACCATGCGCGTGAACGATCAAGAAATTAAGTTGAATGTTCTCCAAGCAATGAAACATGCCGATGTGGACGAGGAATGCAAAGTCATCATCGAGGTGACCTTTGATTACCCCTGCATCAGGTCAGGCTGCCGAGATATGAAATTTGGTCACTGCTGCGACAGCCATCTAAAGACCTGTCACGACAGTGACGACGACAGCACCGACAACAGTGACCCCTCTGAATCCGATACATCTGATACTGAAGGTCATGAGGAGGTAAACTGGTTAGACCATCGTCCAGGTAAGTTATTCGAACCCTTGAATTACACTTCGGATAATCATTTAATCCAAAAGCCCTCCACTGTTGAACCACCTGTCTTAGAACTTAAGCCCCTGCCAGGGCAGCTTAAATATGCTTATCTTGGTTGTGATGACACACTGCCTGTAATCATCTCTGCTAAGCTGCCGCAGGAACAGGAACGACAGCTGATCGACATGTTGAGGCAGCATAAAAGGGCGATAGGATGGACGATAGCAGACATCCAGGGCATTAGTCCGGCAATCTGTATGCACAAAATCCTCCTAGAGGAAGACCATAAGCCGACTATTGATGCCCAAAGGCGGCTAAACCTTGCAATGAAGAAGGTAGTGCGTAAAGAAATAATTAAATGGTTAGATGCTGGTATTATTTACGCCATCTCCGACAGCAAATGGGTAAGCCCGGTGCAATGTGTTCCCAAGAAAGGAGGCATGACTGTAATAACCAACGAAAACAACGAGTTAATCCCAACCAGGACTGTGACCGGTTGGAGGGTTTGTATGGACTATCGGAAGCTTAACAAAGCTACCCGAAAGGACCACTTTCCTTTACCCTTTATTGATCAAATGCTTGATAGATTAGCGGGTAAACCTTACTATTGTTTTCTTGATGGTTATTCAGGATATAATCAAATTGCTATTGCACCGGAGGACCAAGAGAAAACGACTTTCACATGCCCCTACGGTACGTATGCATTTAGGAGGATGCCATTTGGACTCTGTAACGCACCTGCCACCTTCCAAAGGTGCATGATGGCTATATTCTCGGACATGGTTGAGGACTTCCTAGAAATTTTTATGGATGATTTTTCTGTCTTTGGAGACGATTTTGAGAGTTGTCTAGGCAATTTACAAAAGGTGCTCGAAAGATGCGAAAAAGCTAACTTGGTTTTAAATTGGGAAAAATGCCACTTTATGGTGGATGAAGGGATAGTTTTAGGCCATAAGATTAGCTGCCGTGGGATAGAAGTCAACAGGGCAAAAATAGAGGTCATAGAGAAGCTACCGCCGCCAACAACAGTCAAGGGCATTAGGAGTTTTTTAGGGCATGCTGGTTTTTATAGGAGATTTATTGCCAATTTCTCAAAAATCACGAAACCCCTATGTCATCTCCTAGAGCAGAACCGACCCTTTGACTTTAATGAAGAATGTACTGAAGCATTCAAGGTTCTGAAGGCAAAGTTAGTGACAGCCCCCATAGTACAGCCACCAGACTGGACGCAACCGTTTGAAATTATGTGTGATGCTAGTGACTATGCTGTCGGGGCAGCACTTGGGCAGCGCAAGGACAGGCTATTTCATGTCATATATTATGCCAGCAAAACATTGAATGATGCCCAAGTGAATTATACCACCACGGAAAAGGAGCTGTTAGCTGTGGTGTTCTCCATCGACAAGTTTCGTTCTTACATTCTTGGAACGAAAGTTATAATACACACCGACCACTCTGCCCTCAAATATTTATTTGCAAAGAAGGATGCAAAACCTAGGTTGATACGATGGATATTACTATTACAAGAGTTCGACCTTGAGATAAAAGATAAAAAGGGGACAGAAAATCAGGTGGCAGATCACTTGTCGAGGCTGGAGATGGGACAGAGTCTACCGCCAGATGAAACACACATATTGGAGACCTTCCCAGATGAGCAGCTCTTTGCTGCCGCAATAGCTGTCGCGACAGCCATGGCGGCAGGTAAGTCTTCTAACCTTCCCTGGTATGCTGATTTCGTTAATTTTATAGTTAGCGGAATATTACCTTCTGATCTTACTTACCAAGCCAGGAGGAGGTTTCAAAATGATGTTAAACATTATTATTGGGACGAACCTCTTCTTTTCAAAATGTGCGCAGATCAGGTTATAAGGAGATGCATACCACAAGAAGAACAAGAAGACATACTCCATCACTGTCATGCTTCACAATATGGAGGACACTTAGGAGGCAATAAAACTGCTGCCAAGGTGCTGCAGTCAGGGTTCTACTGGCCGACACTGTATAAGGACGCACAGGAATTCTACAAAAACTGTGACAGGTGCCAGCGGACAGGTAACATCTCGAGGAGAAACGAGATGCCACTGCAGAATATTTTAGAAGTCGAAATCTTCGACGTTTGGGGGATTGATTTTATGGGACCTTTTCCATCTTCATGTGGAAATCTTTACATCCTCCTAGCAGTGGATTATGTCTCCAAGTGGGTAGAAGCAATCGCAACTCAAAAGAATGATGCCAAAACAGTCCAAAAGTTTTTGCACAAAAACATCTTTTCTAGATTCGGCATCCCTAGGGCGATTATCAGTGATGAAGGGAGACATTTTGACAACAAGGTAATTGCTGCCGCCTTGAGAAAATATGGTGTCAAGCACAGGATCGCGACAGCATACCACCCACAGACCAATGGACAGGCTGAGATATCCAATAGGGAAGTGAAGAACATTCTTGAAAAAATGGTTAAACCAACTAGGAAAGATTGGTCTTTGCTTCTGAATGATGCATTATGGGCATACAGAACAGCCTTCAAGACTCCATTGGGCATGTCTCCATACCGTTTGATTTATGGGAAAACCTGTCATCTGCCTGTCGAGATAGAACACAAGGCATATTGGGCGATCAAGGCAGTGAACATGGACTTGGACAAGGCAGGCCAGAAAAGGTTGTTGGATTTGAATGAGATCGATGAAATACGGACAATGGCCTACGACAATGCAAGGATTTACAAGGAAAAAACTAAAAAGTGGCATGACAAGAAGTTGCTGCCACGACAGTTCTGCCCAGGGCAGCTTGTGTTGTTGTTCAATTCTAGATTGAAACTCTTTCCAGGGAAGCTCAAATCTAGATGGTCTGGCCCATTCCAAGTAGTTCAAGTTTTTCCCCATGGTGCCATTACAATTCAATCACTAAAGGACGGGCACCAATTCAAAGTCAATGGACAACGCCTCAAGCACTATCAAGGGACTGAAGCCCCAGGAATACAGGAAGTGGTTACTTTAGGTGATGCCCCACAAGGCATCCCTAATTTAACCTAATTCTTTTCTTTTTATTTTTATTATTATTATTAATATTATTTATTAGGAATTAGATTTATTTTATTCAAATAATGTTTTGTTTTTAATTTCAGTTTTTAGGAAATAAAGGAGGCAAGTGAGAAAGAAGAAGTGGCCCAAGCCCACCGCCCATCCATCAGCCCAAATAAAGTCCATTTATGATAACCTGTCGTTTCGGCTGCCGGCGTAGACGGAGTTGACAGGCTGTCAACAGACGCACAGCAGACGAAGAATCGTGCGGCAGACGCAGCATTAATGTCCGTCAGACGTGTCAGACGCAACATTCAATCTGCCGCTCCGTTATTCCCGCCTGCCGTTGCGGCATTAAATGGGCAGCCCCCGACAGCTATATAAACCCCTTCTCCTTTCATTTTTCATCACTTCAGATTTTCTCTCTTGCTATTCTCTTCTAGTTTGATCTCTTTTCTTTCATTTTCAGCCCTTGCAACCAAATATGTCTTCACGACAAACCCGACAGAACGCTGCTGCCGCTTCCTCTTCCGCAGCAGCATCTCCGTTCGCTAACAAAGAACTTTGGGAGGAGCGAAGCTTCATCTACAACAGAGATGCCCCTCTGTTTGGACTCCGGTCGTTCATCATGCAGGCCATAACAGCTCAATTGTGGGAAGACTTCGCCGAGCAGCCGGCAGAACTTAACGACACCCTAGTCAGGGAGTTTTATGCGGCGATCGAGAGCAAGACGGCAACATCTGTCACCGTCCGAGGAGTGACAGTCCCTTTTACCGCCAGCAGCATCAACCATGTCTTCGGCCTCTTCTTCGGCCCCAACGATGATGCTCATCAACAGTTTTGGGACACCCTCGACGCTGCCGGCCATGATGCTGTCATGAGGGAGTTGACAGAAGCGGGAACGACGTGGAGCACGAGTAAGAAGAACCCCCATTCTGTCAATAGGGGGCAGCTCCTACCTGAGGCAAAGCTATGGAACGCTTTTATCAAAAAGCGTATCCTGCCCTCGTCCCACCATACGACAGTCAACAGGCAGAGGTTGGCCCTCATCCACTCTATCATGCACAACAGGCCCATCAATGTGGGCAGGTACATGCGGGACAACATTCTCGACTGTGCTTTCCGATCAGACTCACGGCTCTGCCTGCCTTGCACCATAACCGCCCTCTGCCGATGCGCTGCCGTACCGGAGGAAGCCTCAGACAAAATCAAGAAGGGCAGCGGCTGGACAGACAGCAACATCTCCAGCCTCATGGAGCTGGTAGTTGTATCGCCTCTCAACGCCTTCGATCCAAACGCCCCTCCTGCTGAGTCCGATGATGAGCCTGCCACCGAGCCTGCCACCGAACCTGCCCCAGAAGCTGCCACCAACACCACTCCGGCAGATCAGAACGCCCACATCCTTGCTGCCGTCCTGCAGATCGAGGAACGTCAGATGGGCTTAATGACATTCATCCGAGACTTCTCCAATGCCACGGTAAACTTCATTACCAATACTTTGAATTTTTCGGATGTCTTTGTCCCCACCTTCCCCGCCCATTATTTCAATATCCCATCCCCTACTCCCACACCACCTGTCTCTCCCCATGGAGAATCTGCCTCCTCCACACCTTCCCCAACGGCAGCCGACAGCCCACCGGCAGACACCTCCCCTCGAGGAACAAAGCGAGCTGCCACTGACGACAGCCCCCTTGTCCGGAGGAATTTGGACAGCGCCTTCACATGGGTGAAGCGTATCAAGCATGTGGCAGACAAGAGAAAGCTGTCCAAGGCCATCATGTCCACCAGCTGGGACAGCAGCAGCAGCAGTTCTGATGTCAGGCTAGTGGAGCCACCTGCCCTTCCACCTGCTGACGACCCTGTCCCACAACCGGAGGAAGATCCTGCCCCTCAACAGGCTGACGAAGCTGTCGATCAACCTGCTCCGGAACCTGCCCAGCCACCTCCTCAACGCAGACGCTACCATCAGATCCGCGTCAGCAGCAGCAGCGAGGACAGCGCATGAAATTTAAGTTTTTATTTCTTTTTTCTCCTCTTATTGCTGCCTGCCCTTATATAATTGTGATGTACTTTTTTATCTTGTTTTTCTTTATTTGTTTCTATGTTATTTTGCATTGAGGGCAATGCAACCCTCGAGTTTGGGGGTGGCAACCCTCCATATTTAATGGCATCTTTAGCACATCTTTTGTTTAACTGTTGTGTCTTTTTATTTGCCTTTATTTAAAAAAAAATCAGAAAATTAAACTGTTGGCTTAAAACTGTGAAGTTAGCTTACCTGTCATGACGGCTCTGTCGTGGCAGCATCTTTAGGACAGGTTAAGGAAAAGTTTAGAGCCTTTCTATAGTTCTGAAAAACTTAAACACTTTTGTGACTGTTATATTGCGTAGATTTCTTTTAGCCAAACTAGAATAGGAAGCTTAAAACTTGGATAGCCCCTAGAGGTGCCTAACACTGGCTCTAGGAAAGAAGTTTAGTAAAAGAAAATCAAAAACCTAGAGGTGCCCGAAACCGGCTCTAGGAAGCTAACTAGAGGTGCCCAAAACTGGCTCTAGAAAAATTTTAGCTTGAAAATAGAAGAAAAAGAAGCATGAAAATGTGCCTTCTAAAAAAATAAACTTTGGCATAAAAATTCGAGTTAAGGAGTTGAATATTCTAGTGAAACTAAAAGAGTCTTAGCATATAACTGTTCACAAGCATGCACACACTGCACGAGAGCTATAGGGAGATTCCGGACAGATCCTAACCTTCCCGACAGGTTGCTGCCGCCATAGAGAATGAGCGACGGGTAAGGGACAGTTCACTGTTTGAAAGCCAACACAAAAAATTTTCATTTTTCTTTAGGTTTAATTGCTTGAGGGCAAGCAAAGACTTGAGTTTGGGGGTGTGTTGAGTGTGTAAAAGTTCTATTATTTACACCCTTTTTAACCCATATTTCTGCTGCATTCAAGCATCATTGCATTGCATTTAGGATAGTTTTCAATTAATTATCACAATTATATAAAAGGCACGGATTCTACTAAAAGATGGTGTATTTTGCAGGTAACTGCCAAGGTTGAGGATGAAGGCAGGCGAAGGGCAGATAAGCAGGATGGCTGAACTGAACAAGCAACTGAAGAAGACGAACCTATCATGGACCCGTCACGACAGCATGGTGACAGCAGATTATTGAAGAGGAAAAATGAAGTGGACATCGATAGATAGAGAAAAATGTGCTCGTCTGTCGTGTGGAAGCCAAATAATTTTCCAAGCCCCGGATCAAAAGATATGTCAAGCCAAAGCTCAAAGGAGAGGAAATCCCTAAAAGCAAGGATGCGGCTAGAAAGTAGGATACTTTAGAGATTTAATCTTTATTAGAATCTTACTTTTAATTAAAGTTGTAATCCTTGTTACCTTAGATAACTTGAGCCCAAAGCTTATATAAAGGGCATAGATTAAACCTAGGGCATAGCCGACTACCCCATAACCGAAACCAAAACCCTGCCGTCCACCCGTCTCCGACATGTTCTAAATTCCCCCTAGGGCCACGGGTTGTTTTGTAAAGTAGTTGCAAGGGTTGCTTTGTTTTAGGATTTTTCAAGTTCAATAAAATAAACTTCAAGTTCTTTTATCTTGGTTTTAATATCTTGCAAGAGCATCGGGAGAGCATTGTAAGGTTATCTATTTACTTAGCATCGGGAGAGTTAAGTATACGAAAGAGATAGAAGCGAGTTCTCTAGTTTATAGTTGAACCATCTCGTGCTTAGGGATAAGGCGAGGTTAAGTGGCTAAGGAAGAATTCATACACATCGGTGTTCATCCTTCGACTCACGCCGGGAGGTATCGTCAAAGACGTGTTCATCGACAAACTTGTGCCTAGGGATAGGGCAAGGCAGATCTGGGATTCTTGCCAAGCTTGAAGTACTGAGTTAGTGTCTGCTGCCGCGACAACTAACGGACAGACGCCGCGACAGGTGCTGTCGGCGACGGGAGCGACGACAGAACTGGAGATCCTAAGCAATTCAATACCTACACTACCGAGCAATTCAATACCGGCCCATTCTCTCTATCTTGATTTCTCAATCTTTTTATTTACGTTTTACTTTATTATTCGTGACAACTCTCTAAAATATTTCCTTTACTTCGTGCAGTAAATCAAGGTGAAGTCATTAGCCCAATCCCTGTGGAGACGATATCCGATACTTCGTATCACTTTACTACTTGCGTCGTGTACACTTGCACTACAATTGCGATAGTCTATTTTACACGCAACACTTACTTCAAGAGATTTGGTGAAAACGATTTTGTTATATTGCTGTTGTATGTAGATGACACGTTGGTTGCAGGCCCCAACAAAGATCATATTGAAGAATTAAAGGCACGACTAGCTAGGGAATTTGAAATGAAGGACTTAGGACCAGCAAACAAGATTCTAGGGATGCAAATTCACCGAGATAGAAGTAGTAGGAAGATTTGGCTTTCACAAAAGAATTACTTGAAACAGATCTTGTCACGATTCAGCATGCAAGATTGTAAGCCAATTTCTACCCCTCTTCTTATTAACTTCAAATCACCCTCCAGTATGAGTCCTAGCAGTGAAGAAGAGAGGAGGGAGATGTCTCAAGTACCGTATGCATCAGTAGTGGGAAGCTTAATGTTCGCTATGATTTGTACAAGACCAGACATTGCACAAGCAGTGGGAGTGGTTAGTCGGTACATGACGAATCC
Organism: Hibiscus tridactylites; assembly: GCA_958450335.1. Classification (NCBI taxonomy): domain Eukaryota; kingdom Viridiplantae; phylum Streptophyta; class Magnoliopsida; order Malvales; family Malvaceae; genus Hibiscus; species Hibiscus tridactylites. The sequence continues at coordinate 88,519,905 of OY288268.1, forward strand.
AGACAGAGAGCATTGGAATGCTGTGAAAAGGATCCTGAGATACATCAAAGGGACTTTAATATGTTACGGGGGACCAGACTTTCTTATCAGTGGGTATGTCGATTTTGACTATGCAGGAGATTTGGATAAAAGCAAATCTACAACAGGGTATGTGTTTACAGTTGCTGGTGGAGCTGTAAGCTGGGTTTCAAAACTGCAATCGGTTGTGGCTACGTCAACAACGGAGGCAGAATATGTAGCAGCTACACAAGCCAGTAAAGAAGCAATATGGTTGAAAATGCTATTGGAGGAGCTCGGGCACAAACAAGAAAATGTATCTTTGTTTTGTGACAGTCAGAGCGCCTTGCATCTTGCAAGGAATCCTGCTTTTCACTCAAGAACAAAACACATTTGGGTCCAATACCACTCCATTCGTGAGAAAGTGGAAGAAGGGACGATAGATATGCAGAAGATCCATACCGATAACAACATAGCAGATTTCATGACAAAAGCAATCAACACTGATAAGTTTACTTGGTGTCGATCCTCTTGTGGCTTGTTAGAGACGTAAGCAACATGGAAAGTACGAGGTAGAAAGAATGGTGTGAAGATATGATTGTTCCAATCAAATCTTCAAGTGGGAGATTGTTGAAAGTCAAGCAATTCGGTGAATTAATGCACTGACATTGCATTGAAATTTACCATGGAAAATTACCATGGTAGTTGCAGCCAAGGTTGAAAAGAATGGCATAGGAAAATTACAATTTGGTCCTTAAACTTTAAGTTATTTATAAGTTAGTCCCTAAAGCTCAACTATAAATAGCCTAGCCATTTGCCATTCTTACACATCCCAAAACATTATAATATCCTCCCAAATACTAGAGAAGTTAGAGAGTTTTTATAGAGTTGTTTTCTCCTTTTTATCAAGAGAGAATTGTCATTGTTTTCTCCTTGTTAGATTGAGAGAAGTTGTAATTCCTATTTTCTCATAATGAAATTCTTCTACCTTTGTCCGTGGTTTTTACCCTATATTATTTAGGGGTTTTCCACATAAAATTTGTGTCTCCTTTATCTTCATTGTTATTTTCTCAAATTATTAGTTGTATTTTTGCTCTATCCGATGACCGTATTCCGCAGCATGACATACAAATATAATATAGATTGATTCAATGTTTACGATTCTTCAAATATAAAAAACTTGAAAATAATTGTGGGTGTGAGGATATTATATGTTATTTACATGTATCTAAAGTGAGATATGAATCTATATTTTCTTAGTGATGTCTAAATCTTTAAAATTTGCAAAATCAATGGAGAAACATGGTCAGTTGTACTAAGGGAACAATTGGGGTCCATTTGAAACTAATAAAAACAACTGAGGGTTTTGCCATTTTTTTTCTTTGGGTTTTTGATAGGGAAAGCTAAAAGATGGGAGAATGGTTGCTGTGAAAAGACTGTCCCATGAGAGATCCCAACGAGGGGAGTCAGAGTTTGTTTCAGAGGTGAGATTGATCACAAGCATCCAACACAAGAACTTGGTTCGCCTTCTGGGATGTTGCTCCGATGGCTCTCAACGTTTGCTTGTATATGAATTTATGAAGAATGGAAGCTTGGACCACATTGTATATGGTATATATAACTCACCCCAATCTTCTTCTTCTTCTTTTAGAGTCATAAAATTATGCCAAAAAATATTAAAAGAAATCATAGGACCATGATGCATTTTGTGTGTCCTCTTGCTAGCTAGATGCAGGATAATCTGCCCTTTCTTGGTACATAGGATGCTATAGACTATGTAGGGATACAAGGAGTGGCTGCACATATTATGGATTCAAACATGTCACCTCTTAAAAATAATTACATATAATTATATACTTATGTTAGGATTTGATTAAGGGAAAATGATATATTATTAATCCGGTTGTAAAATTTAAAAATGTTACTGTACTGAATAATTGTCAGTAAATTTATTACGTGCCTTCTTAAGGATAGTTATATGAATTTGATTTGTTGACTGAGTCTTAGCTCGGTTGGCATGATTGTTATTGCAACATTTAGGAGGGTGTAGGTTTGAGCATAATTAAGCTCCTATTATCCTCCGATTATAGGAATTGAGTAGAAAATAGGCAGAGGGTTCTTGATGAATTACTAAAAGCACGGGCGAATTCAAAGGAGGCAGGTAGGGCCTTAGCCCTCCTTGGATAAAATAGTTAAATTTTGTTTTTGGTCTCTCATGGAAATAAAAATTTTAGTTTTGGTCCCCAATAATTTATATTTTTAGGATAAAGTACACAAATAGTCACTACACTATGCTGAAATGATCATTTTGGCCATTGAATTTTCAGATGTTACAAAATGATCATTAAACTTTTGATTCGGTTACAAAATGATCCCTACTAGTGATAAACTTTTGATAAACTTTGATAAGTTTAAGGACCATTTTGTAACAATTCATTAAGTTTGAATGATCATTTTGTAACATAATAATAATAATAATAATAATAATAATAATAATAATAATAATAATAATAATAATAATAATAATAATAATAATAATAACCTCGTAACGAATCAAAAGTTTAATGATCATTTGGCAACTTCCGAAAGTTCAATGGCCAAAAAGATAATTTCAACATAGTTTAGTGATCATTTGTATACAGTACCCGTATTTTTATCCTGGTCTCTCCTACTAAAAGAAGAAAAAAACATCATGATGTTGATAAATGAAACCCAAACCTTATAATTAACTACTTTGGAATGTGTTGTCTTGCAAATTGATGCAGGATCAAAGGGACTTTTCTTGAGCTGGGGAACAAGGTTTTGTATAATCTTGGGTGTAGCACGAGGGCTTCAGTACCTACACGAGGATTCACATCTAAGGATTGTTCATAGGGATATCAAAGCAAGCAACATTCTTCTTGATGACAAGTTTCGACCCAAGATTGGTGATTTTGGGCTGGCCAGGTTCTTTCCTGAAGATGCAGCTTCTCTCAGCACCACAATTGCTGGCACTTTGTAAGCCCCTCTCTTCCCCTACATATTTTTATAAACAATTCATGATAAATGCATGATAGGCTGACTTTTGAATAAAAAAACAGTATAACATGACTCAAAATCTTATAACGTACAACAACATTTTGTTTTCCCCATTTATTTTACCACTAATTCATAACTAATCTTTTGATTTTCCCTTGTAAAATTCAACTTAACTTATTATGGGCCCTCCTTTTTTAAATTATGTGTGGTCGCTCTTATTGCACAATGACTAGTGGTACTGAAATTACTGTTTGATGATGATGAAATGATTGTTTATGTGGTTTGATTTTGTTAAAGAGGTTATACAGCTCCAGAATACGCCATTAGAGGAGAATTGTCTGAAAAAGCAGACATTTATAGCTTTGGAGTTCTTGTGCTTGAAATCGTTAGCTGCAGGAAGAATACTGATCTTACCTTGCCTTCCGAAATGCAGTATCTACCTGAATATGTATGCATCTTTTTCATTTCAATTTTACTTCTAATTTTGTTTATATTTAGATATTAAACCACACACATATGGAAAACTCGAACCACTTTATAGATTCTGTATTACAAGGGGTGGAGTTAGAATCAAACATTAAAAGCGACTAAAGACTAATTAAGTATTTAAACTGAAAAAAGGATGTCTTATTTGACTAATATTTAAACCAAAAAAAAACCTAAAATACCATTATACCAAAAAAAAAATTGGGAGGGGCTACCCAAGAGTGGTTCAGTCCTTGTGTATTACCCCTGCCATATTTTTTAAATTACTATTTTATCCCATTAAATATATATATATATATATAATAAATATTTTATGCACAGGCGGTGGAAACTGAAAGTTTCCATAAGCGCCTTAGTTTTAGGGTATAGGGTTTACGGGTTTAGGTGTAGATGGTTAGAATTTAGGGAAAGTTGTTTCAATTTAAGGTTTAGAGTTATAATTTAGGGTTTGTAGGTTAAAACTTAAATCATCATCATATTACTCTAAAAACTAAACCATAACCTATAAACCCTAAATTATAACCCTGAACCTTAAATTAAAACAACTATCCCTAAATTCTAAACCCCTAAACCTTATACCATAAACTAACTCTTTATACCCTAAAACTAAGACGCTTCCACCGCCAGTGTATAGAATATTAATCCATATATATATCATAACATATATTCTTTTATAAAAATAAAGCCCTAAAAATTGATTTAATCGAAATTTAGGTCCGTACTCCGTATAGTTGAAATGCTATTCAAATAAGTCTTGGTCTCACAATTTTTTTATTCAATTATTACTTAGGTCCTTAAGTTATTTAACCTCCTAACATTCTATCCTAATTTCGTCCCTGCTCTTCGTCCTCAGTCTTGTGTCCTATTGTTATCCATTCATAGATGCATGAACATGTTCATGCATATATATTGATAAGATATTTATTGTTATTGTCTTTTCATACTAGCTAGGCATGGAAGTTGTATGAACGAGGCCGTGTGCTTGATTTAGTAGATCCAAGACTGGGACAACATGGGTCGTTGGTGGAGAAAGATGTGGTGCGAGTCATAAATGTGGCCTTCTTCTGCCTTCAACTTCATCCGAACTTTAGACCGCCGATGTCTGAGATCGTAACCATGTTAACCTGCACCCCTGAAATGATCGGAACGCCCACCAAACCCGCCTCTTTCGATCGAATCCGACCTAACAAGAGCAACGATATTCTGTCATCGTTGTCATGGGACACTATGCCTGACCCTTTCCCTTCACTTCAAACTGAGTCCACTCCATCTCAGGTTCACAATTAGCTGCCTCTTTCGGAATCACTTTCATTATAAGCTTAAAAGCCATTGTTTGATTTCTATTTGATTGAATTTGTATGATTTGAGTGATATAATTTATGGGTTTTGGTTGAACCACTTGGAGAAATAGAAATATTTTAAAAAAATCAATTTTGGTTTAAATAGTAAATCATTTATGCAATATTTTAATTTTTATTAGACTATATATAGTAGTTTCTGTGCAATATTTTAACACTGTTAATTAGTATTGAATTACAAACAACACAATGATATATATAATCCACTCACACGAGTATAAAATGATCTTAAAATAATTTTTATACGATTCTATCAATCTTATATTTCTATTATTTTACTTATTAATATATGAGTTATATTTTGATACACAAGTTGTGTAAAAAAAATAACACAACTCTTCATATTTAAGGTTTAAAATTTAAAACTTAAATTCATAACCCTAACACCCTAAAACTAAAACCTTAAACCCTAAACTCTAACTATAAACCTTATATTTTACACCCTACAACCTAAACCCCTAAACTCCAACTTAAACATCTAAAATCTAAAATTAAAAAACTTGTATAAATTTACACAAACTTATATATCAAAGTATTTTCCTTAATATATTTACAATTAAAATTTAAAAATTTAAAGTTTACAATTGTAAATAGACTAACATTTTTTTACACAACACGTGTATATATATAAAAAAAATTACTTTTTTAAAACTTAACGAGTGATCACATTGTGAAAGAAGATGTTCATTATTGAAAATTCGAGTTCGAACAACTTTATCTGTAAAGTGTATGCCTTATAAAAGGCTAAGGAAAGTATAAAAAAAATACTTTTTTTAACTTACTCAAGATTTAACGCACAGTATCCAAAAATAGAGTCTAGTGACGTAAAATAAATAAGCACGTTTATTAGGGATGTAAAAACAGGTCAACAGTTGGGTTTCAGGTCGGGCTCTGTTAGGTCGGGTCAAATCGGTTACAGGTCATTTCGGGTCATTTTTTGTTTTGATTTGATTCGGTTCGGGTTTGGGTTCATTTCGGGTCGAGTTCATTTCAGATCGGGTTCAATTCAGATCGGGTTCATTTCGGGTCGGGTTCATTTCAGGTCGGGTTCATTTCAGGTCGGGCCAAAACGGTTAATTGACAAGTTTATTTCAGGTCGGTTTCGTTTCAGGTCGGGTTCATTTCAGGTCGGTTTCGTTTCAGGTCGGGTTCATTTCAGGTCGGTTTCGTTTCAGGTCGGGTTCGTTTCAGGTCGGTTTCGTTTCAGGTCGGGTTCTTTTCAGGTCGGTTTCGTTTCAGGTCGGGTTCATTTCAGGTCGGTTTCGTTTCAGGTCGGGTTCATTTCAGATCGGGTTCCTTCGGGTTTATGGTTTATTGTGTTATGTGTATTATATATATTGACGGATTATGATTTTTATTTTTACAGTTTAGGGTTTATGGATTAGGGTTTAGGGTTTATGGTTTAGGGTTAGGGGATTACGTATATGTGATATATATATATATATAGTTGGGACTATTGGATTTATTTTTAGGGTTTAGGGTTTTGGGTTTGGGGTTTATAATTAATGCAAACATGCCTACATTAATTATATATATATTGATGGATTATGATTTTTAGGGTTTAGGGTTTAGGGTTTAGGATTTACTGATCTTAAATTAATACAAACATGCCTACATTAATTATACATATATTGATGGATTATGATTTTTAGGGTTTAGGGTTTAGGGTTTATGGTTTATGGTTTAGTGTTAAGGGTTTACTGATCTTAAATTAATACAAACATGCCTACATTAATTATATATATATTGATGGATTATGATTTTTAGGGTTTAGGGTTTAGGGTTTACTGATCTTAAATTAATACAAACATGCCTACATTAATTATATATATTGATGGATTATGGTTTAGGGTTTAGGGTTTACTGATCTTAAATTAATACAAACATACCTACATATATTATATATATATTTATGGTTTAGGGTTTAGGGTTTACTGTTCGTAAAATGATACGTACATACGTATATGTAATATATATATTGATGGATTATGGTTTTTATTTTTAGTGTTTAGTGTTTAGCGTTTAGGGTTTAGGGTTTAGTGGTTAGTGCTTTAGGGATTGTTATTATTATTATTATTATTATTATTATTATTATTATTATTATTATTATTATTATATACTTAAATACAATTATTATTATTATTATACATTTACTATGCTTATTATTATTATTAGTTATTATTATTATTATTATTAGTTTTTATTATTATTACTACTACTATGATTATTAATATTATTATTATTATTACTACTACTATTATTATTATATACTTAAATACAATTATTATTATTATTATTATTATTATTATTATTATATATTTATTATGCTTATTATTATTATTATTATTATTATTATTATTATTATGATTATTATTATTATTATTATTATTATTATTATTATTTGTAATTAAATGTATAAGGTTTAGGGTTTAGGATTATGGACTATGGTTCATTGATTATAGATTAGGGTTTGGTGTTTAAACCCCTAATGTCTAATTATCGACCCTAAGCATTAAACCCTAAAGCATAAGTAATTAACCCTAACCACTAAACCCTCGATCTAAGATTACGGACTATGAGCTATAGATTAAATATTAGAGTTTTATGGTTTAGAGGGTAGTGGTTACTGTTTAGGGTTTAGGATTAGGGACTATGGTTCATTGATTGCATATTAGGGTTTAGTGTTTAAACCCCTAATGTCTAATTATCGACCCTTAGCATTAAACCCTAAAGCATAAGTAATTAACCCTAACCACTAAACCCTCGATCTAGAATTACGGACTATGAGCTATAGATTAAATATTAGGGTTTTATGGTTTAGAGGGTAGTGGTTATTGTTTAGGGTTTAGGATTATGGACTATGGTTCATTGATTAAATATTAGGGTTTGGTGTTTAAACCCCTAATGTCTAATTATCGACCCTAAGCATTAAACCCTAAAGCATAAGTAATTAACCCTAACCACTAAACCCTCGATCTAGGATTACAGACTATGAGCTATAGATTAAATATTAGGGTTTTATGGTTTAGAGGGTAGTGGTTATTGTTTAGGGTTTAAGATTAGGGACTATGGTTCATTGATTAAATATTAGGGTTTGGTGTTTAAACCCCTAATGTCTAATTATCGACCCTAAGCATTAAACCCTAAAGCATAAGTAATTAACCCTAACCATTAAACCCTCGATCTAGGATTACGAACTATGAGCTATAGATTAAATATTAGGGTTTTATGGTTTAGAGGGTAGTGGTTATTGTTTAGGGTTTAGGATTAGGGACTATGGTTCATTGATTAAATATTAGGGTTTAGGGTTTAAACCCTTAATGTCTAATTCTAAAACCTAAGCATTAAACCCTAAAGCATAAGTAATTAACCCTAACCACTAAACCCTCGATCTAGGATTACGGACTATGAGCTATAGATTAAATATTAGGGTTTTATGGTTTAGAGGGTAGTGGTTATTGTTTAGGGTTTAGGATTAGGGTTTTTATTTATATATATAAATATTGGTATAATAGGGTTTTTATTTCCAGGGATTCATGTTTAGGGCTTAGGGTTTAGGGTTTTTAATATTCTAGGGTTTAAGATTTAGGGTTTAGGATCTATGGTTTATTAAATCATAAACCCTAAATTAATTAAAATAATCCTAAAACCCTAAACCACAACTTACATGCATTATATTTATATATATAAATATTAGTGGAATAGGGTTTTTATTTTTAGGGATTCATGTTTAGGGCTTAGGGTTTATGGTTTTTAATATTTTAGGGTTTAGGATACATGGTTTATTAAACCCTAAACCCTAAATTAATTAAAATAAACCAAAAACCCTAAATTAATTAAATGAAATATTAATCCAAAAAATTAATTAAAATAAACCTAAAACCCTAAACATAAACCCCAAATCTTAATTCAAAGACTAACCATAAACCTAAAAATAATTACACAAATCTAAACCCTAAAACTAAAATATAAAATTTAATAATATATAAAGAAAAACCCTAAACTATAACCCCAAACCCTAAATTAAATCCATACACTAAAGCTTAAAACTGCATTAATGACGAAATTGAAATGAAAACAAAATTATTAGCTCAATTTCAAATAAAAAAGGACGAAAATGAAAGAATTGAAACTAAGAGTGCTTGCGGAGCAAGACCCGTGTGACCTGTATAATGACGCGCGGATCTTTTGACCCGGACTCACTCTATAAATAGACCTTCACCCCCTTCATTTTACACTTTTTTCCCTACCGTTACTCTGCCAAAATATCCTCTCATCTTCTCTCTCCTCTAAAAACACAAGATTCCCAGAAACTTTCATTCTTTTTCGATCAAACTCTTGGTTTTTTACCAAGTTCTTCCCTGTTCTTCCACTTTCCCCTCTCCAGATCCTATACAAACACCTTAGCCCACCAAAAACCTGTTTATTCTCGATCAAAACATCTTTTTTTTCAAAGTTCTTCCTTGTTCATCCAATTTCCCCTCTCCATATCTTATACAAACACCTTAGCCCACTCTCCATCTGTTTGTTCTCGATCAAAACCTAATTTTTTCTCAAGAACAACCCTATGTTCTTCCATTTCCATCTTTTCAATCCTTCAAACCCTAATCCCCAATTCAATTCTATTTTACCCTAAACCCTTATCCATGTTTGGTTATATATGCATGTATGTATGTATGTATGTATGTATGTATGTATGTTTGGTTATATATGCATGTATGTTTGGTTATATATGCATGTATGTATGTATGTATGTATGTTTCTGTTTAGTTGCTCGCTATGTAATGTGTATGTATGCTTCTGTTTTATGTTTGGTTATATATGCATGTATGTATGTATGTTTCTGTTTAGTTGTTCACTATGTAATGTGTATGTATGCTTCTGTTTTATGTTTGGTTATATATGCATGTATGTATGTATGTTTCTGTTTAGTTGTTCACTATGTAATGTGTATGTATGCTTCTGTTTTATGTTTGGTTATATATGCATGTATGCATGTATGTTTTTGTTTAGTTGTTCACTATGTAATGTGTATGTATGTATGTATGTATGTATGTATGTATGTATGTATGTATGTATGTATGTATGTATGTATGTATGTATGTATGTATGTATGTATGTATGTATGTATGTATGTATGTATGTATGTATGTATGTATGTATGTATGTATGTATGTATGTATGTATGTATGTATGTATGTATGTATGTATGTATGTATGTATGTATGTATGTATGTATGTATGTATGTATGTATGTATGTATGTATGTATGTATGTATGTATGTATGTATGTATGTATGTATGTATGTATGTATGTATGTATGTATGTATGTATGTATGTATGTATGTATGTATGTATGTATGTATGTATGTATGTATGTATGTATGTATGTATGTATGTATGTATGTATGTATGTATGTATGTATGTATGTATGTATGTATGTATGTATGTATGTATGTATGTATGTATGTATGTATGTATGTATGTATGTATGTATGTATGTATGTATGTATGTATGTATGTATGTATGTATGTATGTATGTATGTATGTATGTATGTATGTATGTATGTATGTATGTATGTATGTATGTATGTATGTATGTATGTATGTATGTATGTATGTATGTATGTATGTATGTATGTATGTATGTATGTATGTATGTATGTATGTATGTATGTATGTATGTATGTATGTATGTATGTATGTATGTATGTATGTATGTATGTATGTATGTATGTATGTATGTATGTATGTATGTATGTATGTATGTATGTATGTATGTATGTATGTATGTATGTATGTATGTATGTATGTATGTATGTATGTATGTATGTATGTATGTATGTATGTATGTATGTATGTATGTATGTATGTATGTATGTATGTATGTATGTATGTATGTATGTATGTATGTATGTATGTATGTATGTATGTATGTATGTATGTATGTATGTATGTATGTATGTATGTATGTATGTATGTATGTATGTATGTATGTATGTATGTATGTATGTATGTATGTATGTATGTATGTATGTATGTATGTATGTATGTATGTATGTATGTATGTATGTATGTATGTATGTATGTATGTATGTATGTATGTATGTATGTATGTATGTATGTATGTATGTATGTATGTATGTATGTATGTATGTATGTATGTATGTATGTATGTATGTATGTATGTATGTATGTATGTATGTATGTATGTATGTATGTATGTATGTATGTATGTATGTATGTATGTATGTATGTATGTATGTATGTATGTATGTATGTATGTATGTATGTATGTATGTATGTATGTATGTATGTATGTATGTATGTATGTATGTATGTATGTATGTATGTATGTATGTATGTATGTATGTATGTATGTATGTTTCTGTTAAGTTATATATGCTTGGTTTGCATTATTGCAGTCTGTTTTATGCTTGGTTTGTTCAGTATGTAGTGTGTAAGTATGTATGTATGTTTGGTTATATATGCTTGGTTTGCATTATTGGAGTCTGTTTTATGCTTGGTTTGTTCAGTATGTAGTGTGTAAGTATGTCTGTATGTATGTTTGGTTATATATGCTTCTGTTTGCATTATTGCAGTCTGTTAATGTTCCTAATAATTTTAATTGCTTGTTGCAGTTTGTTGCTGGTTGCTGGTTTTCCTAGTTTTAATTATGTTGGTGTCTTAGCTTTTAAAGTTAAGTTGCCCATAATTTAAACTTGGTTGCCCTTCAAAGCTCGATGATGATAATTCTTGTAGCAAAGTTTGTAAAACTTTGTTATAAGATCTGAGAGCTTAAAGTTTAAACTTTTGTATGTTTGTAAAGTTTCTAGTGTGAAAGTTAAAGTTTCAGTTTGTAAAGATTATTTAGTTTGTATGTTTGTAAGTTTAAACTTTTGTATTATTCAATAAAGTTTTGTAAGTTTAACCACTTAAATTATTGAATATAAGTTTGAATTATTCTGTTCAAAGTTATTCTTCTTAAGTTTTACCTTATTCTGTTTTTTATTTATAAAAAAATTGGAAGTATCCCTGATTCCATCCAAAGTTAATGTTTTAATATATTCACTGTATGATTAAATGTTCTATATATTCACTGTTAAATTTAATGTTTTAAACAAGTTAACTTAATTAAGTCATTTAAGTTAATCAGTTTTTTATTAAGTCATTTAAGTATGTAATGTTAATTAAAATATTTAGTTATCTTATATTAATTAAGTATACAGATTTAGTTTAATAACTTTTAACTAAATTTAGTTAAGTATAAAAAATTAATTTTATAATGGTTATTCATTCAACTTAAGTAAATTAAGTAGTTTATCAGAATTCAGAAAGATAATTTGATTTAATAATGTTTAATTATTTAACTTAAAATGAATGCAAGTTAATTAAACTTATTTTTAATCTTAAGTTAAGTTAATTTAATAACTAACTTAACTTCAATTAAGATGAATGCAAGTTAATTATTTAGCATTAATTTATTTCTATAATAAAAAATTTAAGTCATCTTATTTTAATTAAAAATATAGATTTAATTTAATAATTTTTATTCATTTAACTTAATTTTATTAAGTATAAAATTTTAATTTAATAATGGTTATTCATTCCACTTAAGTTAATTAAGTATAGTAGTTTATCTTTGAAGTTATTTTAAAATAATAGTCAAGTTAATTAGAAATACAATTTATTAATACTTAAAATTATTATTAATTCAATTTATCTTTTAATTGAAGTTAAGTTAGTTAATTTATTAATACTTGAAATTATTATTAATTTTAAAATTTTTCAATACTTGACATTATTTTATATTCATTAAATATAACTTCTTTAAATGTCAGATAATTATCATTATTAGCAAATCAAATAATAGTATTAGTTCAGGTCAATATCAATTCAGGTCAATATCAGTTCAAGTCAAGAACAGTTCAGGTCAATATCAGTTCAGGTCAAGAACAGTTCAGGTTCAAAACAAGTCGGGTTCAAAACAGGTCGGGTTCAAAACAGGTCGGGTTCAAACAGGTTGGGTTAAATCGGTTATCTGGCAGGTTAGTCTCGGGTTCGGGTTCATTTCGGTCGAGTGCAGGTCGGGTTCGGTTACTACAGTAACATGTCAATTTCGGGTTCGGGTTCACTTCGATCGGGTGCAGTTCGGGTTCGGTTTCTACAGTTACAAGTCAAATTCGAGTTCGTTTCGGTCGGGTGCAGGTCGGGTTCGGTCTTTGAATTCTCGGGTTAAACCAGGTTCTGACTCGATCGGGTTTCAGGCAGGTTACCAAGTCGGGTCAGTTTTTCACACCCCTAACGTTTATAACTAAAACAGTAAAAACCAAAATTACATGCATCCTCTTCTATCTACAATTCCAACCATGTATGGGAAGTTTTGGGGGGTAAAATTCTATACCCATTCTGCAGGGAACTCTGGATTTGATAAAAATTACAAAATAGTTGCACGTTGAACACTTCAAAATTGTGAATTACTGAGGAAAGTAACCATGCATCTTGTTTGTTGAAACATTGTATCGATCTTCTGCCATACGTCGGATTGGATTTTAAGGAGCTTCTTTGCTTTGTCTTGTAATTTCGGATGGCGCCGTATTGTTTCGCCGTGAATCTGAACAAATATGATAGACATTACATCAATGAAAAGCCACCATAAGCACTCTTGCAAACAACATAAGAAAACAAGGCAGAACGCTAGAGAAGATGCATCAGCCAATTGTCAATCAAAATATATTAATCAAGGAAAACTAGGTTAAGCACTTCAAGATCTTCCGAGTTCAGAATTTGGACATGATTAGTGACATAAGAAAACAAGGCAGAACACTAGAGAAGATGCATCAGCCTCTTAAGATTTTCTAAGGCTTGCAATTTTTTATGGTTTCAAGTTTGGGTCATTTAGGTCATTCTAGACTCGAATAGTTTCTTATTGGGGTCATATTCGAGTAAAGGTAAGTCGGGCTGTTGACTTTGTATGCGGCCAAATTAGGTTGTGGATTGAGTTCAAGTTCTGGACAATTGGTTGGTTTTTTGGGTTCGGGTCAGAATTGGGACATCTACAAACCCGAAGGTCTATTGAGAAAAAAGTATAGTATTTATGAGGTAAGAAACCAATACCTTCAGAAATAACCTGATAACAGCTTGTATGAACTCGAAGTTGTTCCTGTAAGAGAGCTCATAAACAAAATAATCCAATAACAGTTCGATTGAAATCATCTCAGGTTTCCTATCAAGCTCTTCGAGATTCTCATCATCAATGATCTGAAGCATCCGAAGCTCCATGTCCAAAGCCGAAGGAGACAAGCCTTTAATATAATCAATAAATGCAGAAACTGCAACATTTTAAGGCATACAAATATTAGCTGCAAAGACATTTACCACGGATATTCAATAAATTTCAAAATAGAACTTACAGTTTTTTATCTCCGCGGAGGACTGAAGAAGTTGCAAAAATGCGGATGGTGGTGGCATGTCAAGTTTCCTATCGTTCTTTTCCATTTCATTGCCTTTTGCATCTTTATACCCATTAGTTTCACTAGGCGTAAATAATATCTCTCCAGAAAGAGATGGAGCTGAAGGCAGGAAGAAAGGGGCCTTCTCGGGTTTCTTGGGAGGCTCAATTGGTTTGTTGCGAACCTGCAATTGTAATGCAATTATGGAGTCAATCTTTGCAGAAACTCTACCTAAACTATAACCAACATATTTACTTCCAATACCTAACTACTTGAAATAAAAGCAAGAGTAAAGAGAGACCTTTATAATGTCTAAATTGATCAAGCTTTGCCATTGGCTTTTCGGCAATAGTGAGAGTGTAACTAGTTCTGGAATCTGCTTAATGAACGTTGCAGAGACAGAAGCATCTTTTGGAACTGAGTTGTCCATAACGGGTTCATCAGAATCCTCATTTTGAGATCCATCCATAGATGAGATGGATGGCAATCTGACATTTACAACTTCCTTTCCACTTGCAAAAGAATCCACATTTGAAGCTCCAGAGAAGATTGACCGGTTAACCCTGATTAAGATTGCCATCCAATTAGTTTTTCTTACAAATAATTAAAACTGTAGTTGCATGTAAAAACCAAATATCCAAAAAAAGTGTAGTTACATGTAACACCTGCTTGTTGTAACACTGAATGACCAAAATACATGAGATTTATTTTCACCAGATTTCAGTTTTGAAAAGATCACAAAGATAACCAGACCCAATAGCCAAACCTCTTTGGCCCATAAGGTAAAGGTGGGATGATTAAAAACTTACCACAGATAAACCCCGTTCTGATCAACATGGGTAGTTGCTAAAATATCCATATTTGGTGACAAAGACAAAGCTGAGATAGCTACATCAACATTTATAGCATCAATTTGTCTTGCTAAGATAACATCCCAAATTCTCAGGCTCCCATCCATGCTGGATGATAGAAGCCATTTGCCATCCTCACTGAAACATAAATCAGTAATACGGTCTGTATGGCCTTCAAATTTACGAACCATTCTTAATGCCACAACATCATACAAACGTATAACCAAATCATCTGTCACTGTGGCCAAAAGACCTGCAAAAAACAGTCGAAATAAAAGCAGTAGCTAAATACATGTTCGAAGACATTAAAAGACTAAGAAAAGCAGACACAGAGATACCAAAGAGAAGCAGGCTCAATGGCAGAAGTACATGCGCAGAAAAAGCCAAGGTTCAAGGCTGATAACAACAAATACCAAAAGAAGCACTCACCATTAAGACGATTGTAAATAATCTTAACCACAGTACATCCAATTTCCCATCTAGATTTTAGGTCCCGTCCCTTGAAATCCCATACCTACACAAAGAATCAATTTATCAAATTACACACAGCAAAAAATCAATAAAAATTTTCACTTTGTCCTGCATGCTTAAAAGTAAGTATTATAAATCATTTTCCGTTATGCCTTCTCACTACTGGCTGGAAAATATTTTGAAGTGAAACATAAATCAAGGTGGAACAATTGAAGGTGAGAGAAAATACTGCTCCATTTACAGCTATACCCGATAGAGAATTGTCAAAAGCTATAATCACATGTTACTCTTAGAAGTCTGAGTTGAGACTTAAGAATATGAAAATAGAATAAGTATTGGGGAAAAATATACCTTAATGTCTCCATGATACCCTGCACTTATCATCAAGGTATTTGTAGAATCACATGCAACTCCAACGATTTCTCCATCATGAGCACTTCCTTTTGGCCTGTCCAGATAACTACCTCGACTTATTCCAGATTGGAGATTGAATCTCTCAATCCAACCACCTGCCGTCCCTAGAACAGCAAAATTACCACAAGCACTGATCGCACAGGCCTGTAACCAGAAGAAAAAAACCCATCAATTACAATTCATATAGTTGAAGAAATACTAGTTCATAGCAGGGCTTTTTCATCTTTGAATAGCATAATATGAGTAGTATTTTCTGCTTAATGTTTTAAAAGAAGAGGAATACTTCAGCCATCTAGGCTATATTCAATGAATACACATGTACAGAAAGAGCATTGAATGTATTACTACATTTGGTGTAGGAAAACAGAAATATTAATTCATAGAACTTATGGAAATAAATAAATAAATACTAAATGGTAGGAATTAGATTGAACATAACCTTCACAGGTGTGGGATTTTCAGGACACGGTCTCAAGATATGCTCACCAATCACAAAATTTTGAAGTCTCCACACATATGCCTGTTCAGTATCCATATGGCATGTAACGACATTGCACCAATCTCGTTCCCTGATTTCAGCTTTTTTAAATGAAAGAGAGAGAGAGTGACAGAAACTTAGATCACTGACATTACAAAAAAAACATATTTAAAATGGTAAAAGAACATATGGCAGAAGATCATACCACAATCAAATGTGATAACAGGCTTTAATTTTAGTTCCTCCTCCTGAAATTGAAAATATGAAACTAAGCTGAAGAAAGAATTCACTCAACAAAAAATTTAAAACAGTTGCAGAAGAAAGTAGTAATATCTGCAGATAAAAGCATTGAGGTATACCCATGCTAACTTAGCCAGAAAAGTACAAACATATCACCCCCAGCCATACCTTCATTCTTAGTTTCTTGGCTCGCTTAGATATGTGACCTTGTGACAGCTCTCTGCTTTGCTGATCCTGATCACAACAGAGTTGACAAGTTTTCACCAACTAGAAAATTATATAAATTGTGATGTAGCATGTAAATATAGAAATCCATGGATGGAGGGTGAGAATATGAGCAAACAATAAGTAGTATACCCAGGAACCAAAGCTCTTTTCAAGTTGGGATTAGATAAATAAAGAATTTTACCAGGTCTTAGAATCAGAAAAAAGGTTTATAGCACATTCAGTTCCAGATTTAGTTCAGACAATTTTATCAATTGGAAAGAACTGAACATTGTACTAAACAAGCATGGAACATTATGAAGAGATCGAGGGGTATGCGTTATCTACTTAAATATATCATTGCCACAAAACAATTCTCAGGAACTGCAAACTTTTTGATAAAAAAAGGTCTCATTGGGATGAATATAAGTTTGAGCAACGATCAATCAGAAACATCATGCATATCAAAATTCATGAAGCAAAACAAAATTCCTGATTATAGATGTGAAACCTGGATGGTAGAGAAAAGGCGAAAAGCACGATCTTGGCCAGCAGACAGGATATGCCTTCCATTGGCATAGAACCTGCCAAAGTGGGTAAAATTTCAATTAGGTATTTCATGTGCAAAATGATCTCCCAAGGAAAAGTTTTGAAATAACTGAAGCGCAGGCTAGATAGATAGTACATCTAATATTAAAATTTCAGAGGAAATTTGGCCAAGTACTAGAAGATGATTTAGCATGTACCCTTCTTGAATTGTATTAACCTTATTCACAATAACATTCTAATACACTTTTAATTGATAAAGATATTAGGGGTGAAATGAAAATGTAGAATGTTGCACATGGATAATTTTTTATGGAGAGCTATTACCTGATGCAAAGTGGAGGAGCACTGTGACCACTTCGAAACCGCAAGAGACGAGGATCTCCATCACTTGTGTCAAATATCCACATCTGCAAAAGCAAAAAATATATCAGAAGTGCATTTCCCAATATTATAAATGAGCATGTGCAGCATAGACCGCAATGCAAAGACTGATAATCACCACGCTGATCTGAAGAAAGGTAAAAAAAAAGAACATAATAAGCATGCACACAATCTCTTGTTTAGGAAGGGGAAGAATCAGCCTTAGCAAGATGCATAGGATGGATTAGTGTAAAGTCAAATTTTAAATAAACCACAACATAGTTCACGCCATAGTTCTGAAACATTGAATAATGACACAATATAGTTTCAAACCTCAAATATTTTTACCATCACTTATGATACAAAACAACTAAATGCATATGCAGCATGTTCAAGCACTTTAACTACTTAAAACTTAGTAGACATAAAATTTCATCAAGTAACTGGTAAGGGAAAAAGACTAATACTGCATTAATCATACCTTAATTGAGTTGTCAGCAGATGAACTCATTAATACAGGCTCATTAGCAAAAAAGTGAAGTGAAATAATTGAACTCTCATGAGCCTCTCTTATGACTGATTGAAGCCTTTTCTTCTCAAGATTCCATATGCTTATGACACCAGCAGAACCTCCAGATGCTAGAAGGGGCTGTCCATCTGCAGAATATATAACAGGCATCAGTATAAATATGCTCGGTGATGGCTTGAGTAAACAGATATTATCTAATAGAAAATACTTGGCAAAAGCTCTATCCTAAACATCTACCACTAGTTAATATTAAAGTTATTGAGTCTAAGTGACTTCAGCTTGAGTATCAGGATTATTTTTTGTGCCAAACCCAAGCAGAAGAAAATAAAGCTTGAACAAGCTCAAGTCCGCCATGTGCTGGCTTGGCTCAATTACCCCTACTGCAGCCTAAGCAAATTCCAACATATCTAGGGAAAATACAAGCTCAAGATCAAGCAAGGAGCTCTTAAAAGCTCCATAATGGAAATACCTGTGCTGAAAGATAAGGCAGTGACAGTGCCTCTGGCAGAATGTTTAAATGTTACAACTTCTTCATCATAACGTATATTATGAACATGAATCGTTCCATCAGCACAACCAACAGCAATAACATCTAGTGCAGGTGATGAAACACAACTGCAGACACCCGAATTCCATCCCTTGAATTCATAAAGTTTCTTTTTTGTGCTGATGTTCCAAAGTTGCAAAGGACCCTCCTGGCTCCCAATAAGAACCTGTTCAAACTCTTCTCAGTTCTACACGTCCATTTTATCTGAACATTTAAAATTCACCCATTACCATATTAGCAACAAAGCGGGGGAATGTTACCTTGTTTAAGTAAGTATCTGGATGCATTATACAAGTAGGAGTGAGGTTGGCAACTAGCTTGATATGTCCAATTGGAGCAAGATTGTCATCAATTCCTTTAAACGACCATATGAAAACATTACCATCAGCATCTACACTTAGAATGTGATCCCCAAACAAAAGCAATGAGTTGACTTTAGCACTGTGGCTGCTCCAATTTGCTACCTGCACATGCATTAATTTTATCACCAACAGAACCAAAGAACAAATTTTTAAGGGAAAAAACCTGTTCTACATAAATAATACAAGACAGTGAAAAATAAATAGAAGACTTAAGACAAACCTGGTGAGCTCGTTTAAATACAGCAATATCAGCCCCGTAGGCGGCAAAAGTGTAATCGCGGTACGAAGCAAGAGCTCGAATCTTCTTGGGTAATTGAGGACCTACATGAACAGCATTAGGGGAAAAACCAGGTTTAAACCAAAAACTGAAATAAAAAATAAAAAAACTCACCAATTAGCACCAGATTGAGCTTGGAGCACTGCAAAAGGAAGCTAAAAATGAGAAGAAGAGGAATTCCAACATTAGGGGAAGCAAAAACAAATGAGAAGGAATGATTAGTACTGACGTTGTAAATCTGAAAAGCTTTGCCAACGGTGACGGTGACGAAAGTTTCGGTGCCCAATCGCTGAACAGAGAAAGGAACTCCGCTGGTTATGTATCCTATTGCTCTGTACGGTTCAAATATCCCCATTTTTTGCTCTCTGTTCTCTCTTCTTTCACTTCAACTGAAAGAGAAACCCTCTTTTGGTTTTAGTTTAAAAGTGAGGCGGGCGGAGGGTTTAGGGTTTTAGTCTTTTGGGTGCGGAATTAAAACAGTCAAAACATAATGAGTTAACGGCACTATATGTCCTTAAACTATGACATTCATTTTAAATTATTCCTTAAATTTTAAAACTTTCTAATTTTATCCTAAAATTATAACCCTCATTTTAAATTAATCGTAAACTTTTGAACGTTTTAATTTTTTTCCTTTATTATGCTTTTCATTTTAAATTGATTTTAAACTTTTGTATGTTCTAATTTCATTTTCAAATAGGGTAATTATTCAATACACATGCGGTAGAACTAAAAAGTTTCTACAAGCGTCTTAATTTAGACTTTAAATTTAGTGGTTTAAAATTGATGGTTTGTGGTTAGAATTTAGGGATTGAGATTATAATTTAGAGTTTATAGGTTATAACCTAAATCTCTAACCATATTACACTAAAACTTAAACACTAACATATAAACCCTAAATTCTACCCACAACACCTAAATTATAAACCTCTAAAGCTAAACTCCTAACATCTAAAACGTAAAATCTAATCCTAAACCCTAGAACCAAGGAGATTGTAGAAACCTTTTTTCCCACCGTATGTATATTGAATATAAATCATTTCAAATAATTAATATATGTTAATCATATTCTATACTAATAAAATAGTTAAGGAGTTAACAATTATCATATAAATACCGTTGTGTATTATTTAATAATATGATCTAACATATATAATAATTTGATAATGAAATTGAAATGATGTTAATAATTAAAATTATCTTATATTGACGTTAAAAAGATACTTATACTAAATTAGTAATATATTTATTTTTTTTATTGTTTGAAGTAAAACGTCAAATAATAAAGAAAAATGAAAAACCGTTAGCTTGGCGCGGGAAAATAGGAAACCGGAAAGGGAAGTACTCAACTGAGGTGATTGGATCTAGAATTCTGAACTAAACTCGAAATTTTGAATTGAGAATACTGGTTTGTTGGTTGAACTTGAAAGTGAATAGTAGATTGATTGTTTTACTGTTTTATAATCGGATCGAATCGGGTTGAGAAATGCTGCGGCTGAGGGCGTTTCGAGCGACCAGTGATAAGATTGTGAAGATCGCCGTGCACCCGACGCATCCGTGGTTGGTAACCGCCGATGCCTCTGATTATGTCTCCGTTTGGAACTGGGAGCATCGTCAGATTATTTACGAGTTCAAGGCCGGTGGCGTCGACCACAAACGTCTTGTTGGCGCCAAATTGGAGAAGCTTGCTGAGGGCGATGGTTCCCACTCCACTTCTATTTTGAATTTTCATGTCTTTTTGCGTGTTTGATTTAATTTGATTCGAAAAAAATTATCTTAACAGCTTCCAAAGGGAAACATGCGGAGGCCATCCGCGGAGGAAGGTAAGTAGTACTAGTAGTGCATTTTTAACTTTCTTCAAATCGAAAATTTGAATTTGATATCTGAAATGTCGACCTTTTTTGTTTTGATGAATCATTAAAAGTGTTAAGCAGGTGAGCTTTTTCGACGATGATGTGCGGTATTGGAAACATTGGCGCCACCATTCCGCGGCAACGGAGGCACCATCCGCCGCCAATCGATTGGGTTCCGAATTTCAGGCTTCATCGATAAAAGGACAACATTTTCTCCTCGTCTGCTGCGAAAACAAAGCCATCTTTCTGGACTTGGTCACCATGCGTGGCCATGATGTACCCAAGCAAGAATTCGACAACAAATCACTTCTCTGGTGAATTATCTTTCACCAGGCTCGTTTTGTAAAAATCAGCTCCATCGTTTTCTTTGTTACCATAACATACATTAATTAACTGGATCTGGTTTTTTTCGACAGTATGGAGTTCCTCCCTTGGTTGTCTGTTGGTGACGGTCCTCTTGTTGTTTTCGGTGGATCCGATGGTGGTATTAGGATCCTTTCAATGATGACATGGAGGGTTTGGTGTTTACTTTTTTTACATATCTATCTAATATGTTGCTTACGCCCTTTTAGCTCGAAGTTCGAATAGATCTGATCATGGCATCATCTTTACTTTGTTTTTAATTCAGTTTATTTTGTCAGCTTGCAGCAAGATGCTGGGGTGGTCATAAAGGATCAGTTTCTTGTTTGATGACGTTCATGGCTTCTTCTGGTGAGGTATGTTATGTTTTCAAAGCAAAATCAATGCTCCTATATATTTGTTTTGAAAATCCATGTTGTTTTACGATCAATATATATCAAAATCAATAATTACAAGAACTGAACCGAATAACCAATAACTCAACAACTGAATCAACTCAAACTAACTCAACTAACTAGAGAACCGACATATGTCGGACTCGAACCTTGAACCTCAAGGTTCCAGGACCTCAGCCTTTGACAACTCTGTCAAAGCTCATTGGCAAAAATCCTTATTGTTAATGAGTAACAAATTTTACCAACCATGAACAATGAGTGTGAGTTAATTATAAGCTTATCACGCTGTTAACGCTTCTGATCATAACTCGAATGCTACTCCTATATCTTTCACGTCTTTGTTGTGTATTCACTTCTCAGTCAAAGGAAAATAGAAAGAATGACGATTTATGAATGAAAAATTACATGTAATTTGTTATGTTTTACATCGATTTTGATAAATTTGGTGCAAATTTGGTGCCATAGCAGTGTCGACACAACATGAAATTGATATAAGTATGAAATTCATACACGATTTGTTTACATTAGGTGGTATAGCATAGAATAAGGATATACCAAGAAGTTAAAAAAAATAAACTCTTTGCACAAAAGGACATTAACTAAAAGTTTACATAGGATTCCACTTATAGAAACACTAAAATAGAAATTCCAACATTTTGAGATTCATTGCTAACCAATCTCTTCACTTGTCGCTGCATATCAACTGTTTATTATGGTTTTTCAGACAACAATATTACCACTAGAACATCACTAATAATAGCCACAGTAGTCTAATCAATCTGAAAACCGGTTCTTAGTATCAAAATAAAAAAAATGGATCCAAAGTAATTGAACTTAGAGTTGCTTAAACCTGGACGAATTGTGGTGTCTACAATCAGCACGCTGTATGCTCAAAATTTGGTCAGATTGTCTGTTTCAAGTCTATCTCCTAGTATTGTTAATTGGTGTAACCGGATTCTGCCCCAAGTATTCTCATTAAAGTTCGGAGTATTGATTAAGAATTTTCAAGTTTCTTCTAGTGGATATTTATATAGATTAAGTATCTAATGTTTTGCCTCATGCGTGTAAGTTAAAATGTATTTAAATTATTCCGCCTCCCTAACTCAATTTCTAGCTCCACCATTGGGTTCCAATTCTTCTTGCAATAACGCTGTAATTGTATTATCATGTAATATCTATTTATTGTTTGTTTTTTCTTTCAATTGCAGGAACTTCTTGTTTCAGGAGGCACTGATGGTGTACTCATGATTTGGGGTGAACGCCAAGGTCATCATGGTTCACTAGATCTTGTAGCCAAGCAAAGCATGAAGGTGTTTCCCTCTTTGATTATTGTTTGCTTTAATGTATTCATTGAGAACTTTTTGTACCTATTTTGTGTGCATATTTTCTAGATGTGCCTTCCATGGGAATATTTTCATTTTTATGATATCAAATAGGCACATGATGGTGGAGTTGTTGCTATTGAGCTTTATAGAGTAATTGGAGGCAGTCCTCATCTTATTACAATCGGTGCAGACAAGACATTGGCTATATGGGATACAAACAAATTTAAGGTTTTATACTGTCACTTGAAAAGTTTTGAACAGTTGTGATTAGAACTTCCCCTAACCAAAACTTTCACAGTTCATTCTTGTTAACTTCTCTACTACAGGAATTAAGGCGAATTAAACCTGTTCCTAAGCTTGCGTGTCATAGTGTGGCATCTTGGTGTCATCCTCGAGCTCCAAACCTTGATATTTTAACTTGTGTCAAAGATTCATATATATGGTATGCTAACCTTTTGGTTTTCTCAATGGTACCCACTTAATAGATTCATATCTCGTACATACTTATTTGCAGGGCTATCGATCACCCGACTACTTCAGCATTTACAAGACCATTGTGTGATCTGTATTCACTTATTCCTCCTCTTACAGTTGCAACAAGCAAGAAACTCAAGGTATGTAGCAGTTTTTGTAGTTTTGATCCTAGGACCTCAATTTAGTTGGGATTTTTTTTCTTAATTAGTTTTAGTTTAATGTTATATGTTCTTAATGTTATGTTGAGCGTTAATATCACTGAAGTCATAAATTAGTAATCTAATGAGCTATGAAGGAACAATTTTACTTAGATAACAGTAATTTCCAATTGCTTGTACTAGAGATCAATTAAATATATCTGTTTTGACTATTATAAGTTTCTACTGCAGGTTTATTGCATGGTTGCACATCCATTAAAACCTCATCTTGTTGCTACTGGGACCAATGTTGGAGTTCTTGTCAGCGAATTTGATCCAGGATCTCTTCCTCCTGTTACTCCTCTCCCAATGTCAGCCGAAAGTCGAGACAATTCCGCTGTCTGCATTCTTGGAAAGGAATTGAGGCTGATAAACTTTCACCTGTCCAACACGACAGGTCCATCACATGGAAATAATAGCTCTTTATCTGATGCGGGAAATTTGAATGGAGATTCATTTGAACCATTGCGTGTGACTCAGACTAAAAAGCGCGTTAATGCTCCTGTTTCTTATGATGCATATTCAGTTCTTTCAGTAAGCAGTTCCGGAAAGTAAGTACTCTTACTTTTGCTTCAATTTGATTGTTGATTTGTTGATTAACTGAGTGCCTATTTCAACAATAAGTGTAGTAGATGATTTTTTGGATGTGGAATTACATTAAAATTTTGTTCTTTTTACATGCTATTTCATCTGCAATTTGGACAGTTAGTTCCTCCTTTTCTTTCCTCTCATACTAGAAGGGGAAAAAACCCAAAAAGAACACTATGCTCTTGTACCAGTCAGATTAAAGAGTGTTGGGAGAAATTTCAGCTGGAATATGCTGTCCTTGAACCATTCTACTTTAAATTGAGGCATCATTCTTACAATCTTACTGAAGAACTTCTGTGCAGGTATGTTGCAGTTGTGTGGCCTGATATTCCTTATTTCTCAATCTACAAGGTTAGAAATTGGTCCATTGTTGATTCAGGAAGTGCAAGACATCTGGCTTGGGATACATGCTGTGACAGATTTGCTATATTAGAGTCCACAGTACCTCCTAGAATGCCCATTATTCACAAGGGAAGTTCATCAAGAAAAGCTAAAGAAGCAGCTGCAGCTGCAGCTCAGGCAGCAGCAGCAGCAGCTAACTCTACTTCTGCTAATGTTCAAGTTCGCATTTTGCTGGATGATGGAACATCAAACATATTAATGAGGTCCATAGGTACCCGCAGTGAACCGGTATCTTAATCTCCTTGCTTAATGTTTCTGTCACTTCATTTCGGTAGAATTAGATTCATTTGGGACGCATTAGTTCTTCAAATATGAGATATGATTTCTTAGTGCCAAGGTGTGTGTAACAATTTTTTTATTTACAAATTATATTTTCTTTCAACAAATTGTTTTGTTTTCTTTTAACCAGGGGAGAAATACTGGATAGATGATATTTATTGCTACTGCCAACTATTTCCCGAATTTTCAAAGTCTTGCTGAAAGAATTTATACTTCCAGCATTAAATAGTACTGATAAGATTTCATATTTTTAGATTTGGATGTGTTTCTCAGTACTCTCCATTTTTGTTGAATTGCACATGGTTAGACTCCTCTCGTAACTTAAAAATTTCTCTACCAGGTCATTGGCCTGTATGGAGGGGCACTATTTGGTATTGCCTATCGAATATCACGTAGGGTTACCCCTGGTTCTTCAACGATTCACTCTATGCTATCGTCAGGATTTGGAAGTGGCGGTTCTTTTGATGATGGATTTTCTTCTCAGAGATCTCATGCTGAGGCAGTGCCTAAAAACTTTCAGTTTTTCAGGTGCAAATGATTGACGCCAATGATAATATTGCCTACTAAGGCAACCTGTAACATCAAGCATTAGCTTACACTTAGTGTGAAATAATTAAGGTTGAAAAAGTCATGTTACTCTTCTGTGAACCTAGTTGAAGGCCAGGTAGCATACTCCTTTTTTATGATTCAAACTCACATCTAGGAGGTTCATATGGATTAGGTTTGCTTCACAAAATTGCTAAAACTGTATGAGCTTTTCCTCCATCAATTGATATGATTGATGTCCCTTTGCTCATAGCTCTTAATCGTATACGTATTTGAGGATTTCAAAACCAAGATAACAAATTGCCAAAACTGACTTAAGAAAACTCCTTTAAGTAGAAGGTTTGCCTAAGGTTGAATTAGTGTTTATGGTGCCTAATATCCACTGCATTTTTATGCATATTTTAATTTGACTATAAGAAGACAAAGATAACATATAGCATAATAATTGATTGAAGTGATAATATGCAGTTGGGAAACTTTTCAACCAGTAGGTAATCTTCTCACTCAGCCACAGTGGACTGCATGGGATCAAACCATCGAGTACTGTGCTCTTGCTTATCAGCATTATATTGTCATCTGTACATTGCGCCCCCAGTTTAGATACCTTGGAGATGTTGCAATTGCTTATGCCACTGGAGCAGTTTGGCAAAGGAGACAATTGTTTGTGGCTACACCAACTACAATCGAGTAAGATATAGTTACTTGTTCAGAAATTTTGTTTATTACTAAGTTGGAATTCTTGGTTTTATTTGCTTCTTTATTTTCTTCATTTTTGTAATCGCGTTTTTTAATGAAAATTTGTTTACGCCGGTTATAGCCTCTTTGAAATGGAAATGATTAAAGGACAATTAAGTTTGTGGAAATTTACTTATCTCAGTTGAGATTTACATTGCTTTGCTGAATAGTTATCCCTTTATTTCCTTCTTTAAGAAATATAATGAAATCAATGTCAATTAAAGCATTTATGTCACTTAAGGCATCAAAAGCTATTATTCGTAAGGCTCCATTACTTGCTGGTCGATGCCCCTATTCCTCATTTTTTTCCCGGTTTCTGGAATGCTAGACAGGCAGAGTAGTTGTTCTGCAGTGCATGTCTAATATGTGGCATTTTTCAGATGTGTTTTTGTGGATGCTGGAGTTGCACCTATTGACATAGAAACAAGAAAGAGAAAAGAAGAGATGAAACTAAAAGAGGCACAAGCAAGAGCAGTCGCGGCTCATGGAGAGTTGGCTCTAATCTCTGTAGACGGTCCCCAAACTGCTAAAGATGAAAAAATAACACTGAGACCACCCATGTTACAGGTCAGAATTCTTATATAACTTGTTTATAAATTTTCTGTTGGTTGTCATTAGTGTAGGTTGTGCTTTTTTCACTCCCTGTCAATGTTGTCGAGGCATGTGCCCAGGCACTACGACACAATATAAACAAGCGAAGTGGCTTTTCCCCTTCATACGAGGCACCTTTAATCAGGGGCATGCTTGTTGGGCCTAGGTGAATTTTTTCAAGGCAAAAGTGCTGAGAAGTATGCTTGACTTAAATTGTCCTTTGGTTTCTTTTTGGTTTTTTATATAAAAAAAATATTTCTAGCTATTCTTTGTTGTAAAAGACTAAAAGTAAAGATCTATTAGTAAATACAAAATTAAATAACATTATTGACGTGCAACTTTTAGTTGAAAATGGAAGTGAAGAAAAAAAGAAGAAGCACTCTAATAGCTAGCACTCAGTTGGCTTCTTATTGCTGTAATTACTTATCTCTTATGGGATCAAGATAGTGGATGATTCAGTGTGTTATGCCTTATTGTCTACAATTTGATTACGGTTCTCTATCTTGTGTCAATGTGTTTACTTGTCAGGTGGTTCGATTAGCTTCTTTTCAGCATGCACCTTCTGTGCCACCTTTCCTGTCGTCTCCAAAGCAATTTAAATTTGATGGGGATCGCATGGAAGAAAAAAAGGTTAATGAGATAGCTGTTGGTGGTGGAGGGGTGACAGTAGCAGTTACTCGTTTTCCAACTGAGCAAAAGCGACCAGTTGGACCAGTAATTGTGGTTGGTGTGAGAGATGGAGTTCTCTGGCTCATTGATAGGTAGCTCGTTTTGCAACTCTGAGATAATGCAATGTCTTGCTAAAGAATCCATCACTCTACTATTTCTTTATAGGTACATGACTGTGCATGCCTTGTCCCTGAGCCATCCAGGCATTCGTTGTCGGTGTCTCGCTGCTTATGGGGACGCCGTTAGTGCAGTGAAATGGTACATACAAAAAAAAAATTTCTATTTTAAATCAGAAATTTTGTGCAATCTCATTGTTTTCCTTTGCAGGGCAATTCGGCTTGCCAGGGAACATCATGACGATTTAGCACAATTTTTGCTTGGAATGGGCTATGCCACTGAAGCACTTCATTTACCTGGCATATCTAAGAGGTGCCTAAGGCTATTTTTTCACAACTTCAAATTTGTAATAGCTTTTCTTTCAGTTGAAAAAAAATTCATTGTTAAGATTTCTCGCTTTCTTACACATACATACATGCCTTTGCTTTCTTGATTGCTTTCGTATTTGCTACCTTATGCGTGTGGCTGGCTATCTGTAAATTAACCTGCAGCGTTCTGCTGTTTGCTCAAGAAAGTAGGGAAGAAAGTTGGTGGTCGAATAACTATAACTGTTTGAGTTTACATGGATGAATCACTCTCGATAATCATATCACGCCGTTGTCCGTGTTTGTGCTGATTACAGTGCAGCAAGAACCATATGTTATTCTTGCATTGCATTTTGATCCTTGTTTTCCTCGATTTCATTGGTATTCCATGTTTACAGGTTGGAGTTTGATTTAGCCATGAAGAGTAATGATTTGAAAAGAGCTCTTCAGTGTCTTCTTAAAATGAGCAACAGCAGGGACATAGGACAGGATAATCCAGGGCTTGATATAAAAGATATCCTTAGTTTAACTGCTAAGAAGGAGAATTTGGTTGAGGCTGTTCAAGGAATCGTAAAATTCGCCAAGGAGTTTATGGACCTTATTGATGCAGCTGATGCTACTGCCCAGGTTGACATTGCTCGTGAAGCTCTTAAAAGGGTAGCCACCGCAGGTTCAGTGAAAGGAGCTTTACCGAGTCATGATTTAAGAGGACTCGCCCTTCGCCTTGCGAATCATGGAGAGTTGACACGCCTTAGTGTAAGTTGGTGCTATTTCTAATACTTTCTTGCACACCCATGTTCAACATTCACGTGCAAGCCTATTTTATTGAGAATATTCAATTGACCATATTATTCTGGTGTGATAAAATTATCATATTCATATTTGTACTTGACATTCTTGATTTGATTATTGTTTGGTAAAACAAATTCTATGTGATTGCAGGGCTTAGCAAATAACTTGATATCCCTTGGATTGGGACGGGAAGCGGCATTTGCAGCTGCATTATTGGGAGACAATGCTCATATGGAGAAGGCATGGCAGGATACAGGGATGCTTGCAGAGGCTGTTTTACATGCACATGTATGACTTGGTTCATATTGACAGTTTGTTGTTCGTTGAAAAAATATTTTCTTGCATTATGACCGGTTTAAAATTTGTTTCAGGCTCATGGGCGATCGACGTTGAAGAACTTGGTTGAGACTTGGAACAAAGCTTTACAGAAGGAGGTTGACCGCATTCCAACGGCAAAGACAGATGCTACTGCTGCATTTCTGGCTTCTCTTGAAGAACCGAAACTTTCGAGTTTATCAGAAGCGCCAAAGAAACCACCAATTGAAATATTTCCTCCTGGGATGTCAGCACTCTCTTCTTCAATTGTTATCAAGAAAAATCCTGCTTCTGCAACACAGACTTCCCAACAACAATCGAACAAACCCTTGGCGATAGAAGGACCACAACCTGGTGGACCGATTGGAGCACCCATAGGTGCAAAACCTCCCAGTGCATCAGCTGCAGCACCACCTCTCAGTCAACCAGCTGCAACAGCAGGCACACCACCTCCTGATGCACCGGCTGCCACACCAGACACAACAATAGGAGCAGCACCTGCTGCACCACTTGTCGGGGCACCACATGAAACACCGAGCATATCAATAGGAGAACCATATCCTGGTACATCAGCTGCAACACCAGGCACACAAATAAGAGCGCCATCTCCTGATGCATCAGCTGCAACACGAGGCATGCCAATTGGAGCACCACCTCCTGGTACAACAGCTGCAACATCAGACATGGCAATAGGAACACCACCATCCGGCACACCAGCTGAAACACCAGGAATTCCATCAGGAGCACCACCTCTTGGTGCATTGGCTGTAAAGCCAGGCGCAGCAATAGGAGCACCAACACCTGGTGCACCAGCTGCAAAACCAGACATGCCAATAGAAGCACCACCTCCTGGTGCACCAGTTGCAACGCCAGGAACCTCAATAGGAGCTGCACTTCCTGATGCATCAGCTGTAACACCAGGCACGTCAAAAGGAGTACCACCTTCAGCTGCAACACTAGGCATGCCAAGAGGAGAACAACCTCCCAATGCACCATATGCGACACCAGGCAAGCCAATAGGAGCACCACCTCCAGGTGCAACACCAAGCATGCAAACAGAAGCATCACCTCCCACTGCACAAGATTCCACACCACGAAAGTCAATAGGAGCACCAACTCCAGCTGCAACACCAGGCACGCAAACTAGCCCACCATCTCCCAATTCACTAGATGTTACATCAGGCAAGCCAATAGGAGCCTCACCCGCTGGTGCACCAGCTGCAAAACAAGACAAGTCAATAGAAGCACCACCTTCTTCTGCACCAGATCTAGCACCAGGCATGCCAATAGGAGCATCACCTCCCAATGCACCAGCTGCAACACCAGGAATGCCTATCGGAGCATCATCTCCTGGTGCACCGGCTGCAACATTAGGCACACCAATAGGAGCACCATCTCCTGGTGCAACGGCTGCAACACTACGCACACCTATAGGATCACCACTTCCTGGTGAACCAGCTGCGCCATCATGCACATCAATTGGAGTACCACCTCGTGATGCATCAGCTGCAACACCAGGCATGATAATAGGAGCAGCACCATCGATATCAGAAGCAAACAAACCTACTTCAGGTGATAAAGCTCTTAATACCACATCAGGGAGAAACCAACATATGATTGCTTCAGTAGAAAGTAATCCAGCTACATCTGCCAGAGACACACCAACACCAGATGCAACTCCGATGGATAAACCATTGGCAGAGGTACCAACTGTAACACCGGATAACCAAGAAACAAGTGTTCCAACTACAGTCCCAAAAAGTTAACCAGTTCCTTGAGTCTGTTGAGAGAGACACATAATGAGTTATATAGTAATTCATCTGATTCTAGAGAACTTTAATTTGATTTCATCTGTCTTATCAACGGCTGTGATCCCGAATTGGCTTGTTCGAAAGTTGGTATTATATATCGTAGAATTGCGCTGTTACTGGGGCCTAGCATTTATCAAACTTAATATGCGTTGCATGTTTTTGAAAATTTACCCAGAATGCATATCAAGTGTAGAGCATGCAAAACGAAGATGTGATTTTATAGTTGTTAGGCTTTCTTTGTTATATCTTTGGCTTAAACCAAAAATAGGTGACCAAAGGATGTCTTTTTTGAACTTTAGGTGCTTAAAGTATTATTTTGTAAAATTAGGTGCCCGAAGTTTCAAAAGTTATAATTTTAGGTGCCTCTCGTTAATAGGTGTTAAAAAATTAAAACAATAAATGCTTGACACATGGTACTAATTTGATTTTTTTAATTTTTAAATAAAAGCACTAAAAAATTCAATTTATCATAAAATCCCAAAATTTTGAAACTTTTACAAAACAGTCTACAAATCCTTAAAATTACCCAAACTTAAACCCCAAATCGCCGCCACTTCTGCCGCCGGTCGCTGCCACTGAGCACACCCCTTTGGTCGCCGAACTAAGGCGATCATTTCCCCAACACGGCGTCATTGGAAACGACGTGCGAGCCGAACGTCGATTTCACGTTGACGTTCGGTTGCACGTCGTTCGCCATTTTTGGCGACGCCGTGTTGGGGGAAATGACTGCCTTGGTCCAACGATCAAAGGGGTGTGTTCAGCGGTGGTGATAGGTGGTGGAAGCGGCGGCGATTTGGGGGTTTGGGCAATTTTATTGATTGTTTTGTAAAAATTATAAACTTTCGGAATTTTATGAAAAATAGAAAGCTTTTTGTTTTTAATTTTAAATTTAAAAAAAATATATATAGCACGTGTCAAACTTTGATTTTTTTAACATCCATTAACAGTAGGCACTTAAAATTATAATTTTTTAAATTTTCAAACACTTATTTTTACAAAATAATACTTTAAGCACCTAAAGATTAAAAAAAATATAAATTAAACACCTATTTTTAGTTTAGGTCATATCTTTTGTATACTTAAATTTACACCTTGTATCAGTTTGATATAAAACAAATAGTTGAACTGTCCATGAGCATCACACTACTTGTGCATTTTTTTAAAATCAATCTAATATCTATCACATCTATTAACAATATTGTCTCACATATTTTGTCCATTATATGCGTAGGGTTTTTACATCTTATTTTTTTCCTTTGTCGGCGGCGACATCAGTTTTTATGATCGTCGATGTTTATTATTTTATTTGTTATTTTATAATTTAACTTTTAAATTTTTAATAAAAATTCCTTCTGCTTTTGTGATATATTTTTCTCTACCGTTTGACACAATTTTTATATTTTGTAGCGGTCGTTTAGTGCTCGTTCAGAGATTCTCTTATGATTTGGGTTTGTCGGTGGTCATAGAAAGTTTGATTCTCCTTAATAATTGTTTGCCGATATAATTCAAATTGTGTAGCAGAACAATCTACCTGATTGTTTGGTTTGCTCACCACTAATTTTTCATTTCGTAAAGCGTCTCGTATGAATAGAGACACAGAAGTTCATGAAAGTTTTTGAATTCTTTACGCCGATCTCAAGAGAATAGTTACTTTTTTTTTTTGCAATTTTGGACTTCATGTTTTATTTTTGTATGTGGTTTTTTATGACTTAATCCTTATTTTTCTTTGTGTGCCTTGTATTTATGATATTTTTTTATTGTTTTTTATAAAATCAGTTACCATTAATCAAAAAATATTTTCTCACATATATAATAATAATTTAAATTTAAAACTAAATTATTAATTTAATATTAGTATACAATTTAGATACATATATTACAAAATATAACAAATATATTAAATAATTACAGATTATACAAAAAAATAAAATAAATTAAAGTTGTGTTTGATAAACTATTGTAATTATTGAGCAAATACACTTAACCGGTTGACCAAGCTGCTCATCTTTGTTCTCTCATATTTCTTAAGGTTATAGGTTCTAGATCCACTGAGAGCACTCCTCTTCCTTTTCCTAGAGACTCGTTCCTCCCTTTAGGCATGATTAGGATTAGAATTACGATTTGTAAAAAAAATTATTTGTAACTTTTTTTGGTATAATGTTAAAAAAAAATCTCCAACGTTTGACTGAGTAGTCATTTTGATCTATATTTTTTTTGTTTTGGAGCACTTTGACCCTTAACGTTTTATTTTGAGTCAAAATGGCCCTTAATAGATGAAAAATGATAGTTAACTAACGGTAAACACCTTTAAAATGACATGGAGGTCTTACATGGCATAGTACATTGAGTGATTAAGGTGTAAGCTATCCTTAATAAAGGCTTGAGTTTGTTCTATCTCAAGGCCAAATATCAAAATCATTGTAAATGTGATAATGTTACGTTAGCATATGATGTCACGTAGCATTGTTACGCCATATAAAGGTGTTAATCGTTAGTAAACTAACGATTTTTATCTATTGCGGTAACATTTTAACTCAAAATTAAATGTAGAGAGTCAAAGTGCTTCAAAAATAAAAATAAAATAATAATAAGTATTCAGTCAAATATTAGAGTATTTTTGCCACTATGCCATTTTTTTTTATTTCATTGAAAAAGAAAATTTTAACATTTTTTTATTTTTCAAACATGTTTGATAATCATATTAATCTTTACTTAAAGACAAAAAATGCAATAAAAAATCTTGAATATGATAAGTAGATGGCTTAAGCTTATCACTTAGGGCTGAAAATGCTAAATTGATATTTAGAAGAAAAAAAATATTTGAAATTAATTAATATTTTTGCTAACATATAAAAAAAATTTCAATATCAATTAGATGTTGAAAATTTCAACACTTATTTTTTTTTTGAATATAAACAACACTTAATTTTTAATACTAATATTTAAATTTATCAAAGAATAATTAAATTAATTTCACATTATCATTCCATTTTTATATTTAGTTGGAAAGCCCAAACTCAAAAGAGCTCAAATCCAAAAGGCTTACGGCCCATAAGCCCTGAAATACCCAATAATATGTTCTCCAATTTTCTCGAGTAGCGAAACTGTGAAATAGAATTACAGAGACGGCAATGGCGGCAGCTCCGACAGCCACGAGTGGAGCACGAATACATGTAGGAGGTTTGGGGCAGAGCGTTAGCATCGATGATCTGCGGAAGATATTCTCCGCCGTGGGAACGGTGGAAGAAGTGGACATCGTAAGGACCAAAGGCCGCAGTTTCGCTTACGTCGACATTTTCCCCTCTTCCTCCAACTCCATCTCCAAGCTTTTTAGCATGGTGGGCAATCTTTGTAAACTGTAGTTTTTAAGTTACAGCTTTGGAAATTTATGGTTTGATTTGTTTTTTTGTTGTTGCAATTAGTACAGTATAATGGTTGCGCTTGGAAAGGCGGCAAGCTGAAGCTCGAAAAGGCCAAAGAGCACTTTCTAGCTCGCCTGAAACGGGAATGGGAGGAGACTCAAGCTGAAGCTGAAGCTGAAGAAGGAAGCCATCAAGCCAAGTCATCTTCTTCAGATATCCCCAATGGGAAAAACAAGGTTCATGGTTCCCAAAATAACCATCTTCGAATCTTCTTTCCTAGATTATCAAAGGTTGGATTTCTTTTTCGTTTAAATTTCAATCTTTTATTGCAAACTGCTTTCTGAAATCTATTGTTTAAAGAACTAGACTACCGAACACATTTTTAGGACATAAGTGACCCTGTAAATGTATGAAATAACTTATAAAAAATGAACATACATGATACTCATGTCGGATATATAGAGAGAGATTGAGAGAGAGGTTAGGATCTTATTACCCTACGTAAAACTCAATTATTTTTACACATTTTTGAACCGTTGAATGAGCGTAAATAAATGGATAAGATAGTCTTCTCATTTACTATTGTTAAATCTCAACCATCCATTTACTTTCATCAAACGTTCCAAAAAAAAATGTGTACAACTTTCTGGTTTTATATGGTGTAAGAGGATACTCTCTCTCTATATATACATATCGAACACTCACCAGTACCTCTGAGTAATATTGGTCTTTGTTATATTACTTGAATTGTTAGCTTCAGCTGAAATCATAAACATCATGACATGAGACTTATATGATATATACCTATATCATACACTCACCTCCAAGCCCGAGTAACATTGGTCTTTGTTATACTATTGGGAATTTTTAGCTTCAGCTGAAACCGTATAAATCATGAACTTACAAGATACCAGCTTTGGATAGATGTCCATATCGGAAGCTCACATCCAAATCCGAGTAATATTGGTCTTTGTTATATTATTGGGTATTGTTAGCTTCTGACGAAAACATAGAGATCATGAGAGGCTTACTTGTGGTGCAGATCAAATCGTTGCCATTTAGTGGGGCCGGAAAGCACAGGTACAGTTTCCAACGTGTTGAAACCCCTGCCCTCCCGATTCATTTTTGTGATTGTGAAGAGCATTCTGGTCGTTTTGATGCTACGAAACCAAAAGAAGTTCAACATTGTGAAGAAATTGGTGGCGTCGTGAATGAGGAAGAGCTTAGTATGATGAGTTCGGTGATGAACAAGCTCTTTGAGAGGGAAAATGTTTCCAACACTAGCAGGCCTGCCATAGCAAAGGAAGGAGATGATGTCATTGAACCAGTCAAGGCTTCACTGTCTAATGAGGAGGAAAATGATGATGATGATGATGATGATGATGATGATGATCTCATATTAATGTTGTTTCAAATGCAAATAATCTAACAGCTAGGACCAGGGAGTCGGAAAAAATCTCCACTGAGGTACAATTTCATGTTTAATCACCACAAAGCTCTCGGTTTTCATGGTCTACTAGTGTTGGTAATCCTTGTAATCAATTTTATTCTCTTGCTTTATTCAACACAGAAAACTAGACTTGGCGAAAACAAATTTTCGAGGGATGGAGTGATTCCGAATCCAGGCAAGTTGCAGAAGAAGAATACTTTGCATCCTCAAAAGAAGAGGAAGCCACTTCCGAATAAAGACAATAAACATGAAATTGTTTCTGTTTCACCTCTAGTGGGAAGGAATTCACAGTTCGATGAGAGTGAAGCAGGTTTTGAGGAGAATGAAACTGATGAAGACGACCTTGTAATTAGTGTGGCATCCACGACAAATAAAGGGACTGGTTTGTCAGGAAGTATGAAGTGTGCTAAGGTATCATCAAAACAGGTATACCCACTTTTTCGATTTGCACAGAGAAGTTGTTTGTTTCTTATATGCTACCAGCATTATGTGTCTATTTAGTATCAGGTTCATGTCTTAATTTCTTCACATTTCTGTGATGACATCTAGAAGTTCAAATCCAGTGAGGCACAAACTTCTGAAGATGGATCAGCTGAGAATGATCACGAAGAGGAAAAAGGTCATTTACTTCCTAAAAAGAAGAGGAAGCTAATTTCTTCCGAAGAAAGGAATGGAAATGAAGTTGTCTCTACTGTACCTGCAGAGAAGGGACCCCTTGTTGCTCAATCGAGTACTAGTTTATGGTCTCAAAAGTCTTCATGGAAGGCACTTGTTGGAGATAAAGGTGATAGTGTTTTCAGTCTCTCCAACATTCTGCAAAATGTCGACACCAACGAGGAAACACAACATATTTCTGATGGTCCCAAAGAGGACAACTCTATTGATAGCAAGAATGAGAAGCTGTCGGCATCTGAAAACGTGGAAGCCATGTCAAGCAAAACGGAAATAGCGAATGTGGTTGTTGAATCTCAGCCAAACCAATGTCGCACGGGTTTGCATTATGCTAGAAGAGGTTCTTCATGGCTCCACAAGTCCTCTTGGATTCAATTGGTAAGTAAAAAGAACAGTTCTTTTAGTATCTCAGAAATTTTGCCAGGCACTGCTACGTTACAAGAGGTTGCAAAGCCCGTTGGCGAGGATGCGCTGCAGTCTGCTGCTGAAAATCATAGCAACACAACGGAACAATATACAGCTTCAGGTGTCGGAAAGGAAAGAGACTCTCTTGAGAGTATTCCGAAAAGCAATCCTCAAACCATCGATGCCAATAAGGATGCTTCCCTTCCGACAGTTGAGAATATAAGCAACTCAGAACCAGACAAAGGTTTTGGTGTAGACACTAGCACAGAGGAAACTTGTTCATTTATGAGGAGCTCTGCTTCAATGAAAGAATGGGTTAAAACTAAGGCCGCCCTGAAAGGGTCACGCAAGAAGAAAACTAAAGGTGGTTCGATATTGTGTTCCATTGATATATATACTTGAAGTTGAACCATCTGAAAGTTTTGGCATACTTTTTACTTACCAACAATGAAACCATAGGTTGGTTTTTGTTCGCTTCTTCAAATATTTATTGACAGAAATATTTGGCGGCAGAGTCTGCCATCAACTTCAACAAAAGTTGGAACTTTTTTCAATCTTGACAAATATTTTTAGCAGAAGGAAAACTAGTATTTAAGCTCCTACTTGATTTCAGATGTTGGTTTGTGCCGCTTTTGAAATTGTTTGGACCCAGTAGTTTGAGAGCATTGTGCTTGGGTGAATATTATGTAATAAGATGATGTGAAATAAATAATAATATCTGGTTTTATGAAGCATGATTCTCAGTTCTAAGCATTGATTTGTAATTGAGACTTGCTTCGTTGCCGACTTTAAGAATTGCAGCTTTGTAATTTA
Organism: Hibiscus tridactylites; assembly: GCA_958450335.1. Taxonomy (NCBI): domain Eukaryota; kingdom Viridiplantae; phylum Streptophyta; class Magnoliopsida; order Malvales; family Malvaceae; genus Hibiscus; species Hibiscus tridactylites. The sequence goes on from OY288268.1 coordinate 88,557,957, forward strand.
TTTTCGGCTTAATGCATTAAATGCCCCCCAACGTTTACCCCATTTCTTATTTTGGTACTTAAAATTTTTTTTCGGTCATTCTGCCCCTTAAAGATTACGTTGTTACCCTAATAACTCTAAAAATAAACGCCGTTTGAAAAAAAAAATTAATAGCCAATAAAACAATGTCACGTCACTCTCTTCATTTATAATTTCTGAATTTAAATAATAATTTTAAAAATTAAATAAATATAATATAATAATAATAAAATAAAATAAAAAATTCTTCAATACCCACAAATCGTTTTACCCCATTCTCAGTTAATGCATTAAGCCAAAAATAAAAGATAGAAACAGAGAAGCCGAAGACATTGTTGCAACTTGCAACTCTGTGTGCATGTGATTCACAGTTCCCACTCTTTGTCCTGTTCATTTTTTTTTTTCTGATTGTTTCCTGAGAAAAATTTTGGATAAAAAATGAGTTCGATTCAATTTATCGAATCTATCGATTGGGAGCAAGAAGCTTACCTTGCTTATGGAGATTTCATTGTCCTTCCTCTATTTGCTCTGTTTTTCCCCTCTGTTCGTTTCTTCCTCGATAGATTCATCTTTGAGGTACTTAGTTTTGTTTTTCTCTTTTATTCATATTTATGGTGACTTGATTGGTTTTTTTTCATTGCTTTAAAATTTGTCCATTATGGTATATTTGATGTTGCTTTTTTATCCTTATTGAATTGATCCAATGGATTTGTTTTTGTTGTTTTGGGATTGACCCATATAAGATTCATGGTTTGTTTTTACTTGTTCTTGCTGCACGTGAAGATTGATAGAGTCGAAGTGTTAAGAGTTGTGTTTGTTCTGGGAATCAGATCTTAGTTCAACCGTCTTTTATCAATTTTTGGGTATTGATATTTAAATAAATAAAGTATAGAGTACAAATGAACTTGAATGAAGATTAGGATATGGAGAATCATTTGAGCTAGTTTTCTTTTGCTGTACTTTTCACTAATGTGGGTATTGAAGAGTTTTTATTTTATTTTATTTTATTATATTATATTTATTTAATTTTTGAAATTATTATTTAAATTCGGAAATTATAAATGAAGAGGGTGACGTGTCCTTGTTTTATTGGCTATTGATTATTTTTTTTCAAACGACGTTTATTTTTGGAGTTATTAGGGTAACGACGTAACCTTTAAGGAGCAGAATGGCCGAAAAAATTCTTTAGGTACCAAAATGAGAAATGGGGTAAACGTTAGGGGGCATTTAATGCATTAAGCCTTTATTTTCATGAAAAGTAGGGATGAAGTTAGAATTAACCTAATGTGTATTTAATCCAAATTTGAGAGGGACAAGACACATTCAAACGAGCGGAGATTATAATTGTCATTAGACTTGAATATAACAAGAAATCTTCTTCACTAAGATTGTCTACTTTTAATTAACATTTATCACATTATATTGAATAGCTTTGTCACATTATATATAAATGTACAAACACGAAACAGGTTGAATGACATGGTCTGAAAGTCTTCACATCCACCACAGACCCTTATTTTCCCTCTTAAAATGATTCTTCACCATGAAGTTTTCGAATTACAGAAGACTCCAATGAGAAAGGCAGTCGTATAATAATTTGTATTATAGAAATTTTCAGACATTCATATTATGTTTGACAGTGTTCGTCTCGTGTTTACATGATATCTGATTTGCCATTGTGAATAAATCTTGCGTGCAATGCAAGAATAAGAAGTAGAATTTGGCAAGAAGAAATTGACAATTACAGATCAAAGTCTAAGTTTATACAACACTGTGACAATGGCACTCAGATCTGAAACAAGTAAATCTAGCTATCTGTTAAATTAAGAACACCCCAATGATTTATTCAATTCGCTTTCAAGGAAACTAAGCAATAAGTTAAGTTGTTGTGCCCCAAATTTAAAATCTTCAATATGGTAGAATTAGCCAATGATGGTGGTACTCATCCTTCCAAGTTCCAATTGATTGTCATTAAGGAGAAGATAGATCAATGAATTATACACAAAAGAATCGGGGATGTTGCCATAGAAGTTGTTCATCTGCAAATCCATGAACTCGAGAAGACCACTGGAATTTACAAGACATTCGGGAATAGTTCCGCTCAAGTCAAGAAGTCCAATTGCATATAGAAGAAGGGACATCTCCTGTCAATTTATTCTCTGAAATTGAGAACAAATTCAACAACTGTTGATTTGGAATTTGAAGATTCAAGCAAGTTTCTTGCAAGCATATCAAAACCTTGGGCATCATATTTATAAGAGGAAAGATCAAGTGAAACCAAACTCGACAACAGACTTATTTGAGACGGGATCAAGTCAGAGATTAAGCCGAAATAGTTGTAACCAAGATTGAGTCGATGAAAGTGAAACAGCCTGCTGCTGAATGGAGCTGAGGTCAAGCCATTGAAGGTGACTTAATGGACATATGTACAGGAGGAATTATGCAAGTACTAGTGAGAAACAAATGCATTTTTTTAATATATCGTTTAGATTCGTGTATTTTTCATGTATCATAATCGTATTTATAGTATTATATATATTAAAATTTTAGATAATGCATTCAAAAAGAAGAGAATAATCATATTTGAATTCATTCAACGCGGATTTTATGATAAGAAAAAAAATGTACTTTTAAACATTATGTGTCACTTAGCTAAACATTTTCAGAATAACATAAGTTCCTGTGCAGCTATGACAAATTACCAAAAAAAAAACATGTTACTAACATAAACATTAGATTAAGAAGATGAAGCTTTTCAAAAACTTGATAGAAACTCACCTACGCAAGATGTTGCATTCGGAGCTAATTTCTTCTCGGTTCGTTTCTTCGGATCCAGTTTGTGAATCTGTATTGCAAATCTCTTTCGATTATCCTAACCAACCACCATGGTTTTCCAGTTTTGAAAACAACGTAACCAACGCTCTCCACTTCCATACCCCATCATTACAACTTGCCAAAAAAAGGGTACTTGAGAATGGTCATGTTCCGCCACCGGTGGTGCAGGTGGTTCGGCCTCCCCATGGTTGTTGCATTGCTTGGACAATGGTAAGACACACAATTCCAAGTTACCACCGTAGGAATCATTATCAAAGGTATCAAATTGATTCCCGTGGGGAATTGGACCAACGAGATTGTTTTGCGAAAGATTTAGCACCGCTAGAAATGTCAGCTTTGTCATTTGAGAAGGAATTGTGCCACTAAGCTTGTTTGATGAAAGATTTAATGATTCAAGTGCTACTGAATTTCCGAATGACGCTGGGATAGGACCAGTGAAATTGTTGCGATAGAAGTTGAGCATTTGCAGGGAAATAAGTTGCCCGACTTCTTCGGGAATTTGTCCATAGAATTGGTTACTTGACAAGTCCGTAGATAGAAAATGGCTATCGTCTTCGTCAATTCCATCTCCAATCTTTTCGTTGTTACATTCAAAGAAGTTTGGTAATACTCAATATCATATTCAATACCCCCAAATAAGTAGGTGGTTGGGTACAAAGGCCTCCTCTCTTTAGGTGCAACCGTCATTGCCCTCAAATTACGAAACAACTTTGTTGGTAAGGTGCCGGTGAACTCATTTCCGGAGAGATCAATTATTCGCAATGCGGAGAAGTTGGCTGATTCTACGGAATCAGGCAATGATCCATGAAATCTATTACATCTCAAGATGAGAACTTGCAGACTTGGAAGTGAAGCAAACCAATGCGGAAACCTATCAGTTAACTTGTTGTTCCCTAAATTTAAAACTTCCAATGAAGTAGAATTAGCCAAAGATGGTGCTACTAGTCCTTCCAATTGATTGTTATTGTGAAAGAGATGGCTCAAATCATTATTCGCAAAAGAATCATGTGTCTTGCCATACAAGTTATTCACCTGCAAATCCATGAACTTGATTGAACTGCTGAAATTTCCAAGACATTCCGGAATAGTTCCACTCAGGCTGTTCTTGGACAAGTCCAGAATTGTAAGTGAACTAAGATTGCAAATGGATGAAGGGACATTTCCTGTCAGTTTATTCTTTGCAATTAAGAACACCGTCAACCACTGTGGATTGTGAAGATTCAGCCAAGTTGAGAGCATTGGGCCTTCAAGCATGTTCGAACGGAGGTCGAGAATCGTCAAACTCCCTCCCGGAAGTTGCTCCAAAGCGGTTAGGAAGTTATAAGAAAGGTTCAACACATGCAATGCTTCCCAGCCTTTAGCTTCCCATTTGGAAATTTCTCCAGATATCATGTTATTGGAAAGATCTAAAACCACCGGCTGTGATGCTCGAAAGAAACTCGGGAACCGCCTTAGGCTACAAGATGAGGGAAGGAATGGTTTACATCATCGCCGCCCGTGCTTAATGATAGTAAACTATTATTTGAAATATCAAGAACTTCAATACTTGTGAGTTTTGAAAGCATATATGAGTTGACGACACCACTCAAGTTGTTTGATGACAAATGGAGTGAAGTAAGGTTCACAAGATCAAAGACAGAATCGGGTATTGGACCATCAAAGTGATTAGAACTCAAATCTATATGTTTGAGGTTCGGAAGACGAAAAGGCCGAGTTGGAAACTCCCCGTGTAACCGACAATCTGGGAGACTCAAACCTTCTAGTGATGAGGACAAGTTCAGAAAGGAAGTAAGTGAAACATGAGACATATCTACAGAGTGAAGCACAAGGGTTTTTAATCTGGTTAAGTTCCTTGCAAGCATGTCAAAGCCTAGTGCTTCAAAGCTCAAGCCGTAATAGTTTTGGGAAAGATCAAGTGAAACCAAGCTTGATTTGATTTGGGATTAAGCCGACTAGACAGATTAAGATGCATTAACCTCGCCAACGGACTAAATAACTCCGGCGAGATTGCGCCATCGACATAGTTGTAAGCAAGGCCAAGTCGACGGAGTGCATGGAAGCGAAACAGGCTGCTGCTGGTGTTGTCAAGAAGAGAGCCAAAGAGTTCGTTGGAGCTGAGGTCAAGCCATTGAAGGGTGTGGAGGTGAAGGAGGGTGTTGATTTTGGGGAGTGAAGCGTCAAGGCAACTGTGACTAAGATGGATGCCGATTACATTGCCGGTGACCTTGTTGCATTCGACTCCCCGGCATGAACAGCAATCAATGCTTTCGATCCAATTTGAACCAACAATATTTACTCGGAAAATTGGAGCAAAGCAGCTTTCTGGTCTGGGAGACATAGATGAGAGGATGGAGAAGGAACAGAGGAAGACGAACTCCACGAAAGATGCAGCAACATCAATACCAGGCAAAGGCTTCCCATATTTCCGAACGATGATGGGATAGATAGGACCGGTGAAGTAGTTGTGAGAAAAGTTGAGCATCTGCAGGGAAATAAGTTGTCCGGACTCCTCGGACCTCGGGAATCTGTCCACAGAATTGGTTGTTTGACAAGTCCATAGATACGAAAATGTGTACTACCTTCGTCAATTCAAGCTCCAAACTTGTCAATGTTACATTCGCTGAAATTTGGAAATAATACACATTCTTAAGGCAACTGTGACTGAGATGGATGCCAATTACATTTCGCATTTGACTCCCTCCCATGAACAACAATCAGTGCTTTCCTTAAGGCAACTGAGGTAAATATTATGGTAACCATCACCACAGAATTCAGTTAGAAAACTGGAGCAATTCATCTCTCTGGTCCGGGAGACATAAACGAGAGGATTGAGGAGGGACAGAGGAAGACAAACTCCATCAAAGGTGCAGCATTAACACCAATACCAGGCAACAAAGAGTTTCCATTTTTCTCAACAAAACAAGGGAAAGTTACGATGAGAGAGCTAAGGAAGGCCAAAGGGGGCAGATTTGGAAGCTTCTGATTGGATTTTGCTTGCAGAACATAAGTAAACGGACATTGACTTAACTATGGGGCAACGCAATTGCCATTTGGCCAACAGTGGCTCACAAGACCAGAATACCAGCTTTGAAAAATTGAAAGTTACGGATTATTCGACTTGGCTTGAATCCCATCTTTGGAGAAACTTTAAGCCTCCAAATGATCTTAGGCCATACGTATAGCACCGCCACCATTTGGCGAGAAGAGCTCCGTTTTTTTCAGATCAAGGTTTGTGACTCCGAGATCCCCAAATTACTTCACGCCTTTAGTGCCTCTAAAAAACTGACATGTAAAATAACAACTGCCACTCTTAACTATAGCTTCACCGGCAACTCTTAGTTTACACAAGACAAGCCTTTCAACTCTTAGTTGGCATGTAAAACATAACATAGAAATGTGGAAGATTCAATTAAAAGTGGTACAATTGCAGGCAAGCAGGCAGTATTATCTCTCAACATTAGTAGTACATTTGCCTCCTTAATCTTATGTCCCACTACATAAAATCCCATTAAATGCGGTAGCTAACAGCAGATAATAGAATACAGTTACAGTCTAATAATAAATTTCATCAAAAACCAAAGTTTAAATTAAATGGAAGACGAACCCTTGCTACCGCTCTTTGAGTTCCTGCTCAAATTGAAGCAATTTCTCCCGGACAGGCTGCAAAAATAGTTTCTTCAAGTCCTGGATAATTTGCCGCTTGTCTTGCTGCACGAAATCCTTCTCTTCGCTCAGCTTCACTTCCATCTATGGTTATGCAAAAAGAAATACATAAAGAACAAACACTTTAGTTGGCTTCAGTCATCTTTTCCAAGCTCTCATTATAGTTCTAAAAGTCAATATATTATCAATGCCTCACATGTAACTAGGAGATGTAATATGGAAAATAATTGAACTTGATTTTCAAGGTTCAATTTGGTAACTTTTAAGGCTTAAGGTTCAGATTGGTACATGAATTTAACTTCTTGGTTCAAATTGAAACTTAAAGTTTTTTTAACCAATTTGAACCAAGAAGACACGTTCATGTATCAATTTGAACCTAACCTATAAAACATTTAATTGAGTTATATTTTGGGTAACTTATATAACAAAATTTAAGTTATGATACCCAATTAGACAAAAAATGTTCAGAGGTACCAAATTGAACCTTGAAGTCAAGTTCAAATATCAAAATAAATATTTACCCTTACTTTATACCATAACAGTGATATATTCTATAAAATTTTATCACATTAATAATTCGTGTTACATAGCTTCTGAAAAATTATAATATTTATTTACTGTTCATGTTATTTGTTTATGTTATGTTGGGGTTTAAAGTTTTAAACTGTTCTACTTACTTTTCTTCAACCAAGATCAAGAACACCATCCTAGCACTGGGAATTTATACCGAGATATATTCAACAAGTTTATCCTAGTACCTCTTCTAGGCCAAATAGATGTCACTAACACACTCAACTCAATCGTACCTGCAAGTCATCGAGCTCGCCGAATGAGAATTCTGGGATATCAATATGGCCCTTAACAGTTTTTTTCTCCTCTTGTATATGCCACTCGCCTGATATTGGTTCAATCCCAATTTGATCAGAAAAATGATAAATAAGCTTAGGAAGTAAAGGATAACACCACATTTACAACTAACTTACCCTTGATTTTTAATGTCAACTCGTACGTATAGCCTACACGCTTCTTGTTTCGTACAGTAACCAAAAATGCCTGCACAATAGGTAATATTCACCAGGAAATAAGATTAATATCTATATTCACAGCCATAGATGTGTCAAATGAAATTATAAGACCCAAAAAAAAAACGAAAGTTTAAAAACTGACATCACCAACACACTTGGTTACATCAGAAATTTCTGCCTTGCCACAAGATAAGTCCAAAGTGCCCACAGATTTAAGCAATTCCTGGAAAATAAAATTGGATTGTCAGTATGTTTGAAGCTTTCAATATGCACATACATACACACGCATTACATATATAAAACAAACAGAGTTTTGTATAAAAACCTTTAATCTTTGTGTAGCCCAGTTATTAAGGTTTTTCTCCTCCCAAGTTCCAGCCTGCGAGTAACAAGGAGCAAATATTAAAATAAGTTTTCAAATTGTAGGAAATTTTGAAAATACCCATTAATAAAACCATAGATTACAATGCCTAAACTACGCAGAACCCCCCCCCCCCCCCCCCCAATCCTAAATCGGAAGCTATTGTCCGGTCGATCCCACATTCTACAGATATTACAAAAGCAACATAACAACCGAGCTAAGACTTATTCGGCTAGATCAGATCATGTACAAACATAGGAACACAAATTAAAAAATAAAACAAATTGAAGAAAGGGAAATAAATACCTTATTCCAAGGAGAACCAAGGGTTGGGGAATCAGATTGGTTCGAAAGCACGTCTTGAGCGGTGAGTTTCTTGGGAAGAGGGAGGGGAGCGGCGTCCGCTGTCGTTTCCCGCACCCAATAAGTGTACGACGAAGCTGCAGCCGGCTGCTCATTGCCGTCGCCATGGACCTTCTCCGCTCCTCCATTCTCCATCTCTTTTTAAGCTGACTGTATGGATCCAATCAACTTAGCTTCTGGATTTTATTGAAGAATTGATGGATGATTGTTGATTATTCCGAGTGAGAATCAGAGAATGGAGAAGATTTATTAATTAAATTATTGTTTAAATCAAATTTGATTTCTGGAAGCTTCTTCCAATGTTATTAGGGGTTTTTAAGCAAAAACCTAGAGTCTTCCATTGCTTTTGACCTTCAACACCTTTGTTAAATTGTTTTTATAGTATGTTTTTTATTACCTACCACGTGGGTGAAGAAGCAAAAAAATTAGATAAAAATAAAAATATATAGAATAATTAAACAATGTATGGGGTGGGATATTTTGGGGATAATCCATTTTGGATTATTAATTAGGGATATAGGGGAGTTTTGGGGATATTTTGACATTTAGGCCAAAATTTACAGGACCTCGCCACCTTCTTATGGCGAGGTCACTTTTTAGCACAACCTCGCCACCTCCTTATGGCGAGGTCACATGGACCATGCAACTTACGTACTTTACATGATTCAAGTGAATGTTACTTGGCTATATAGGTACGTGGTCCATGTGACCTCGCCATAAGGAGGTGGCGAGGTTGTGCTAAAAAGTGACCTTGCCATAAGGAAGCGGCGAGGTTGTGCTAAAAAGTGACCACGCCATAAGGGGGTGGCGTGGTCCTGTAGATTTTGACCTAGATGCCAAAATATCCCCCAAACTCCCTATATCCCTAATTAATAATCCAAAATGGATTATCCCCCTAAATTACCCGTATGGGGTGATATTTATCGAATATTTAAAAAATGTTTAAATTTTATAGGTGGTTTTAATAGAATGGAAAATATTATTATCTCTAAATGATCTAAATCAAATATTTTGTATACATGTTGTATCATGTATGCACACTATTAAAAGGTTAAGATTAATAAATAAGTATAATTAAATTAACCAAAAATATTAAATATTTAATAAATTTATATTATATATATATATATATATATTAACCCTAGACTTTTTAACCAAATTAATTAGTTAAAGAGATCCAACAAATTTTTAACCCTAGATCCATTAAAATTTTAATACTCAACCAAATTTTAACTCAAATTAAACCAATATAACTAAAAAAAACACAAACCCTTAATTCAAAAATCAGTCGAAATAACGAAATTTTCTGTTCTATTATTAATTTCCAGACAAATTTCAATTAAATTAACGGTTGAGGAAAAATCCGATTAATTTAATTTTACTTAATTTAGTCTAGTCATCAACTAAATTAACCAAATCAACAATCTTAATTCAAATCTATTGCTTAAAACATTTAACACTTTATCTTGCTCGACCAATAGACGTTGAACAATTCTATTCGAATTTATTTTATTTTAGGGAAATCACTACTACGGTACTACCGTGCAATATTGTGATTTTTGGAAAAGACAATCCCAATGGTCAAGATTGGATTCATGCATGCACCAGCAGACACTATTGACCTTTTCAACTTTGCATTTCAAATCAAGTTTCCCTCAATGGTCAAAAGACCTACACTAAACTCTCCCAACATCTCTGATTTTAAAAGCATCTGACAATTATAGTGAGCATTCGATCGAGTTTAGTAAAAAAACCCGCTACACTTTGGTGTAAATCTCTCTCCATCTATAAAAATGACAAGTTTCAGATCAACATCCTCTTAGAACAGTACACCTAACTAATTACTACCAACTCTGTTTTCACCATTTTTTCCATTCCTTGTGAAACTTGACATTTGTAGAACAGCTTAGTTATCGTGAATGTTGTGATTGCATAATTGCATCATTGTATTACAAAAAAATTGTTAATCAAACGCAACCCATACCAGATATCCACAATAATACAATAAAAATAAGGGTAAACTACATAAATAACCACCTTACTATTGTAAAAGTTGCGATCTGACCACATTATTATTTTTCGTCACAATTAAACCACTAAACTATTTAAATGGTATCAATGTGACCACCAGCCATTAAAGGTTAACGGAAGGGTGATGTGGCAGTTAAAAAAATAAGGGTATAATTACACATTTAGTCCTCGTTACTTATAAACTCTATCAATTTAGTCCTAATTTTAATTTAATAAAATAAATTAATTATTTAATTAGGTGTTGACACGTGTTAACATCTTATTGGAGGAATTTAATTATTTATATTTAATTAAATTATTTTATTTTTCTGCTCCATCGGACAAATAACTATTTTCGTTTCATCAGTCTCATTTGAAGAAAAATGAAGAATCTTTTTTTATTACAATATAATTTTATTTTACTGGACAATAGGATTTCTCATGATTTCCTGGACACTGTTGAAAGATTGAAAAAAGAGCATTACAAGAAATGCATGGAACAAAGGTTTAAGAAATTGGTTGCATGCAAGGCCCTTGAAGGTCTCCAGGCCGAGGTTACTGATATGGGCTGGGAAAGCACCTTCTTCTTGTGCCATCTCCCTGAATCTAACATGGCTGAAATCTCAGATCTAACCCATGAATACATGTATGTTATATATACATATATATAATGGAGAATAATGGTGATTGGTTTGGAAAATAATGATGGCATTGAAAAACAATGCATGAAAGTGATGAAGGAATTTGCACTGAAATTGGAGAAGCTAGCGGAGGAGCTCCTGGATTTGTTGTGTGAGAATTTGGGACTGGAAAAAGGGTATTTAAAAAATGCATTCCACGGGACGAGAGGTCCGGCATTTGGAACTAAAGTTAGCAACTACCCGTCATGCCCGACACCGGACAAAATCAAGGGACTCCGAGCGCATACCGATGCCGGCGGCATCATCTTGCTGTTCCAAGACGCCCAGGTGAGCGGCCTCCAGCTTCTTAAAGACGGTGAGTGGGTGGATGTCCCCCCTATGCGCCACTCCATCGTCATCAACCTCGGAGACCAGCTTGAGGTGATCACTAATGGAAAACACAAGAGTGTGGAGCATCGAGTGATTGCCCAAACCAACGGAGCTCGCATGTCGATTGCTTCGTTTTACAACTCCGGAGGCGACGCCGTTATCCACCCGACACCGGCCCTGGTGGAGTAGGAAGCTGAGGAGAACAAACAATTGTACCCCAAATTTGTGTTTGAAGACTACATAAAGTTGTATGCAGGGCTGAAATTTCAGGCCAAGGAACCCAGATTTGAAGCCATGAAAGCCAGGAAAACAACTGTTCCCATTGCAACAACTTAAAGAATCTATCCATGAAATAAAAGAAATGAAATAGCTCTATCTTTTAATTGTGTGTGAAAAAAAATAAAACAAGTCAGAGATTCAGTGGCATTGGTGTGTATTTGATTTTATTTTTCTCCTCGTACATTTTAAGCCGCCCATCATAGCTTCGCGAGTGGGTTTTCATTTCTAGGGTTTTTACTCCGCAACTCTCCAAAAAGGCACACTTTCCTTCACTGATTCTGCTTTGTTTCCCATTATTTCTCAAATTCACTGATTTTCCTTATTCATTCGTATGTTCAACTCGGTAGCTGATGTTAATTCTTCTCCTTTTTGATTTTGTGCAGACGAAGAGAATGAAGAAGGCCGGTATTGTCGGGAAGTACGATATGTACACCGTTTGTTTCGATTTATAATTTGGTATTGTCTGATGGATGAGAAAAATAAAATAATTAAATTATATATAAATAATTAAATTCCTTTAATAAGGTGTTGACAACACCTAATTAAATAATTAAATAAACATTTAAATATAATAAAAAATCGAAATTAAATAAACATTTAAAAGTTTAATTATTTTAGATAAAGAAAACTAAAATATGGTATTTACAAAAAACAAATGTCTCGAATAAATATAATAAAAACATAAGTACATGTCCATTAGAAAAAAAGGCTAATGACGTCTATGTCCACACGTTCCGCAGTCGAGTAGACGACGATCCCGATCTAAATTCCTCCGAACAAGCTGTGTTGCATCCTCCTCATCCTCATCATCATCATCTGCGATACGCGGACCTTTGTTGGGCCCGAGCGGAGAGTAAAAAAGCTTCCCGGCGGCGTTTGCTGGACAATGCTAAAGTCAAACTGAGATGTTAATGGTGGAATATCGATCGACAAATGACCACTCGTCGGCATATAGGGACGGTAGGCATCGGAGAAGCCGAAGTCGGGTGGAGGCCTCATTCGTTGAAATGTTGAAGGACCGCTCAAATTCTCGGACTGCGCTGCCTCAGCTGGCTCTGGCTCGCTCAACATTGGGGGCGTGGGTGGTTTTGGGGAGCCTCGTCAAGCTGTCGCTTGCGCTTTTCGGGAATAAGGATATGTTGCTTCCCAAAGAGCCCATACCACTAAAAGTAATCAAAAGTGACAGAAATGGCCCAATCCCCAATGGGTTGGAGGATGCGTGGGCGATTGGCATATCGGTCAAGCCAAAGCTGAATCCAGTCAGCGTGATAATGGGCCCAGTCAATCTCCGTCTTCCCCCGGCGCGCCAATTGGTGGAATTCATCCAAATTTGGTGGTTCCACTTGCAGAATCCCTTGGACGAACCCGAACTGTCGAAGAACTCGATCCGTAGGATGCCACATGACAATTTCATAGTTGATCAGTGGCACTCGGGAAAGTCATACGTGTTGGTGAGCAAAAATGTCGGGCGGACTAATCTACTGAATCGCCTCGTAGGCCATCCACACGAACTAAAAAAATTATAACGTTTGTAACGGTTATATGAAATATTATTGGGAAAAAGTATGAAGAAATTCAAATGAATTTTCGGATTACTTGATCGTGTGTCATCCTATCCATAAGAAGCTTGTAGTCTTGTTGTTTTTTCGGCAGGCCCTGGTGGCTCAGTGTTTCGCTCCACCTATCATTAATGGAAAATAAAAAAATTCGTTAAGTAAAATAATTTAAAAATAAAATAAATATAATAAATTGAATAGTACATCCGAAGAAGCGGAAATAAGTATGGGCGGGCTGTTTAGGCTGCAAGCATAAAAAAGGCATCCAAAACCAAGCCCAAGACTGAAGGAGTAAACAACATCCTCCAATTGCTGCTCTATCTTGGTCGACGTTTCTACACAGCTCTCTAAAAAGAAAGGCCAAGACAGCTGCTCCCCAACATTTATTTCTAGAATCATCGAAATCGGTAAGATGATAAAGCAACATCACATGCACCTTGGTGCGAGATTTGTCTGGCATCAATATCCCGCCAATAATGCGCAAGATGTGTGCACGCACAAACCGCTGTGAAAATAATAAATAAAGCAAAATTAATAGTAACAAAACAAAAAAACAAGAAATATGGATATTTAAAAAATGAAATATTTAAAAAATGAAATATATTTAAAATATATAAATTAGTGAAAAAAAAAAGAAAAAAAAATACCCGGAGTGTTTCGTCATCCGCATGGGAGAGGGTTTTCAAATCCAGTCTCCAGATAAGATAGGGATATTTTCCCACCGTCCCACGCATCCACCGGAGGTGCCACTCCTATTAGTTGAACAAATAGATCTGGCCAATTACCCAACGCTATACATGTAATAAGGTTATCGTCCGTAGGCAACCCTAGATGGTAGGCAACAGCCTGCAGCGTTATTGTTGCCTCGCCACACGGGAAATGAAAAGTGTGCGTCTCTGGCCTCCATCGTTCTATTAGCGCGCAAATGAACGATGGGTTACACTTCACACCCGGTAAGATCCTCACTACGTGGCCAAAACCAGCTCGTTCAACCCACGACATAATGTCGGGATGAGGCGCGTGGTTGATACAGTTAAAGTAAGAAAGTAACCGGCGTTCGTATCCCTTCAAAAATAAAATAACAAAAAATAAAATATTTGGTAATGCAAGTAAAATAAAAAAAATAAAAAATTTATTATTCCGAAAAAAGATAATACCTCTGTTGTTGTCCTAAAATAATTGGAGCAGTGTTGCTCGTCGTTTCGTAAGCCCCCGTTGTATCGAAAGAAAAGTATGTAAGTGTAGTAAAAAAACAGAGAAGAAATCGCGTTCTGATGCGTAAAAAAAGGGTAGGGCCACCAATTTATAGAGGTGCTTGCGTCCTTTTGGAAGCGAGGTTAATGAACCTCGCATTCTGAGAAACGCGATTTTCTTAAGACCTCGTGTTCCACAAGACGCGAAGTTCATTGAAAAGACGCGTCACGCAATAGACGCGTGAACTAAACGGGCAGAACGAACCTCATGTCCTATAGGACGCGAGGTCATGGGATTTTCAAAAGGGATGACTTCCCGCGCGGGAAAGTCGTTTATTATACTATAAATATATACATATATTTATTATTGTTATTATTATTATTAGTAATAAATGTAAATAATAATAATAATAATAATAATATTATGGGTAAAATACTGAAATCATCACTCAACTTTGCTCTAGGATCTAATTTGGTCACTGAACTTTTAAAAAGCTTAATTTACTCATTAAACTTTACTTTTTGACCTATTTTAATCACTTTCAATTATTTTATTAATATTTAGGTATGACGTTTTATATTTTATTATTATTAAATATAAAAAAATAATTTAAAATAAAAATAAATTATATTTTATTTATTAATAAATAAATAAAAATAAAAATAAAAACCCTAACCCCAAACATCCCAAATATCAAACACCCAAACTCTTCAACCTTTAGCGGCGTTAATCTCACCGGCGACCACCACTCCCACTGTCATCGCCGACAACATCGTCCGTCGCCGTCGGTGCCATCGCCCACTGCCGCCAACTCATTACCCCTCCTTGGCTTCTATGGCTTAGTCCACCCATTTTTTTTACTTAAAATAGAAACCATCGACATCCCAACATTAGACAGATTAAATTTCCAGGCAGTGACATGCTTGCAAATCAGTAACAGCCCATCACCAGCTACTCCTCTCAAAAATATATTCATTTTCGAACTATCACTTAAGCATTCTTTTCCCACAAATTGTAGTGGCAATCGAGAAAATCAAATTGTCTCATCTTTTTCATCATGAAAATAATAGTTTGAGACGGTATTAAAAACAACAACAAAGAAAATAATTAACAAGAATAATGCTGTTGTGAAACAAATTGCACCAACATTAACAAAACCTCCTCTTTTTCATCATTAGAAAACACAAGCACCACTCTGTTCATATTAAAAAAAAAAGGAACGAAAATAACTAACCAAAGTCTGTTAAGAATAATGCAATTAACACACACACAAAAATTGCGGCGGGAGTTGGCACCCAAACTATGGAATGGAATTCTGAGCGGGGAGGAGTTGGCGGCGGTGGACGATGGCACCATCGGCGGCAGAGAGAGTGGTAGCCGCCGGTAAAAGTGACGCCAATAAAGGTTTTAGAGTTCGGGTGTTTGAGATTTGGGATATTTGGGGTGATTGGGTTAGGGTTTTTATTTATTAATAAATAAAATATAATTTATTTTTTATTTTAAATTATTTTTTATATTTAATAATAATAAAATATGATATGTCATACCTAAATATTAATAAAATAATTTAAAGTGATTACAATAGATCAAAAGGTAAAGTTTAATGAGTAAATTGAGCTTTTCGAAAGTTGAGTAGCTAAAATAGGTCAAATGACCAAAGTTGAGTGATGATTTCAGTATTTTACCCTAATATTATTATTATTATGGGTTTAGTTATTATTATTATACGTAACCCTAAATTAATAATATTATTAGTAGTAATAAATGTAATTATTATTATTAAATATTATTATTATTGTTGTTGTTATTCATTAAAATAGTATTATTTTTTACAATCGAACGAATTTGAGTATTCCGTAACAATTGAATGTATAAAATCGTAGTTACACCGAACCCAACATTTTTTAAAAGTTCATCAACTTGTTTTTACGGTGATGATAATCATGAAGGTGACACTAATGATGATATTTGTTCGCAATGGCAATCAACCTGGTCTTTCAGTGTATTATGGGTACCTAAAAATGTTGTAGTTGTCTTTTGGTAAAACTCGTGCTTGTCTTGGAAGCTATATTAAGACCAGTGCATGTAACGGTGTTGGTGACATTTGCATTTGAGAAGATGATGATTTTCGCGCATGAAGACCATTTTGTTAAATGAAAGATGTAATATTTTCTTGTATGCACATATTGTATCGACCAATTGACATATCTATGGGAAGGCTTCTTGAAAGTTTTGTTAAATGAAATGTGAGTTTGTGTTCGAAATTTATTTTTTCGAAAATGCGAGTTCTCTCTGACCTCTCATTTTTCATTCGAATTATATTTATTTATGTGGTGTTTTTCGTTTACAATAAATACCCCAAACCACCATCATTTGCTCATCTCATGGCAAAATTTCACGCAATCGTTCCGAAAAAAGATTTGGAGTCTTGGATGTTCTTCCTTCAGAACCTACGAAGATATGTCCTTGATCTTGTAATACGGGCAAAGGACGATGGGATATGTGTTCGCACTACGTACAAGAGGTGGAGAAGGTGTTTGAGGAATTGAGAGCGAGAAACAAACAGGGCGCAGACTACCTTGAAAAAATTCCGGGAGAAAAATGACTTCGATCGTATGACGAGGGTAAACGATATGGTCACATGACAATGAACTTGGTTGAGGTGGTGAACTCAACACTGAAGGGAGTGCGGCAATTGCCTATCACTTCCGTTGTCAAAGCGACCTATTGTCGTTTGGCTGCCCTATTTGCAACCATGGGAAGGCAACCAACTGAGTACATGGCATGTGGACACATAGTCCATCCAAATTTCCGCAAAAAACTGCAAACTCAAGTGCACCAATCAAGATAGATGACTACAACTCTTTTCTCGCGAGAAGGACATAAGTTTCGTATTTCAGAATTTTCTAGGCGGTTGGAAGGCATTCAGCACAACACGTACGTGGTAGATCTCAGGGCAAGAACCTACGAGTGTGAAATATTTCAAACATTCAAATACACGTGTGCACACGCCATTGCTGCTTGCGTAAACCAACGGATAAACTACATGAGATTGGTTGATCTGGTATACTTACTCGAAACGGTGTTTAAGGTTTACGAAAAAGAGTTTCCTCCAATCGAAAATGAGATTGATCCTTATGTCGTTGACACTGAACCGATCATACGCCCAGATGCAGCACTACTGAGAGACAAAGGACGTCCACGGTCTACACGAATACACAGTGCCGAGGATATGGTCGAACATCAAGAAAAAACAGGACAAAAGAAATATTACAGTACATGTAAAAATCCTGGACACACAAAGACCAAGTTTCCTAAACGCTTGGCCCCTCGTCTTAATTAATTCATTTTAATTTGTTTACGCGAGTTCGCCCATAACTATTGATCAATAAAATCAGTCTAATTCGTTTTATAAAATGGGTAATCTTATACTTTTAATCATTCAAAAAATATGCTAAGATAGCATTTTCGAAGCGAATTTAAGTCAGTGTAGAATTGACGGAAATTAACCGTGTTGGTGCCATTGCCATATAATAGAGAATTTTCAGTACTACACAAACCCAAACTCGATGTTTGCTAAAAATATACGATTTGTAAGCCTGAAATTCCTCTTGAACATGCTTATCAACCTTTGTTCAAAGACAATTTCATTCAAAAAAGGATGATACAATAGAGTTTTGGAAGCCATTTTAAGTCAGTTTAAAATTGACGGAGATTGACCGTGTTGATGTCATACGATAGAGAATTTCCGGTACAACGAATCCAAACTCAATGTTTGCTAAAAATACACGATTTATAAACCCGAAATTATACTCGAACAAGTCTACTTACCCTTATTTTTCAACCCAAATTATACTCAATGTTTAAGGGTATTTTTTCAAATAATTATTTATAAGGGGTTTTTGACCCAAATATGCCTGCTCCATATCGATGCCGATGAGCAGTTGGTTTACGAGAGTGTTTCCTACAGACAATCAGTAGCTGACAGGCTTTTGAAACTGCTGATGATATCGAGAATGAACAAAATCCCCATCAACATTCTCGATAAACTGAAATGGGATTTGGGTCTTCCTCAATATTACTTGAAAACCCTCGTCCCGGACTTCCCCGATTATTTTCAAGTCGTCGGGTCGGAAGAATCGCTTCAGTTGGAGTTGGTTTGTTGGAGTGATGAACTGGCTGTTTCAGTTCTTGAAAAGAAGGCTATGGGGGAAGGATCCGGGTATTCAAAGGGGATACCTTTAGCGTTTCCGGTGAAGTTTACAAAGGGATTCGAATTGGATAAGAATTGTGAGAAAATGGTGGGACGATTGGCAGAAATTGCCTTACCTTTCACCATATGAGAATGCTCTTCATCTTTCACCAAATACTGATGAATCTGACAAATGGGCGGCTGCTGTTTTGCTTGAAATTTTGTATCTTTTTGTTGAGAAAAAAGCGGAGAGGGATGATGTGTTGTGTATTGGGGAATATTTGGGATTAAGGTCAAGGCTTAAGAGAGTTTTGCTTCACCATCCACACATTTTTTTACTTATCAAGTAAGATTGGAACTTATACAGTTGTTTTGAAGGAGACCTATAAAAGGGGATTGTTGATTGAGAGTAATCTGGTGATGAACATATCCGGAATCGATATCTTCATCTTATGCACACCGTTAAAGACCTTTCTGTATCATCTGGAAACAATCAAGAAAAGAAAACAGCTAGCAATGCACCCATAAAGGAAGCCGATGCTGCTGCTGCTGGTGATAGTGAAGAGAAAAATGGGGTTTCAAATGCGTTGTCTGGTTCAGAAATTGAGGATGGTGATAGCGATGATGAAGAGGATCGATTCGAGGGTGGTCGGAGAGGTTCTCGTGTTGCCGACGATAGAAGAAGAAGAAGAACAAGAAGTAAAAGGAGGAATGTGGACTTGAAAGCTCATTTGCGTGATGGTAAAGGTGAAAGGGCAATGGGGAAAAGGCATGGTAGGACTAAATCCAAAGTTCCAGTTGAAGCAAATGCTTCAAGTAATGTCCATTGGAGATCTCAACAAAGGTTTTCAAATTTACTTCAGAAGCAGTAGGTAAATTGTCAGAATAGAATTCTATTAACCTCCAGGCCTGATTTGGTACTTGCTCCGATTCTTTTGGTATGAGTTTTGAGAAGAAAAGAATGGGCAAAATGCTCAGTGAGAGCTAGAAAGATAACTTTTTTTGTTAGTACTGAAATGAGTAGACACTGAATATTTGTCGAGTTTGTCTTTGCATTATCAATTTTGCTAGAAGCATATTGTCTGAAAATTCAATCGGTTTTTAGATTATGTCCTTGTACACATTTTAATGTCTTTTGAGCATAATTATGCACAATTACAAGTAAACAAAGTGTTATAATCCACTTTATCTCCATTTTGATGAGATAATGGAAGAATATGTAGACTTTCAAAATTAAACATGGTTTTAGTTGTCTTCAACATCTGAATTTGGTTAATCAGCTGATGAGCTTTTATGTATAACAATTGTATATAGGTTCAATGGCAAGTAGTCTGAGGCTCTGAGCCTTCTCCCAAAATGGCGGTTGATGCGGGTTTATGTGTTTTCTGTTGGGATTGAGCGAATTGCAAGGGTGGTTGCTTCGGATTATGGTATAGACAACACCAAATTGTTGATGTTGGTTAGAGTTGAGGTGGTTCTGGTAACCATAATTCTTGTGAAGGCAAAGAAAAGGCTAGAGGGCGTCATTAGGATAAGAGAGGAGATATGGAACGAAAATAAGCAAGGTAAATACTGATGTTCAACCCTTGAGATTGGCTATTTATATTTGTTTTGTCTAGAATTGGTGATCACTAGTCAGAGGTACAAGCAACCTCGCCCTAATGGTTAGAGTCTTACGTGGGTCTCAATGTGCTAGATGAGTTAGTCTTAGAAGAGTCGATGATGGTATCGCATAGAGCTCCTAAAGCTGAGCTCGGTTGCTAGACTTCACCGGTCGGTTGTGCTCAAAGCCGCTTGACCAATGGGTCCGAGGCAGACTTCACTTTGTAACTGAAAGATATATGGATCAACAATTAGCTGAGGTAGAAGTAATTTGCATGTTTGTCAACGTTTACTGCCAACCATACCAACTTTGACTTACAGTTTAGAAATGCTTTGTCAACGTTTATTGCCAACCGAAGTCCCAAGCAACCCCCGGTTCGCTCATTCCAAACATGGCCGTCCATCACTGCCATCTCTGGTTAGCTCAGTATGCTTTAATCAAATTATTTTTTTAAAATATACCAATAAACATATTAATTACAATTGTCAAAGTCATCACAGCAGTGTTTTTCTTCATTTGTTTTTAAATTTCAAAGTTTAATTATTTGTTTTTGGAAGACTTTCCTTCATGTTGATTGAACCTTTTCAGATGTTTGAAAAGTCTAAAAGTTGAATTCTTCAAAACAACTTGCACCCATTTGAAAGACCGGACAAAGCCAGTCAGGTATACCAAAAGCAACCCTCCTAGTTTAATAGTTTAGTGTTCAATTCTGCGAAAAATATGGCCAAATTAGCATAATATGATTGATTTCCAGGCACCCCAATCCTTCATCCTAAGCTTTGTTTCATTGGGTGTTGTTGTCTCTGTCTCTCTGGTCTGAAGCATGGCCTTGTTTGTTGCCTTTGCCCTCTTATCCGGGATGGTTGTTCCTTCCTCGGGTCGTCTCTACAGTCACTCCATCCTCCCCAACTTCACTGCTTCGTACACCATCTTTATTGACAACGGTGGCGCCTTCTTGCAATCTCCCAATGCAACCTTCCGAGCTGCCATTTCAAACAACCCCAACCAACAGCTCCCTCAGTTCTATTTCTCGGTCATCCACTCAGCTTCCAACACCATCATTTGGACAGCTAATAGAGACGAACCCATTTCGGACTCTGCCAGACTTTTGCTGACTGCCAACGGACTTGTCATCACCGACGACTTTGATCGGATCATCTGGTCAACTCGAAGCCTTGAATCTCCTGTTGCATTCCTTCAACTTGATGACTCGGGCAATCTCGTTCTGCTCGACCGAGGAAATGTTTCACTGTGGGAAAGCTTCGACTACCCTACCGACACTCTTGTAATGGGGCAAAGATTGCACGTTGGTATAGACTTGTTTGCTGGTGAATACCAGCTTTTGCTCACCGGTTTTGATGCTGTTTTGCAGTGGAATGGGATGACATATTGGCGGTTGTCGATGGACGACCGGGCTTTCAAGGACTCGAATGCACCCGCGTCTTTCATGTCTGTGAATGGCAGTGGTTTGTATTTGTTCAGAGACGATGGTTCAACGGTTGTCTTTAAGGTGACATTGGCTCCTATTAATGCTACAGGATTGGATTTCGTATTTGCAAAGTTGGGATCCAATGGGAAGTTCACAATTAGCAGCTACGGTGGGAACGAATTGGTTCAAAATTTACAACTCCCGGCTGAAGATTGCATAATTCCATCCATTTGTGGGGAAATCGGTTTTTGTGACACAGATAAAACCTGTTCATGCCCATCTGGTTTCCACAATGGAATCGGCAGTTGTGTGCCGATTGATCCGTTTTTCACTTTGCCTAAAGCTTGCAATACAAGTAATTCTTATGGTAATGAAACCAGTGATCAGTTTTCCTATATGAAAATTGGGGATGCCATAGACTATTTCTCAACGGATTTCATCGAGCCCCTAAGTCGACAGATTAATATATCCTACTGTCAACTGCTATGCTCTCAGAATTGTTCTTGCTTAGGGGTTCTCTATGGAAATTCTTCCGGTTCTTGTTATCCGATTCGAAACAATGTTGGATCCATCTTTTCGAGCATCTTTGGTCTTGGCCAAGAAGATTTTTCAGGCTACATAAAGGCCATGAATCAATCTTCTAATGTAGACCCGAGTTCTAAGACCGGTGCTGGTCGTAAATTCTCGGTAACAGGTTTGGTCCTACTGTCTTCATTGGGGGGTTTCGTACTAATTGTCATTGTTGTAGGGTTCTTATGGTGGCGAAGAAGAAAAGGGCATTCTGGGGCTGTAGTAGTAAGATTAGGCTCTAAGAACTCAGTTTCGGAAGAGATCGATTTATTATCTATTGCAGGTTTACCAGTGAAGTTCGAATACGAGGAACTTGCAACTGCGACGGACAACTTCAAGACACAAATCGGTAGCGGCGGATTTGGAGCTGTGTATAAAGCAGTTTTACCAAACGAATCAGTTGTGGCAGTGAAGAAGATCACCAATTTGGGAGTTGAAGGAAAGAAAGATTTTTGCACTGAGATTGCCATCATAGGAAACATTCACCATGTCAATCTTGTTAAGCTGAAAGGATTTTGCTTGAAAGGCAAGCAACGGTTTCTGGTACTCGAATACATGAACAAGGGATCACTGGACCGTGTTATGTTCGACAACGAATCATCGGTTCTCGAATGGAAAGAAAGATTGGAAATCGCTATCGGAACCGCACGGGCACTTGCTTATCTGCACAGTGGGTGCCAACACAAGATCATCCATTGTGATGTGAAACCAGAAAACATTCTGCTACACGTTGATGAACATTTAAACCAAAATTTACAGGTGAAGATGTCTGATTTCGGGATTTCGAAGCTTCTATCACCCGAACAGTCGAACCTGCTTACAACATTGAGGGGAACGCGAGGATATCTCGCTCCTGAATGGCTAACAAGCACTGGTATTTCCGACAAGAGTGATGTCTACAGTTATGGGATGGTTTTACTCGAAATTGTGAGAGGAAGAAGGAATTTCTCAATACAACTACAAAGCAACAATTCACATCATTCGCCATTATCGACTCCGAAACTCCAGAGACTGTATTTTCCATTATTGGCATTGGAAATGCATGAGCAGAAGAGATATGTGGAGCTTGTGGATCCTAGGTTGGAAGGGAGAGCAAAGAGCGAGGAAGTCGAGAGGCTTGTTCGAGTGGCCTTATGTTGCTTGCAGATGGAGACGTTCCGGAGGCCAACTATGTCGAATGTGGTCGGCATGTTGGAAGGACGACTTCCGGTCGGGCAACCGAGAATGGAATCGTTGAACTTTTTGCGATACTACGGCGGTAGATATGCCGAAGCAGTGACCATTTCCACTGATGGATGCTATGGGATAAGCAAATTCATTCTGGATTTTGATCACCAATAACACAACTGTTGGTTCATGTTTATTGGACTCTATTGTTATAATCGTGGATCAATACGTGCAATTCTTATATACTTGGATCTATATGAAAAACTTTTTAATCAATCATTTCGATGCATGTCCTGAGAAAAACATTGTAATAAAACCATATATTATGTATATAAAAAAAAGTAAACTTTTTAGTCAACATTTTCATTAAAAAAATGACTCGAACATGAAATAACTGAATCCAAAATAACACAAAAATTTAAAACCTAAATAGATAATATCAAACCAACTCAATCCTCCTAATTGATGAGTCAAATAAAAACCATAACCATTGCAATAAAACACAGAAATCCAATAGGAATTCCGAGGCAACAAAATCCAACGAACACACTCAATCTTTACATTTTTTTCACCAATTCAATCTTCAACAGATTCTTTTTGGAGTTATTGTATTATACAACAGCTTAAAGTTTGAACAACAACAAAAGTCATTTCTATCTTTCATTGTCTTTTCATCTGTTATTTTCTCACAACACTCTCTCAACCAAGAAGAATAAACTAAAAACGGGGTTCGACATTTCTCATCTCCTATGATAAAACATGAGGGTGAGGGGGAACGGTAACGGATGAAGCTATCTCCATCACTTGCTCTCATCCATGGGGTCATTACGGTTACATGATTGAAGTCTTACATTTTTTCCATCTTGCTGTGTTTCTCCGGACTCCGTCGTTTTAGAGACAGTATCTTCAAGTGCCTCAAGGAAAGATAAAACAGTGAACTTGTCTGCAAAACAAAAAGGAATTGGCGGTCAAATAATTAACCATGAAGCACCAGCGCATCGTCCGATACTAACAATACTAGCAAAGGTATACATAATTGGAACTGCAGACTACTCACATTTACTTGGATCGATACCGAACTGAGACAAATCTATCTGTCCGGTTCGAAGTACCTATAACAGAGAGAAAACAGCCTCGTGATATTGAACAGTGACATGTGAAATTACAAACAAATAATAGGATGGGTTCTAATTCCTCACATATGTAAATGAATCTACTTGCTGACGGAAAGGAGGGCTCTGGAGCAACTCTAACAAATCCTCTGGTGTCCATTGACCCTGAAACATCAACAACATCAAATCCGGAGAACATGAACAAGAGAAAGAAAACTGAACAATGAAACTATTTCATACCTCAGGTAAATATGATGCTAATTGCTCTTCCAGTGACAATGACTCGATAAATGGCATTATCAAATCTGGCTTCAAAATATCATCGAACCCCAAGCCTGGTAGGATAGAAAAGGCACAGAGGTGGAGTCGTGTCAAAGAAAAAGTGAAAAAATGTTTGACATGGTATCAAATATGAATAGTGGACAGCTCATGAGAAATAATAGACCCTTACACTGATAATATGAAGACTAACTCTATTATTACTTTTATAAATCTATTGGAAACATACTTCACATGAAAATACACAACGTTTAAACTCTTAATCAACTCCGGATGAAGCAAAACCAGCTTCTACGGACATATACCAACAACCGCCTCCCCCCCCCCCCAAAAAAAAAAAAAAAAAAAAAAACACAAGGTGCAAGAAAAAGTGACTTCAAACATCCACAGGAAGTAGATAACCCAGAAGCTATGGCAACTATAAACTCAACAGCTTCGGCATTAATATTACCAGATACTATTAAATATATAACAAAGAAAAGAATATCACCTCCATCTGGATCACCAGCTATCTCTGCAACAGGTATAACCACAAAACAACCACGTTAGAGCTCAAAATGATCTACTGCCTACTAGAAGACGGTAACAAGCATTCTGCAACTAATGAACTACATACCTGCTGGCCCGATACTGCTCAGTATTCTTTGCAAGTCTTCCAATTTAACTGGCCCTGAAGAAGAGGTTACATCACTAATAGCTTCAGCCCCTAAGTTCGGAACAGTCAAGTTTCCAGCTCTGAAAATTTTGGATACAAAATTCAGAAAAATTTGAACAAGTAGCTAATATATTGGGGGGGAGGGGAATAGGACAATAAGATTGCTTAAAGAAAAAAACATTATTAAATTGGGTATGTTCCTTCAATTTCATTTTAAGGAGGCAGACACAATATGACAGCAAATTACCCAACATATGCTCGTGTAAATATTTATACCAAGGTTGTTGCATGCTTTAAATTTAAAGCCAGGAAGTCTAGATGGAAATGGAATAACAGAATGGGGAATACCTAATCCGATTGAATAATGATAACATTACCCATTGGTTTGGCACTGAATCACAAATGGCCATCCTCGGCTTAGTTATGTCATTAAATTACTTAACAAAATCTGCTATCATGACATGATGATGATATATTAGAGCTCAAATTGCCAATGTGCTTTCAGTCTAAGTCAACCAAGGTCTATGAATAGAGGAGCCAGTGGGTACTTCAACAAAAACAACACTGATACATTCAATCTTGAAATTGATTCTAAAATCTAAGTCCTCTACCTAATATATTTACAAACACTAAAATCTCTAATTTCCCTAGAACTAATCCACCACAAATCATGTAAGTAGATTCCCCAGCATGTCTAATCTTGTTTTTTTAATACTAATTTTAATTAAAAAGTTCCAGAACAATTTTAATAGCGTATTGTTAAGTAATTGACAAGCAAGATACAAGGAACAGGATAAGCTAGAGCAAAAAAGACATCTGAAAACTAAGTTCATAACATTTAGCTTTTCAATTTGAGTTTGCAAAAACCAGTTATAGTAATCGTTCAGCGTGAATGAAAGGTATCTTTATAACAATAGCTTTACCTTGATGAAATATCATCTTCAACCATGTCTTCAGACACTTGCAATGGTTCGGAAGCATCAGGTTCTTCTACACCAAGTTCTTTTAAATATAATAATTAAAAAAGACAAAATCAGTTTATGGAAAAACTCCCCATATCCGCACCCACAATGAGCAATATATGAAGCCCTAGTCCACGAATATAGAGATTTTGATACACGGGGCAATAC
Organism: Hibiscus tridactylites; assembly: GCA_958450335.1. NCBI lineage: Eukaryota > Viridiplantae > Streptophyta > Magnoliopsida > Malvales > Malvaceae > Hibiscus > Hibiscus tridactylites. The sequence goes on from OY288268.1 coordinate 88,584,408, forward strand.
ACTGAAATCGTAAGACAAAGGAAGAGGGAGAAAAAAAAAAGGTAGAATCAAAACATGGCACCTGTGCATGCAGGGGTTTCCAATTTCACATACTGAAATGTATTACAAAAGATAAAGTTAAGTGTGAAGGGTCAGACTCGGGGAAACAAGAGACAGAATTTGATCAAGAAATCCATGTTTTATTATGTGATTACTTGCATCAGATTTGCGGGAACCGACACAGACGGACACTCACACACAAACGGATTGAGGCTAAGAGAGCCATGATTGATATAATTTAATCAACATAAAGTAAGATGAGGATGCTTCAAAACTAAAAATAGAAAAAAGGATCAGTGAAAGCAAAAAGTAAAAGATCAAGTAAACCAAAAATAGGAAAACCGCTGAAATCAGGTTGGAAATCAAAAGCAAGCTAAATGCACGAATGTATCATCTGTTGAAGTTAATAGGGGTTCATACAACAAAATGACATTAAGAGGAAATTTATCATATTATAAACATACAAAAGCAATCCATACCCAAGGTTAACCTCGACGACTAGGATGCAGATTTAATACTTCAAAGCATAACTTAAAGAAAAGTAATCCCTTTATACCTAAAGGTTGGTTGATGAAATTATTGACTGCAATACATAATTGTGAATCATCTTCGGCTTCCGGCTCCTGATAGAATAGTGAAAAAACAACGTATAAATAAATGACAGACACTTAGCTACACAGGAAGCAAATTGGTAAACCTAACCTGCATCCAGAAAAAGAACTTTCGGTCGTCGGTATTGAACTTTAATATGTAAACCCTGTCTGATGTTTGATTTACCTAAATTAACCAAGTATAATAATATTCAACGTTACTTAAATTAAAAGAGCTAATGGATTCCAATTTGATAATTAACTTTTAAAAAAGATTTAAAATAGTTCAAAGGGAATTCTATACCTTCTCAAAAACAGCCTCATCAGGGAAAATAATTTGATCCTACAATATGTCATGTCAAGGAAAAGGGAAAAAAAGAGCACCCACAACAGGAAAAAGAAAAGAAACGATATACGAGCATCTTTATGAATCAAGCAGTAATTACAGGGTTAGTAAGCATATAAAGTTAATCAAATGTCTGAACATTAACTGTGAAACTAAGTTGTTAAAGAAAAATAATAAAAAAAACATTTCTTAACCATATTAGTTAACTAGATGGAAATATAAAAAACAATGTGAACTATGAGAAAAACGTTGCCAGTGGCCCGTAACTAGCAAAGATGGACAACAGAGCAAACCATTTCAGCTATTAACAAGATGAGAAGACAAAACTAAGAGACCACCTAACTACATCATGAATGAAATGCATCATGCATGCATGTGTACAAACACACGCATGCGATATAGATTCTTGGACTACCAAATCAGGAGCAGCACAAAACAAAAGTCATAACTCAGACTGCTGTGATAAAACCTGCAAGCCTCAATGTACATGCACAATAATTTTTTTATATATAAAGTGAAGCAATCAAGCAACAAAGCAAACTATAGTAAGTGAGATACATCTTCAATAACATTTTGAGTCCGATCAAGCCACTGAAAATGAACCAGTCCCTCCTCACCCTGGAACAGAAAGGCAGTAAGCTCGCAACAGTTCCAGATAAAAATTAGTTAAAACAGATCAAATTTCACCATCTAAACACATAATGTACAAAACTAGTATAATCCAAAATATCAAATGATAAATACCCAAGCTACGCGAATGAGTCCTTTACGTGTATCAGGTACAACCCTTTTTCCTTCCAACAACATTTTACCAGCACGAAACTCCAGCAAAGTTTCCTGCCAATACATAATGGCGATTTGATTTCAAACACGATAACTTAAGACATCCATTCAATGCAGAAACCTTTATCCAAAAGATTTCAATTTGATTTTAAAGTAGTTAGCTGAAAACATTACCCGCATTGCTGGAAAAGCGTCGGCAAAAGACGAACTCATTTGCTATCCTTCTTTCAAAATCTTAAAAAATAATAAAAAATAAATTCAAAAGAATTCAAAACCCAAGGCAAAACAAGAGATGTAATTTAAGAAACTACGAAAGGAACGCAATAAATTAATGAAAAATTGTTCAACAAAACCCTAGAATCAGAGGTACAAGCTTTAAATAATATAATTTTTACTCTCAATCGTTAAAGGATTCAAAAGCAAACAATGCAATACCTGTTTATATATAGCTTAATCTGTTGCTGGATTTGATCAATTTCGATTGCATGTAAAATATTTTGTGAAGTGAACGGAACTGTAATTCTGTATATCAACAGCGGCCGACTTTTGGCTCTGCAAATTCAGACATTAACTTTTCCAATATTACGAAATTGGCATGGCGTTTAGGGTCTAATTCGAAATTGTAGTCCCTATACTATGAGGAAATTAAGATTTAATATTTTTATTCATTTTACTTAGAAACCCACACGTGATTAAACTTGAATAAATTTTATCACTCAGATCAAATTAAAATGAATAATCAACTAAAATTCTATAATACAAAAATGTTATAACACAGAATAATTAAAGAAAAATATGTTGATGCACAAGTTTGTATAAATTTTAGATTACATAAGTTTTTAATTTTAAGGTTTAGGGTGTAAAATTTAGGGTTTATGATTGAAATTTAGAGTTTATGGTTAAGGGTTTATGTGTTAGGGTTAGAATTTTAAGTTTTAAATTTTATAGTTTAAATATGAAGGGTTGTGTAAAAAAATTCACACAAATTGTGTATCGAAATATAACCCATAATTAAATACAATTAGCTTAATTTAATTAATTTTTACTTGTTTGTTCAAAAAAAAAACTTTTGTTTGTTAATGTGAAAATACTATTTATTGCCATATAAAATGGATTGACTGAGATTATGAATTATAATTTGCATATTATTATTATTATCCAATGATTATGTACATATGGATATGGGAGTAGGATAAAAAAAAGAATACAATCACACAATATAAGGATACTGCTAGCAAAACAAAATCAATATATTTATTAATGTAAAAATAAAAATAAAAATGTACCTCTCATTTTATTAAGAAATGTTTTTGTGATGGAACATGGATCCTCAATTACATCAATAAAAATTTATTAAAGATTGATGACGACTCCATCTGAGATAAAAATTACATCACCAGTGTCCCGAAATCGCTCCGAGACACCACAGTTCCAAAAGACGAATAAAGAGGAATGAAATATATTTTCTCATTACATCAAAGTTCAAACCTCAAACACAAGCCTTTAACTTTTAAATCAAATCTCATTATTAATTTCTTTTATTTGTTTCCTTTTATGAATGTTTTAAGGTAATCTGACCAAGAAAGCTCAAAATAGTAGTAATAGTTAATGATAACAAACTTCTCATTGGTACCCGTCTCAACTCGTCTCGGCTAAGTTGAATGTGAAGTAACAGCTAAGTTGCAGGAGCAGTGTTTAAAACTTCTCATCGGTACCCATCTCGACTTGTCTCGGATCATCTCCTATCATCAGCTTGCAGCAGTCAAGGGTTGAATAGCGGCAAGAGGGTTTACTTGGTACGAAAATGCAAGCTCCCACAAGTCTACCAAACACTTCTTTGCAAACAAAGTTTGTCTCTTTAAAGTCCTACAAACAACAAATGTATATCATGAAATGTCCATTTCCCTAAAAGTGCTAGGAATTCATTACGGCATCATATAGACTTTTCGGTCTGTTTTTCCTCGTTCAATTTTAGGTAAGCTGAATACATTGAAGCGAAAATGCAGAATTGCAGATACATACAGCATTAATTACAAAAGCATGCTTCTGGGATGGGTTATATACTGAATATCCTGTGTTTTTCAGGGTACTTAAGAACATTAAGTATGCTTCAACCTATTACAAGTTTATGAACAAATATTTCAGGGCAAAGAGTTAAATGTTATTTCAATTCGGGGAATATCAAAGAGATTATAACGGACTTAAAAACAATTTAACACACGGTAATCGTACAAAAGCAACGCTATCCTTGAGTATTCAAATATTTTATGAGAGCAACTAGCATGACTTAGACTGAGAAAAAGCAGCTACTAATAAAAAGCAAAATGGTAAACAACGAATCTATTCAAATTGCCGATATTTACATCCAAGGCATGCATGAAAAAACAAGAAGACAATCTTACCTCTGTAATGAAACTCCTTTCCTCCGAAAGATGTAATACACGAAAAGGATCAGACAGCCCATCAAAATTTTACCACTCGATATGACCATCCGATGATTACCGAACTTCAAAGTGATATTACGAAACCACGATAAAAAGCCATGCGGTTGTCCGTACAATTTCAAATTTGATTGCTTTGAATCCTTCTCTCCATTAAGCAGGTAGCTTGCCTTTAAACCTTTTGGTGTCCCCTCGGGTACATTTGGCCCCTTAGCAGAAGAATGAGATTCATAGTTTGCTAGAGGCGAATGTGACAAGGAGCCTTGTGATAAATGAGCTACCTTTGTGGAATATAGGGAGTGTAATCTTCTCAAAAGTTCCTAGAATAATACATAAAATGATAGTGAGTAGGAACAATACTCCTATATTCCACAAGAAAACTAAAATTATTCCCTCATTAATATAAACCAGGCATACTCAACACCATGTCAAGCAAACAACTCAATCTAACAGTGGACCAAGAGAAAAAAGGCAAACAACTCAATCGAATAGTGGACCAAAAACAACAAAAAAATATCTGTTTAGCATATATTACCTGTCGGTTTTTCTCAGGCAAAGCAGCTTGCTCAACCCAAGAGATTGCAAGATCGACATCACTGGAAACTTTTCCAAGAAGCATGACAGCATACAGCTCAACAACTTGAATATACTTATCAGCTCCCAAGACAAAATAACTATCACTTCCTTCCTTGAATTTCAAACTTGTCTTAGCACTAGTAAGGACATAGTAGTGTTCATCCACGTATCTCCAATTGTGAAGGAACTCCTCAAGAAATTCCTTGGCTCCCAAAGTTGAACCTTCTGATAATTGGAAACATACCCTGAAATTTCAGAAATGGAAGGAGATTTAGCACCGTTGTCCTAGAGGTTCTAAGATCCTATACTATTACTAAGGCTAAAGTTTATTGTGTGTACGGTACAATGGTAAATCAAGATGACTGGATGGAGCATTTAAACTAGACCATATATAATATAATAAAGGTAAGGGTGAATAACAAAACTTCCATTCACAAGTGAGACCTCAACAAGTATGGCAATGTCACACTGCAACAAGATTAAATCTCTAGCCTCAGAAAGAAAGAGGGGTGTTCATGGTTAACCAAAATAAGTGCATAAAGTAGAAGAAAAGAAAGGTTCCTCAGTTGACTTTAAAACAAGCCAAAAATGAAACTTTAGTAGCTTATTTCAGCCAAAAAAAAAATACTTTAGCACCTATTGCAAAAAAGAGACAGTTTGGGCACTTATTTTGTAGTTAAGCCTAGAAGAAAAGAAAAAATTACCCAGTAAGAAGAACTTGAACAGGAATTGCTTCAACTGAAACAAACAAAGTTTTGAGCTCATTCAGAATAGTAGATGTCCTGCATAAGACAACAAGGTAATCAACTATAATAAACTAAAAAAGAAAGGTACAGAATTTTCTTTTTTACTTTCCCTCCCACCAAACAAAGAAAAGGGAAGGTAGCAGGCTAGCAGCTGTACCTGGAGAGTTGTTTCAAGGACTGAACCAAGACCATACCAGCGGCATCCATGGCTTCATACGAATCGAACTCAAAATCATCAACAACGGAAAGATTGGGTCGGCCTATTTTCTTTAATATGGAAGAAGCTAATGACGCAGCCTCCTCATACATGGAGCAAACCAATAAGCTTTTACAAGAATCAAACCAAATTCATCAATAAAGACGCACGAAACTTTAATTTAAAACAAAATTTCTCAAATTAATAATCGGGATTACCTTTCGGAACGCTCAATCTCTGCCCAAATTGCGTCAGCCATTTTGGGAGTCTGATAAAATTAGGGTAAAATGAAGATAGTGAAAGAACGCAACGCTTTGTATTCAATCGATCCTAAATGTGAATTTATCTTCACTCAGAATCAGAATTGATTAAATTCGAATAAATGATTCAAGACAAACATTGGATCAAAAAAAAAGATTCAAGACAAACAAATAATTACCAAAATTCTGAAGGAAAAAAAATCAACGATTCATCCGTTCATAGTGTGTCTGATTTTTTTAAGCTTTGATTAAAATCAGTTAATTTAAATATTTAATAAATTGCGGGTTGTGGTGAAAATTTTTATTGAGAAAACTATACAGGTGGTTCCCAAACTATTACTATTTTCTTATTTTAGTCTCCAAACTATGTTTTTTGGTAAAATCGTCCCTTCTGTTACATAGTTTTCCTATTTTGGTCCCCGGCGTTAAATAGCTAACGGTTTTGTTGACGTGGCATTTTTTTAAGAGGAGAGAGAAATGATTAAAAAATATTTAAAAAATGCCACGTCAGCAAAACCGTTAACTATTTAACGTCGGGGACCAAAACAGGAGAACTATGTAACAGAAGGGACTGTTTTGCCGAAAAACATAGTTTAGGGGCTAAAATAGGAAAACGGTAATAGTTTGGAGACCACCGGTGTAGTTTTCCCATTTTTATTTTAGAAAACTCTTTTTTGGCAGTTTTTTAAGTAAAATATTTATAAAGACTCTTTTGTCCTTAATAATTATATTTTTTAGTAATATAAATTTAAATAATTAATAAAAATTTAAAAATAATTTTTACCGACAAATAAATATAATTTTATTAAAATAAAAAATAATATATAGATTAATATATACATTTAAATTTAATAATTATTAAAATTATACTAAAAAAGAGAATTTCACAAATAAAAAATAATATATACACTCTTCATATATGTTTAGTAATATATTAAAAATTTAATTTTCATGATCCAGTTATTATTAATAGATACAAAATATTAATAATAAATAAGTTATTCAAACAAGTATTAAATATAATCATGTCCTTATATGTCATTTTGCTTGTTCAAATAATCAAACAGTTATAGCTTATAAGCTACCAGTTAATTTTACCAAACATTTCTATACAATCAGCTAACGCAATTCGCTAGTCAAATCAGCTAATATTATCAGCTATCAGTTAATGTAATCTGCTATAAGCTATCCGCTAATTGTCAAACATAATTTATATATATATATATATATTAAGTAAAAGAATAAACATTATAGTTTATTAAAAATGTAGGTATTTTTTTAAAAGTTTACCGAGTACAAGCAATACACATTCCTATAATTATAAGGATAAAGTGCACTAGTGGTTATCGAATTTTTAGAGCGAATTTATATTAGTCATTAAATTTTTATTGAGGCCACCTAACTTTTAGTTTGTTTTCATTTTGGTCTCTATCGTTATCTTCGGTTAGAAAATGCTAACGTGGCCCATAATTTTTCTTTTCCTCAATAGAATAATTATTTTAGGTCCCACTACTGATTAAACCATCACGTCATTATCATTTGTTTCTATGAATCTTTTTCTTCCTCTTCTTTAAGGATAAAACTGGTTGTTTTGACTGAAAGTCGGTGGCAATGGCTATTGTGACGGAGTGTCAAAGAGATCCACCGCCGCTACTGTCCGTCAAAAAAATCAAGAAAAAATTATTAGAACTCGCTTTAGTTTTACTATTCGATTGTCATCTTAATCTTTTCGTATCTTGTTGATTCTTCATTTCTAACCTTATTTTCACCGTAGTTTTAATAAAGATTTTTCTTCAGGTACATTCCGTCGACATGGTAGTAGTGGCAGTGCTACTGATATTAAGTCAGTTTTAGTTTTTTTTTATCCGATTTTCATGGTACAATAATAGAAAGTGGGCAGTTGTTATTGCTGGATTAAATCATGATGATTCTTTCTTTGAGGCACACTGCACCCATGCATTTCTATGTTTACGTAAGTTCCAGTTCCATGTGAACTCCGTGCTATATATCTGCTGCTATTCTCCGAAAAGTATTCAGTTTTGGCGAGAGAAGACATTTGAAGAATAAGTAGAAGAAAGCTAGATCAAAAAGAAAAAAAAAAGAGATTTGGCAAAGAAGATGGTGATGACATATGGATGGTTTAATTATTTTTATACACATTATTGCGTAAAGTTTTCGTAAGTATGTTAATTTTAGGGTTTAGTGATTCTATTTATGTTTTGTGGGTTTAAGTTGTAGTTTTTGTAATTTATGATTTAAGGTTTAGAATTTTAAAGTTAAGAATTTATATTTTACGATTTATGCTTAAAATAGACAAGTTGTATAAAATAAATTTTTACCCAACATGTGTATCAAAATATTTCTCTTAAATCTTATATCACACCAGCATATTAAAAAAATAAAAAAAATAAAACATTTTTCTTAAATAATATCAATTATTGTTTTACCAGTGTTAGTAAAAAGAATGTACACTGGTCAAGCCTTTGGTCGCCTCAACCCGAAAAAATTGAAAACTTTCACCTGACCTCAACTTGATTCGATATTTGACGACATTTCAGTACCTGACCCAAATTCAACCCAACACAAATAAAATTCTCCTATTTTAATTGAGATTAAATGAAGAAAAAAAATTATATAAGACTTGTTTGGCAAATAGCTGATAGTACATAGTGGATTAAATTAGTTGATAGCAGATAACTTATAGCATTAGTTTATTTGACTAGCGAATTACATTAGCTGATTATATAAAATGGCATATAAGGACATAATTAATTGATAACTGATAGATGTTTGATTATTTGAATAAACAAAATAGCATATAAGGACATAATTATATTTGATACTTGTTTGAATAACTTATTAGTTATTAATATTTTGCACCTATTACTTAAATTAGATTATAAAAATTATTTTTTTAATATCATTACTGAGCATATATGAGGATGTACATATTAATTTTTATTTGTGAAATTATCATTTTAATATAATTTTAATAATTATTAAATTTAGATGCATATATTAATTTCTTATCTATGAAATTATATTTTAAATATAATTTTATTAATTATTAATTTTTTATGATTTTTTTTAAATTTTATTAGTTAACCAAATTTATGTTATTTAGAGAAACTTTTATAATTATCAAGGACAAAATAATTTTTATAAGTCTTTTATCTAGGGATGGTCAAATAACCCGAACCGACCCGGTCGAATTTTTAGTCTTGAATTTCGGGGGGCGGGCGGGTTATTTATAGTGTTGAGTCGGGGCGAGTCGGGTATATGCTAGAAATTTCTCGCCCCACCCTGCCCGGTATATATTTATTTATTATATTTATAAAAATATCACTATATATAAAAATTTTATGGTTGTTAAGCTAATTTTTTTTTGTTTGTGCTTATCGTAAAAAAATTAGATGTTGTTCAAGTTTTAACGTATCTTATTATGAAGGTCAATGATTCAAATTTATTTTTTAAATATGTAATTTTTCATGTGTGTAATTTAAAATTAGTTTTTATTTTATTTTTATATAGGTTTAAAGTCTTTTGAAATTAATTTTTGTGACCGTAATGGTGGACTAATTGGATCTAACTTTTATCGTCGTCGGAGATTAAGTTTTTTTTTAATTTTTCGGGTCGGGTCAGGTTTATGAGTTGGTATATAGGGGCGGGTAAACTAATATTTTAATCCGGAGTGAGGTCTGGTTTAGGGGATTATAGGTCGGGGCGTCTAAAAAACTAACCCACCCCGCCCCGTGCCCATCCCTACTTTTATCCAAACTTCTAACTTAAAAAGCTCCTAAAATGAATTTTTTAAAATGAGAGTTTTCACCTCAATCTGCTATTACAATCTTCTATTTTTCAAACATCTAAATTAGTAAAATTGACTAGTTAAACCTCTAAAAGTACTCCAAACTTCTAATTTTAGCTCAAAAATTATTTACCAAACATGACCATAGTAAAGAGCATTATTATAGTGATCTTTAAATATATAGAGATGAATTATATTATTATCTTGGATCGGGTAGACATTTTTCACAAACTCAAATTTCACTTGACTCGACCCTTATATATAAAAACATATAAAATTATCAGAACTCATCATTAGGGGTGTTCATTTCGGATATCGGATCGGATCCGATTCAAAAAATTCGGATCACCTAAATAGCGATCCGTATCTGATCAGAAAAAATCGAATATCCGAAAATCTGGATATTCGAATTTTCAGATCAGATACTCGGATATCCGAATATATGAAATTTATTTGATTTTTTTAATTTAATGGTTCTATCGATGAAAAATTTAGGTTTTCGAATATAAAAATCAATAAATTATTGAATATAACAATATTTGTATCCATAAAAATTTTAATTTTTCATATATAACAAGTAAAAATATCGAATATAATAAGATTTATACCTATAAAAAATTGAATTTTCGGATATCGGATCCGAAATTTTTAGATATCCGATCTAAATTATACGAAAAATAAAAAAAACATATCAAATATACAAAATTTCAGATTGAATCAACGGATCAATCGGATCGAATTTTTTTAAACATCCTACTTATAATATTCGGATAATTGAACTTTTATGATTCTACACTTGATGAACAAAATCTTTTATTTGTAGTTGAACCGTAAATGAATATTGGTTGGAACTAAGACCACATTCATAAATATCCTGTTCCTAGTCAACTCTCTTGAACTTTATACTTACAATATTTCCATAAACCCTAAACTATTAATTAAAAATCTGAAACAATTCCCAAGTTTTCAACTTAAATAAGGAATATGACAGATAAAGAAGATTTATGAACAAACGTAACACATGCATAGCCTTTCGTTGAAACAAACCCTTTTAACAACTCCAATCTATTCTTAGCAAGTTGATCTTCAAAGCCACCCAAATCCCCACCATTTCTCATTTTTCCCCTTTTGGTTCCATTCCGGAGCTCGAAATCCCACCGCTCCTCCGCATTGCCGGTTCCTGGCGAAGGGCGCGCATGCGCCGCCCTCCATCACCGTGCGTCATCCAAACCCTCCGCCATGACCACCTTTCACCTTCAGCTTATACTGTTATTAATATCGTCACTGCTTTTCGTTTCTTCTTATTCATTATCCGAACCCGAAAGACTCTTGAAATTCAAATCTTCTTTAACCAATGCCGGTAAACTGGATTGGGAGAACAACTCCAAGCCGCCGTGCAGCTCCCACCGCTCGAGTTGGGTCGGCGTCGTTTGCATGAACAGCTCCGTTTTGGGTCTGAGACTCGAGGGGATGGGGCTGTCCGGCACCATTGACGTCGGCGCATTGACCGGGTTTCCAAACTTGAAATCCCTGAGCTTCATGGACAATAATTTCGAAGGTTCCATTCCGGATTTTAGAAAACTTAAGACCTTGAAATCGCTTTACTTGTCGAAGAATCGGTTTTCCGGTGAGATTCCGGCGAATGCATTCCAAGGTTTGATTAGGATGATGAAGCTGTATCTGTCGGAAAACAAGTTTACAGGTGAGATTCCTTCGTCAACGTTGGCTCTTCCTAAGCTTAAAGAGATTAAACTCGATCGGAATCGGTTTTCGGGTCGGATACCGGATTTTAAACAGAGGAACCTACAGGTGGTGAATCTCTCGAATAATGCATTGGAGGGTCCTATACCTCAAAGGCTTAGAAAGATGAAAACCACCATGTTTGCCGGTGAGTAATTAAAACCAAGTCGTGTTTATTATGATTACAGACGAAACGAATGTTATAAATATTTGCCATGCATGAACATGAAACATCATATATCATAACTGGGGAAGGAGAAGAGGTTGCAGAAAAGAATTGACACCTCCAAATTTACCCAAGACTCATAATTTATATATTTTGGCCGGAGACAACTTGATGATAATAGTATGCAGGGGTCGGAGTTTGAATTGAACTATGAAGGAATAAGTTTTTGATTAACTTTAGAAAGTATAAATCTTTAAAAAAAATAATTAAACCATAAAATTAAAAGAATTAATGTTTAATTTTACTAATTTTAAAATTAAAAACTCTTAAAAAGTTATTGAACTAGAAGAGTGAGGAATCAATATTTCATTTCATTAACTTTAATTAACATAGTCCTAAAAATAATGAACCAGTTTAATTTTGAGAGAGACAAAAGTTTAATTGTAAATGTTTTAAAATTATCAATAATTGCTCATTTCCTTGTGTCCTGGTGGCAAAGGTTGATGTTTATCGTCCTTTGGGACCTGGAACAGATGCTACCATTGCATCACACCAGCATATTAAAAAAAATAAAATTATCAATAATACAAAAATGTAATTAAACCATTAAATTTGAGAAAAATCTTACTCCCATCCCATGTGTGTAGCATCGTCCCTAATCGTATGATTTCAACTTTTTTAAAGTTATGTCGAATCAAAATACATTTAAAAGCAAATTTTTTACTTTTTACTAAATGGTATTACAATAATATTTTTAAATTAAATATTATGATTTAAACTCATAAAATCATAATTTCTTTAATATACTAAGTGTATTTAACATTCATACTATTCGTCTAAGAAAATGTCGAATTTTTTACCATTCGAGTGACGATAATCTGCATGAACAACTTATTTACGTAGTTTAGAAACGCTACCATTTTCTTTGATTACATGCAGGCAATAAAGATCTTTGTGGAGCACCATTGAAGACAAAGTGTGACCCCCCTCCTCCTCCCCCTTCCCCTCCACCTCCACCTCCACCCAGCCCCACCCCCCCTTCTTCCCCACCGTCCACTACCCAAGCCCCGGCCCCGGCCCCTTCATTCGACCCCATGAAGTCATCATCAATATGGCTTATTATAAACATTTTCTTAGCTGGGGCATTCATAATATTCTTCATACTTACCATCCTCTTAATCAGCCGGAACAGAACGCAACCACCGTCTTCGGTGGAGGCACCGCCTCCAACATCGAAGAAAGCAGAGTCCGTACAACTTTGTTTCTTGGTGGACGACAGAGAGAAGTTTGACTTAACACAGCTACTGAGATCTTCGGCGGAGGTATTGGGCAGCGGAAGCTTCGGGGCGTCGTACAAGGCGGCGACACCGACAGGGCCAATAATGGTGGTGAAGAGGTTCCAACAGATGAACAACGCCGGGAAAGAAGAGTTCCACGAGCACATGAACAGCTTAGGGAGATTAAGGCACAAGAACTTGCTCCCCATCATTGCTTACTTCTACAGAAGAGAAGAGAAGCTTCTGGTCTCCGATTTCGTCCACAGCGGCAGCCTGGCGGTTCATCTCCATTGTCAGTCATTCATTACCTGAAAATATAGATATAGTATTAAATTGTAGTTGCGGATACAGTCACGACGTCGCGGACGTAGTTACCGCGACATTCAAAACCGTTACCTTGCGTTGCTGCTGCGGCTGCAATTTAATACTAAAACCATGAATTTCACCACCTAACAGCCTGCCTCTTCTTCCTGCAGGTCACCAGGCTCTCCGGCAACCGCCTCTGGCCTTGCCGACACGGCTGAACATCGTGAAAGGAGTAGCCAAAGGCCTGGAATATCTGTACAAGGAGTTACCCGGTCTGGTAGCACCCCACGGCCACCTGAAATCCTCAAACGTTCTTCTCAATCAATCACTCGAACCCCTTCTCACAGACTACAGTCTGATTCCGGTGATGAACCAGGAGAGTGCTCAGGAACTCATGGTGGCGTACAAGTCGCCGGAGCACATAAAATCCGGCAGAATAACAAAGAAAACCGACGTGTGGAGCCTTGGGGTACTGATTCTTGAGATTTTAACAGGAAAATTTCCTGCAAATTTCTTGCAGAAGGGAAAAGGAAGCGATGAACAGGATTTGGCGGTGTGGGTGAAGTCCATTGTGGGTGATGATCCTGAAGATTATGAGTCGAAAATTGATTTGATTTTGGACAAGGAAATGGTGGAAATGAATGGTGGTGATCGTGAGTTGGTTGTCGAGTTGTTGAAGATTGGACTGAGTTGCTGTGAATCGGATGTGGAGAAGAGATTAGATTTGAAAGAGGCCTTGGAGAGAATTGAAAGATTAAAGGTTGAAGTCGAGGAAGAAGAATAACGTTGATGTTGTCCACATCTCATTTGAAATTAATAATTGATTTTCCTTTTAATTGAATTGATTCTTTTATGGTTAAATTATGTTTTAAGTCTCTATATTCTTTGTACATTTGGAATTGGTCCTTTACTTTTATTTCAAAAAAAAATCTTCTACAAATAAGTCTACAACGGGCGACGAACACCGCTATATACCATCATTATTATTTTTTTAAAATTTGGTATAATACATATTTTATCCACATTATATATACATAATTAATCTGTTTGGAGGAGTAAGTTTAGGGTCGGGTAATTATTGTATTTGAATAATTCGTCCCTATTTGTCTAGATGTTGTCGTGTTGGTAGGGGTAAGGCTGAGCTGCAGCAGATTGTTTCGCTAGGGGTTGGTTGTCTGGTATGGTGATTTTAGATCCTCTTTGTTGTACTAGTATCTGAGGTTTTTAACCTCCTTTAATAGATTAATATTTTTGTTGAGCAAAACAAAACAAAAAAACAAATTGATATGTATTTTTCGATTAAATCAATAAAATTTCTAAATATTGATGATTAAATTAATTGTTATGAAATTATATATTAAAATTAAGATCAAATTGATAGTTTCTTTTAATATTGAGAGTTAAGTTAGTTGAATTATTTTGAATTAGGACTAAATTGATTGAATGAGTAAATAATGATGACTAAATTGATTGCATGTATACATAATGAGGACAAAATATGTAATTATACAAAATTTAAAAATAATAATGTGCAGTGGTCTCTAATATTAGTGGTGTTCGTCCCCATTGTAGAATTATCTATTTTTTTAGATTTAAAAATTCAAGTTCAATTATTAATACTGTTAAAAATTCTATTAAATTTGTTTGTATGATTTTTTTAAATAAAAAAAACTAAAGGCCGTATAACAAAAAAATGACATAAATTAAAAAAAATCTTTAAGGATACTAACTATTGTACTTAAAATTTTAAATCTGAAAAAATAGAAAGAGTAAATTCCTGAAAATAAATAAAGGGACTAAATTTTAAATGTACAAAGATGAACCCTATAACGAATATATATCTAGTTTTGAATATGTATAACTTATTATTAAATTGTTCGAATTTACGTCACTCTTGTCTTATTTTTTAAAAATATTTTAATTCACCTCTCAGTCTCAAACTTTTCTGAATCAATAACTGAACTAATACTTTAATCAATTTATAAAAACTTGAGAGATCTTATTTACAATTTTTTTCATGATTTTTTATAACGAAACCCTATAGAATTGATTATGAACCCTAATATATCAAACATTTCACGGAATTAGTAGAAGAACAAAGATCTCCGTAAGCTATGTTGTTTAATCGCCAAGTAAAACAAAAGGAGATTAATAACGGAAAGCAAAACCCAAGAAAAATCCAAACACGGACCTTTCTCCACGGCGGCGGTACCGGAAGACGGCGACGAGGAGCGGCAATGGACGATTATCACCAGTATCAAGGAGGTCAAAAGGAGAGCCAATCGCGCTCCCGGTTGAGGCATTTTGGCGGTTCCGACGTCGACATTAGTGACTGAGTTGACGACGACGCAAGCGCAGCGCGGAGAAGAGAAGCGGATAACGGAAAGAACGGCGAACAACGCCGCCATAACTGGAAGTGGCACCGGTTTTTCAAAAAAAATCTCGAACATGCGCAACATTTGTTAACGCGATTGATACTCACCCTCACCGGTCATCCACCACCACCATCAACAACGACAGAGATATGCAGAATCCGATTGATCAGTTTCTTGTTGTTTAGATTTTAATTTCGATTTTTGACGATCGGGGTTGGTTATTTTGTTCCCGCGATTTTCAAAATTGAATTCTAATTGGGGAGTTGAGTGTTCATATCTTTACATCTACAAACCGACTAACCGTTGAAAAGATAAACTAGGGATGGCAACGGGGCGGGGCGGGGCGGGTTTTTGGCCGCCCCGAACCCGCCCCGACCTATAATATATTATACCCGACCCCGCCCCGCCCCGAATTAAAATATTATTTTACCCGCCCCGACCCGCCCCGATACAATAATCTTTAAACCCGACCCCGCCCCGACCCGCCCCGAAAAATTAAAAAAAAATTAATTTTCGCCTACGGTAAATATTAGATTCGACCAATCTTACACCACAATCACAAATTATAGTTTCAAAGGACTTTAAACTTATATAAAAAAATAAAATAAAACTAATTTTAAATTATCCACATGTTAAACTACATATTCAAAATAATAAACTTGAATCTTTAACCGTTAGAATCGAATATATTAAAACTTGAACAACATCTAACAAAATTTTACAATAAGTACGAACCAAAATAAAAACAAAAAATAGCTTAAAACTCATAAAAGTGTTTAAATAAAATGATATTTTTTATAAATATAATAAAAAATATATATAAATATATAAAAATGTACCGGGGCGGGTCGGGGCGGGGAATTTCTAGCAAATACCCGAACTCGCCCCGCCCCGACTTCATGCCTTTCACGCCCCGCCCCGCCCCGCCCCGATCCCCGAAATTTTAGAAAAAATACCCGACCGGGTCGGGTCGGGGCACCTCGGGTCGGGTCGGGGCCGGGTATTTTTACCATCCCTAAGATAAACTAAATATATTGGTTAATTTACGATGCGAGTCCTTAAACTCTTTATACGATTGGAATTTAATTCTTTTTACTTTTATTTTCATGAAATAAGACTCTAAATTTTCTTTTAATTTTTAAGTTAATTGCATCACATTCCATAGACTATAACTCTTATTTTAAGCTGGTCTTCAAATTATTAAACATTTCAATTCATTCTCAACCATAACTCTTCATTTTAAACTGATTCAACGTTTTAAATATTCTAGCTTTATCCAAAAATATATAAGAATCATATCGCATATTAATAAAATTGTTATAAAATTGTTAAACACATTTAATAAGTTTGTGTGAACTAACACAACTTTTGTATCAAATTTTTTCTCTTATTTAACTCAAGATTATTGTTTGATATATAGACAATGTAATTTATTTTACACAAAAATACTTATTTAAAATTTCATAATCCTAAAACTATAAACTCTAAACTATAATCTCAAACCCTAAACTAAACCTTTTTAACCCTAAAACAAAACATTCATATAGCCTATAATTTATTATTTGATATATTATCCACACAAAAAATATTTACAAAAACTCAAATCCTATTTATAAACCCACTTTAATTTAAAATTTAAATCCCTCGAACCTTCTAAATTATAACCAATAATATACAACTCTTACCTAAATCCAATTTGTTAACCCTAAAATAAAATCTTACAAATTAATTTTATTTCATCGTATAAAATAATAATCCATTCAATATAACCACTAATATTTACCCATCACCCAAACAATTCAAATTAGTTATTGCAGAACTCATTAAGAATACAACTCTTTCAATCTAATTTCTAGTAACGTGAATGATCTTAAATACTCATCCCAAACAACATTTCGAAGAGAATGGCACAAAGAAATGAAGATCAAAGTTCCAATTTATGCATATCAACACCACATACACCTATAGTTCTTTCTTTTTACCCATAAATAGCGAGCTTTGAACAATAAAAACAAACAAAAGAATCAAGATATAGAAAAACCAATAACAAGCACTTTTGGAAATGGATTTATATAAACATGAGTAAATGATTTTGGTATTCACCAGCTCTAACTAAGATATTGTATTAAAAACACACCCGAATTCATGACCTGTTAAGACGTCAAGAAAAAAATCCGAAACATTCGAAGCCGGTACCGACCCCGACTTCTCCATGTTCTATTTTCAGTTTTGTGTTAATATTGTCAGTCTCGAAAAGCAGAGGAGGAATGGCTAACTACATCAGTTCAGACTTGATGCAGCATTCGACTCGTCATGCTTTTGGCTACCTGAAGGATCTGAGCGAAAAAAAAAGAAAGTAATCAGAGACCACTAAAGCATATAATCAAATGATCTCAAATTCCCAAAAGAGGGGCGTATTTCGGGTTGATTGTCATTCGAATTTAAGTCATTTCAATTTTCAAGTCCGGTGGTGAACGGATTCGGATTGTTAACCTGAGTCGGGTTGGGTTTTTGGATTAGTGTCAAATTTGGCATATCTAGAATAGATGGATATGAAGATTCTTACTTTCATTTCTTCGAAGTTTAAACATTCTCGAAAAGAACTTGCTGACGGGTGTTTCTGGAACAGGTATAAACTTCCCAATGAAAGCAAGTGGCCAACTGATTTAAAAACGAAAAACGGTAATTAGATGATGAACTGTGAAGAATAATAATCAAAAGTGGGATGATTCCATTCGAATATATATGTATATATATAATTTTTAACTTTAAAAGCTATCAACCTGATAAAACCAATAGCAATTGATACCAGCCACAGCTGCCAGCTAAGCTGCACGGTTTTGGCAAACTTCCCGAGGAACTCGACAATAACAGCCTGGACAACGGAAAGAGGAATGTAGAACCAAGAAAAATCTAGAAAATAAATGCCAATCAGATTGAGTGCTAGTAAACAAATATCACCTGAAGTATTATGGTTATTGCCACAATTCCGATGAACAGATAGTTTTTACTAAGTCCTCGGAAAATGTTAACTTCATCAGGCTTACGAGCATTGAACTCGTTAAAGATCTGCAATTGACATAAGCGACATTCCCATTAATCCATTGTAGTTATTTGCATAATCATGTTCAAGCTAGTTTGGGTCACTAAATTAAGCTCCATTAAAAAGATCACAAAAAAGATCGACCAGGGAAGGAAAAGAACATTATAGCAGTAACTACCGCAATATAAAACATGAGAATTTCTATTCTAAGACGATAGGTTCTAGCAGCATGAAAAAAGGTTAAGCGCCCTAAGCAGTCCTACATTATATCAATCAGGACAGAATCATTCTTAAACTGACTGGGTCATCGAATCTTATTTGAGTAGTTGTTGCTTACTTGACAAAGGACAAATGCGTTGAATATCAGTGTATTCTTCACTCTGGTAGCATGCTCACTGCTTTCATGTTCCAGACGCAATATCCTCTTGCCGTCAAAATTGAGAATGAGCAGGACTGTCACTTGATATACAGCCTGAAATTTCCACGGACAATACCGGCTTAGTAAAATCACCATCCTTTTGCCATGAGCCACAGTAACCAGGAGAACAGCATCATTTAGGAGAGTACGGCAATTAAATAAAATTGCAAAATAGTAACATCTAGGAAATAATAAATTGGTCTGCATTATATCAAAGATTACCTGTAGAAGCAAGTTCCTCCACATGATATTAGTTATAAGAGGTTCCCTGACAAACAAAACAAACATTTTTTAACAAAATCATGATCATACAAATGCCACGTACTAGCCCTAAAGATAAGATTTGCCGAGGAATAGCCCTTGGCACCTGATAATGTAGGTTAAGAATCAAGATTTAATCAAAATCTTATACCTTCGGCCAACAGGGGGCCGGTGCATCAGGTGGTCGGTTGGAGGTTCGGTAGCCAATGCTAATGCTCCAAGAGTATCCATTATAAGATTGACCCACAGAAGCTGCACAGAGTGAAAGTAAATTAAATACTCATCTATTCGTAAGAATTGATAGAAATAATGCATACAAGCACAAAGCGAACAAACCTGCACAGCATTCAGTGGAACATCACCAGATGAAACAGCGGCCACAACATTTATAACAAGAGCTGCGACATTAACTGTAAGTTGAAACTGGATGAACTTTTGGATATTTGCATATACAGATCTACCCCATCTGACAACCTGAAATTCATAAGATATTCATGATTATGTTGATTTAAGAAAAGAAACTTGTAATATTGATGATAAGTAATACAATGGGAAGAAAGGAATAAAATACCTTCACAACTGAAGCAAAGTTATCATCCAAAATAATGATATCTGAACTCTCTTTTGCAACTTCGGTCCCTTGAATACCCATTGCAAGACCGATGTCAGCCTGTGGTCCAGAGACAAAAACTTGGTACATTAATGATAATCACATGCAACCATGTTTAATGATTAAGATCGTCTAGCCTTGATTCCATTGCCAATAATTGCAGTCAAATAAGGTTGGTGTAACCATCTTTTGGTAACTTTATATAATTTGCATTGCACTCCAAGTGGAATCATTTGGCTTAGAGTTTCAAATTAAATTGTCTTACATTCAGAAATGAAAAATGTTTTCTTTTTAAGTGATAAAAAGTAGAAAATCCTAAATGACATATTAACAAAACAGTACTTTAAGTATTCTGTTGATAATAATTTATCTCAATGACCAAGAAAAAGAAAAGAGACTGTCAGACCTCATGTAGAGCAGGAGCATCATTGGTGCCATCTCCAGTTACAGCAACAACATGTCCCCTCCTCCTTAATGCTTGCACAAGCAGAAGTTTATCGTTGGGCGATGATCGTCCCATCACCTATGCATCAATAACATAATTAATTTGAATTTTATGTTCATGTTTTTAGACCGCACGGCAAATTCAGAAAATGAAAGCAGAACCAGAGCATACAGATAATTTCTCAGCAACTTCTTCCCTTTGTGAATCAGTTAGAGAACGGAAATCTTTCCCCTCAATAAGACTATGCTCAGAACCATCCGCATCTGACGACAGTATTCCACACTCTAAAGCAATTGCCCTTGCTGTTTTAAGATTGTCACCAGTGACCATCCGTACCTATGGCACACAAATGGAAAATCTCAGAATTACTCGTATTAACATAATCAACCTCCAACATCATACCAGCTTTAAAGATTAAAGGAGATCACAAAGAGACCAATAATCAAATCTCATAGAAGGTAGGGAAATATAACGATACAATGACATTGAAAGCAAAATGACTTTTTTGTATAATAATCAAATCTCATAGAAGGTAGGGAAATATAGTAAAAATTAACTCAAGGCACCACAAAAAAATGGTTTTAAGTCATGGTTTTAATAGTGATTAGTTATAGCATATAAATAATTATACCTTTACACCAGCCTTTTGGCATAACTTCACTGATTCTTTGACACTAGGCCGACAAGGATCCTGCATAAATTCTCAACGTAATTAAAGAACATATTACAAATCAAGCAAAAACTAAATTCGTAACTGTACATGAATGTTGAAACAACTAAGCCTTTCTAAATATTTAACGTAGCCAAATGAATCAAATTAGGTCAGCTCAAGAAACGTAAAAGTCATTTTTTTTACAGTTTCCAACCCTATCCACTTTGTTCTTCCCCTCTGTTAACATGGGTATCATCCTTTAACTGAATATTCTGATGAGATTCTGTAGTCTCCTTTTACATGTCCAAATCAAATGAAATTGTTTTCAGATATTGTCAGAGGATATACTGCTTCTCCCTTCAACACTTATTCCCAACTACATTGGGAATTAACACTTATACGCTCAACATTCAAATTAATAATACATTGTTGGTCTCATAGCTGTTTTCAACTTTTTTTAACTTCTTGCATTCTCCAATTGAAGGCAGCACTTCACTCACAAGAAGACATAAATTTGCAATTCAAAGATGAACACTTGTTAGGGATGAAAATATATAGTAGAAATGAGAAAAAAAATGATGGTAAAAGAAGCCGTGGAGAGTAGTAAAGATCAGACATAAGGACTTCCTTAATTGCTAATAAATTTAGGTGTTTTCCATGAAAGGCAAAATTGGCAAAGGGTGAAAAATACTATTATGAGGAAAGGTATTTCACATATCAAGAGTAATGAAAAGGTCTGCAGAAAATGAAGATGCAGTACGGAACAATATTGAGGACAACCAACAAACATTTCATGAAGATAATCAGTAGAGAATGACAAGGCAATGATGGTGCTTCTATCGCATTGTCTAATCTGTCCATATAAGTGCACTGAAGTAAGCATAAAGTACATCGGACCCTGACATGACTAAATCTCTTTCCCCAAAAGCAAATAATAAATAAAATATGGACTAGGATAAAGACATGAAAACAGTGCACGATTATTCCCTGAGATAAATACCTTTATACCAACAACAGCTAAGAAAACAAGGTCGTCTTCAGGTAGAGCCCATCGAGCAAGCTCTTCTTCACTAGTTGGAACCTTTTCACTATCATATGATCTGAAAGCAATAGCAACACAGCGCAAACTACCAGAAGCCATAGTTTCAATTGCCTTTTCAAAAAAGGCTACCTGAAGACAAGAATTACAAGATATAAAAATTGTTCAAATGTTAGCAACCACAATTTAACGGCACCAAATTACAAGCATTATAAATTACATAGCTGAAATATAGAAAAAAGTTCAAGAAATAAAACAAGACATTAACAATGATTCCAAACAAAGTGGCTAATGTAAAAATGAGACAACACTGTTATCCCCACAGGCAAAGTTTCCCAAACCTTTTCTTTGTCCATTGCTACAGTTTCACCATTAGTGTCAAGGTAACAAGTGCATGCAGCTAACACTATTTCAGCAGCCCCTTTCCAGTGAATACGAACTTTAGAGTCCGGCTGGGAGACAAAATATCATGAAAAATGGTAGTATCAGAAGAAAAGCACTTTAATTAGCTTATAAGGAAGATATTATGAATCAAAAAAAATATATGTATAATTATTTCTTGAAGCAACAATTACATGATTGATGTTGTTCTAAGTAATATGATATACGATATACAAGGTGAAAAGATCAAGAAAGAATATTAGACCAAAATTATTTTACTTACAAATTTAATCTGACATCCCAAGTTTTTTAAAAAGATAAAATAAAATAAGCCTTCGAGATGAAAAATGAGTTATTTTTTCAGCAGCTGCTGCTACTATTCTTCCTGTATCTGTCTTTATCATTAACATAACAAGAAGTTCAACCATTATTGTTTGGATTCACTACCGATTGATGTTGTTCTAAGTAATATGATATACGATATACAAGGTGAAAAGATCAAGAAAGAATATTAGACCAAAATTATTTTACTTACAAATTTAATCTGACATCCCAAGTTTTTTAAAAAGATAAAATAAAATAAGCCTTGTAGAGACTTTTAATATCTGTCTTTATCATTAACATAACAAGAAGTTCAACCATTATTGTTTGGATTCACTACCGATTGGTCAAATACTAAACCAGAAGTTTGTAGAGACTTTTAATATCAAAGTCACCTAACTGTGTCAACAGTTACCCATAATCTTCTCAAACAATGACCATAAACTCAAACTCCATCACCACCACTACCCCCCCCCCCCCCCCCCCCAAAAAAAAAAAAAAGAAGAATCAAGTAAAAGTAAAATCAGCAACATAAACAATCTGAATGGAACTTCAATTGAATGTGTACGCATGCAGACCAATAGGTATTAAAGGCAGATAACGAATACAAATCCCAAAGAAGAGACACAGATGATCAAATTTCTAATTTTAAACTTTCTTGAATATCAATCAAAAAAAGGGTCAACATTCAAAAAACAGAACAACAATAATAAAATTGCTCGTGAAAGCTAACAGTATAGTAACACTACCGATCGTATAGCAACACCGCCTCGTTTTTTCTCTGAGTTGAAGGGGAATACATGTAGAATAGACGAGCTAGACCTAACAGCATCAAAATCCATGCCAAGCTACAAGATTCGAAGACTAGAGATTAGTACAATAAGCAACAAGCAAGGACAAGAAGATAACACGAGGTTGATGTAACCTTCATTCCCCAATAAAGAATTGCTTTTTCTGTTGGCGATCCAGAGACCTCTACATCTCCACCTCCCTGAAGAAACAAAAAAAGGAAGTCAAAACAAGAAATTTAATAGACAACTTAATAAATATAATTCAGAAAAAAATGCAAGTTACTGAGGCATACCTCTGGGGTGAAGACACTGCCATTCGCATTCACAGCAATGCTCTCGATAAGCAATGAAGTTAGTGTATTAGGTAACTCTGAACTGCTGTCTGGAGGATCAATTTTTCTTCCACCAACATAAGCTTCAACCACAGTCATCTGTGCAGAAAATGAACATTATTCATTGATAGAAAGACATAAAGAGAGTTTTTACTGTGGTCATTCTCCTAACATTCTATCCCACCCCAGTGCCATATCTGGAACCTGTCTGTTTAGCAATAATTTAGAATTTGACTTAAACTTCCTATGGTTAATTCTACATAAGCATTATTTTTATTGATATCACTAGAGGAAAGACTTTGGTGTTATCTTGGAATTATAACATGGTTCGATAACTTCATTGATCATATTGTCAAAAGTTCAATTGATATGATTTTAAAAAGTTGATCTAAAAGATAAAATTACAAATTATAAGAACTAATTTTAAAATCAATATGAATTGACGTAGTTTGACACCATAATGAGTTGAATAATTTTTCAATAAGTTAAGAGTAGGACCAAAAAATACAATACAAATTAGTTTCAAACCATAAACAATTTTGAATGGTTTACAAATAGGGACAACCTGAAGCCCTAGTAAGTGCAATTCGTTCAATAATAGTTTGAAATATCCTTCAATTACCAGTTAATGTTCTCACACCTAAAGCTACTTCTTTTATTGACTGTCAAATCTAATTGATTCCATTAACTAAAACCAACTTTTTTATATCACCATGTTCACATAAAAATCGATGCAATATTTATATTATATAACTTCCATTATTGTTCTCATTTACTAATTTTACAAAATAGCAATTCCGCGTTGTATTAGCACTTTTGTAAATTACATGGAACAATTTTTTATTCAGCAAATAGGTTTAGGTTTTAAAAACTCACATACTGACATTAAGTTATAGATATTAAAATTTATTAATATTTAAAAGCAGTTTTATAATAAAAACAGTGAAAAATTCAAAAGAATGTTCTCGTATTCAAGAAGTAATTCAACTACAAAGAAAACCAAGACACCCGAAAACCATCATGTCTAAAGAAAACATGTAACATGTCCTAACTTGCCTGATTCAATGTCAAGGTTCCAGTCTTGTCACTGCAAATTGTTGTCGCGGAACCCATGGTCTCACAAGCAGAAAGTCTGCGCACCTGCAATTCAGCTTCTATTAAGCAGCATGAAAAAAATCTGTTCCCAAGAAGTAATTTCACATTAATGCCCAAAAAATACATAAAAAGTACTAATCATACGTACCAGAGCTTTATCTGCCATCATTTTCTTCATTGAGTAAGCAAGGCTGCATCATAATCAAATAACACAGCTATTATATTGAAAAAGAGAAGGAACGGATGAACCAGACTTATTTATATGAACATTTTTTTACTATTATTTGAACAATTACACTACATGAACTGCAGCATCTGCCATGAGACAAGCATCTGCCAGACAATTGAACGTGGGAGATATAACATGGCAATAAATTAAAGTGGTCTCCATATAAATTGCAACCCGATATTAAGATATCCAATAAAAACTAACAGTGGGGACCACGGTTGTCCCTAGTTGTACATAGAAAGCAAACTTACGTTAAGGTCACAGCTAAAGGAAGCCCTTCAGGCACCGCAACAACTACAATTGTGACCTACAAAGTTCAAAATGTCACACATAAAAACAAATATCCCCTTAAGTGAGCACATAAGACATGCAATTGGACAACGGGAGATAGATAAGGAGCACATACTGCAACAGTGACAATCTT
This sequence comes from Hibiscus tridactylites, assembly GCA_958450335.1. Lineage (NCBI taxonomy): Eukaryota > Viridiplantae > Streptophyta > Magnoliopsida > Malvales > Malvaceae > Hibiscus > Hibiscus tridactylites. The sequence goes on from OY288268.1 coordinate 88,610,098, forward strand.
AATGGCTCCATCTACAGCTTTACCCACACTTGTTTTGCCTGCAACAAACTCTTTTCTTCCCTGCGTGTCTTCGGTATGGCCAGTGAAGTACCTAAGTCAATCGAAGAACTTTAAGAACAGACCAAATAGCAGAGAGACTGAAAAACAGAAAATCAGGGAAGCAAAAGTTACCTAACTAACAGGACAACCAAGACAGCAAAAGCAACACTGAGTCCAACAAAACCAATGAAAGTCGCAACCCCATTCAAACGCACCTAAAATATTTAACTGAGGTAAAGATAACAATAAAGCCTAAAATTTCATCAATTGCTGTCATGGGGAAAAGGAAACCTGCAAGGGTGTTTCTTCACCATTGTCTTCTGAAAGATTAGCCATGAGCAAACCCCACTCAGTATTAATCCCAACCCCTGTTACCTGAGAATTTAAACAAAGATAATCATAATTGAGCGACAAACAGACACAAGGTTTCACTACACAATTAAAAAAAGTAAGAAAAGAGAGAGAGAGAGAGAGAGGTAACAGTCAAGCTCTAAACGTGAATACCCAAATATAGTTCATCTGCTTGAAACATACATTTGTTTCTAGAGAAGAAAGTAAAAACTGCAACCTAAATGTTGATTAAAATGTGGAAAACCAATTATCAAGAAGAGATCCCATGTACACAGATACAAAAATACAGTAAGTTGAGAGAACAGAAGTATTTACGGAATTAAGTTTAAGATCCAGAGTGAAAAGTGAATATGGGAACTGGACCAGGCTGATTGCTATAAAAAACACAATATAATGATTTAAAGATAAGGTAAAGGAGTAAAGATTACCAGCATAGTCCCACTTCCATCTGCCACTTTGCAGCCAGACATCAAAAAAGGTTGCTTGGCATCCTTGTGAACCTATATCAAGATGAAATAATAGGTTCAAAAAATGTTTAAGTGTCAGAATTTCATTGAATAGAACGGCAGGTAGTAAAGCTTACAATATCACTCTCTCCTGTCATGCTAGATTCATCTATTGCAAGTGAATGACCAGAGATTAGAATTCCATCAGCAGGAACCTAAAGAGAAGATTTAGAAAATCATTTAAATAATGCATTCAAAAGACAACAACGTAAAAAGAACATGTTAAAGCCACATACCTGATCACCAATGTTGAGGGGTACGACATCGCCAACAACAATATCATATATTGAAATTTCAACTCTTCTGCCTCCTCTTACAACCTGACAGGTTGCATTCAAGCATAAATTCCCGAAGCATATTGTTTATACTCAATTCAATGGTTAACCAGTGGATACCAACCTCCAAATGTATGTTTCTCTTCTCTTCATCTAGTTTTTGGAACTGAAGTGACTGTTTATAGTCACTGACAGCTGCAAATTTAAAAACTCAAGCTAATAAGAACAAAAGGGAGAAAATATCCACACATTATGCAAAACTTTAAACAATTAGTTCAGCACCTGTAACAACAATAACAAGCAAAACTGCGAACGCTATGCTACCCCCATCATACCAGCCTTCCTTTATGCCCTGTAAATGAAGAATGCAACATAGTGGATGAAGACTGAAAAGTCTTATTTGAAAAGCCTAAAGGCTTAGAAAAAAGAAAGACTAGAAGGAAAAATAAACGTACTTCAGAAAAAACACTCTTAAAATAATTATTGATCACACACAAGAAATGGTGTTGGGTCTACAGTGCAGGGAAAATGTACAGTTGACAATCATATAACACCACTGAAAAAATGTTCTAGCAATGCTACTGGACCTCATGTTAATAACTGTTTAAGAACATATAATCCAATCCCTGTGACACTCTAATTTTAGAATCCAAGCAGTACATCTAAGACCAAGATAATCTGAATCCTTAAAGCTATGTGACAAAAGACCAGCATTACACAAACTATGATTATCATCCTCCTGTACAATTTTAAGAAACATATGATGACCCCTTCTATTTGTATTACTTACATGAAGTGTTGTTTTATACTAATAAAGTAAATCTAATTGACCATGCACAGAAAAGCTCACCTCTGTCTTTATACCCAAAGCCAGAGAAGCCACAGCGGCTACCACCAAAATCATCAAAGTAAGATCCTGGCAAGCTTCCCAAACAAACCTCTGTGTGCAAGAAATTAAAGGTTAGCATAATATTCCACTCAGAACCAAAAACAAAAGAAATTTGTTAAGACCATTATATGAACAGGGGGAATCAAAAACAACAAAGATGGAAAGAGAAAATTAAAACCGAGATATCTAAATACATTATACATACCCAAAAACTCCTCCCCTTTTTCCGAGGATAGGTGTTTGAACCAAATGCATTCCTCCGTTTCAGTAAATCGGAGTCATCCCCTGGAATACCTTTCTCCAAATTTGTTTTTAGCGACTCTGATAGCCCACGAACCTGAATTAGAAACACAAAACCTAAATAAGTGGAAAAAATACAAAAACATAATATCAACAAGTTCTATTTTCACGAACTTACCCCTCCATATTCCTGCAGAGCATTAATATTGTGATCCCTAGACACTGAAGCAAGTTGCTCTGGTCCAATAGAAAAATCACCACCGGGAACAGGTTGTGGAATTTTTGTTCCTACAAATCAAAGCACTGTGATGAACATCTACATAGAAATGCTGAGCTTTTATAAGCAGTTGCAGCACAAGAGCCATTGAGTAGAACAGAAGAAAACAATATCGATTTTTTGAGACGGATACAAGCAAGAAAAGAAGACAACTGGCCTAACAGAGAGCCAATATCAACTTAATTGTATTGCTAATAAAAAGCTCAAGTTGATAAAAAAAAAGACCAACGTAACCAATGGCTTCGCTCATTAGTATTGGACAAAACAGAGGTTTGACCAGCAGCATGATAATAACTAGTTAGTAATGTTTTCTCCCAAAGATTGTTTCACATAAACAATCATTAAAGATATAATACCCATAAGCAGTTTTTCTAAGATGTGAAATTTGCAATCATTCCAGTTAACCCATACCTGCTGCTTCTGTCTAACGAGTAATGACTCAAATAATATATAGACAAGTTAAAAATAAAAGGTAGAAAATGGTCAAGCAGATGGGAGATACATTTGAGGTAAAGCGAGATAGTGAAGACTAAGAGCAAAGACAACATATAGCCAAGTATAATTTGAACGGAACTGCCCAAAATATAGAAACATGTAAAGGATTGAACATCAAACCGAAGTGCCTTAAACATTATTCTACAAATCTAAGGAGATAAGTAGGATAATAAATTACCATTTACTTGTTCCCCGGCTTGTTTGAAAAGATATGCAGCCTACCATAGCAAAAATAAAGGTTAGAAGGATAAAGACGCAACTTCAATCCAATGAGAGAAAACTAAAATAAAGGATAACATACTCGTATAGCTTGCGCATGTGCTCTAATCTTCCTCAAAATCTGCTTCTTCTCTTCTTCCTTTTTCAAGTCTAAGGTGTACCTAAATCGACGGGATGCATTGAGCACTAGTGCAGCTTGCTACAAAAGAAAAAAAGTCGAATACTTATGAGTACCTATCAGAATTAAAACCTTCTCAGCAGTAAGGAAAATAGGAGAAGCCCGAACATAACATAAAGAACAGAGAAAAACAGAACAGATATGACACCTAGAGTTGTCAAGTGGGCGGATCTAGTTGGGTCTGGGATGGGATCATTAATTCAGATCGGAAAAAAATTACGGTCATCTTGGTTTGAGTCATTTTGGATGTTATTACAGTTCAAAATGTGTTTTGATCCTTTTAAGTCCATATTAGTGAGTTTTACTTCATCTTCTTATTTGTTCAGGGTTTAGATATTTCTGTATTCTAGTTAATTCGAGTTCAGGTTGTTTCTGGTTCAAACTGGGTGGATTTATACCGTTCCAGTTGTTTAGGTAATTAAATCAAGTTCAAGTTGTTTCTGGTTTAAATGAGGCAGGTTTATGTTGTTCATGATGGTTAGGTAATTTTGGATTTTAGTTGACTCGAGTTCAGGTTATTTTGGTTCAAATTGGATGGGCATATTGTCATCATTTCATGATCAATCAGGAGAGTTTGAGCATGTTATTTGGGTTTGGTTCAACTTTGCAGCTCTAAAAATACTCAGAATATAAGTAACAGGAAAAGCAACCATGCCCAAGCCACCAAGTTACAACGGCCACTAGGAACTAGGAGAGTTTAGGGTGTTTGACAACCATGCTCAAGCCAACAAGTCAGAACAATCGCCACAAATCACCAAGTTGCGCCTGTTTACTTAGGAAAATATTTTCCATTGTTAGTCTCCACTTGTTCTATACTTATGATAAGGTATTTGACAACCTTCTTTTAGTATTAAAAAAATTTGAACTGAAAAATAATGTTAAAACAGTTGTCTAGTTCTTCAGAGAATTAGAAACGATGGGCCTCCAAATTTCATCATTTACCCTATTTCGCTGAGAATGTAGGTAGTGGAAAAGCGTATAAGCAAAATGGAGAATCCATTCTAAAACTAAGAGTGAGCAAGAGTCCAAAGCTATATCGGGTGAAAATCTTTGTCATTGCCACTTGTTTCTGCACAACTATCTCACTTGCCATCTAAAGCTTACTAAAGAGGGTACTGTTTCAGCTTCTTTTCCCCCAAAATTTCAGTAATCATTTATTCACTTTTACTTCTATCAGAATTCATTTTCACTTCAAACGGCCAAAAGACTAGAAGGTTTGTTCAGATACAGAAGTAAGAAATAATTTTTAATTTAAACAATAATAAAAACAAAATACAAAATTTTAGAATAATTATGTTATAAGTTGGTGATGCATATTAATCAAACATAATGCTTTATATCATTTGCTTTTGCTTTTAAAATAAGCAAAAAGAAAAGAAAACTGGAAAGCAAAGAGAAAAAGCAACAAGTCAAGAGCAAGCCAGTTAAGCAATCAAAACACTGATCTGTAATTCTAGACAGGTGAGACCCATCTATATTTTCATGAACAGGAATGGAGAAAGCCAAATTAAAATTTCCGAAATGAGAGTAACAATGACGGGAAAGTAACAAAAATGAAAGAAATTCGAGGGTAGAGTAAAATAATCAAATTAGAAAAATAGCAGTTCAGTGTCCTCTTGATTCATTTCATGAACCAAAAAAAAATTGCACGATTAACCCTCAATATAGTTGTTTGTCCCTAATCCTCCTAAAATTAGTAATCTAAACCGTCAAAATCGAAGGCAAAAAACAATACACTAGATTCAGAATATAAAATAAAAATTAACAAAGGCACTGAATATATCAAATAATACTAGAGAGAGAGAGAGAGAGAGAGATTAGGGCTTTACCCTCCAGCGGCGGAGGCGGTCGATAGGAGCATTCTTAGTGCTCGGGATGTAAAAAGGATCAGGGGAAAGCTCGTGATCTTCGTCGTCGGAGCGAGCGGAGCGGCTGCTTCCGGCCTCCACGTCATTAGGCCGCCGGTACGGCGACCCCTTGAATATGTTACTCATAACTCTGTTTATGTCGCAGGAGAGATGCCACAGTCACTCAATTTCTCAGCAAAACTACTAATAACTTTCATTCAAACATCAACTTTCTTCTATTTTCTTAAGCTCCAGCATCAATTTTTTCCTCTGAAAGAGATGGATATTTGATACTTTTTCTTTTTCAAAAGTCTAAAACTAATTAGAAGAAATTTTATTTCAGAAAACTTACTCCACTAAACTTAGTTTCTACGTCTCAGCACTTCCAGAAGTGATGTGATGGCCTTTGAAAAAAAAAAAGTGATTAATATTTTTTTTAATCATTTTCCTCTCTCCTTTTCCCGGAAAAAAAGCCACTGGCGAAGAAACCAAGTTCACACTTATAGAAACAATTAATTATGCAAATAAATGCTCTAAAAGAATATTTTAAAAATAAATAAAAAACAAAATATTTTAGAATTATAATCACCTGATCTCCTGACAAAATAACAAAGGCAATCTTTGATTTATGCACAGAGAACCATTTTCTTATATATAAACTTCAACCGACGCTTCTTTTATGCATTAAACACGAGCAAAAATCATCGAACAACGGCACCGAAACAAATTAATAAAAAGAAGAATTAGAAATGGCGATTTCGTTTTATCAAATTCTAAAACTGTACCTGCGCTAGTGTTTTCTGGCTTTCTTCTCCGTAAGAAACTGCCGAAATCAATTCGTTGTGTTTCTCCTTCACCTTACGCTTTCCAGTTGCTTTCTCCTGGTGTTATTTGAAATTTGAATGCAACAGTTGCTCTGCCTTCAAAAACTAAACTTTTACGCTTGGAATATATATATATATATATATTAATGGATTCCACCAGCGAATGCAATTTGCTTTTATAATTTATAAATAATAAATATATGCTAGAATTTAAAATCTATTCTATTCGGAAAAAAATTATTAAAGGATAAACAACATCATTTGTCCCTAATTATTCTTCTTTTTCTATTTTGGCCACTAAATTATTTTTTGACAAAATGCCACTAATATTATATTTCTTTTCTATTTTGATCACCAATTTTTATTTTTATTTTGAAAAATGACATGTGATTTGTCAATGAAGAGAGACAAAATACACAAAATTTTAAGAAAATAATATGGCAGCGTTGCGTTATATTTTTACCGAAAAATAGTTTGATAACCACAATAGATAAGTGAAAATAGTTGAATCTTAAGAATATTTTTAAATGGTCTTGTGTTAATGTCAATCTTTTAAATCATGGATCTAGATTAGGGTTTAAATTTTAATATTATAAATATAATAAATCGGGTGAAAAGATTTTTCCTACCACTCCAATAATCAATTTAATAAATAAATCGAATATCTATAATTATAAAACAACTCTCAATAGTAACTTAGCTTTTTAAATACAATCTTAGCCACATCGAGTCCTATTGGATATGTGTGTATATGCATGCTTGCATGAAGGTTTTAGATCAGAAATGATAAAAAGTTGCGTGAAGTATATTTAAAATACATAAAATCATGGGCTTAGGTGGGTTAGTGGCTTAGTGCGGGTCTTTTCTACTTTAAGCAGTGGTAAAGAATTGGATACCCGCCTTAAACATAGAGCAATTTTAAATTTTGTAGTCAACCCCGTCTCTTATATAGGTCAACAGAACACAAAAAAATTAGTCATTGGACTCATTCTAGTGGACACCTTGAAAAACGAAAAAGAAATACATAAATTTAAATTATAGAAATGTGTATTTATTACTCCATATAAATAATTTAAATTTGTTGCGTTAAATAAAATAATAATAATAAGTTTAAATATACATTTGATGCCTGAACTAGACACATTCTCCAAAGTTTGTACTTAATTTTTTTTCTAAGTTGGTATTTGAACTAGGCATTTTCCCTTCACTTGGTACCTAAATGTTTGTTACTAATTGGTACCCAAACTTTATTTCCATCCACTATTTTGGTATTTCTATTAATAAGTTTAGTCTCTAAAAATTATACATTCAATCAATTTAGTCCATATTCAAAATAACTTAGTAAATTTAACCATTCATATTTAAAATGCCATCAATATAATCATTTTTGTCATATTGTCAAACCAATCAAGTCTATCGGATCAAAACAACAATTGAATAACTGAATTCTACCATAAATCAACAAGTTACTTTAAAACTTTTATCATATCAAAAAGTAATATAATATTTATATGAGAAGAGCAAACAATTTATGTGAATAACAGAGAGTAAATTGATAGGTTTTTGAACATAGAGAGTTAAATTTATTGAATTATTTCAAGTTAGGGCCAAATTGATAGAATGTACAAGTTATAATATTAATTTGAGAAAAAGTGTCTAATTTAGGTATCAATTTATGAGTAAAAAAAATTTAGATATTAATTTAAGAGGTGTGTAATTTAGGTACCAAATATATATATTTAAACCTAATAAATAATAGCTGTGTTAAATTTTGAAGACTCTTTTCCTTTTACAAGTCAAATTTAAACTATTAATGTACTAAATATGTGAATAATTGCAATTTAATTTGTGTATTTTTGTGAAAATGAGATGGGCAACATGCTCCTAAAATGCAACAATTTAATTTGTGCATTTAAAAGTTTATCTACGTCAAATTTTAAACTGACATTAACACTTTAAATTTATAAGAATGTAAGTTTTTATAATCAACCGATTAATTCGAATTAAATGTTGTAAATATTTATTATGAGAGTAATTATCTCAACACAATTATTTTATTCACAATATCAAATAAATTCAGGCTACTTGTTATCATAAGATAATACATGATTAAACAAATTTGAATACACGTATTATATAATATTAAGATAACAACCATATCAATTAAACTAACATCCTATCAACATTGAATCAGTATTAACTAAAAAGTTGTCCCTAAATATTTGTAAATTTGTGCGTATCCTATTCCGGTTAAACATGTGACGAATCTACTATTGTGTCTCATAACTTTTAGGTAATGCGTAAAATTGGTAAATTTGATTTGAGACTTAAATTGATTTACTCGATATGAGATTTTATATGAAACCGAATATTATTGTCTAAACTTCAATTGAATCTGAATCTGAACCAAAACCGACTAAATCTAGTTAAACCGAAAATCAACCCGAATCGAAATTAACAAAAACTGAAAGCAACCAGAATTGAAAATCAACTCGAACCAAAAGCAACCTGAATTTAATTTGTTCAAATATGTATTTTTATTTTCATTTGTATTATATTACTAATTAATCGAAAATCTTTAATAATAGTTTAATGATTTAATATTATTTTTTCCCTTTAAAATGTCATATTCATATATTGACTCAATCGCAAACCGACTGATCTGATATTAGCTCGGCCTGAAAAGTCAACTGACCCGACCTGAAAATCTGCATATCCGACATTAACCCGATCCGATCTGAAATAACATTGACCTGATTTAAATCTAATTCAAACCCGATTTAACACGAATCGAAAGTAATTCGAACCGAAAATCAACTCGACCTAAACCCGATCGGAACGACCCAATTGCCATGTGATATTTTATTTTTAAAAAATTCTTGAAAAAACTTCTCTATTCAATTTAAATCCCTAAATCACCTTATTTCCTCAAATTTCACCTCTTCTTCCCTCAATTTACATCTCTCATATCTCATTCCCTTAATCTCATGTACTACCACTGACAGATTTTTGTAACCGAGAGTCTATTATAAAATTTCTTTTAAATGAAAGTCTATATTTCAAATTTTGAAAGGTATAATTTAACTTTTAAAAAGATGAAACTTAATATTTTATTAAAAAATTTAGTTAGAGATTAACTAAAAATATTCAAAACCTTTGATACATACTAAGATTTTTTTTGTAATTTTGAAGGGTTAAAAGTTAAAGGCTAAGCTACTGTGTATTACGCATGTGATTATATTTATTACCGATCAATAAATAATCAAATTTAAAATTTTGAATCAACCCGTACGAATAAAGTAATGAATGAAATGTTGAAGGGGTTAAAGCCAGCTGGGAAGTATTTTCCACAGTTTATATATTGATGATGGCATGAAACAAAGGAGGATAAAGTTTAGGGTATAACACGTGGCATCACATGAGGATGAACATGATTTCTCTAGACGTGTGTCCTTCCCACCCTATGCCAGCTTCCCATTTACATCTTTACTTGTTATTGCTAGTTGCTACAGCCTACACACCGCTCCTCATCCCCCCCCCCCCCCCCCCCCCCCCCCCCCCTACCTCTTACTAAATATTAAGTATATTAATATGGGTAATTATTTTATACACAAGCGCTTGTAGAAACTTTTTTACACAAGCGTCTTAATTTTAGGGTTTAGTGATTCTATTTAGGGTTTAAAGTTTAAGAATATAAGTGTAATAGTTTTGAATTTAAGGGTTGTTGATAGAATTTTGGGTTTAGGGTTAAAATTTAGGGTGGTTTATAGGTTAACACCTAAATCCCTACCCATATTACCCTAAACCCTATCCCTAAAACCTAAATTCTAACCCTAAATCTTAAATTCTAAACCCCTACACCAAAACCTCTAAACTCTAAACCTTAAACCATATAATTGAGGCGCTTGTGGAAACAAAAAAATTTCACCGCCGGTGTATATGATAATAATCCTATTAATATAACAAAAAACTGTGCTCCTTCTATCTCATGGAAATTATTTTATTGATTTTTTTAAAAATAAATTTTTTTAAATTTTCACTATAATTATATTAAATTAATTTTTAAAATATAAATTTAAAAACTATTTGCTTAGAGGTTTTTAAAATATATTTTTATTAGTAATAAATTTTAAATAATAATAAATTAAAATTAAAAAAATGACGAAAAAAGTCAATAAAAGACAATCTTCATGTGACAAAGGAAGTATGTTTTATTACTTTTCTCTCTCTCTCTCTCTCTCTCTCTCTCTCTCTCTCTCTCTATATATATATATATATATATATATATATATATATATATATATATATATTAATTGAGTTTTGCCACACTAATGACTATTAATAAAAACTACACAAATTATTAAATGGGTAAAATACTGAAATCATCACTTAATTTTAGTCATTAAACCTATTTTCATCGCTCAACTTTAAAACGCTCATTTTCATCACTCAACTTTCAACATTGTGATGTTTTCATCATTCCACCGTTAACTCAATTAATACCGTTATAAAATGTCATATAAAATTACACGTCAGTTAAAAGAAAATAAACAAAACGACAGTGTTTTGAGAGTAGGGTTAATTTTACCGATTAACCAAAATTAAACTGTTCCTATTCCCCCATTAGACTGAACTTTTGAAAATCTGAGTTTTTCTTTGCGATTTTTTTTCTGAACGTTAAGAAAATTAGGGCTTGATATTGTGTTAGAGATTTGGGAAATATTTGGGTGCGAGTGGTAATTTAAAAATCGAAGTTGAGGGAACTACTGATTCAACAACGTGGCTGCAAATCGGAGTTAATTACAGAAAGTCTTGGTGCTGCTCCTCTTTTCTTGCTTCAGATAAATCTTGCACAGTGATCCCAAATTTCTGATAGAATGACAAAAAACGGAAGACAAATCTTGCAATGTTGTTTAATGGTGGGGACATCAATCAATAAAAATTCTTTTTCCACAGTGATCCCAAATCCACCTAGTTTCCACAGTTTCAATCCTACCCAAAACCCTAAAATATAACAATTACTTTCCCAAATTGAATATGGAAACCCCCACCAAGAACATGAATAAAAAACAAAAATTTAGTCAAAGGGGTGGCTTCAAGTAAAGGAAGAAGCATGGATTACGCAATTGATCTCTTAAAGAAACTCAGAGATTCGAAACCTCAAATATATCAAGAACAAGACTGAGAAAAAGAAAACAGAGAAAAAGGAAGAAATGATATTTACCTAAAGAGAAGAGATTGAAGAGATTTTGGTTTGAATAAAGAGGAATGTTACTGTGTAAAGGGAAGGTTACATGCAATTGCAATTTGCAAAAGGAGGGTGAAGAGCAGCGAGGGAGGGTCCAGCGCCGACAAAAGGGAAAAAGTCAATAAATTTATAGTATTTATCCACATGGCATAAGAAATTATTTTATTAATCCAACATGGCATAAAAAAATTATTAAAATAAGCCATGTCATTGTGGTGTTAACTGAGCTAATTGTGGAATGATAAAAACATCACAATGTTGAAAGTTGAGTGATAAAAATGAGCGTTTTTAAAGTTGAGTGATGAAAATAGGTCTAATGACCAAAGTTGAGTGATGATTTCAGTATTTTACCCTTATTAAATATAAATCATTTACCTTTTTTGGTGCTCATATTTATGCCCACGCTAAAAATTAGGTTTAAGGTTAGGGTTTATGAAATTTGGGGTATAGTGTATAGGGTATAGGGTTTAAGATTTAAAATTTAGGGTTAGAACTTATAATTTAATTTTTAGTGTGTTTTAGTGTTGGAGAATAAAAATGAGGAACTGGAAAAAAAATAGAGGATTTTTATCCTAAATTATTATCATTACTATTTATTTTATTTTTTAATATAATATACTAGAATTTAATTAATTATATTCTTAAAATTATATTATATTAATTCATGGTGTTTAATGTAATTAAACCCTAGACCTCAACACTAAATCACAAAAGCCTAAATTATATATCACAAATCCTTTTAGGATAAAACACCATAAATTAATAAAATAATTTTTTTAAAATATAATTAATTACATTCTAATAAATTTCATTAAAAAGAAAATATAAACATTAATTATAAGGATTTATCTAATTCTTATTGACAGTTCTTATAACTGCATATAGTATAAACCATATTTTTTTTAAGGTATTGGCCTCATTAAAACTCCCTTCTAAACTTAATTAGGGGAAAAAGTGCCAAAATTTTATTAATGCAAATTGAGCAAGAAAATTTTTACACGGAGAGACATTACGACCCAAGTAGCAACCTACCATAAACAAAAAACCCTCGGGTGGTATGAGAAAATGCATGAATTATGCCACAAAAACTAAAAAACACAAGCTAACATTAGCTAGCATCATTCAGCAATACATAACAAATTCACTAACCTATTCACCCCTTTCTGTGCGAGATCATGAACAAAATAATTAAGTTTTCGGTGGACAATGGAGATTTGTTAATTATACTCCACAATAAAATGATGCGCACTTCGAAACGAGATCTGCAAAAATCAGTAGAATCAAAATAGGGACATTGATCCACTTAACTACAATTAAGTTATGAAACTCAATAATCATAGGATACGTCTGACTCCATAGTGAAGATGAAAAAATTTAACACGCTTCTAAAATGGCATTCAACTTCGTATCAGTCAGATTCGATAACCCAATTGACTTTGAGAATCTTACCAACGGGGAACCCAAATGATATTGAAGAATTTCGCATATTCTACCTTGGCCAAAGCTACCCAAAATGGATGCGTCAACATTAAATTTAAGGAAACCTTGGGGAGGAGCCACCCAATCCCCAACAGAGAGTCTAGGATGATGTCTAATCATAATGATGCATCAATTAGGAGTACGAGTAAAATCCATCAAAGAAGGAAGAGATGTAGACCATTTACATTTGCACCAAAAGTCAATGCGCAAAACAGACAGGTCAAAAATTTGGTCTTCGTTGAAACTTTTTGTAATTGAAAATGACCTCATTTCTGCACAATTAGACTGTACAAACAAGAACAAAGAAAGCTAACCTCCAAACGGACTTTGATGTCGAAGATACCGGTTGGTTCTCCCAAGCTTCAAGGAGAGATTTTAGATTAGCCGGTAAAGTTAAGTGAACAACATCTACACCACCGCTGCCATGACCTCTACACAATATCATAGTTACAAAAAATGTGATCAACCGTCTCAAGCGCATCTAAACAAAACACACAAGAAGCGACTCAAACTTCGTTACACCGCGTTTTCCTAACTCGGTTAGAGTGGGGATTCTGTTTTGGATAGCTCTCCAAAGGAAGGCTTTCACTTTAAGGGACAAATTTTAACCAAACCAGTCTCTAAACTCCGTCGACGGCTAGCCCAGTAGATGCAACAGTTTCAAAAAAATTCTTAGGCTTGTATAAGCCACTAGAGTCACTGGTCCATTTCAAAACATCTTTCAAACCCCACACCTTGCAAGCACGGCCCAAAATGCTTAATAATTTTTCCCACACTTCCAATTCCCATACAAACATACTTATCTTTAATTCAGTGTTCCATACCCAAACTCCTAAAGCATTGAAACCAAACTCACAAACCATTCCGAATTTTTTCAAAGTTACACTATAAATTCTTGGGAAGGCTTCCTTAAGAGACGAAACCTCTGTTAAAAAATCATCCCAAAAATTTATTGATCTTCCATCACTAAGTAGACAACAAATGTTTTACGTAAAATGGTCTCTAGGATTAGATAAAGATTTAGTGGCGTTCTTCCAAATCCAAGAAGAACGTTTGTTTTGCAAGCAGTTAGGGATCAAACTATTGTGTGTATATTCATATTTTGCATCGATTATCTTGTGCCACAAACTTTCAGGCTCGCTACTATATCGTCACACCCACTTGTTGAGGAGAACTCGATTCCTCAACTTCAGATCAAAAAACCCTACTCTACCTTAATTTTTAGGTCTACAAAGGTTGCTTTATTTGATCAAATGGATAGACCGACCAAAATTTTGACTCTAAATAAAAAAACGATGTGCTTATTTAGGATATCTACAACCGCAACAGACAACAAGAAAATAGATAAGTAGGTTACTAAGCACTGATTTGACCAATGTGAAACGACCACCGAAAGAAGGAGCTTTCCCTTCCACCCTTCTAGTTTGGTCATGATTTTATTGATATTAGGTTTCTACAACTCCATCGAATTGCGATGGCAATCCAAAGGTAAACCAAGATACAAAGATAGGAAAGAGTTTGTGCTATATTTAATTGCAGACACCCAATCTTTTAAGACATTCTCTTCAACATTTAAGCCATATATCTTAATTTTTTTCATGTTTAGAGAAAGCCCAAAGACCACTTCAAAAATTCTCAGGACACTTTTGAAATTTCTCACGTTATCCAAGTTGGCCTTACCAAACAATATCAAGTCATCTGTGAATTATAAATGAGAGATGGGGAATTCATTATTACTCACAGATATGCCCTTGATGACATCCAGTTCTACAGCTTTGTGAATAATAAAATTTAGAGCTTTACCAATAATATTAAAAAGCAGTGGAGAAAGGGGCGTCCCTGCCTCAAACCACTTCTAATTGCAAAAGCATTAGTTGGCACTCTATTGATCAGAACCGGGATTTTAGCCGATGAAAGATACAATTGTATCCACTTTCTCAATCTTTGACCAAAACCCATACTTTGCAAAACAAAGTCCAGAAAACCCCAATTTATTGTATCATATGATTTCCTAAAATCAGCCTTGAACACAACCACTTCTTGCTTATTTCGCCTCAAGTCGTCAATAACCTCGTTTGTAGGGATGGCAAATGGGCGGGGCGGGTGCGGATACCCCATCCCCCATCCTTATACCCACCTAAAATTTTCATATCCACCACCTACCCACCACCCACGGCGGGTATAATTTTCAAATCCACACCCGCCCACGTGGGTATATTCTTAAATCCATCCCCACACCCACCACCCAATTGGATACCCATTACCCATCTTGTACCCGCTTGTACCCGCCTGTACCCGCCTACCCGCTCGCCTGGCAGCAACCATATCACATAAAATATGAAGGGATAATGGAACCAATACCCCCTGTACTTTGACGGAAAGTTCAATATTGTGTCTGAACTTTGGATGTGTTTAATGTGCCCCATGAAGTTTTCTTCCGTCATTTAAAACGCCCCCGACCCTAACATTGTTAACTTGTGATGTGGTATAACTAACTTACACCGACGTAAGTTCTACTGAATTATAACTAACTAACTATGACTAATTTACGCCGGTGTAAGTTAGTTATTATGTGAGAAATCTGAAGGTAAGACAGTGCAAAAACTAAAGCAATGAACTTGAAATTTGAATAAAGAAAACAAATTTTATATTGAATCATATATCTTTAAAGCCACATAATATGACAGGTAGCATACGGGGAAGACGGGTGCGGGGCGGGCGGGTGCGGGGCGGGTAAGGTCTTAAATCCACCACCTACCCACTACCCGCGGCGGGTATGGCTTTCTACAACCACACCCGCCCACTACCCACCAAACTCATACCCATCCCCACCCCAACTGGGGCGGGTGCGGTGCGGAATCCGCAATATTGTACCCGTCTGCCATCCCTACTCGTTTGTAATGAGAGAAGAATCTAAAATTTGCTTGCTCGATATAAAGGCGAATTGATTGTCACCAAAAAATTTGTTTATACAAACTGAGAGTCTTTTGGAAAGAACTCTAGCGAGAATCTTGTACAAGCTACTCACAAGGGGAATTGGCTTATAGTCATCGATCAATGTTGGAGATTCCTTATTCGGGATTAAGGTGATGAACGAACAATTAATAGACTTTTCATTCATCTTCCCCTATAAAACTCCTCGAAAAAATTTAGAATGCTAGTTTTGAGGTGTGACCAATTTTTTTTGTAAAACTCTAGATTGAATCCATCAGGGTTAGGGGCCTTATTCCCATCTGCAGACTGAATGCCCCCCCCCCCCCAAATTTCATCAACCGTAAAACAAGACTTGAGATAAGATGAAGAGCCAGAGCTAAGCTTCTTGAACTCACCCCCAATTCATAAGACTTATAGAGTATATGATTTATTATAAGTGTCGCGAAAATGATCCTCAACGATCTTGGATATTAGTTTCTGATCCTCCAACCAAGAGTTTCCAACTTTCTTGGTCGTGATCTTATTTCTACTTCTTCTCAAAGATGTCGATAGGTGGAAGAATCTCGTATTTTTATCTCCATCATTGAACCAGGTAACCCTGGATTTTTTGATCCACCCTCTCTCTTCCCTCCTGTAACGATTCCATAGGGAAAATCTTAGTGACTGTAATTCAGTGACGAACTCAAAATTGAACCCACCAACACATAATCTATCTTATAGAGATGAAATTTTCAATTCCAAAGCTTCAGTAGACTCAGTCTCTTTAGCTTTGAAATCTCTAACCCAAACCTTTGTAGCCTCTTTGACCGCCTTCAAGGTAAAAGCCATCATTTTTTTATAACACTTGGTTAAATCAAGTCAATAGACCAAATGTGAGACTATAGAGGAAGATTTCCAAGTAAGTCGCTTTCTTCTACAAGTACTTGTCTTCTCCGACGATTAGGGTTTTTGATTTTTGTGGATAATATCAGTAAGAGGATACACTATTCGACCCTAGGGGAAGCTTTCTAAATTTATGGGGAAGTCGTTAATGTATTCATAGCCTACAGAAACCAGAAGAGAAGAAACAAGTAGACCACTTTTTCTTTAGTGAGATTCAACAAAACCGAAGAAGTAAAGACTACTATCATCAAGGGTAATAACAGACTCATGGACGAGTTTTGTATAACGATTTTCATTGCGAAACAGAAGCTGTCGAATTGTTTTCCATTTGGTAGAGAGTCCGGGCCCATTCGTAAGCGTCTTTGGAGTTTGAGGGACTCTAGAACTTTCAAAGAAGCACTCTTGGGCAAAGGCAAGGTGCGAGCTTGTTTTTAGGTGTACAAACCTCGCGCTGGGGAAAATGTAAGGCATCTGCGTCTGGATGAGGATATCGTTGTAGTGATAGAGGAAACCTTGGATCGTTGTTGTCCTAAAGAAAGAGCTGAACAATCAAAAATCATTTCATATCCAAAGGGAGAGATGGTCTTGAGGAAATGTTGTCTTGTGGGGCAAATAAAAAGTATGTATAATCTGGATATTGTTCAGGATGCCCTAAATTCAGGATGTCCTTGGTCCGGTCATTCGTTTCCAAAGCAAAAAAGATAGGGGTTGTTGCTGAGCCTTAAGAAATGAGCTCCCAAAGTGCTGGTTTGATGAGTTGGAGCATCTAGAGGGGTATGAAGGGAAAAGAAGAGTGAAGATTTGGGTTAAGTTGCTCGACGTGCTGCTCCAAGCTTGGAATCATAATTTTTTCACTAATTTAGTAAGCATATGGGGATCTGTCCTAAAGATTGATGAGAAAACGGCAGAGCTAAGCGCTTTGATGTGGCAAAAATCCTAGTACAAGTTCAAAAAGTATCCATAATCCATGATTGAATTCCCATTGTTGTGAATGGAGTTGTTAATCATATTATTATCCAGACAGAGGAGTTCGAGGAAGATCGAGTTTTCATTGACAGAGAGTCTCTGTTTGATTTGCGTACGAACGACATGGGAAACAATTTGCATTTCAATCCATACAATAAATAGGGTGTCTCTCTATCTCTTGTTATCAAGGTTAATTCCATGCACAATGATGAAGACGACAGAGCAGAAACTTTTCAAGAGCGGGACCCAGCAAATTTCTCATTTCGAGAGGTTGAGTTTTCAAATATAAGGTCCCCATCTCATTCAAGTGGCACTAGACTGCATGATGTGCAAGTCATTTCTGATGAAGTCAATGTCTTGGGTACTTTTACTAGTTTAGTTGGGCCAGATTTTAGGCCCATCCAAACTGAGTCTATTTCCAATGAATCCAATCTCCAGGATGTTCCAGTATGGCAGTTGGAGGAGATAGTGAGTTATGAGAATGGTTTTTCTACGGATGATAATCAAGCCTGCTCTGTTAGGGCTAGCTATTTTATTGGTAATAATTCCCTTGCTCTTAGAGCCGATTTGGATAAATTTAATTGGTGGTCCAATCTCTCTAAAGGCAAGCCAAAACATAAGAATTCCTCTAAAAGAGGCATTAATAATTCTAAAATCCTAGGCCCAATTCCATTCATGTTTGTGAGGAACTCTCGCTCTCAAGACTCCATTTCACCCATTTCGGGCACAGAGCATATGAAGAGGATGAAGCCAGAGCAACCTTTTTAGTCAGCAAAACTCTTAGGGTCACTTTTGATGCCCCAGACGATGAGGTGGTGGCTCGATTAAGGGATTTAGAGGATGGTATTGGCCTCTGATCATAGAGGTTAGTTTTTGTTTTGCCTAAACTCCTCGTGATTTCATCAAATATTTAATGAGCACTTTGTTTATGTCCTGGAACATAAGAGGGTTAGGTAGGTCTAAGAAAGTTCGAGCTGTTTCCAAATCCATTTCTTTTAACAAAGTCAAAGGGGCTCTGACTCAAGAGTCTAAACTGATAGTCTTGAAGCCATGGGTGGTGAAACGTCTTAAGGGTTCTTGTCTCGATGGGCTTGAGTTTTTCTCTTCCTCAGGTGCGTCGGGAGGTCTTATTACTATGTGGGATTCTAATTTCTTTTCAAGTGATCACATAATCATCAAGGAAAGAGTTATTCTCATCACCGAAAAATTTCGTCAAAATGGGTAGAGGTGTGGTCTGTTTAACGTTTATGCCCCAAATGATGCATCTAAAAGGAAGGTTTTCTTCAAAGAATTATCAGAATGGGTTCATTATTTGCAGATTTCGATTATGTTAGGAGGGGATTTCAACTCAATCAAGTCTGATGATGAAAAAATTGGGGTTGTTTCAAACTACGATTCTATGCTCAGTTTCTCAAGTTTTACCTATAGTTGTAATCTGGTCGATCTTCCATTGATGGGTAGTCAATATACCTGGTTTCAGGGAGGTTCAAGTGTCCCTGCTAGCAGATTGGATAGATTCTTAATTTCTCCTGAAGTACTGTCGCATTTTCTATATCTGATTCAAATTGCTCTCCCAAAAAGTTTATCAGATCACAAGCCTATAATTCTTAAGGAAGATTCTTTATGGAAGGGTCCGAAGCCTTTTAAATGGTTTTCATATTGGGCCGACGAACCTGGTTTTATAGTAAAAACCATATTAATATGCATGCGTTTGAATTTTATAACATTATCAATTTATATATACGAACATAATAAAATTTCAAGGGATAAATATACATATTGATCTAATTTAATAAAATATAGAGTTTAATTGTGAAGTAGTCGATTTAAGATTAAAAATTGAATGTTAGATTTAATTAAAAAATTGAAATGTATCTAAAAGGTATTTAAAGCGAAAAAAAGGTAGGTCAAGACTTAATTTGTCTTGTTTTAAAACTAAGAGCGGCATAAACAAGTCATTGTGTAAAAGAAATGGGGAGTTGAGATATAATTTACCTACTTTCGAAACTAAATGGATCTAAAAATAATTTGAAGCTAAAGGAATAGAAAATACCAATGTTTAACTTGTTTAATTATAAAAATTAGAAGGACCTAAAATCAATTAAACCAAAAATTTAGAGAACCATGACTATATATATGAGTTATATTTTGATACACAACATGTATACAAAAATTTTATACAAACCTTCATATTTAAACTATAAAATATAAAACCTAAATCCCTATCCCTAACACCCTAAAACCTAAACCTTAAACCCTAAACTACAAACTCTAACATAAACTCTAAACTACAATATAAATCTCTAAATACTGAAATTGAAAGGATTCACACGCTTGTATATCAAATATAGTAAGTTAATAGATTACTTTAACATGAAGATTTCTGATATTTGTTTAAGGATTCACACGATCTGGTTCAAGTTAAATTTTGCATGTTAGATTTTTCTATTAAATCTGGATTTTAAAATAAATTTGAAAAATGATATTATGAACAATATTAAACAAATAGGATTGTATGTAGCTGAGACGTGTGTACATATAAGTGATGGACACAAGATTTTATATTAGGAGATGAACTTATAAAATTTTAAAGAAAAAATAAATTTAAAATAAAAAATACATAAAAAATTTAAACAGCCCCCTATGGGTTCATATATATATATATAATACTTTTTTGTAGCTATTCTTAGCCCTTTGACAGTGCGCATACACTTTTTATACAAAACAATTTAAACTCGTGTCTTCTAAGATAAAACCACACGTTTTTTCACTGAGACACTTATTGGGTTCAGAATAAGTCAAATATTTTTAAAATAGAAATTTAATGCCAAAGAAATATAGTAAGCAAATTTAAATATAATCACAGTCAAACATTACATCATATAATATTATAATAGATTTAAAAGCAAAATAAATCAAATTAATAAAAATATAAATATAAATTACACAGGATAAAACTCGAACCAAAAACTCGATATTTTCGGGCTCCGGCCGCAACTACCAGGAATTTATTTAAGTCGCTCACGAAATTGAGAAAATTGTGTACCTCACATACGGTCGGTGGAGGCGACACGGCGTGCAGCATGGTCTCTAAATAAGACGCCGCACATGCGTGGCCGGCCAACCCATGCCGATGTGGTCTAAAAAGAATTAATGTAGTATGATTTAGTTCAGTTAACTTTGTTCGATTCGGATTCAATATTTTTCTTGAATGATTTAGTCGTTCTGCGCTCGACTTAAAAATTAAATTTTTTTACTCAATTTGATATGATATTTAAAGATGTTTCATTCTATTCGAATTCACTCTAGTTTTGAGATAAGACTTTTCTCTAACTTGACCTGATATATATTTTGTTTTTATTCAGTAAAATAAGAATATAATTGGGAAATATATATATAAATAATTGGACACTAAAGTGATTATCTCTAAATATATAGAGGTAAATTTATATTATCATCTCGAGTCGGATACTTTTCATCCTAAACTCAAATCCTATACAACCTAATTTTATTTTCCACAAAATTCAATCTAACTCGAACATAAAATAATTTACTCTACTCTATAAGATCGAATCAAGTCAAAACCTGTCAAATTTAGATAATTTGACCATCTCTACTCTTTGTTTAATCCTACAATTACATTGATTATTAATTTAAAACAAATAAATTTGTATTTATTATGCATTTTATGAAATAATTTCGTATATTATTTTTTTAGCATTCAGCGTATAATGTCTATACTAGTGAGATCCCTTTCTATCTATAAATAAGAAGACATTGAACGCTTACGGTCCATTCTTTTCTTTTTTAATTTTTCCCTCGTAGAATTTATAATTTTAAATTATTTTACTTATTTTAATATTATAGAGTGTGTATTGTCTTAATGGTAAAGTGTGTACAAAAAATTAAGTTTGTTTTACTTGAATTTAGTGAATCGAATCTCATTGATTAGGTTTTTTACTCTTTTTATTCTTTTCAGGTGTACGAAACTCTTGAATTTTTTAAGAAAAAAAATTAATTAAGCCTATAAATTTTTTCACTCAATTAAGCTCTTGAACAAAAAAAAATAATTAATTAAGTCATTTTTATCAATTTTGACCATTAAACCTTGACAAAATTCTTCTTTAGATATTACTGGCACATGATACACTACAATTCTATCATTTTGCATTTACATATTTCTTCAAAATAATATTTTATATTTTATACGTTTTAGCATTTTTACAACTTTTAATCAATTTTTTAAATAAAATAATTTTTAAAAAAATTCTACGTCGAGATACAGTGTCACAACGCACCGCACCAACAGATTAAAAAAATCTATCAAGATTTAATGGTCAAAATTGGTTCAATGACTTAATTGATTCAATTTACTAGTTCAATATCTTAATTAAGTGCACAAAAGTTTAAGAGTTTAATTCATTTTTTTTTTCAAAATTTCAAGAGTTTACTATATCTTAACTTTTTTTTTCAGCTCTTTTAACTTTAATTTCTGACTTTCCCGCTGATTTTATATAATATATTAACGATAATATTAATCAAACTATACTCGATCGAACTTTAATCCCTTAATTAACTGAGTCAAAAAGTGGGTCCATGTCCGGCAAGGAACAAGGGCTGGCATGTTCTGGCGAAGCAACGTGTCTATTGTTTTGTCAAATGAAAAGAAATGTCAAAAGAACACACAATCACTTGCTGTTGCAAGAAGGAAAGGTGTCGACTCCATGCCTTTTTTCTTCTTCTTCTTCTTCTTTTTAATTAATTATTTTATGTTTTTATGTTAACCCAAGCTGTTTGTCTAGTACTAATAATACCTTGTCCTTTCCTTGCACTGATTGATAATATATTCTTAATTTCGCCTTTTCAAATTTATGAATGTATATATATTTTTAACTACATTTTAGATTATTTAATTACGATTTTAATAACAATATTATTTAAAAAAAATATAAATAAATTACTCAATTAAAATATTATTATAAATAAGTTATTGGTCGTTAAATATTAGATGAGAAGAACTTACCGAATTGTTCTAATGAAAAGAGGATGATGGTTAACTTAGGAGATTCGGGTTCGAACACTTGTGTGTTGTTAAAAGGCTAAAAAAATGTATGAACATATACTACCATGTAATCACATCACTATATTAAAAAATTAGATGAGAATAATAACGTTGATTAATATAATAATAGTTTTTGAACATGAAATGTTAAATTTATTGAATTGTTTCAAATTATGACAAAATTAATTTCCTACTATAAACTTATTGGATTATTTTCCTAGTATAAAACATTGTTATATCATGTCATATTAGACGTTTGTCTCAATTATAACGATAAAGTGACATGTTTGTAATAATATTTTAATTGAGTGACATGCTTGTAATTTCTAGAAAAATTGATATATTTAGTATTAAACTCATAATTAAGTGACATTTGATGTAGTTTACTTTTATTTTTTTATATAATCACCGATATTTGATTCATTAATAAACTAATTTGAATTGACATTCACAAAGTTTGTTATACGAATCGTTCTGTTAATCTAATTTGCTCTATTTACATGTCACGATTTAAATTTCTAATTCACTTTAAAAATCCTAACACTTAATCACACTAAATCAATCGGTAATTGAGGTATATATTATTTCCTTATTTTTCCCCAAATGTTTATCCCTCGTGTTTAAATGAAAATTAACAATGTTATGGATTATCGATGAGAGTTGGTTTAAGTGGTAAGCAGCTAGGCATTGTTTAAGTATATCTTGAATTTGATGTATTGTATATGTAGAAAATTTTTCTTATGAAACTCATCCACCAAAGACAAATATGCGACATGAGTCGGTCTAAATTAGTCAGAACAAAACTCTAAAGATTCAAAAGAGCACAAAAAGAGCAGTGCTATGGATTGAATCGTTAGGAACACTACATCCGATTTTAGTGACAGGGGATGGGATTTGAATAAATGGTGTAATTCCAACTTTAGTCCATCTTAAATATGAAAAATTCAATTTATATTTCCACCCTCTAAATAAATAGTTTGGATTCTTTTTTATTCGTCTAAAAAGCAAATGTTCTTTCTCGTGGTTTGATTCCATTCTTGCAAATTACAATTGGGGCAAACTACTTTAGATATAAATATGTATATTCAACAAAGTATTCAAATCTTAATGTTCACCAAAGTCTTTAGTCTTGAACCTTTGGCAACGAATATGAATAAGGAACTGATTCTGAAATAATTTCAGAAATAATGTCCTAAAAGGTGAAAGATAGAATTATCTTTTCTCAAATGTCAACATTTCTTTGCATCTACATCGCTTGATAGACACCCATTTTAGGCATTCTGTTTCGATTTGAATATTCTGCGTATTTTAACGTACGACTTTTAGTTTGTTACAACAATAATAGTGTCAAGAGGAGTGAAGTCGAAGTTTTTGTTTTGGATGAAATACAATTAAAATTTCTGAAGGTCGTGGCTAAGGTTTTTTTGTTATATAATGTCTTGAATTGAATTTTATTTATTAATAGGGACTGAAAATGTTTTTTCGTTAAACTAAAGGGTTAACAATGATTAAATTAAATTAGTAAAGTTTTGAAAGGGCTAAAATTGAAATTGTACCATTTACCATGGAGCCAAGCCCCACCTTCTCTTTGGATTCGTTCCTTAGGACAATAGTTTTTTTTTTTTTTTTTTCACGAGCAGACATCTAATGTTGTTAATTGTTATTTGTTTTGTTTAAGAATTAAGTTTTAAGATTTATAATTTAAAATTTAGGGGAAATCACTAGCAAAACATAGAATAATCACTTAAAAATGACCTACATAAAGTATTCGTTTTTATTTAATTTACAACTCAAATAGTGTGAAAATTTTAAAAACAATACGGATCTAACTCTATAAATTGATGGATTATACGCGTTTAAACAAACTTAAGCTACATCCTCTTATACGTTACAATACTAACAATAATATATCAATTAAAGTAAAATTCAATCGATAATAATCTCATTTTTATAAACGCTTAATTTTGTGTTAAATAATTTAAACCAAATAATTTTGATATAAATTTCGATGTGTTACTTTCAATAGTTTTATTCCTTCATTAATCTATTTTATTTTTTTAATGTCTTACACATCAATTAAGCACAATTTATTTAATTTAAAATCGGAAATTTTGAATTGGGCTTGTTCGGCTCTTAATTGGGCTAATGGCCAACATCAAACATATTATAAACAACCAGCGGTGAGGATGAAGCGTGGGGTGAAGGCTTCATTGTCTGATTGGAAATTTGGTGACGTTATTTTACTTATTTTTGGTAATTTATCCATTTTTATCTAAATTTTTAGGTTGGATTTTAAAAATATTTTGTAATGGAAGTAGTTCTTATTTATATTTTATTGAAAAATAAAATATTAAAAAATGTGTTTGGTTAAAAAAAATTAAAATTTTAAAAATTTTGAGGACTAATTTAGAACGAGAGTTATAATTTGAGGGTGAAGTTAGAATATACATAAATTCAGGAACTAATTTAAAATGAGGATTATAGTTTGATAACGTGTGGTGTAATTAACTCTTTAGTTAATGAATTGATCTTGGTTTAAGTCTATATAAATATATATTTTTAGGATAAACTACGCAAATGGTCATTAAAAATTTAAACCTTTTCATTTTTGGTTATCATAGTTTGATAACGTGTGGTATAATAAGAATATATATATATATATATATATATATATATATATATTGTATATGGTTATAGAACCATTTAAATTGGAATTAATTAGTACTATAGCATTATAAACATTTAAAATTATTTTAACGGAAACTTTAATTTCATGAACTCGAACAAAATTCAAATAAAAGTTTGAGTTATAAAACATAACTTGTCAACTCGACTAACTTAAAATTTTGGACTCAACTCGATCAATTACTCATCCAAAAAAAAAAACTAAAAAACCAAATAAATCATCTCTCGGGTAGTTAAAAAAATTAAACTACTTAAATATAAACATGTAAACGAACACGAAAGAGTGTATGTTCATGTTCGATCGCTTAATTTCAACCGAATTAATGAACGAACACGAACAACTAAAAGAACATAATTTCTTGTTGATCATGTTCATTAGTTAAAATAATAAACGAACGCAAACCAACATTGAGTATTGTTTATTTTTTTCTTTTTATTTCACAAGTTTAATACTACGTTCTTAAAATTTTTAAATGTAATACTTCTGCTATGTAAAATAATAAATATAAATTGACATATAAGAATAAATTTAAACTAACGAATTACTGAACATACACGAACGTAAATGAACAAACAATCCATTTGTTCATGTTGGTTCATTTAATTGAACAAACATACAATCTTGTTCATGTTCGTTCGTTTAATAAATAAATGAACTTCACACCGTACAGTTCACGAACGATTCATTGGACGTTCGATTCGTTTACGACCCTACTTAATTATTATTATGATTTAAAGAGAAAATTCAAGACCATACAGATAAGTATAATTAATTGGCTAAATGCTTTACTCAAAGTCAAAAGTTAGAAGAAAAAGGTGATGAAACAACCAGAAGAACAGCAAAGCATATTATCTCAAAAACCCAATCAAGAAGCAAAGCTGGTGCGAACCAAATATTGTTTTTATTATATACTAAAGCACATTAGAATTAGATGATCAGCGAAGCTAAGCGAGGAATAAAGATAAAGGTAAAAGTACGCACTAGGTTAAGTTTAAATTATTTTCTTATCACTGATGAAGTTCTGGAAATTATAACATCATCATTAAAATTATAGAACTGTTATAAAACGGCCATAGGATCTTGTAGAGTTATTACAAAACGTTCATTAGACTTATCGAATTATTACATAATAATTCTTGAATTTATCGAAATAATATCGTTATTTTATAATGTGCAATAATATTTTGTAACAATTTGATGAGTTTAATTCTTATTATATAACTTTTTAAATTTCAATAACAAATAAATTATTTTTACTCAGTTTAGTGATAATTTGTGCACTTCACCTCAATTACACGTACCCAAAAGAAACAAAGTTATTAACATTATTATTTTAACTATATATATATATATATATATATATATGAAATAAATAATAAACTATACACTGATTTTCTTTTTCCATGCATAATCTATACTTTGCTTGTTGAGCAAGCAGTTGCCATTTAGATGTATTTTCGTGTGATCTTGGTAGAGTTTAGGAGGTGAAAAAAAATAAGTCGGTTTACTTGATTGTTTTTTAATATTTAATTCGAATTAGTAACAAAACAATAGACCTTTATGAAAATAATAATCTGACCAAACTTATTTAATATTGGTTGGTTGGGTCGGTTAAATTAATTAACCGATCATTGAGTTGGTTGGATGAGTGTAAATTAGATTAGATTTTTTGTTGTCCTCCCGATTTTTTTTTCTGATTAATTTAAATCGACTTGTGTGATACACATGATTTTGGTGGGTGAGTCTCCCAACAAAAATTTTCAACAATACAATACCTCAAACTTGAGACATGCTTAAGTAATATTAACTTGTTTACTATTTAGACCAATTTATTAATAATTAAATTTGGTTTTAAATTATACATTACAAATAAAATTAAAATATGTTAAATCAGTTAAGTGATTCAAAACCCAAACAACGGTCCTAATGACATAAGATGATTTAATTATCCTCGATAACCCGGAAATAGGTAACATATAGTTAAAAAAATAATTTGATGTTATGAATATTTATCTATGTGGATTGTTGAGTGTATAAAAGTTTTATATTTTACCCTTCATTTATTCATATTTCTGTTTCATTCAAGCATATTTCATTGCATTTAGGATAGATTTATGCATATACATCACAATTAGATAAAATGACATAGTTGCTACTGATTTTGGTCATTTTTGCAGGTGTCTGCTGCGGCAGACTCAGGACAACAAAGGAGCAGAGCTAGATCATTGAACTGGAGTCGAGGAGCACACGCTGCCGTGCCAGCCATGACGACAGAAGGATGAAGTGGACAAGTGAAGTGGAGCTCGACAAATAGAGGACTTCAAGCCGGTCCGTCGTGGGCCACTCCTATATTTTTCTGAGCCCTGAGGTAGAATGAAGGCCAAGCCCAAAGTCCAAGGAAGTAACTCAAGGCAAGAAAAGAGGACGAATTAAAGGCATATACTCAGACGATTTAATCTCCAATAGAGTTGTACTTTAGTTTAAACTTGTATTCTTGCCATATTAGAAAACTTGGACCCAAGGTCTATATAAAGGCATGTAATTCGACCTAGGGAAGAATATCTCATTCCTAGCCGTCTTCCCTAAAACCCTTGTCGTTTTCCCCTCTTCATCATGTTCTAAACTTCCCCTAGGGCTAAGGGTTGATTTTGTAAAGTAGTTGCAAGGATATGTACTGTTTTAGGAATTTTCTGTTCAAGCAATAAAAACTTCAAGTTTATTTATTCTGATTTTCATATCTCGCAAGAGTATCAGGAGAGCATTGTGAGGTTATCCATTTGTTTGATATCGGGAGAGTCAAACATACGAACAGAATAAATACGCGTTTTCCAGTTTATGGTTAAACCATCTCGACTTAGGGATAAGTACGAGGTTAAGTGGCTAAGGAAGAATTCAACAACATTGGTGTTCACCCTTCGATTTACGCCGAGAGGTATCATCTAAGAAGTGTTCATCAACAGAACTTGGGCCTAGGGATAGGACAAGTCATAGCAGGGATTCTTGCCAAACTTGAAGTGTAGAGTTGTGTGATCGCTGTCGCGACATCAACAGACTTCTGCCGCGACAGGTGCTGCCGCGATAGGGACAACGACAGAACAGAAGTTTCTCTTACAGTGCAACACCTGCACTACTGAGCAAATCAATACCGGCCTATTTCTTAAACCTGATTCTTTACTCTTTTATTTTAGTTGTTTATCAAGATTACTTTACAATCCAATTAAACTCTTTCTCTCTCTTGTGCAAAAATTCTAGGATAAAGTTATTTCTAGTCCCTTAGACAATATCTGATACTCCAAGTATCACTTTACTACTTGCATTGTGTACACTTGCACTATTTGCGATAGGACTCTTTTACACGCAACAAGTTTTTGGCGCCGTTGCGAGGACTGGCAACATATCTTTACCCTTACTATTACTGCACTTTTTCTTTTTCTATTTTTAGTGGTATTATTTACCCTGTGCTTTTCACAAGGTTTTCTGTTTGCTTATGCGCAGATCTAGACGAGGTAAAGAACCTGAGTACGAACTAGACCCCGAAATCGAATGCACGTATCAACTCAGGAACCAAGCCCGACACTTGATAGCAATAAACAACTATCTTCAGGAGCAGCTAGAAGCAATGGTGAACGGAAGGCAGAACAACGGGGTAGATGACCCACGCAACAATGACCAGAGGGTTATTGATGATCCTCCCCAAGATGTCCGGAATGAACGGCCTGCTGCCGCTGCTGCACGGCAGACCTACCGCGACTACATGGTCAATGACCATGTTGAACTGGAAACCACCCTGCTAGATGTGGAAGCTGAGAACTTTGAGCTGAAACCTGTTATGTTCAGCATGATAAATTCCGCTGGCCAGTTTAGTGGCTCTGCAACTGAGGATGGACGAGAACATCTAAAAACGTTCCAAGAAATTTGTGGATCGTTTAGGTTACCAGGAATAAATTCGGAAGTACTGAGGCTCCGGTTATTTCCTCATTCATTGAGAGACAAAGCTAAAACTTGGTGGAATAACTAACGCCGGGTTTAATACGAACTTGGGCAGATATCTCTCGTGAATTTTTATCTCGTTTTAATCCTTCTCATCTATTTGAAAGATTGCGTAATGAAATTTCTACTTTTCAACAGGAGGATGACGAACCAATGCACGAGGCATGGGACAGAATTACAACTCTTCTTCGGAACTGCCCGATGCATGGATTTCCCGTGTGGAACCAGGTCATCAAATTCTACAACGCTGCCAATGCACACACTCGTCTGAGAATAGATTCAGTAGTGAATGGGCTAATACTGGATAAGGAACCAGACGAGGCAATGATAGTGTTGAAGAATTTAGCAAAAAACGATGAGCAATTTCCTACTGCTAGAGAGGGGGCAAATGAGGGATATCTCTAAAGGATTATGAAGCTGACAATTCGATGAAATCACATGTTGCGTACCTCACAAAGGTAGTGGAAAATCTGCAGCGAAAAAGATTCCAAAGCCGTATATTCTGCAGAAGAGGTGTGTGAAACCTGTAGTGGGAATCACAGTTCAGAAGACTGTCCTTTACAGTTGGAAGAAGGGACGTATGTTGGGAATTATAACAAGCCAAGAAACTATGATTCCAACAATTACAATCCCAACTGGAGGAAAGATCCTAAGTTTTCCTGGAGCAATCCGAACAATGCACTGAATTCTCCAATGCAGAACAACCAAAACCAAGGGGTACCCAGAATTTTGTCGCGACAGCAGCCACAACAGCAGCCAACAGCCGCACCTAGTATGCTGGAACAAACATTGGCAACATTTATGTCACAGACAAGAGCTTACATGACGAACATGGATCACTTTGTCAAGAAAATTGAGTCATTCATGGACAAGACAGAGATGAGGATGACAAACCATAAGGCTACCCTGAAATCTCTGGAGACACAGATGGGCCAAGTTTCCCAGCATATCAAGCCAAGGCAGAACGGAGGATTCCCTAGTGATACTGAGGTCACTAGAAAACCCACACACGAGCAGTGTAAAGCAATTACAACTAGAAGTGGGAAACAATTACAAGGGCCGGAGATGAAGAACATACCAAGTAAGGAACCGACCCTAGATACACCTACCGTGAACACTGCCTGGTAGAGGAAGAACAACCTGCTGTCGACACACCCGCCGCGACAATAGAAAGGATAGAGGAGCAAACAGAGGACGCTGAAGAACCTAAACCTTCTCAGATCCGAATACAATGTGAAGGTCGTATTGAAGATTAGCGTCCTCCACCTTCTTTTCCACATTGGTTACAGAAACAGAAACATGAGTACCAGCTCAAAAAGATTTATGATATTTTTAAGCAGGTGCACATTAACATATCGCTGTTAGAGGCCATAAAGCAGATGCCTGGTTATGCGGAATTTCTCAAGGACGCCATGTTAAAAAGGTCTAGACTTGGGGAATTCGAAACGGTGAAGATGACAGAAGGATGCATGACTATCTTACACAGGCATCCACCCCAAAAGAAGAAGGATCCTAGGAGCTTTATCATACCGTGCATAATTGGCGACAAATTCGTAGGTAAGGTACTTTGTGATCTTGGTGCTAGCATAAATTTAATGCCAAAATCTGTGTTTCAGAAATTAGGTATTGGACGAGCAAGGCCCATGACAATCATTCTGCAGCTGGCAGACCACTCTTACGTACAACCAGAAGGGAAGATCGAAGATATTCTGGTAAGAGTGGATAAATTTATTTTTCCTGCTGACTTTCTTGTTTTAGACTGTGAAGTAGATGAAAACGCACCGATCATCATGGGGTGACCCTTCCTAGCCACAGACAGAACTGTGATCGATGTGGAGAAAGGAGAACTGACCATGAGAGTGAATGATCAAGAAATCAAACTCAATGTTCTCCAAGAAATTAAACATGCTGATGCAGAAGAAGAGTGCAACGCAATCTCTGAAGTAATCCTTGACCAAACCTGCATCAGGTCAAGCTGCCACGACAGAAAGATTGGTCACTGCCACAACAGTCATCTGGAAGACTGTCACGACAGCAACGATGACAGTGACTCTTCTGACTTAGAAACATCCGACACTGAAGGTCCTAAGGAGCTAAATTGGATATGCACTCGTCCAGGTAAGTTCTTCGAGCCTCTTAACTATACCTCGAATGAACATATAATCTAGAAGCCTTCGATTGAAAAGCCACCTGTTCTAGATCTTAAGCCCCTGCCAGGACAGCTTAAATATGTCTTTCTTGGTTTAAATGATACATTGCCCGTAATCATCTCTTCCAAGTTAATGCAGAAACATGAGCAACATCTAATCAGAATGCTACAAAAACATGAGAAGGATATTGGATGAACTATAGTTGATATCCAAGGCATCAGTCCGACATTGTGCATGCACAAGATTCTCTTGGAGGATGATCATAAGCCGACTATTGATGCCCAAAGACGTTTGAACGAGGCTATGCGAGAAGTGGTAAGGAAAGAGATTATCAAATGGCTCGACGCCAGAATCATATACGCCATCTCGGATAGCAAGTGGGTGAGCCCGGTGCAGTGTGTGCCCAAAAAGGGAGGAATAACCGTGGTAACCAACGAAGAAAACGAACTAATCCCAACCAATACTGTGACCGGTTGGAGAGTTTGTATGGATTACCAGAAGCTTAACAAAGCTACCCAGAAAGACCATTTCCCCTTACCTTTTATTGATCAAATGCTTGATAGATTAGCGGGTAAACCTTACTATTGTTTTCTTGATGGTTACTCAGGTTATAATCAGATAGCAATTGCACCGGGGGACCAAGATAAAACTACCTTCACATGCCCGTACGACACCTATGCCTTTCAGAGAATGCCATTTGGGCTCTGCAATGCACCAGCAACCTTCCAACGATGCATGATGGCAATATTCTCCGACATTGTGGAGGATTTCCTAGAGATTTTCATGGACGGCTTTTCTGTTTTTGGAGACAGTTTTGAAGGTTGTTTAGGCAACTTACAGAAGGTTCTTGAAAGATGCGAAGAGGCGAACCTGGTTTTGAACTGGGAAAAGTGCCACTTCATGGCGGATGAAGGAATAGTATTAGGACACAAGGTGAGCTGCCGCGGTATAGAGGTGGACAGATCCAAAATAGAGGTAATCGAAAAGTTGCCGCCACCCACCACAATCAAGGGGATCCGAAGTTTCTTGGGGCATGCCGGGTTTTATCGACGGTTTATTGCAAATTTTTCGAAGATTACCAAACCCTTATACCACCTATTGGAACAAAATCATCCCTTTGATTTTAATACTAAATGTACTGAGGCATTTAGAATTCTGAAGGAGAAGTTGGTAACAGCCCCAATCGTACAACCATCAAACTGGATTTTTCCATTTGAGATAATGTGTGATGCCAGTGACTATGCTGTCGGGGCATCACTAGGGCAGAGGAAGAATAAGCTCTTTCATGTGATTTACTATGCCAGCAAAACACTGAATGATGCCCAAGTCAGCTACACCACGACAGAGAAGGAACTATTAGCAGTGGTGTTCTCAATCGACAAGTTCTGTCCGTACATACTTGGAACAAAGGTGGTGGTCCATACAGACCATTCAACACTGAAGTATCTATTCACGAAAAAGGATGCAAAACCTAGATTGATACGTTGGATTCTGCTGCTGTAAGAATTTGACATTGATATCAAGGATAAAAAAGGAACATAGAACCAAGTAGCAGACCACTTGTCGAGGCTGGAGACGGGAAGGAGTCAATCCACAAACAGGACCAGCATATTGGAGACCTTCCCAGATGAGCCATTGTTTGCTGCCACCAGCTCTGCCGTGACAGCCATGGCGGTAGGTAAGCTTTCTGAAACCCCTTGGTACGCTGACTTTGTTAATTACATTGTAAGCGGTTTACTACCTCCTGAACTTAATTATCAAGCAAGGAAGAGGTTCCAAAATGATGCAAAACATTATTATTGGGACGAACCTCTTCTTTTCAAACACTGTGCAGATCAGATTATTAGGAGATGCGTACCCCAGGATGAACATGAAGCTGTGCTTCACCACTGCCATGCTTCCCCGTATGGAGGACACCTAGGTGGAAACAAAACCACTGCCAAGGTTCTGCAATCCGGTCTCTATTGGCCCACATTGTTCAAGGATGCATAAGCTTTTTACAAAGGCTTTGAAAAGTGCCAAAGGAATGGGAACATATCGAGAAGGCATGAGATGCCACTGCAGAACATATTAGAGGTCGAAATCTTTGATGTATGGGGAATCAACTTCATGGAACCATTCCTAGCATCTTGTGGGAACCTGTACATCGCCACTCAGAAAAACGACGCCAAAACTGTTCAAAGATTTCTTCACAAGAACATCTTCTCCAAATTTGGCATCCCAAGGGTGATAATTAGTGATGAGGGGAGACACTTTGATAAATGGGTAATTACCGCTGCCTTGAGAAAATACGGAGTAAAGTACCGGATTGCAACAACATACCACCCTCAAACCAATGGGCAGGCCGAGATATCAAATGGAGAAGTAAAGAACATATTGGAGAAGATGGTTAAACCCACTCGAAAGGATTGATCTCTACATCTCAATGATGCACTCTGGGCCTTTAGAACAACGTTCAAAACACCATTAGGGATGTCACCCTATATACCCATCTATGGGAAAACCTGTCATTTACCTGTTGAGATAGAACACAGAGCTTACTGGGCTATCAAGGCAGTAAATATGGACTGAGATAAGGCAGGGTAGAAAAGGCTACTAGACTTGAATGAGATCGAGGAAATTCGAGCAATGGCATATGAAAATGCCAAGATCTACAAGGACAAAACCAAGAAGTGGCACGACAGGAAGCTGCTGCCACAACACTTCTGCCTAGGGCAACATGTGTTGTTGTTCAACTCTAGGTTGAAGCTTTTTCCAGGAAAGCTTAAATCTAGGTGGTTTGGTCCCTTCCAGGTTGTCCAAGTTTTCCCCCATGGTGCCATTACAATCAAACCCCTAAAGGATGGGCACCAGTTCATGGTCAATGGACAGAGACTCAAGCATTATCAGGGGACTAAAGCCCCAAGGATGCATGAAGTAGTTACTTTAGGAGATGCCCCTCAAGGCATTCTTAATTTAATTTAGTTTTTATTTTATTTTACTTTATTTATTAGGAATTAAGATTTTTATTTATTTTAGGAACCCAGATTTTATTTTTATTTATTTATTTAATTATTTTTAGGAAATAAAGGAAGCAAATCAAAGAGAAGGAATGAACCAACCCATCGCATTCACAACAGCCCAAAAAGCCCAACGGACGAGTCTGTCGTCACAACCTGTCACCAGCTGTCGCGACAGACGCAGAGAAAATAACCTGTCATGGAGCTGTCGTGACAGACGCGCAGCAGACGCGGAAACGCGTGACAGACGCGTTAGAAACCGCGTAGCAGTTGACCCCGTTATTTGCGCCTACTGTTACAGACCCAACGGGCAGAAAATCCTCATTCTATATAAACCCCCATTCCCTATTCATTTTTCATCTCATTCTCATTCTCTCTATCTACTTCCTCTATTTTAGATCTCAAAAATTTCTTTTTATTTTTGCTACAGTCCTTGCAATGGCCAGCAGACACACCCGCCGTAGCGCTGCCTCCACTTCTGCCACGGCAGTATCAACCCCAAGTCATAATGCCATTCCCAACCGTTTCGATTCCACAGAATCTGCCAAGAGGTACTACAGTTCCTTCCAAAAGAGGGAAATGTGGGAGGAACGAGGGTTCATCTACACACAACCAACGAGAGACCTAGGGCTAGAGAGCTTTATAGCCAAGAAAATTCAAGCCTTCAAGCGGCAGAAATTTGCTGCCCAACCCGAAGAGATGAATATAACCCTCGTCCGAGAGTTCTATGCTGCTGTCGACAGTAAGGATGCCACGACAGTAACCGTTCGAGGCAGGCAAATCTCTCTCGAGCATGCATATATGAACACATTATACGGGCTGTACGTGAGCAAGAGGGAGGACTCCCACATGAGGTTCGTGAATAGTCTGTCGTTAGCAGACTATGACACTGTCATGGCAGATGTTACAGAAGAATAAATAGAGTGGAACGACGATCCTAAACACCGATGGACCGTGAGGAGAACCCAACTGACTCCACAAGCCAAACTGTGGAATCACTTCGTCAAAAAACGTCTCATGCCTACCTTCCACAACAACATTGTCAACAAACCGAGGTTAGCCCTTGTCCATTCTTTTCTGCCCCCACCCCTGCTGCGAGCCCCAGAACCCCCTCTGCTGCCTCTACACCTACACATGCCACGACAGGTGAAGGCGACAGACAGTCTGCCACTGCCAGAGGAGAGAAGAGGAAGGACCCCCTACCGGAGATCGACCCCAAATACTTTGAAGGGTTCTCCTCCTCTTTTGTCTGACAGGATTCTGACTCCGAGCCTTCCGTAGCCCGAAACATCTCAAAGGACTACCCTTCGATGAAAAGGAAGAAGCTCAATGAGACTGTTGAAGGGCCCTGCCAAGGCAGATCTGCCAGCAGCAGCAGCAGGAGCTCCGATGACGATCTCGAGGTCCTGAACTAGCCCCTATACATCTCACCGACACGTGTCCAGCCACCTCGAGAGGCAAAGAAGAAAACATCCTCTGCCTTCCCCAGCAACCTGCCAGCCCCTGTCGTTAAGGTTACTACCCGCCGGCGGCTCCAAATCAGCAGCAGTAGCGACGACAGCTCCTCAAATTAAGTTTCTTTTCTTATATTTTGCTGTCTTCTCTATTTTGTGATGTATTTTCTTTTCTGTTTTTTTTCATTCTATCATGCATTGAGGGCAATGCAACCCTCGAGTTTGGGAGTGGCATCCCTCCATTAATGAAACTGTTAGTTGTGTCTTAATTTGTGTCTAATTACTAGTTTATTTTTAAGCTTATTTTTGTGCCGAAAAAATATGATAAAAATAAAAACAAAAATTTGGCTTAAGTCTTTGAACTGAACTTACCTGTCGTGACATACTCTGTCGTGACAGTGCCTTTAGGAAATTTTAGGAACTGTTTAGAGCCTTGCTATAATTCTGAACTGGAAAACACCCTTTGTGACTCTTATGCTATCTAGACTTCTGTAGTGCACTGGAATAGAAATATTTACCCACTTGAGCTGCCCCTAGAGGTGCCTATCACTGGCTCTAGGAAAGGAATAAAAGAAAGAAAAATATTCAGACTCATTTACTTGCAAAACTGCCTTGCACTGATTTTAGGGAGATTTCTCTTTAAGCTTAAGTTAGAAAAAAATTAAAGGAGCCTAAGAATTGCCTCCATAAAAGATGTAGTTAAATCAAGAGTCACAATAAACTAAAGGAGCCTAAGAATTGCCTCCAGAAAAAATGAATTGGCGTAAACTCAAGTTTTTAAGCATGACTATTCTGGTAAACTAAAGGAGTCTAGACACATAGTTGTTCACAAAACCTGCACACACAACACAAGAACTATAGCATTGTCCGGATAAATCCAGAAATGCCCGACAAGGTATTGCTCTTGATAGGGAAGGTGTAGTAGGTAATGAAAGTTCACTAAATTAAGCCAAGCCAAAAAATTTTATCTTTAGTTAGGTCGTATTTGCTTGAGGGCAAGCAAGAACTTGAGTTTGGGGGTGTGTTGAGTGTATAAAAGTTCTATATTTTACCCCTCATTTACCCATATTTCTGCTGCATTCAAGCATATTTCATTGCATTTAGGATATATTTATGCATATACATCACAATTAGATAAGATGGCACAATTGCTACTGATTTTGGTCATTTTTGCAGGTGTCTGCTGCGGCAGACTCAGGACAGTAAAGGAGCAGAGCTGGATCACTGAACTGGAGTCGAGGAGCACATGCTGCCGTGGCAGCCATGGCGACAGAAGGATGAAGTGGACAAGTGAAGTGGAGCTCGACAGATAGAGGACTTCAAGCCGGTCTGTCGTGGGCCACTCCTATATTTTTCTGAGCCTCGAGGTAGAATGAAGGCCAAGACCAAAGTCCAAAGAAGTAACCCAAGGCAAGAAAAGAGGACGAATTAAAGGCATATACTCAGACGATTTAATCTCCAATAGAGTTGTACTTTAGTTTAAACTTGTATTCTTGCCATATTAGAAAACTTGGACCCAAGACCTATATAAAGGCATGTAATTCGACCTAGGGAAAGATATCTCATTCCTAGCCGTCTTCCCCCAAACCCTTGCCGTTTCCCCCTCTTCATCATGTTCTAAACTCCCCCTAGGGCTAAGAGTTGATTCTGTAAAGTAGTTGCAAGGATTGTACTGTTTTAGGAATTTTCTGTTCAAGCAATAAAAACTTCAAGTTTATTTATTCTGGTTTTCATATCTCGCAAGAGTATTGAGAGATCATTGTGAGGTTATCCATTTGTTTGATATCGAGAGAGTCAAACATACGAACGAAATAAATACGCATTTTCCAGTTTATGGTTGAACCATCTCGACTTAGGGATAAGTACGAGGTTAAGTGGCTAAGGAAGAATTCAACAACATTGGTGTTCACCCTTCGATTTACGCCGTGAGGTATCATCTAAGAAGTGTTCATCAACAGAACTTGGGCCTAGGGATAGGACAAGTCATAGTAGGGATTCTTGCCAAACTTGAAGTGCAGAGTTGTATGATCGCTGCCGCGACATCAACAGACTTCTGCCGCGACAGGTGCTGCCACGACAGGGACACCGACAGAACATAAGTTTCTCTTACAGTGCAACACCTGCACTACTGAGCAAATCAATATCGGCCTATTTCTTAAACCTGATTCTTTACTCTTTTATTTTAGTTGTTTATCAAGATTACTTTACAATCCAATTAAACTCTCTCTCTCTCTCTCTCTCTCTATTTTGCAGCAATTCTAGAATAAAGTTATTTCCAGTCCCTGTGGAGACGATATCCGATACTCCAAGTATCACTTTACTACTTGCATCGTGTACACTTGCACTATTTGCGATAGGACTCTTTTACACGCAACATGAATGTCTATCATGATAAGAATTTTATCATGTAAATTTGATTTACTTTATCATTAGGAATTTTTTCTACATTAATTAGAGTTTAATGTATTATGTACTTCTTATGCATATAAATAGATGATTTACTGAAGGCATTGTACATACAATTTTATATTTGAGAATAATACAAATCTCCCCCTTTCTCTCATCTCTTTGATCTTCTTGTTCTTCGTTCTTTTTCTTGTTCTTCTTTATTTTATTCACAACACGTTATCAGCACGAGACTCTAACCAACTGAGGTGTTTGTCGTTCGAATCCTAAAAGAGTTTGCCAAAAAGAATTTGATTCTAGTATGAATCAAAGATAAGTTCTTCTCCTTCAATTATATTTTAATTATCGATTATCTTTCTCTCTTGATCTTTAAGTTGATTTTATTTTTTGAAAAATAATTGGTTGCTCCTGTTAGTGTAGCCAGAGAGACATGGCGTAAAGAAATTATGAGAAGTTATTTCGCTCATGTGCTATGTCTCAATTGTCTTCGAGAGGAAAATTATTATCGGTAAACTTTATTTTTTCTCTCTTTAAATTATGATTTTAATGTGCGATAAATCATGGTGAATTTCAGTCTATAAAAAGATTGTTATAAAGTCTATATTTGCTCGAAAGCAATATTTCTTCTTCGTCGAAAAACTCAACCATAGATTTCTCCCAATTTCAAGTTACGAAAATTCTTCTTGATCCAAAAAGTTTTATGGGAGGCATTCCCTGAAGTGAATGCAAAGCATGATGTTTATTCCATGCGATTATCAATGATGGGTCATTCCCTAAAGTGAATGCAAGCATGATGTTTATTCCATGCAATTATTGGATCTGTTTCATTCCCTGAAGTGAATGGCAAACATGGTAATCATTATTCAATTAGAGACATAATTTCGATATAATCCAAGTATATTAGCTGAACATCCCGTTCTGCGAGGCTATTGGTCTTAAAGAAGGTTTTTAAATGACCTTGTGAACTAGTTTAACAATGCCGCGTACGAGGATTAAATCTTTGTTCTCTGTGATGAGGATATGTTAATAAAAACATACTCCCCTTTTCACGACAAATAAAGTTGTCCTCAGGCACAATATCATGAAAAATGTTTCAAAGGCCCACTAGCTCTACTTCATTCCCTGAAGTGAATGTGAGATTATATTATGGAAAGAATAAAAGCCACATTAGAAGTTGTGGTCGTGATTGAAACCATGAATATATACATGAAAAATGTGTTTATTTTAAGAATACTTCTTGTAACACCCACATTTCCGTCCTAGAATTTAAAGCCGTTAAAATTAAATTATTTTATTTATTCTTAGAAGCAATTGAGCTTGCAATTTAGTGAATTATGCAATTTGGTCCTTAAATTTCTTATTTGGGCAACTAGTGCACCAATTCGAATTAGAAAGAAACTTAGCTTTGAATTAAGAAATTTAGACAATTGATAAATTAGTGAATTTGAATTAGTGATAACAAGATACAAAGTGTGGAATTAAAAGAATGAAAAGAAATTAAATAATGTTGCATTTCCTTAAGGGAAATCAGATCAAATTGAGAAAATTCAAGAAAGCATAGAACAAGGGAAATTGATGACCAATTTAAAATAATTATAAAAATTGAAATTTGCATGTTAAAAAAATATCCTTAGGGCTGCCCTTAGTAAAATAAGAATAAAAGTTATAGACAAAGGGACACTAGGGTAATTTCTAAGGCCATCAAATCACTTAGATTAAGGAAGCTTGTCTCTCCTCATCATTTTCTTCTTCTTTGCCGCGAGGTTGAGAGAAAAATGGGGAGGAAGAGAAGCTCAAAAGTATGAAAATTCTAAAGCTTAAATGGTGAAGATTTTTGCTTGCATGGTGAAAGGATTAAGCTAGGATTTGGAAGGGATAACTAGTGTTATCAAGGAAATCAAAAGTAAGTTTCCTTCTCCTTGTAACTATTCGGTTGAGTATAGTACCATGCATGCAAACCTAAAATTTGTATGAACATGAAACCATGAGAGTCTTGATGGAAATAATATGATGAACAAATGAAATCTTTGAAAATTTCTTTAGAAAATATGAATAGAGTCATAAGGGGGCTGTTTTGAAAGAAAGTGTAAAATCTTGGATATTTGGAAAATGTGTATACTTAGAGATTAAAATTAGAAAATTCTCACTAGGAGAAAGTTGTGGAGAAATAAGGATTTTTTTATAGATGACTATTGATTGCTGGAAAAATGAATTAGAAAGATGAAAATTCGATTAGAACTAAAAGTAGACATGTATTCGAAATAATGGAGATTAGGTACTGAAATGGAAAATCGGTAAAATTGAGTACTTGATTGTTGAAATTAAAGGTTAATATGGACTGTAAAATATCATGGCAGAATAGTATAAGTAATGCCATGAGTGAATTTATATATTGAATAATGTAATTAGATGAATTTTAAGCTTAAGGTGAAAACTAAGTAAGCTGCCCAGTGGTATGCAACTTATAAGCAGTAACTTTAGAAATTCACCAAAAATTGGGTGTAAGATATTTTGAATTGAAATTTTTTACTGTATAAACTTTGGCATGTCTAGAATCATTAAGAGAAAACGAAACTCAATTTCAATATGTAAATTAGGAGATATAAATTTTTAAAGTTGGACAATACAGGCTGCCCAGATTTATCGAAAAGGGTGTAATTAAGCAATAAACCGTATTTATTCGAATAAGATAAAAATATGAAGTTCACATGAGTATAAAATTGAGTTTAATACCTTTCCAACGGTATATGATAAGTTAATTTTAGATTAGTAATTAAAAAGATATGATCAAAACACTAACTAGTCCTCCAACTAGTTTAATAGAAAATCATATTTGAAAATATGAGTTCATGCTTGAAATTGAGGAGTAATTATGATTTAATTGCTTCTTAATATAGTGTGTATTCGTTTTATGTTGAGAATTAAGATCGGATTTGTGAAGAAACTTTGGAGGAAGCTAGGATCGATCACTCGAAGGGAAGAAACAAGGGCATCTCAATTTGAGATCAAGCTTAAGGAGTTGTGAGTGTAATTTTGTATTAGGGTTGGGACTAGTGTCCGAACCACCTTATTATTTGTAATTTATGATTTCTATGCATGAAATTGGGCTAATTGATATTCGGTAATGTGTTTAGTAAGGGAAGGAGATCAAAGGAAAATTTGATGCATGATTTGTGATTTTGGCCAATGTTGGAATATGTGAAAATTGTGGGCTGCTTTATGTGATTTTAAATGCCATGATTTATATGCTTAAATTGGATTTTTATAATGTTTGAAATTGTGCAAATGTGGACTACCCATGTGATTATTTGTATGTTGAACATGTGTGAATTGGATTCTTGATAATGCTTGATTAAATGAGTATGTGGACTGCCCTATGGTATTCATGCTATGCTTAAAATGCATTTGATCATGTATATATGAAGTTGCTGCCATGTATGATGATATGATCGAATGAGCATGCAAATTGAATTATGAAAAATGTATATGTTAAATGAAATAATGAATAACAATTTAACAAGAATAATATGCCCTCGGTCGATTAGAAGTTTTAGATAGTACGACATGCCTAGAGTCTGAGCTCTCTTGTTCGTTGCTTCGTGCAACTCTTGCTTGTTGCCTTGGGCAACCTTTGATAGTACTTTGTGTACTCTTCGATTATAAGATATGTGTTCTTGATTGCTGTTCGAGACACATGATGCTATGGGCATCCTTTGTTCGTTGCTTTGTGCAACTTTTGATGTTGCTTCGTGCAACTATTATGCGACACTTGTTACCCTCTTGGTGGCTTGAATATCTGATACGTCTACTCTACCTAGGGCAATGAAATTAAATAAAATGTAATGCAATATAATCTACATGAATTAAATAGAAATTTGCTAAATTAAGTATAGCTTATGAAGTGGATAAATGGTTGAATGACTTGGTATGTTATGATGTGATATGAAATGATGAATTATGTGGACATTGGTCCTTCCGATTATGATATGATGCATATGATGTGCTTATAAGTCCGATTATGTGTAAATTGGGTAATAACCCTATTCGAATACATGGAATTAAGAAATGATAAATTCTGATTTTTGGATGATGATTTGTGATTCATTCGAATGATGTGCTCTTGAAGAAATTGTGATTTCGTTTTGATAAATTAATAATGCTATGTATGGATTGGCATGAAATTTTGGTTAATTCAGTTGTTAAGCATGAGATTGAGTATGCTGAAATTGAATTGAATTATGGTATTGAATGAGTTATATGTAAGCATGTGATAAATTAATATGTTATGTTATGTTATGTTATGTATTCGAGCATGTGCTATGAATGTTGTTATGTTATGAATGATGCTATATGTATTGATTTTACATAAGCTTAGTTGGGTGAAATTAATTGTTAGTAAACCTAGTTAAGTAAACTCAATGCTTGATCACATTAAAAAACTCAAGAATGAATTAGATTTAGCATTACCTCGCTAAGTACTATTTGTACTTATCGCTCCGTTGTTTTCTTCTTCCCAACCTTAGTAGGATCGCTTGGACCTTAAAGCTAGCATTCGATTGGATCAAGTTTACGAGTTCAGAAATATGTATGATCTTAGTCTTATTTTAGACTCCTAGATGGTGGCTTCGAAGTCTGTTTAAGGATCCGTTTTGTTGTGTTTGGTCGTAACTTAAGTTTGAAATGGTGTCTGAAGTTATATGCTCTGTGATGCTTGGTTAGGAGGCTAGAATCATGTTTTGTATTTAATTAGGTAGCCTCATTATTTTGTTGTATAAAAATGTAAGTCGAGCTAGTGGTTGTGCCGATTCTTTTTGTTGTCCATAGTCTATAGCTTGACATGGGTTAGGGGCATATAAAAGCTTGATATTTTTGTAATGATCTAAGTAAAGGAAATCGAATGCCATAGTATTGAAATCTATTATGTGTTGCATGAAAATTTGATGTGATTAATTATTGGTAAATTGGATTAATTCGAAAATCACCTAGACTATTTAATCAAGGTTTCGAATGACATGGATTTGAATAGTTCAAGTATTCGACATTTTTGATCTAAATATAATAGTAATTTGATAAAGATAATAAAGATTTAAATTGGCTTGTAATTTGGTAACAAGATTAAAAGAAATTGTGTCTAAGTTTATGTATGATCATAAGAAGTTAAGAAAAATTTTGTTAGCCCATTTTCCGCATGCGCATTAAAATATAAATATCTTAATTTAAAAATGATATCTTGTTTTCCGATATGCTTCCGCTTTTTTCCGATATGTTTCGATTGTTCTTTTTCGTATTCCGGTAACGCTCCTGACTCCCGGCTCGGGTTGGGGGTGTTACACTTCTACCCACTGGTAGTGAGGTTATAAGGATTACAAGAGTGATAGAGATCATTCTAAGAAAGTGAAATCCTTTTTATTACCAATGTGACGTTATAAACTATTGGTCTCGTACTTATCGTACGCTGAAAAATCAACAATCATTGAATGATAAAGGAAAGAAAATAAAAGCAAATTTTGTTTGCGAAAATGACGAAAATGATATTGGTCCAACTCATTTGGACGTTATTGGTCCAACT
This sequence comes from Hibiscus tridactylites, assembly GCA_958450335.1. Classification (NCBI taxonomy): domain Eukaryota; kingdom Viridiplantae; phylum Streptophyta; class Magnoliopsida; order Malvales; family Malvaceae; genus Hibiscus; species Hibiscus tridactylites. The sequence continues at coordinate 88,654,063 of OY288268.1, forward strand.
TATTTAGACGTTGTTGATTTCCTTATAACCCTCGAATGGAATAAATCATCTTCTAGTTATTCTCATAACTTTGAAGAGAATTAATTATCTTTTTTTATTTTGCTTTATGTTTATTTACTTTACACGTTAATTATTTACGTTTTATATTTATATTTATATTCATGTTAATATTTATATTTATATATTACGATATTTATTAATTTTGTTTAACACGATTACTTATCAAATATAATTTATGGTGACGATTTATGCTTAGTAGAAGCATAAGATATATTTCCCATTTAAATGCAAGGGAAAAATGTGAGTGATATATTTCAAAGTACTAAAAATATTGATGCTCTAGAAGAACAATAAGTTTTTGAGAAAAAACACATTATGAAAAGTGCAGAATTCTGAATATTGTAATAATTACCGCTAATGGTAATAATATCGTCACCACTAGAAGTGGAAGTTTTAAGAGAGCAATATGAGTTCGTAAAATATTCTTTTGGAATTATAGATAACATATGTTATCAGTTGACATTTGAAATAAGCCAATGTGCATATGAGTTCTGGTAGCAACAAGTCATTGAAAAGCTCTAGAAGAGCTATAGATTGCTACAAAAAGATAATTTCCATTGAAAGCTTCGAAAGAGCTAAATATATTCCTAGTCAAAGGAACAATTTTGATGGTTGTACTAGACATGTGCGTGTGAAATTGAATCACATGTTATGGTAAACTAGAAGTTTACCAAATTCAGAAATATATACACACACATGTATATAGTTGGCATGATCGGTTAGACTGATTAATGACTAGTTTTGTCATTATTTTTTGTTAATTATGCTTAAGTAGTGGCTTTGTGATGAAGAATTGTGGCTCATAACGTGATTTACTGTGCAGGACCTCGCTGCTGCGAAATATTACGAAAAGGCCAAAATCTGCAAGTTTTATGGATTCATAGCCGGATTAGTGGGCACGAATTGGGGCATGAATGCACTGACTCGACAACACGTCAGTATATGACGTCAGCAGCACGAGAGGATGACGTCAGCAACAGTGATGATCAGATGATGACGTGGCGGAAGAAGTGAACGCTTATCAGGACATTCATATAGCTTATCAGATTCGGGATGATAGCTTATCGAACAGGATTTAGATAAAGACTTGTGATTTATCTCTTTTATTTAATTTAAATATTTTTTTAGGAATTATCTCTTAAGATTTATCTTTTGTAATTTGAATTTATTTATCTCTTATCACTTAAGCAATTCCTAGGGTTTTAGACTAGTATAAATACCCTATTGGGGTAAGACTCAAAGCATCACTTCTCATATCATTTTTTGTTCTTTACTTGTTTCTACTTGAGTTTTATAAAATCCTTTTCTCTTTCAGTTCTCTATCTTCTTCACTTTATTCTCTTTTGAAAAGGATGCTAAGCATGGTTAATTCAATAATCATGCAAAGCTAAATTTTCCATAGCCAAAGGCAGTAGCGATGACTCGGTTTCAACGTGAGGAATGAAAAGCCCTTAAACAACTTCGAGTTTTACTTTTCTCTATTTTTGAAAGCTAAACTTCAAATCAAAACGATTTTTGAAACAAAAGATTGACTTTATTCGAAATATGGTTTTCGATTGATATGTGGGAGGAAGGATCGGCTATTGAAGCACATTCGACTTCCTGAGAACACACTTAGTAAATTGGTTACTAAGAGAAAATTGAGATCGAAACCATTATTATTGAAATAACACATTCGATTAGGTTTTTATTGGGCTTAAAACGAACTTAGTCTACAACATTGTTGTTGATTAAGATCAAGTTCAGATATCGATATCAAAGATAGAACTTGGGTATTCGGTATACAAAGTGAAGTCTCAAGGATTGAACCTTGTGGACAAGTAACCGACGTAAATCCTAAAGTGAAAATCTTTTTCCAATGATCCAAAGAAACTGAGTCAAAGCGAAAGCCTATGGCTAGATTTTAGATATTAAATTAATTTAAAACTATTTCAACCACTATTTTATTTATTACCTTTCTTAAAATCAACCCCCCTTTACACTTTGATAATACTCAATTCACTTCTGCGATCAGAGATCAAACGAATATAATCAGGAAGTTTCTTAGTCCTTGTGGGATCGACCCTTACTTCTCTTTTACTAAATTTAAATTAAATTCCTTTATTTATTTATTATTTGAGAAGAAGGAATTATTTTTGACGTGTAAACGACGCGTGTCAAATTGGCACCGTTGCCGGGGACTTCGGCAAAAATATTACTGATTATTTTTGTTTGTTTATGACTAGGAAGAATCTGGGAGAACCAGCATGCTACATCCCAGAGATCGAAGCATTCGCACGACGCTAGAACGCAAAAACAAAACGAGAGAAGGAAAATAGATTGCGCCAACAAAGATTACAATGAGATCTTGCGCTAGCATCCCAAACCGCAACACACTATGAGAATACCAACGAAGAACAAAATCTAATGGCAGACGAACAAACAATCCAACAACTGACTATGGCACCAGATGACAATCAACCCTTGTGCATAACCTTCCCGAATGGTGAAATGCCATTCCAATTGAAGACCAGTTTGATTCATATTCTACCAAAATTTCATGGCTTGCCCTCTGAGAACCCTCACAAGCATCTTAAGGAGTTCCATATGGTTTGTCTAAGTACAAAACCGCTGGGAGTTTCCGAAGATCAAATTAAACTTCGAGCCTTTCCTTTTTCTTTATCTGATGTTGCCAAAGATTGGCTATTTGATCTTCCTTCTAATTTTGTTACGACTTGGACTGATATGGCTCGTTTATTTCTTGACAGGTTCTTTCCAGCAGCCAAGGCAAGCGAACTTAGGAGAATTATCTTGAGTATCCGACAAAAGGATACCGAATCCCTGTACGACTACTGGAACACTTCAAGAAGATATGTGCCAGCTGTCCTCAACATGGTTTGTCCGAACAAGCACTCCTCTAGTATTTCTATGAGGGTTTAACGCCTATGGACATAAAGGTAGTTGATGCAACAAGTGGAGGAGCACTTGTCAACATGACTCCAACTGTAGCTCGAAATTTAATAACGACTATGGCATCCAACTCGCAACGGTTTCACCATTCAATTGAACCATCTCGGTGAGTTAATGAGGTAAGTGTTCTGGAAAATAAAATTAATAAGTTGGCTCACATAGTTCATTCTCTTATTGCAGGTAAAAAATTTGCAGCCAGACTTTGCGGTATATGTACGAGCCCAGAACACCTAACGGATTGTTGCCCGATGATCCAAGAAGAAGACAATGAACAAGTGAATGCAGTAGGGAACTTTTCGGGTCCTTCACAAAGACAGCACAACCCAAACATCAATTCGTATAATCTGGGATGGCGAGACCATCCAAACTTCGGTCATACGCAGAACCAAAGACCCGCATATCAACCAAAGCAACCTCCACAACAACAAATGCAAAAGACATCACTAGTGGCAATAGTAGAAACGCTGGCAATGTCCCAAGAAAAATTCCATAACCGAACTGAAGTCCATCTTCAAGAACTAGACAAACAAATGTACCAGTAGGCTCAAGCCATGGGGAAGCTAGAATCACAAGGAAGACTTCCTTCTCAAATGGAGTTAAATTTGAGAGAGAATGTTAGTGCTATCACCATCCAAAGTGGAACAGTTATAAACCCTGAAGTGCCAGAAAAGAATACCGAACAATCCGTGGAAGAGAAGGAAACGCCACCATCCAACTCCCAAGATACGCCTTCTACGCCACCACCACCACCCCTCACTCTCATGAAATCGCACCACCTTTTCCATCAAGATTGGTGAAACGTGACAAAAGAGCCAAAGAGAAGGATGTTGCGACTAAAAAATTTCAGAAAATACAAGTACCTCGGTGTCACTTAGAGGAACCAGGTTTTAAGATGGCTTTCGAAAAATTTGTCGGATTTATAAAAAAATAGAGGAGTCACCACCGGCAGTTTAAATATGGTAGATCGGACACTGGAAAACAAAACCAGAGATTTAAAAGGGTTCGGGAGTCGGTTACACGCGAGGAATGATTAGAACTCTCGACGTGCCCAAAATTGGTACCAAAACTTTACCGCTTCATTAATATCAAACTTTGCGAATTAAATTGACCATTCGTATCAAAATTTGGTTATACAAATGAGTAAATTTTAAAGGCCTTAATATTCGAGAAAGAACGTCCGAACCACCACCACTAAGACTGGTACTGGCCTCGTTCGTTCCCGAATAAAAAGACGCTCGTATTGTATTTTATAATTCGAGATGCAACTTAAAAATAAACGAGATAATTAAATCGCGTGATAAAAAAAGAGAGACAAAGATCAAATGGCATATGTAACGTGGACCACATAAACATATTCGTAAAAATAAGATAAATATGCAAAATTCAAAATTCTACGATCATTAACAAAAATCATGCACAAAACCACAAAACACGCATGTGAGGATGCACTACTTTACAAAATCATAAAAAGAACAAGGTTACATGAAAACCATATATTATATGCGTATGCAAATTCGTTATCACATAATCTTAGATAATAATAAAAAAACAAATAACATGCCATGACAAGGGATTAATACACGCACTTAACATTTTCCCATAAGAACCATAATAAAACCAGATTAAGTAAATATGAATAACAGACCGGTTAAAATTGAACCAAACACAAATTATAGGATTAATTATTTAAATAAACCTCTGACTTTGGGATAAAAATCGAAAATAAAAAAGGCTTGAGGGTTTGAATGAGATTATCCCAAGAAATGAAATGGGTCGATTAAATTAAAAAAGCGGTGTAACTGCGAGAGTTTGAAAAGTCCCAGGTACTGCGGACGTAATTTTTAAAGTGCTTGGTGGCTTCAACCCCATTAAACCAATGAGCCCCGATATAAGTTCATCCTAATACCGGGTTGAAACCCTAGAGCCCCAAAAAAACTCTGCAGCGCGGTTCATCTCCCCCCCTCATTTTTCTCACGACTAGAAACCACCTTAGCCCTTTCTATGCCGTTCATCGGTGGCATCCTCACATTGCCGGGGTGGCAAAGACTCCCGGCGACAAGCAAACGAAACGTCAACACCCGAAACTAAACCTAGACGAGACGAAAAACTAAACCCGACCCCTATTTGAAACCCTAAATCGAAACGACAAACAAACCTTTGTTTCTCTAAAAAAGACAAGGCCTTTACGCCGTTCACCGGTCCGTCGCCTCACCATGCGTGGCTTAACCGACGCCGAACAACTTGTTGGCGACGAACGGACGATTTTGGCTTTCGAAGGTAACCTTCTTTCTTTTTTCTTTTCTTTTGCTTCCCCCCTTTTTTATGCATGCAATGAAAGAATCGAAAATGGATACCTCTGAAAGGCTTTCGTGTTATTGATTTTTCTGAAAACTCGAATGTTTTTTGTGTTTACAATCTTTTTGCTCTCGATCTCTCTGTTCTGTCCCTCAATGCTCACTGTTTTTTTGTTTTCGATTTCTCTCCTCTGTTTTCGCTCAGAGAGAGATTACAATCACTTTTCCGGTTCCTCTTATACCCGGATTACAGTGAATAAAACAAAGAAAATCATTCTCTCTCTCTCTCTCTGATATTTTATGTCTGGTTGACATTTTAATTGCCTCTGCCTTGTTTTATGATGTTTTGGGTTCTGATTTTTCTGTTTTGCGTTCTGATGTTGCCGGACTTGCCCGATCGGGAGAGGCGTGCCGGTTGCCGGAGGCAGACGCGTGCTTGTGGCAGGCCATCGGTCAGAACGCTCAGGCGCGTGGGATCGTTGGGCGACGGGATCGTCGCGCGTGAAGGGCGTGGGATCTCTGGGCTCATCTGAGTCGTCTGATGCATTCGAGATCGGACGGCTGAGGCATGTGCGACGCTCGACAAGAACCAGGCTTGCTAGGGCTTTATCTGGAGGCTTGATCTGGGCCATTGGTTGGACCCCGATCTAACGGCTACAAGGAGAGCGGCGCTCGGGCAAATGGGTGCTTGCTAGGGTTCCTTTGCTGGGATTCATCTGGACCGTCAGATCTCAGCCTATCTGACGGCTGTGGGGAAGCGCAGCGCGAGATCAAAGAGGCATCCTTAGGGTTTCTTGGCTGACTTGATCTGGACGGTTGATCTCGTGCCAGATCCAACGGCTATGGCTTGTGGCAGTTGCATCACATTGTATGGGATTAGGGTTAGCTTAGGGTTTTTTTTGTCCATTGGGCTTGCTGGGCTTAATGCATTTGGACTCTTGTTATTAATATTTTGGACTCTTAATATTCTTTTTAATCAGAATGGGCTTTTGTTTATTGATATGTTTTATATTTATTTCTATAATAATAATAATAATAGTAATAATGGTAATGTATAATAAAAATTAGGGTAAACTACATAAATGGTCCCTTGACTATACTCCAATTATCTTTTGCATCCTTTAACTATCAAAAGTTACAAACTGGTCCCTTGACTTAAAAAAATAACAAATTGGTCCAACACCGTTAAAATTTTAATGGATGATGATGTGGTTGTTAATATAAATTGATATAATTACATAATTAGTCCTCAAATTGTACAATTATTTTAATTTGACCTTAATTCTAAAAAATTAACCCACATAATTTTAATAATCTATCAATTTAATCCATTTTTTTATTTCTCCTCTCCTTCGATTCTTAAATCCAGACCTGGTTATTCTCACCATCAGTAAGCTTCAATTCCTCAAAGTTGTTGTCTCCATAACACTACAACCCAAAAAAGAAAAAGCCCCTATGCATCAACATTAACCACTATTTTCAAATCTCTCTTCTATTAATATTTCTTTACAGAGTAGAACTATTTGACTCAAAAAGAAAATTTATCAAGTTTTCATACATCCAACATTACAGATAACTAAAACCCAAAGTTGAATTAAACTAATCATTTATTTGTCGAACATTTACTATTTCTTGATCACAGTATAACATATAATACTAATATGGAATTTTCCCTTCATCTTCTCCAAGTACTTACTTTTGTGAACATACAGGAATATATTCCCAAATTCCAAACGAAATATATCAAAATTTTGAAAAAAATTAATGATATAAAAAGAGAAAGAATCTCACTTATGTTTCTCGAGTCTTGAATCCACCCCAAAAATTTTCCAATTTTCTCGGAATATGAATCATGTTTGTATAAATTTACATGGATCTTCAAAATCTTATGAAAATTCTTCAATATTCTTCAACATCACATAAGCATTCTTATATTTTTCTGCAACAATCTCAATCTTGTAACAATATGTCCTTTCTCGATCCACCAAACACTCTGTTTTGCAGCTCTTGAAGAACATAGAGCTCACCTCAATATCAAGAACAACAAATATAGAGTACAAATAAGCAATCAAAACAACTTCCAAAGCTATCGAAAACCCATTGAAATCACCACCAACAATTGCTTCTAAAATAGGAAACAAACCCAAATTTTGAAATACAAATAGCAATATAAAACCAAAAAATTCAAACAAAAAGAATGTAACTTAAAATTGGGGTCCATGAACCTAAAAAAGTACATGAGATTACAATAATGCTCAGATCTCAAAGAACTTGAAGGCTCATTTTTCTCTATTTTGTTTTCACTAGACAAACATAGTACAAAATGATGAGAAAGTTGAAAGTTTTTTTTCTGCCACTCATTAGGAGAGAAACATATCCTGAGAATAAAAGCTTTAGGGAATATGAAGAAGAAGCAGCTGGGTTTTTTTTCTTTGCTTGTGAGCAACTTTCCCCACTTATTTTTGATTGGTTGCACGATCAAATTAACTAAAGGAAGTAGATGGGTTAAATTGATAGACTATTAAAATTATGTTGGTTAATTTTTTAGAATTAGGGTCAAATTAAAATAAGTGTAGAATTTGAGGGCTAATTATGTAATTATATCAATTTATATTAACAGCCACCTCATCAACCGTTAAAATTTTAACGGCGTTGGATCTATTTGTTGTTTTTTTTAAGTCGGGGGACAAGTTTGTAACTTTTAATAGTCGGGGGACGCAAAAGATAATTGGAGCATAGTCAGGGGACCATTTATGTAGTTTACCCTAAAAATAACGTAACAAATAGCAATGATGGAGATAAATAAGGAGTTATAATATAATAATATACAATAATAATAATACTAATACTAATAGATAAGAAATAACACTGCTAAATACTAACAATACTACTTAAAACTATTGAACACTAAATAACGATAATAACATGGGCAAACAAATAAAAGAATGCTATAACAAGATAATATTAAACACAATATATGTTGCGTGTAAAAGAGTCTATCGCAATTGTAGTGCAAGTGTACACGACGCAAGTAGTAAAGTGATACGAAGTATCGGATATCGTCTCCACAGGGATTGGGCTAATAGCTTCACCTTATTTCACTGCACGGAGTAAAGAAAATATTTAAGAGAATTGTCACGAGAATAATAAAGAAGAACGTAAATAAAAGAATTGAGATATCAAGATAGAGAGAATGGGCTGGTATTGAATTGCTCAGTAGTGCAGGTATTGGATTGCTTAAGAACTCCAGTTCTGTCGTCATGCCCGTCGCGGCAGCACCTGTCGCGGCGGCTGTCTGTTGGCTGTCGCGGCAACGATCACACTAACTCCGTACTTCAAGTTTGGCAAGAATCCCAGATCTGCCTTAGCCTATCCCTAGGTCCAAGTCTGTCGATGATCACGTCTTTGATGATACCTCCCGGCGTGAATCGAAGGATGAACACCGATGTGTATGAGTTCTTCCTTAGCCACTTAACCTTGCCCTATCCCTAGGCACAAGATAGTTCAACTATAAACTAGAGAACTTGATCTTATTTCTTTCGTATACTTAACTCTCCCGATGCTAAGTAAATGGATAACCTTACAATGCTCTCCCGATGCTCTTGCAAGATATTAAAACCAAAATAAGAGAACTTGAAGTTTATTTTATTGAACTTGGAAAATCCTAAAACAAAACAACCCTTGCAACTACTTTACAAAACAACCCGTGGCCCTAGGGGGAATTTAGAACATGTCGGCGACGAGCAGACGGCGGAGGGGTTTTTGATGTCGGTTATGGGGTATGATCTATGATGTCTCCTAGGTTAAAATCTATGCCCTTATATAAGCTTTGGGCTCAAGTATTCTAAGTTGACAAGGATTACAACTTTAATTAAAAGTAAGATTCTAATAAAGACTTAATCTCTAAAGTTCCTACTTTGCAGCCGCCATCCTTGTTTCTAGGGATTTCCTCTCCTTGAGCTTTGGCTTGTCATATCTTTTGATCCGGGGCTTGGAAAAATATTTGGCTTTCACACGACAGACGAGCATATTTTTCTCTATCTATCGAGGTCAACTTTACTTTTCCTCTTCCTAAGGTTGCTGTCACCATGCTGTCACGACAACTCCATGGCAGCTTCGTCCTCGTCGTCTGCTTGTCCAGTTCAGCTCTTCTGCTTCTCTGTCCTGCGCCTGCCTTCTCCGTCAACTATGGCAGCAACCTACAAAATCAGCCATCTTTTAGTAGAATCTGTGCCTTTAGTGTATTTGTGATGTTTTACTGTAAACTAACCTAAATGCAATGCAATGATGCTTGAATGCAGCAGAAATATGGGTTAAAAAGGGTGTAAATAATAGAACTTTTACACACTCAACACACCCCCAAACTCAAGTTTTTGCTTGCCCTCAAGCAATTAAGCCTAAAAGAAAAATGAATATTTTTGTGTTGGCCTTCAAACAGTGAACTGTCCCTTACCCGTCGCTCATTCCCTGTGGCGGCAGCAACCTGTCGGAAAGGTTAGGATCTGTCCGGAATCTCCCTATAGCTCTCGTGTAGTGTGTGCATGCTTGTGAACAGTTATATGCTAAGACTCTCTTAGTTTCACTAGAACATTCAACTTTTTTAACTCGAATTTTTATGCCAAAGTTTATTTTCTTGAAGACACATTTTCATGCTTCTTTTTCTTCTATTTTCAAGCTAAAATTTTTCTAGAGCCAGTTTTGGGCACCTCTAGTTAGCTTCCTAGAGCCGGTTTCGGGCACCTCTAGGTTTTTGAGTTTCTTTTGCTAAACTTCTTTCCTAGAGCCAGTGTTAGGCACCTCTAGGGGCTATTCAAGTACTAAGCATCCTATTCTAGTTTGGCTAAGAGAAATCTAAGCAATATAACAGTCACAATGGTGTTTTAAGTTTTTCAGAACTATAGAAAGGCTCTTAACTTCTCCTTAAACTGTCCTAAAGATGCTGCCACGGCAGAGCTGTCATGACAGGTAAGTTAACTTCACAGTTTTAAGCCAACAGTTTAATCTTTTTTTTAAGAGAACTTAATTAAGTAAAAGACACAATAATAATAAAAAGATGTACTACAACTCCATTAATGATGGAGGGTTGCCACCCCCAAACTCGAGGGTTGCATTGCCCTCAATGCAAAATGACAGAAAAACAAAAACATGAAAGCAGGTACATCACAAAATATATAAGGCAGGCAGCAATAAAGGAAAATAAAAGACTTAAATTTTCAATCGCTGTCTTCACTGCTGCTGTTGACACGGATCTGGCGGGGGCGTCTGGGCTGCGGTGGAGGCTGGACAGGTTGCTCCACGAGTTGGATGTCGGAGCTGCTGCCGCTATCCCAAGTGCTGCTGGTGGTGGTGCTAGCCTTGGGCATTAATTTTCTATATGCCACATGCTTCTGCCTCTTGACAGGTGTAAACCCTCTCTCCAAATTCCTCCGAATCAGAGGTTCCTCCTCGTTGTCAGCTGTAGCTGGCCGCTTCGTGCCACGTGCGGGGCTGTCGGTCGGAGGACTCGCAGCTGCCGTCGGGGCAGGTGATGGGGTGGAAGCGGTGGGATGGGTATGTGGAGAGGCAGGAGGTGTAGGTGTGTGGACAAGAGAGGGAATATGGAAATAATGGGCAGGAAAAGTGGGGAAAATAACATCAGGATAATTTAAAGTGTTGGTAATAAAATTTACCGTCGAGTTGGTGAAGTCCCGGATGAATGTCATCAGCCCCATTTGTCTTTCTTCCACCCTTTGTATCGCAGCTAGGATGTGGGCAGATTGGTCTGCCTGGGTGGTGGCGGCGGCAGGTTCAGGGGCAGGCTCCTCATCTGAGTCTGCTGGGGAGGCAGCTGGGTTGTAGGAGTTGAGAGGTGTTGCCACTATCAGCTCCATGAGGCTGGTGATGTTGTTGTCGGTCCAGCCTCTGCCCTTGATTATTTTGTCGGTGGTGGCCTCTGGGACAGCAGCGCAGCGGCAAAGGAGGGTGATCGCGAACGGTAGACAAAGACGGGAAGAGGAGCGGAATGTGCAGTCCAAGATGCTTTCCCTCATATAGCGGCCCACGTTGATAGGCCGGTCGTGCATGATCGAGTGAATGAGAGCCAACCGCTGCTGGTTCACCGTCGTATGATGGGAGGACGGCAGGATACGCTTCTTGATGAAAGCGTTCCATAGCTTTGCTTCTGGGAGCAGCTGCCCCCTTTTGACAGAGTTGGGGTTCTTTTTGCTTGTGGTCCATGTTGTTCCTTCCTCTGTCACCTCCGCCATGACAGCACCATAGGCGGCAGCATCGAGGGTGTCTAAAAATTGCTGGTGGGCGTCATCATCGGGGCCAAAATATAGGACATACATGTGATTGATGCTGTCAGCTGTAAATGGCACCTCTACCCCTCAGACGGTGACAGATGTTGCCGTTCTGCTGTCGATGGCAGCATAGAATTCCCGGACTAATGTATCATTCAGTTCTGCCGGTTGTTCGACGAATTGCTCCCATAGCAAATTCCTTATCGCCCTAGTAATGAATGGCCAGAGTCCCATGTTGGGTGTCTTTCGGATGTAAATGAAACCCCTTTCCTCCCACAATTCTTTGGTTTCGAAGGGCGACGCTGCTGCTGAAGAAGAGGCTGAGGCAGCACTGCGGCGGGTCTGTCTAGACGACATATTAGTTGCAAGGGTTGTGAAAATATAGAAAGCAAATAAAAACGAGAGGAGAAAGCAAGTAAGAATAAGCAGAAGTGATGAAAAATGAAAATGAAAACAGGGTTTTATAGCGGTCGAGTTGCTGCCCATTTAATGCTGTAATAGCAGGCGTGAATAACGGGGCGACTGTTGAGAGTTGGCGTGTCTGACGCGTCTGCCACGCATTAATGCGTCTGTTACGCGTCTGTCACACGCTTCTGCGTATGCCGTGTCAGTCTGTTGACAGCCTGTCTCATCCGTCTGCGGCGGCAGCTGGAACGACAGGCTTCAATAAATGGGCTCTGTTGGGCTGATGGATGGGTGGTGGGCTTGGGTCACTTCTCCTTTTCTTTTTGACTCCTTTATTTCCTAAAAACAGAATATGTAAAAACATTATTCGAATTAAATAAACCTAATTTCCTAATAAATAATAAATAATAAAAATAAATAAAAATAAAATTTAGGTTAAATTAGGGATGCCTTGTGGGGCATCTCCTAAAGTAACCACTTCCTGTATTCCTGGGGCTTCAGTCCCCCGATAATGCTTGAGGCGCTGTCCATTGACTTTGAATTAGTGCCCGTCTTTTAATGATCGGATTGTGATGGCACCATGGGGAAAAACTTGTACCACTTGGAACGGGCCAGACCATCTAGACTTTAGCTTCCCTGGGAAGAGTTTCAGTCTAGAGTTGAACAACAACACAAGCTGCCCTGGGCAGAATTGTCGTGGCAGCAACTTCTTGTCATGCCACTGCTTTGTTTTCTCCTTGTAGATCCTTGCATTGTCGTAGGCCATTGTCCGTATTTCCTCAATCTCGTTCAAATCTAACCGCCTTTTCTGGCCTGCCTTGTCCAAGTCTATATTCACTGCCTTGATTGCCCAATATGCTTTGTGCTCGATCTCGACAGGCAAGTGACAGGTTTTTCCATAAATCAGTCGGTATGGGGACATGCCCAATGGAGTCTTAAAAGCTGTCCTATATGCCCATAATGCGTCGTTAAGGAGTAAAGAACAATCTTTCCTAGTTAGCTTAACCATCTTCTCAAGAATGTTCTTAACTTCCCTATTGGATATCTCAGCTTGTCCATTGGTCTGTGGGTGGTATTCTGTCGCGATCCTGTGCTTGACTCCATATTTCTTCAAGGCGGCAGCAATTACCCTATTATCAAAATGTCTCCCTTCATCACTGATAATCGCCTTGGGGATGCCAAATCTAGAAAAAATATTTTTGTGCAAAAATTTTTGGACCGTTTTGGCATCATTCTTTTGAGTTGCGATTGCTTCTACCCACTTGGAGACATAATCTACTGCTAGGAGGATGTATAGATTTCCACATGAAGATGGAAAAGGTCACATAAAATCAATCCCCCAAACGTCGAAGATCTCGACTTCTAGAATGTTCTGCAGTGGCATCTCATTTCTCCTCGAGATGTTACCTGTCCGCTGGCACCTGTCACAGTTCTTGTAAAAGTCCTGTGCATCTTTATACAGTGTCGGCCAGTAGAACCCTGACTGCAGCACCTTGGCAGCAGTTTTGTTGCCTCCTAAGTGACCTCCATATTGTGAAGCATGGCAGTGATGTAGAATGTCTTCTTGCTCTTCTTGTGGTACACACCTCCTTATAATCTGATCTGCGCACATTTTAAAAAGAAGAGGTTCGTCCCAATAATAATGTTTAACATCATTTTGAAACCTCTTCCTGGCTTGATAATTAAGATCAGAAGGAAGTATTCCGCTCACTATAAAATTAACGAAATCAGCATACCAAGGGAGTTCAGAAGACTTACCTGCCGCCATGGCTGTCGTGGCAGCGATTGCAGCAGCAAAGAGCTGCTCATCAGGGAAGGTCTCCAGTATGTTTGTCTCGTCGATTGGTAGACTCTGTCCCTTCTCCAACCTTGACAAGTGGTCTGCCACTTGATTTTCTGTCCCCTTTTTGTCCTTGATCTCAAGGTCGAACTCTTGCAATAGCAGGATCCACCGTATCAATCTAGGCTTTGCATCCTTCTTTGCGAACAAATACTTTAGGGCAGAATGGTCGGTGTGCACTATTACTTTCATTCCAAGTATGTAACAACGAAACTTGTCGATGGAGAACACCACAGCTAACAGCTCATTTTCTGTGGTGGTGTAGTTCACTTGGGCGTCATTCAATGTCTTGCTGGCATAGTATATGACATGAAACAGCTTATCTCTGCGCTGCCCAAGTGCTGCCCCGACAGCATAGTCACTAGCATCACACATGATCTCAAATGGCTGTGTCCAGTCTGGTGGCTGTATTATGGGGGCTGTTACTAGTTTTTCCTTCAGAACCTTGAATGCTTCAGTACATTCATCATTAAAGTCAAAGGGTCGGTTCTGCTCCAAAAGATGGCATAGCGGCTTGGTGATTTTTGAAAAATTTGCAATGAATCTTCGATAAAAACCAGCATGCCCTAAAAAACTCCTAATACCCTTGATTGTGGTCGGCGGCGGCAGCTTTTCTATTACTTCTATTTTGGCCCTGTCGACTTCTATCCCACGGTAGCTAATCTTATGGCCTAGGACTATCCCTTCATCCACCATAAAGTGGCATTTTTCCCAATTTAGAACAAGATTCTCTTTTTCACATCTTTCGAGTACCTTTTGTAGGTTGCCGAGGCAGCTCTCAAAATCGTCTCCAAAGACGGAAAAATCATCCATGAAAATCTCCAGGAAGTCCTCTACCATGTCGGAGAATATGGCCATCATGCACCTTTGGAAGGTGGCAGGTGCATTACAGAGTCCAAACGGCATCCTCCTAAACGCGTATGTTCCGTAGGGGCATGTAAAAGTCGTCTTTTCTTGATCCTCTGGTGCGATAGCGATTTGATTGTAACCTGAATAACCATCAAGAAAACAATAGTAAGGTTTACCCGCTAATCTATCAAGCATTTGATCAATAAAGGGTAAAGGAAAGTGGTCCTTTCGGGTAGCTTTGTTAAGCTTCCGATAGTCCATACAAACCCTCCAACCGGTCACAGTCCTGGTTGGGATTAACTCATTGTTCTCGTTGGTTATCACGGTCATTCCTCCTTTCTTTGGAACGCATTGCACCGGGCTCACCCATTTGCTGTCGGAGATGGCGTAGATAATACCAGCATCTAACCATTTGATTATCTCTTTACGCACTACCTCCTTCATCGTATGGTTTAGCCGCCTTTGGGCATCTATAGTCGGCTTATGATCTTCCTCGAGGAGGATTTTGTGCATGCATAATGCCGGACTAATGCCCTGTATATCAACAATCGTCCATCCAATTGCCTTTTTGTGCTGCCTTAGCATGTCGATTAGCTGTCGTTCCTGATCCTGCAGCAGCTTAGAAGAGATTATTACGGGCAACGTATCATTTAAACCAAGAAAAGCATATTTAAGCTGCCCTGGCAGGGGTTTAAGTTCTAAGGCAGGTGGCTCAACAATAGATGGCTTTTGGATTACATGGTTATCCGAAGTATAATTCAAAGGTTCGAATAACTTACCTGGACGATTGCCTAACCAGTTTACCTCCTCCTGATCTTCAGTATCAGATGTATCGGATTCAGAGGAGTTGCTGTCGTCGGTGCTGTCGTCGTTGCTGTCGTGATAGTCCTCCAGGTGGCTGCCGCAGCAGTGTCCAAATTTAATATCGTGACAGCCCGACCTGAAGCAGGGTTGATCAAGGGTAACATTAGTGATAGCCTTGCATTCCTCATCTACATCAGCATGTGTCATTGCTTGGAGAACATTCAACTTAATCTCTTGATCGTTTACTCGCATGGTGAGTTCTCCTTTCTCCACATCAATCAGTGATCTTCCCGTGGCTAAGAAGGGTCGCCCAAGGATGACTGGTGCGTTTTCGTCTGCCTCACAATCTAAAACAAGAAAGTCAGCAGGAAAAATAAACTTATCCACTCTTACCAAAATATCTTCAATCTTTCCCTCTGGATGAACGTAAGAGCGGTCTGCCAGCTGCAGAGTTACTGTCGTGGGCCGCGCCTTTCCAATACCTAATTTCTGAAAAACAGACTTTGGCATTAAATTGACACTAGCACCAAGATCACAAAGTGCCTTACCCACAAATTTATTGTCGATTACGCAAGGTATGATGAAGCTCCCCGGATCCTTCTTTTTCTGGGGTGGCTGCCGATGAAGAATACTCATGCAACCTTCTGTCATCTTTACCGTTTCAAATTCCCCAAGTTTAGATTTTTTCGACATAACATCCTTGAGAAATTTAGCATAACCGGGCATCTCCCTAACAACATCTAACAACGGAATATTAATATGAACCTGCTTAAAAATATCATAAATCTTTTTAAGTTGAGATTCATGCTTAGCTTGTTGTATCCGTTGGGGAAAAGGTGGTGGAGGGCGATAATCAGCAATACGTCCTTCCCACTGCATGCGAATCTGAGGACGATAATCATCTTTTTTCTCCTCTATCGCTTCTGCTGTCGTGACAGGTTCATCGGCAACAGTCTGTTTATCATCTGTCGGGGCAGCTTCCTCGGCAGGTTTATCCAAGGCAGGTTCCTTTTCTGTTTCAGCTTCTTTTTCCGGCCCTGGTAGTTTCTTCCCACTCCTAGTAGTAATCGCCTTACATTGCTCATGTGTGGGCGGTCTAGCATTTTCAGTATTGCTAGGAAATCCTCCATTCTGCCTCGGCTTAATATGTTGAGAAACCTGACCCATTTGTGTCTCTAGAGATTTCAAGGTTGCTTCATGGTTTGTCATCCTCATCTCGGTTTTATCCATAAAGGTTTCTGTCTTCTTGACAAACTGATTCATATTCTCCATATACGTACCGGTCTGAGACATAAAAGTGGCCAGCGTCTGTTCCAATATGCTGCTCGTGGCAGGTGGTGGCTGCTGTTGCTGCGGCGGCGGCAGGTGCTGCGGCAATTGCTGTCGCGTCAGCAATCTCGGTCCTCCCTGATTCTGATTGTGTGCTTGCGGATTCAGGGCGTTGTTAGGATTACTCCAGGAAAATTTGGGATCCTTCCTCCAATTAGGATTGTAATTGTTGGAATTATAATTCGGCTTGTAATTTCCAACATATTTTCCCTCTTCTATTTGGATTGGGCACTCATCCCGACTATGATTTCCCTCACAGATGGTACAAACCTCCTCGACAGCAAATCCTTGTAATTCATCTTCATTCAATAACCTTTTCATTGCTTTAGTAAGGAATGCTACTTGTGATTTCATAGTGTTGTCGGCCTCATAGTCCTTGACAGCAAGTACCCGTTTACCTCCTCTTCTTGCTGTCGGAAACTGCTCCTCATTCTTAGCTAGATTTTTCAAGACTTGTAATGCCTCGTCTGGATCTTTATCCAATAATAATCCGTTTGCTGCCGAATCAATTCGAATGCGAGTTTGTAAGTTGGCAGCATTATAGAACTTAGTTACCTGATTCCAGACGGGAAATCCATGCATTGGGCAGTTTCGAAGAAGAGTAGTAAATCTGTCCCAGGCCTCGTGCATCGGCTCATCATCTTCCTGTTGAAAAGTAGCAATTTCGTTACGTAATCGCTCAGATAAATGTGAAGGATTAAAACGAGATAAGAATTCACGAGATAAATCTGCCCAAGTTACGATTGAACCCGGCCTAAGTTTATTCCACCAAGTTTTAGCTCTGTCCCTCAATGAATGGGGAAATAACCGAAGCCTCAGTATCTCCAGACTAACTCCTGGTAGTCTAAACGAACCACAGATCTCCTGGAACATTTTGAGATGCTCTCTAGCATCTTCTGTCACAACACCACTAAACTGCCCGGCGTTGTTGATCATACTAAACATGACAGGTTTAAGCTCAAAGTTGTCAACATCAATATCTGGCAGCGTGGTCTCCAGCTCTACATGATCGTTCAGCATGTAGTCACGACATGACCGTCGTCCATCTGCCGCAGGCGGGTCGCCGACAGGCGGTATACCTCCACCAGCGGGCGGATTACAGGCCATCTTCTCTAGCTGTTCCTCAAGGTATTCGTTCCTGTCTAAAAGGTGGCGAAGTTGTTTCTTGAGATTGAAGGAACGTTCAATTTCTGGATCTAATTTAAACTCAGGATCTTCACCTCTTTTAGATCTGTGCATAAACAAGAAAACCTCGTGAAAAGCAAGAGTTGAAAGTACTAACGAAAAATAAAAATAAAAGAAAAAGAAAAATAAAAACAAAAACAAAAACGAAAAGTGCAATAAAAGAAAGGTGTAGTTATGTTGCCAATCCCCGGCAACGGCGCCAAAAACTTGTTGCGTGTAAAAGAGTTTATCGCAATTGTAGTGCAAGTGTACACGACGCAAGTAGTAAAGTGATACGAAGTATCGGATATCGTCTCCACAGGGATTGGGCTAATAGCTTCACCTTATTTCACTACACGGATTAAAGAAAATATTTAAGAGAATTGTCACGAGAATAATAAAGAAAAACGTAAATAAAAGAATTGAGATATCAAGATAGAGAGAATGGGCTGGTATTGAATTGCTCAGTAGTGCATGTATTGGATTGCTTAAGAACTCCAGTTCTGTCGTCGTGCCCGTCGCGGCAGCACCTGTCGCGGCGGCTATCCGTTGGCTGTCGCGGCAGCGATCACACCAACTCCGTACTTCAAGTTTGGCAAGAATCCCAGATCTACCTTGGCCTATCCCTAGGTCCAAGTCTGTCGATGATCACGTCTTTGATGATACCTCCCGGCGTTAATCGAAGGATGAACACCGATGTGTATGAATTCTTCCTTAGCCACTTAACCTTGCCCTATCCCTAGGCACAAGATAGTTCAACTATAAACTAGAGAACTTGCTCTTATTTCTTTCGTATACTTAACTCTCCCGATGCTAAGTAAATGGATAACCTCACAATGCTCTCCCGATGCTCTTGCAAGATATTAAAACCAAAATAAGAGAACTTGAAGTTTATTTTATTGAACTTGGAAAATCCTAAAACAAAACAACCCTTGCAACTACTTTACAAAACAACCCGTGGCCCTAGGGGGAATTTAGAACATGTCGGCGACGGGCAGACGGCGGAGGGGTTTTTGATGTCGGTTATGGGGTATGATCTATGATGTCTCCTAGGTTAAAATCTATGCCCTTATATAAGCTTTGGGCTCAAGTATTCTAAGTTGACAAGGATTACAACTTTAATTAAAAGTAAGATTCTAATAAAGACTTAATCTCTAAAGTTCCTACTTTGCAGCCGCCATCCTTGTTTCTAGGGATTTCCTCTCCTTGAGCTTTGGCTTGTCATATCTTTTGATCCGGGGCTTGGAAAAATATTTGGCTTTCACACGACAGACGAGCATATTTTCTCTATCTAT
Organism: Hibiscus tridactylites; assembly: GCA_958450335.1. Taxonomy (NCBI): domain Eukaryota; kingdom Viridiplantae; phylum Streptophyta; class Magnoliopsida; order Malvales; family Malvaceae; genus Hibiscus; species Hibiscus tridactylites. The sequence continues at coordinate 88,673,333 of OY288268.1, forward strand.
CGAGGTCCACTTTACTTTTCCTCTTCCTAAGGTTGCTGTCACCATGCTGTCATGACAACTCCATGGCAGCTTCGTCCTCGTCGTCTGCTTGTCCAGTTCAGCTCTTCTGCTTCTCTGTCCTGCGCCTGTCTTCTCCGTCAACTATGGCAGCAACCTACAAAATCAGCCATCTTTTAGTAGAATCCGTGCCTTTAGTGTATTTGTGATGTTTTACTGTAAACTGACCTAAATGCAATGCAATGATGCTTGAATGCTGCAGAAATATGGGTTAAAAAGGGTGTAAATAATAGAACTTTTACACACTCAACAATATATTAGTAGTGTTTAGGGTTTTTTCCTTTTTCAAAAGTATAATGAATATAAAAATAATATTACTACTGAATAATAATGCTAAAACAATATTAAAAGAGTAATAGTAATATAGTGACAACACTTATATATATACACGTGTATATTTTCTCTTTTTTGTTTTTTCTTTCTATTTTTTTTAATTTTTATTTTAAATGCCCAACAGCCCAATAAGCCCACTAACAACACAAACATAACGAGGTTCGATGTCTGGACAAAATTAGTGATTACAACTGCCCCTCTTTGCTTATATTTGTGGAACAAGAATAAAGCAAAGACCATAAACACTAATTTTGTCCTACTTCCCTGTTGGTCGGTTTACTCCCGGCGCAGCCACGCGATTCCAAGTAATTCCTCTTCCCAATGCCTTCCAATCATGAGTTCTTCCTCCGGATGCCCCGAACAGGTAGACAGAGAGTTTTTTTTGCAGATTTCCATTCTCCAAGTGCCCGAATGGATAGGCGGGTTCTATTCTCCAAGTGCCCGAATAGATGAGCAGATTCCAAATATCTCTGTCTTATCTTTTTCGTAAGAACAAGCTAGTCATCCAAACAACTTTGCCTTCCCTTCACGGTCTAAAAGCAAGTTGTCCATTTCGCGGTCAAAAAGCAAGCTGAAACTCCAAATACTTTTGCCTCCTCTTCACGGTCGAAAGGCAAACTTAGGCGTCCAAGTGGATTTGCTTTCCCTTCACGGTCGTAAAAGCAAACTAGTTATAACTAAATTTGTCCAACTTCCCTGTTGGACGATTTACTCTCCTGGAGCTGCAACGTGTTACATTGAGTAATTTTCTCTTTGAAGCCTTAAGAATATGAGTTCTCTCTCTATAAAACTCATTTCCTTGGCGTGTTATTCGAGTGGCAGTTCTTTCTATACAGAACTCTCGTCTTAGTATTTTTGAAATCAAAGATCTCGAAGTCCTTTCTCTGTAGGACCCTCCGCTTTCGAGATCTTGAAGCCTTAGGATTCTGAGTTCTTTCTCCACAGAACTCCTCTTCCTTAGCGTACTCTTCGAGTAGTAATTCCTTCTCTATCGAACTTCCCTCTGAAATCAAGGATCTACAAGTCCCTTCTCCGTAGGACCTTCCGCTTTCGAGATCCTGAAGCCTTAGGATTCTGAGTTTTTTCTCCACAAAACTCCTCTTCCTTAGCGTACTCTTCGAGTAGTAGTTCCTTCTCTATCGAACTCCTCTCTAAAATCAAGGATCTACAAGTCCCCTCTTCGTAGGATCCTCTGCTTTTGAGATCCTAAAGTCGTAAGTTCCTCCTATATAGAGCTTGTTTGGATCCTTTCTTTGTAGGATCCTTCATCTTGAAATCTTTCGGCAAGCTTGAAAGCTTTGATCTGAAATCCTTGGGTGGCGAACATGAAAGCTTCACCTGACATTCTGGAGTGGCGGCTTGAAAGGCTTCGCCTAAAATCTTTTTAGTTCTCGCTTTATTGTTTTCTCCTCATCCCAAGAAGTATTCAATTTGTCTTTCAAGAATCTGTGAAAAGAGATAAAATGCTATGATGGTATGAGCATGCTCCTAACCTAGGGATGCCTAACTACTCGTGATGCATGACATGGGTTTGCAAGTTATTTAGTCATATTAATTCTATTGACATCGTGTCCTTTGGTGCTGCTTCTTGCTTTGATTGCCCCTCTTCTCTGTTTTACCGGACCCTTCTTCTTCTTCTCATCTTGATCCACTTATGGAATTGTCTGCCTCAAAGTGCTCATGCGGGTTTTCACCTTGAACCCTCCATCTCTTCTTTTTTTTCTTTTTTCTCATTTTTTCTTTTTTTCTTTCTTTTTTTTGCTGTTTTTTTATTTTATTCTTTCTTCTTTTTTTACTGACTTTTGATTGCCTAAATAGATAGGCAGATTTCCATTCTCCAAGTGCCCGAACGGATAGGCGTGTTCTATTCTCCAAATGCCCGAATAGATGAGCAGATTTCCATTCTCCAAGTGCCTGAACGGATAGGCGGGTTCTATTCTCCAAATGCCTGAATAGATGAGCAGATGTCATATATCTTTGTCTCGAGCTTTGAGTATCTGTCTCCTTTGCTCTAAAATCCTTCGGCTTTGAGTTTCTGTCTCCTTTGTCACGAGCTTTGAGTATCTGCCTCCTTTGCTCTGAAATTCTTGGGCTTTGAGTTTCTACCTCCTTCGCCATGAGTTTTCGCCTTAATCCCCAAAGTGCCTTTTGGGTTTTCACTGTGTCTCTTCTTCTCTTCTTTGTCCTCTTTCTTCTTCTTTTTCTCTTTTTAGGCACTCATTTGAGTTTTCATCTTGAAGTCAACTTCTACCTTTGGCTCTTATCGTCAATTTTTTTTTTTACATCTTTAGGGTGTGACCACATGTCTCTAAGTCTTCTAAACTTCTCATTTTTCATATAGCCCTGTCTCTATTTTTCTTCATTGAACCTCTCTTTTTGCTTCTTCTTGAAGGGAGGACTTACACTGATTAGAATCCCATTGCCCCCACCTACTTTAGGCTTACGTACCTTCTGACCGACCTCTGGTTAATGTCGGCTGCTTTAAATGGTGTCTTCTGTCCAAAGTTGCCACAACTTTTTGGCCTTTATTTCTCTAAATTTGTGGTCAAAATCGTCTCTTTTGAATTTTGCTCCGTTGCCCCGAAGTGCCTTTGGGTTTTCGCCTTGGCTCCTCTTCTCTTCTCTTCTTCTTAATCTTCCTTCTTTTCTTAGGCGTACTTTCACCTTCATCGCCTTTTTTCGAGTTGATTTCAGACGATACTTAATGTCTCATTCGGTGCGTGCTCATAATGCGGCGCGCATGGTCCTCTTCGGGATAATATTTCTAGCAAGATGCTTAGGCTCTGAGGGTAACTTCTGTTCCCCGATTTTCAATGTCAAATTTTCTACATTCATGTTCTATTCCAACACTTCTTAGTGAAGGTCGACTTCGTAGCTCAACATTTCACCGAAGACGGTCTTGATATTTCAATTGGAGGTATTAGTAATGTTTAAACCTCCAAGGGTGCCCCTCTAGGTACTGATGGCTTTACCTCGAGCCACGATCAGTCCGCTTGTTCATTCCCATGTAGAAGACTTATGCAAGTGATTGGGTAAAAATAATTTTATTATGTAAATATACATTTTAAAGAATCATGTCAAGTGAAAATCAAGTTTGGGGTCTTTGAAAAAAGGTTGACCCGAGTGAAATTTTCCGAATGTTGCAGGGATGCACATATGAAATCTTTTCTGGGCTATTAGGCTTCCGAGAGGAGCGACTCCCATTCCTAGTTTCTACCCAATTTAAAAGTGGCTCTCTTTAGCTCACTAACTCACCATGCCCCATCCTTCCCTCTCTTCTGATCTCAATCAGGCATTAGAAGTGTGGCAATCCTTGAAGAAAGGTTAACCCCGATAGGCGGGATGTGATCTGAAGACAAAATTATCCGTCTGTGTACGGTCCAAGTGGTCTTTTATGGCTTGTAATGTAGACTAAGGCTCACGGCTATGAAAGAAAGGGTAAAAAGGCTCAAACAAGTGTTTAAGGGTGGTGAAACCAAGGATCAATTTTTCCAACTAGAAGTCTCAATTATGCTCCGATGAAATGCTATTTCTTTTCCGGCTTCTTTGGATTGCTCTAGACTGCCCCTTTTTGTTGGGGTTTTCACCCTAGAGTTCATTTCCTTTTATCAAGCGTAGTTTCGGGTCAAATTGCACCTTCGCATTGTATTAGTGCAGGCTTTTGATCAAAGGTGAACAATCTTTCGAGGCTCATCTAAGCAGAGATTCATTTGGATAGGGAATCCTCTTGACCCTTTTCTTTATCCGCTTCTCTCTCTTTTCAAAATTGCACTTTTCACTTTAGTGCCTTTGCTTTTGATTTCTTCAACTTTTATGTCGGTAACTTTTGACTTGATTTGGGTAGCTCTTTAAGAACCGACTTTCCTTTTTCTGTTTCCTTTTGATGTTTTTGGTTGCTCAAACTGAAAGTGTATCCAATGAATCTTTGATCTTTTAATGCCCCTTAGTTCACAAGACATCATTCTCATAGCATAATCAGAATCCAATGTCATTTACTTGTCCATAGACTTCTATCTTTTTCTGCCCCCAATGTAGGGGTGATCCTTGGTTTGGGTTTAATTAGAAGAAAAAAGTTTGATAGGCTTAAACGGGGACAACAACGAATATTTTTTCATTTTCTTTCTATGTGAATGGAATTGAAGGAATGCCAAATGTCCTCTCATACACGGATATCAAAATTGGTCTTCAGGTGGTAGAAGTTTTAGGGTTATCACTTCATTCAAGGACCTTGAACAACAATGCCCGAGAGGGAAAATTCACTCAATGGGAGTGGCCCATTATTCCTGAACACTCATTGTCATTCCTCCCTTGGCCTAAGTAGAACAAAGGGTTTTCATATTTATAGCGTCCTCACAACATTCAGTCTTTTAGAAAATTGAATTAAAGTTTATCTCAAAAAAGTATATACATGTGTAATTGGAAAACAAGAGTAAACTTGTGAAATGTTTAAAGAATTAAGGAATACCATAATATTTTCTAAATAACAAAATGAAAATTTCGTTATGATAAATATACTCTTTATTTGAAAAAAATCTACAACTTAGCTTATTCCTTTTGCATTTTTCCCAAATGCACAGGGATCAACGGATTTGAATTGCCTTTACCAGTAGCCGTTTGCTCCGGGCTAGTTGTACCATTCCCCTGGGCACAATCAGTTTTCACCAATAATGAGAATTGGATTTTTGCAAAGGATTTATTTCCCTTCGACCATTCGTAAAAATGGATTTTCGATGGACATTTGAATTATCCATTGTCTTAAACTTTATCGCGTTTAAGCACGTTGTGCCAACATTTCTATTGGACTTTCCCAAACATCGCTTCTTCTTTCATGAAGCGATGTAACGTCTCCAATTCATTTTTCTTGAAATTGAGACTTGCATTTTTCCCAAATGCATAGGGATTAACAGATTTGAATTGCCTTTACCGGTAGTCGTTTGCTCCGAGCTAGTTGTACCATTCCCCTGGGTACAATCAGTTTTCACCAATCATGAAAATTGGATTTTCGCAAATGATTTATTTTCATCTTTTACGATATTATCTCCCTTTGATTCCGAACCAAATGTTCTCGAAGCTGTTTGAGCTTATCCACTAGGTCATTCATGCTTCTAAAGCTGTACTAGCTAGAAACCGATCCCTTGTCCATTCTTTCCTCTCCCTCTCTCTTTCGGATGAGTGTTCTCCTCAATTAGTAATGATGCGATGAAAAGCCTTGAGCAAATTTTAATGTCCAATGATGGATGTAATATGGACTCAAATTAACAAATGAATGATCATGAGATGAATGCATGACTGACGATGCTGCTTTGAAATGATATATGCTACAAATGTTACAAATGTATGCAAGTCAAAGGTGTTGGTCATATAGGTGATTCCCCTTAGGTCAACTTTCATTTGGACATAAAGGAGGTTCCTCGTCGTAGGATGGTCATAGAAAAAGTCCTACGGATGCTCTTCGGATCTACGAACTGTTCTCAAGGAAATGAAGGTTTCGGCCGAGGTAGCCGAGGCCAGATTTTCTTTCTTCTCTAGCAATTCAAGACCCTCTAAAACTGCTGGTATCAAGTCCTGAAAAAAAAGCTATTTCCTCGAAGCTGAATCCATCTCTTGACCTAATCCATACCCTTTCCGGTCGCCACGCTCTTTTCGGCCGCCTCTTTGCACTTGGTCGGGTAGTTTCATGACTTTGGATGTTTGGATTACATCCGATCTTGATTGACTTCCTCGGGATGGAGTAAAGGTGTGCCTTCTTCGATGGTGGGTATTAAATGACATGACACTGTGCGTTTGCTCGGTAAACTGTCCCTTTTATCCGTTCTGATTCAACTCTGACCGATGCCGGACTTGCTAATTGACAACATCCTTTTTTAGCAACCTCCCGTCCACAATAATAGCCCTTGATCGGGTAAAACCACCTTGACTCAACACCTTTATGTCATGATATGCGTGCAAGAATAAATGCAAAAAGATCATAAGAATAATCGTTAGTGTCTGATAAACATGATAAAAAGGCAAGCATGAAAGCAAGCAACCCTATTTATCCCGTCTAATGAACCTAGGTTGTCCGCATGGCTCTAAAAGGGGTGGGCTTTCTAGTTCTCTAAATGCAATTTTGGTTCTAGGAGGTACTCGAACTGTCCTCGTTGTCCCCTTCTAAGGGTAGCAAGGCCCCCAGTCATCACCCATTATAGGCTCATCTCAACCGAGTTCAATTCGAGGGGACCCTTTAGCTATATCTGCACGGAGAAACGATATTCCCACGAAGATATAGGGTATTCGAGCCCCGAAGGTACTTGCTAGGCCTATACGGAGGAACAATATCCCCACGAAAGCACTAGCGTTTCCCCCCCCCCCCCACTTAAACGAACGAGTTTAAATGCCAATTTTAAATGCGTTTAAAATAAACTCGCACTTATAAACAAATATCGATCGACCCAGTCACTTTAATTCGCAACTTCTAATATTAATTGAGCGGTAAATTTTTTTCGGCTTGACTCTCTTTTTGTTTTTGAAAACAAAAAATTGTCCCCAGCGGAGTCACCATCTGTTGCGACTAAATTTTTTTAGAAAATACAAGTACCTCGGTGTCACTTAGAGGAACCGGGTTTTAAGATGGCTTTCGAAAAATTAGTCGGATTTATAAAAAAATATAGGAGTCGCCACCGGCCGTTTAAAAATGGTAGACCGGACACCGGAAAACAAAACTAGAGATTTAAAAGGGTTCGGGAGTCGGTTACACGCGAGGAAGGATTAGCACCCTCGACGTGCCCAAAATTGGTACCAAAACTTTACCGCTTCATTAATATCAAACTTTGCGAATTAAAGTGACCATTCGTATCGAAATTTGGTTATACAGGTGAGTAAATTTTAAAGGCCTTAATATTCGAGAAAGAACGTCCGAACCACCACCACTACGACTGGTACTGGCCTTGTTTGTTCCCGAATAAAAAGACGCTCGCATTGTATTTTATAATTCGAGATGCAACTTAAAAATAAATGAGATAATTAAATCGCGTGATAAGAAAAGAGAGACAAAGATCAAATGGCATATGTAACGTGGACCACATAAACATATTCGTAAAAATAAGATAAATATGCAAAATTCAAAATTCTACGATGATTAAAAAAAATCATGCACAAAACCACGAAACACACATGTGAGGATGCACCACTTTACAAAATCATAAAAAGAACAAGGTTACATGAAAACCATATATTATATGCGTATGCAAATTCGTTATCACATAATCTTAGATAATAATAAAAAAACAAATAACATGCCATGACAAGGGATTAATACACGCACTTAACATTTTCCCATAAGAACCATAATAAAACCAGATTAAGTTAATATGAATAACAGACCGGTTAAAATTGAACCAAACACAAATTATAGGATTAATTATTTAAATAAACCTCTGACTTTGGGATAAAAATCGAAAATAAAAAAGGCTTGAGGGTTCGAACGAGATTATCCCAAGAAAGGAAATGGGTCGATTAAATTAAAAAAGCAGTGTAACTGCGAGAGTTTGAAAAGTCCCAGGTACTGCAGACGTAATTTTTAAAGAGCTTGGTGGCTTCAACCACATTAAACCAATGAGCCCCGATATAAGTTCATCCTAATACCGGGTTGAAACCCTAGAGCCCCAAAAAAACTTTGCGGCGCCGTTCATCTCCCCCCTTATTTTTCTCACGACTAGAAACCACCTTAGTCCTTTCTATGCCGTTCATCGGCGGCGTCCTCACGTTGCTGGGGTGGCAAAGACTCCTGGCGACAAGCAAACGAAACGTCAACACCCGAAACTAAACCTAGACGAGACGAAAACCTAAACCCGACCCCTATTTGAAACCCTAAATCGAATCGACAAACAAACCTTTGTTTCTCTGAAAAAGACAAGGCCTTTACGCCGTTCACCGGTCCGTCGCCTCACCATGCGTGGCTTAACCGACGTCGAACAGCTTGTCGGCGACGAACGGACGATTTTGGCTTTCGAAGGTAACCTTCTTTCTTTTTTCTTTTCTTTTGCTTCCCCCCCCCCCCATTTTTATGCATGCAATGAAAGAATCGAAAATGGATACCTCTGAAAGGCTTTCGTGTTATTGATTTTTCTGAAAACTCGAATGTTTTTTGTGTTTACAATCTTTTTGCTCTCGATCTCTCTGTTCTCTCCCTCAATGCTCACTATTTTTTTTGTTTTCGATTTCTCTCCTCTGTTTTCGCTCAGAGAGAGATTACAATCGCTTTTCCGGTTCCTCTTATACCCGGATTACAGTGAATAAAACAAAGAAAATCATTCTCTCTCTCTCTGATATTTTATGTCTGGTTGACATTTTAATTGCCTCTGCCTTGTTTTATGATGTTTTGGGTTCTGACTTTTCTGTTTTGCGTTCTGATGTTGCCAGACTTGCCCGATCAGGAGAGGCGTGCCGGTTGCAGGAGGTAGACGCGTGCTTGTGGCAGGCCATCGGTCAGAACGCTCAGACGCGTGGGATCGTTGGGCGACGAGATCGTCGCGCGTGAAGGGCGCGGGATCTCTGGGCTCATCTGAGACGTCCGATGCGTTCGAGATCGAACGGTTGAGGCATGCGCGACGCTCGACAAGAACCAGGCTTGCTAGGGCTTCATCTAGAGGCTTGATCTGGGCCGTTGGATGGACCCTGATCTAACGGCTACGAGGAGAGCGGCGCTCGGGCAAAGGGGTGCTTGCTAGGGTTCCTTTGCTGGGATTCATCTAGACCGTCAGATCTCAGCCGATCTGACGGCTGTGGGGAAGGGCGGCGCGAGATCAAAGAGGCATCCTTAGGGTTTCTTGGCTGACTTGATCTGGACCGTTGATCTCGTGCCAGATCCAACGACTCTGGCTTGTGGCGGCTGCATCACATAGTATGGGATTAGGGTTAGCTTAGGGTTTTTTTTGTCCATTGGGCTTGCTGGGCTTAATGTATTTGGACTCTTGTTATTAATATTTTGGACTCTTAATATTCTTTTTAATCAGAATGGGCTTTTGTTTTTTGATATGTTTTATATTTATTTCTATTATAATAATAATAATAATAATAATAATAATAGTAATAATGGTAATGTATAATAAAAATAACGTAACAAATAGCAATGGTGGAGATAAATAAGGAGTTATAGTATAATAATATACAATAATAATAATACTAATAGATACGCAATAACACTGCTAAACACTAACAATACTACTTAAAACTATTGAACACTAAATAACGATAATAACATGGGCAAACAAATAAAAGAATGCTATAACAAGATAGTATTAAACACAATATATTAGTAGTGTTTAGGGTTTTTTCCTTTTTCAAAAGTATAATGAGTATAAAAATAATATTACTACTGAATAATAATGCTAAAACAATATTAAAAGAGTAATAGTAATATAGTGGCAACACTTATATATATACACGTGTATATTTTCTCTTTTTTGTTTTTTCTTTTTTTTTAATTTTTATTTTAAATGCCCAACAGCCCAATAAGCCCACTAACAACACAAACATAACGAGGTTCGATGTCCGGACAAAATTAGTGATTACAAAGGAGATCGTAGAAGTGTTTAAAAAGGTGCAAGTCAACATACCCCTCATAGAAGTAATCCGACAAGTGCCAAGGTATGCCTGATTTTTAAAAGAACTTTGCATCACAAAGAGGAAACTAACGGGACATGAGAAGGTAAATTTGGGAGAACATGTCTCCGCAGTATTTCAACGAAAGCTTCCACTAAAAATGAAGGATCAAGGTATGTTCGCTATACCCTGCAAAATAGGAGATGTATTAGTTAAACGTGCAATATGCGATTTAGGAGCTTCAATTAATGTTATGCCTCTTTCCGTTTATAAAATGATTACTAACGAGCCTTTGAAGGAAATGAGGATAACAATCCAGTTGGCTGATTACTCAATTATCTATCCATAGGGAGTGCTTGAAAACGTGTTAGTGAAAGACGATGATTTAATTTTTAGTACGGCAAATACAAAGATTGATGTGAGAAGCAGTATGTTGACAATGGAATTTGATGGCGGGGTCGTAGAATTTGATGTTTACAAGGCGATGGAACACCAGGATTCTATGGAAAACGTTAGCTTCGTTGGTGTTTATGAACCTTTAGTTGATTTTGTGGAAAATAATTTATCTGATAATTTGTGTAGGAAATTGGTAGAGCGCGATGAAAAAATTAGGGAGTTGGAAAACACTTCATTTGTTAATTCTGATCTACACTTAACTCCCTCAAAAATTAAAAATTTCCCTTACATTTTACAGAAACCAGATATCGAGTTAAAATTACCGCTGGATAAATTGAAGAGTAAAAAAGAATTTTTTCATGGAAAATGAAGAAATGTCACTGTCATAAAATTTCTCGTAGGGACATTCTTAGTTGGATTAAGCACATAAATTGGAAGGAGTATTTGTCGCAGTGTCTGTAGTCTAAGCGACACAGGTCGTCAAGCTAACGACGTTAAACAAGTACTTAATGGGAGGCAACCCATTTATTTATTTATTTTCTTTCGAATCATTTTCTTTTGTTCTCAAATTAATTTCTTTCCTTTCCTTGTTCTATTTTACTTTGTTCTGTTTTTCATTTTATTTCGAATTATTTTTGATAATCCCTTGCTGATCGAGTTTCTAATTGGATATGTCCATGAATTTTAAATATAGTGGGAAATCGCTTGGGCCAAGGCTTATCACCCTATCCTTATTTTAATTTTTTTTATCACGTTTTGGTATTAATCTTTCACCCATTTTTAAATTTGACTTATATTTAAATTTTATCCCCTTAACAAACGTGATAACAACCCCTATTTATTTTTAAATACCCTTTTATCCCCTTTTAAATATTCACATGGATCCCACTTAAGATAAGTTATCATCCTATCATCTACCAAATTCAATTTTCAAATCCCTTGACCGGCCAAAGTCTCTTTACCCTTATTTTTGACCCAATCAAGAATTTCTTTTAATATTATAAGCCTTATCTCCTTTCTCCCCACAACTTTTTTTCTTTTTAAATTTTCTACCCCAACCCACGTGCTAAAATTAAACCTCAAACTCTTCTATCTATTTTTTTGAAGCCGCACCCTCCCTTTCTCTCATTTCCCTAAATCTTCGACAACCATCCCCACACCTCAAGAATTCCAGTGAACTATGGTCCGCGCAAGAGAACAACCCGCCCTCACGACAGACATGAACAACACTTAGCCGCAACTGACCGACCACACCAACCTACACCAGACTCGGAGCCCACTACCGGAATATGCTCTTCTGCAAACGAGGAGTATTCTTTTCCCTCTCTTTTACTTTAAACTTGATATTACATTTTGGGACAAAATGACTTAAGTGAGGGGAGTAAGAATTTGGGTCAAATTCTTTTTCTTGCTTATCCGTTTGGTTGCTCTCTGGTTCTCTTGATTTTTATCCCATTGATTTGATTGTTTTTTATCCTCTATTTCACCTTGTCCTTTTGATGCCATTATGATTTTGTATCTATTTTGTTAGAAATGGTAGATTACACTTTAGACCATGACATGATTATTGTGTTTCATGACATTCCTTCATAATTTGATTCTTTATACCAAACTAGTCTTAGCGTTCATTAACTTGTTTTGAAATACTTGTCGAATTTTTTTCATAAAAGCTAGATGAGCCTATCACTTTCAAGGCAATTCGGGTCTCAATCACTTTCGTCAATATGAGAATTACAAGATCCGTGCCGAAAGGGTAATATCCATCCCTTTTCTCAATTCGGAGCGTTTCAAGTTTGAATACCTCCCCTTGCTTCATCGTTGGAATTTCATGCATTTTCTATCTATTCCCGGATTTTACTATCGTCTCTTGGTTTTGATTTTCTATGCTAATGCAAGATGTGTTAGTCGAAATGGGGAAGTTGTTGCAATTAACTCCTATCTTATGGGAAAGAAAATAACCCTTGATGTCGAGTCTATTTGTGAGGTTTTTAAGTTGGATGATAAAGGCCTTGACGATGAGCACCGTGGGGGGCATGTTCTTAGTGGATCCGTCACCGCCCTTAATGCTCACGACCGGATTCTACATTTGATGGTATCGTGGTGGTTTCGTCCTTCCGGAGGAAAATATTCCACAATCCGTCAAGTGGATGATTTTTGGATTCGGTGCTTTCGTGAAGCCAAGCGACCAAATCTAGCTCGACTTATGTTTGTGGAGATAGTCTACCTCGTTCAACATCGTCACACTCCTCATGTCACCTCCTTCACATACGGTACAGCTTTGAGCTATTTCTTTGTTAAAAAGGAAATTGATTGCTCATATGACATTGCAACTCCTCTCACCGATCCTATTGATGAGCACTCCCTTGCTCGGGCAAAATTCTCTTATATTAATGGTGAATGGGTACGTCTTGCCGAGTTACCACCGGAAGTCGCCGCAATGCATGAAGCGGCTCAGGCTCCTCAAGCTCCTCAAGTCCAACAACTCAATATGAATGCTCTCATGACCTATCTCAATGAGCAATTCACCGGGTTGCGTACGGACATGAATACTCGTCTCACATCCATGGAAACTACCTTTGATACTAGGATGACGGGTTTCGAGAATCGCCTCACATCTCTTGAAAGTGGGCATAATTCCTTGAATATTTCCATTGCCGCTTTCCATGATGAGTGGCATAATAGTATGCGCACTAATGAGCCTTTGGGAGATGATGATGAAGAGGATGAAGACGACGAAGACGATGCTTAGACGTTTTATCTTGTTTGTCATGCATATCATTTAGGATTTTATATTATTATGCACCTATGCTTTATGTTTTTAGGATTAAGTTTGTTTAGGATTAAAACCTATGTTTTGATTTTTATTTTGCCTTTGTTTGGATTTTAAGTATGTTGCTTTAATGAATAATATTTATGTTGCTTATTATACCCTTGATTTCTTTATGCACTTAATTGTCTCAAAGAATTTTTGATCTAACAAAAAGGGGGAGAAGAAACTAGCTCACACTTTAAAATATTTTGATTTAAATTCAAAGGTTACCAAGCTTATATTAAGGGGGAGTTCTTTATAAAGGTTTTTCAAAAATTTTAAGTTTTAGTTTTGTTATATCAAAAAGGGGGAGATTGTAAAACCTATGTTTGATTTTGATATAATTAAATCCCTAAGGATTATTTTGTAAAACTTAAAATTAGTTTTTAAGTCCCTTAATAAGTTTTTAAAACACCAACACTTTGAAACTGATTTATAAAACTCAAACTCAAAATATTTTCTAAGTGTTCCAAGGCAAAACCATTCAAAAACGTCCAGGCGTATCGATACAGCACCCAGCGTATCGATACCATTTTACAAAACTTGGTCACTGTCGGAACCTGTATCGATACCCCAAACCCTCGTATCGATACAACCCTGTGTTAAAATTCAAAGAGTTTGAATACGGTACCGATACGGCTAACCCCCGTATCGATACGAGCTTTGTAATTTTTTAATATAAGTCGGTTTAAAAAATATGACCGTTGGTGTCAGTTGGTTGGTAACCAAACTTTAAAAGTTTGTTGACCCGTATCGATACGCAAAACCCTCGTACCGATACGGTTGCGGACAGTGAGCTAAGTTCAGAAAATAGTATCGATACGGCCCTTACCGTTTTGATACCCAGTACCGATACGCTTACGCGCGTATCGATACCCCTGTATTAAATGCACACAACGACTCTTTCTTTTCTGAGACATGTACCGATACTCCTTCCCGCGTACCAATACTGGTAGCTGCAGAAGTGCATTTATGGTGGTAAGAGAGGGTTCCAACGGCTCTAATTAAGTCCCCAACCACCCAAACGGCTAGAAATCAATGAAGAGGTATAAAAGACACATCAAAAAGCTACAGCAACAACTATTGAACTTCAAGCAAACACTTATTCATCAAATCCAAGCATTTGTGCCAAATTTCATATTTGTCTAGAAATCCCAATTTGTGTTCTTCATTCATACTTTGTAAAATTGGGTTGAGTGCTTGTATTGGGGCTATCATTTGTATTGAGAGATACCTTATTAGCCTTCAATTTTCTTTGTTCTCTTGTGTGAGGGTTGGGTTGATTTTTGGGTAGAAAAATCAACCGAAATTGTAAAGGGTTGCCTCCTTGTCCTAGAAAAGGGGAAGATCAATTTAGTGAAATTGTTGCAAATCCTTAGTGAGACTAAGGTAGTGGATGTAGAGTTCATTTGGAACTTGAACCACTCTAAATCTCTTGTCCATCTATTTTTAATTTGCCAATTTCCACCAAAAACCTTTAAATTTCCAATTCACCCCCCTCTTGGTAAATATCGATCTTTCGATCCACTCAACAATTGGTATCAGAGCTTAACTGTTTGAGGATTAACAACCACAAGAGGAGATCCTTGGAAGAGTGTGATCATCAACATATCAAGAGATGGCTTCAACCTCCGGTTTCGACATGTACGAGTCACAATCAACCACAAAGCCTCCTTTCTTCAATGGTGACAACTATTCTTTTTGGAAGAATAAAATGAGGCTATTCATCAAGTCTAGTGACTATCTTGTATGTGATGTCATTGAAGATGGGCCATACATTCCATGGAAGCAAGACGGTGAAGGCAAGATGGTGTTGAAGAAGAAAGCCGAAATGAGTGAAGAGGAGAGGAAAAAGATTCAAGTCAATGATAAAGCTCTCCACATGTTATTTTGTGCTTTCGGTCCGGACATCTACTCAAAGGTCTCATCAATTGAAAGTGCCAAGGAAGTGTGGGACACTCTTGAGACCACCTATGAAGGCACCAATGATGTCAAAGAAACTAAGATTGGCATTCTCAATCTTAGTTATGAAAATTTCAAGATGGACCCCGATGAGACGGTGTCAAAGATGTTTGATCGATTCTCCACAATTGTCAACGGTCTAAAGGGATATGGAGAGATCATACTGGAAGACAAGCTTGTCCGGAAGCTACTCTATTCACTTCCCGAATCTTGGGATGGGAAGAGAACCGCTATCATCGAAGCAAAGAACTTGAAGACATTAAAGCTTGATGAGCTTGTGGGTTCTCTCCTTACTCATGAGATCATGAAGCAAGGAAGGGAAGATGAGAAAAAGAAAGAAGAGAAAAGAGTAGAGAAGCTTGAGGTTGAGAAGAAGAAGAAGATGGGTATAGCTCTCAAGGCTAAAGCTTCACAACATGATGAGAGCTCATCTTGTGAGGAGGATGAACTTGAAGAATTGGCTATGATAGCCAAACGATTCTCACGCTTCATGAGGTCCAACCGGAGAAGAAAAATCCAAAGAAAGATGGACTTCAAAGGAAAGAACAAAGAAGAAGGAAATGATCCCATCATTTGCTATGAGTGCAAACAATCCGGCCACATCCGTTCGGAGTGCCCTCAACTCAAGAAGAAGGGCTTTGAGAAGAAGAAAAGACTCAAAGCCAAGCTTGCTACTTGGAGTGATGAGGAGTCATCGGAGGATGACGAACAAGAAGTGGCTAATCTTTGTCTCATGGCACTTGAGGAAGATTCCTCCTTGGTAACCTCTAACTCATCTACTTTAGATTTTTCATATGAAGAGTTAAATGATGCATATGATGAGTTACAAGAGGTATATGATGAATTAGTTGAGAAGTTTAAAGAGTCGGTCATTAAAAACAAGAAAATCATTTTAGAACTAAATGAGAAAAATGACTCACTCACTCAAGCTAATTCTAAATTTGAGAAAAAGATTTTAGGATTAAAAGATGAACTTAAATTCTTTCAAGATGAAAATGTTGATCTTAATAATCTTTTATCTCAATGTAATAGTGAACACCAAAAGGTGTTGGGAGAGCTAAATGAGCTCAAAAAGTCTTTAAAAAATGTTGGTAATGTCAAGCATGAAGTAGGAGAATCCTCTAGAACATACCAACCTAAGAAAAAGACTAATTACTACAAACAAGGTAGCTACCCTAGACATATTAGAGCTAAAAGACTTAGAAGTGTATGGGTTCCTAAGGAACTTGTAAAATCTAATAATATTATTGCTATGTCATCTTGGATTCCTAAGGGAACCAAGGTTTTGGGAGCTAACACTCATGGACCCAAAATGATTTGGGTACCAAAAACCAAGGTTTAATATCTTTGTTTGTAGGGGGAGCATTGCTACAAGGCCAAAGCACAAAGTCAAAACTCATGGTACCTTGATAGTGGATGCTCGAGGCACATGACCGGAGAAAAGAGTCGATTCATGGATATAAAGCCAAAAAGTGGAGGAGTAGTAACATTTGGTGACAACTCCAAAGGCCACATTAAAGGTATTGGCTCCATAGGTAATCACTCTACCATTCTTATTGAAAATGTCTTATATGTCGATGGTCTTAAACATAATTTATTGAGCATAAGTCAATTGTGTGATAAAGGATTTAATGTTTTATTTGATAAAAATGGATGCAAAATTGTTGACATTAAATCTAATAATATTATGCTCATAGGTCATCGCATAGGAAACATATACATGGTGCATTTAGATGACATACATACATCTCATGCATGTTTAGTTGCTCAAAATGAAAATGATGCATGGTTGTGGCATAGGAAGCTAGGACATGCTAGCATTAGTGTTTTGGAAAAACTAGTCTCTCTAAATCTAGTTAGAGGTTTGCCCAAAATAAAATTTTCGAATGATAAAATTTGTGATGCATGCTCAAAGGGTAAACAACATAAGTCTTCCTTTAAATCCATTAATGATGTTTCTACTAGTAGATGCTTACAATTAATTCACATGGATTTATTTGGGCCAATTAAACTATGAGCTTGGGTGGTAAATCTTATGCATTTGTGCTAGTTGATGATTTTTCTAGATTTACTTGGGTTCTCTTTTTAAGTACTAAAGATGAGGGTTTGGAAAAATTCATCACATTTTCAAAATTAACCCAAAATGATCTTAAACTTAGAATTTCACACATTAGAAGTGATCATGGAACCGAGTTTCAAAATTTAGGGTTTGAAGAATTTTTGAATGAAAATGGTATTAGCCATAATTTTTCGGCTCCTCGAACTCCTCAACAAAATGGGGTAGTTGAGAGGAAAAATAGAACTTTACAAGAAATGGCTAGAACTATGCTTTGTGAAAATAATTTACCTAAATATTTTTGGGCGGAAGCCACAAACACCGCTTGTTATATTGTAAATCGAGTAATGATTAGGCCAATTTTAAAGAAAACACCTTATGAGATTTTAAAATCTAAAAAGCCTAACATTAGCTATTTTCACCCTTTTGGGTGTAAGTGTTTTGTTTTAAATAATGGAAAAGACAACTTAGGTAAATTTGATGCAAAAAGTGATGAAGCCATTTTTATAGGTTACTCTTTAACCTCTAAAGCCTATCGAGTATTTAACAAAAGAACTTTAGTAGTAGAAGAATCTATTCATGTTGTATTCGATGATAACCTCCTTCCTAGGAAGGATTCTTGTGATGATGATGATGTAGGAATCATAAATGCCTTTGATGGAGGTCAAACTTCAAAGGAGGATGAGATTCCAACAAAAGAAGAAGACACACAAGAACCACCTCTTGAAGCCTTGAAGGACTTGGCTATTGAGGAAAAGGAAGTGAGCTACCCAAGGGAGTTGAACTATGTCAAAGATGGTGAAATATTGGGTGATCCGTCCAAGGGGGTAACCACTCGTTCTTCTCTTAAATTAATGAACCATGTTGCATTTATCTCATGCATAGAGCCTAAAAATATAAAAGAAGCATTGAAAGATGATTTTTGGATTATGTCTATGCAAGAAGAGTTAAATCAATTTGAGAGAAGTAATGTATGGACATTAGTTGATAGGCCTAGTAATCAATCTACAATAGGAACTAAATGGGTCTTTAGGAACAAACTAGATGAGAGTGGTAACATTGTGAGAAATAAAGCTAGACTTGTAGCACAAGGTTACACTCAAGAAGAGGGAATAGATTTTGATGAAACCTATGCACTCGTAGCTAGAATGGAAGCCATTAGGATGTTGCTTGCATATGCATGTTATCATAATTTCAAGCTTTTTCAAATGGATGTTAAAAGCGCATTTTTAAATGGTTTTATAAATGAAGAAGTGTATGTGGAACAACCACCGGGTTTTGAAGATTCAAAATTTCCAAATCATGTTTTCAAACTTACCAAAGCTCTTTATGGTTTAAAACAAGCTCCTAGAGCTTGGTATGAAAGGCTTTCAAATTTTTTGATTGAAAAAGGATTTGAAAAAGGTAAGGTGGACACTACACTTTTCATAAAAATGTATAAAAATGACATCTTAGTAGTTCAAATTTATGTTGATGATATTATTTTTGGTTCTACTAATGAATGTCATTGTCAAGAGTTTGCTAAGTTAATGCAAGGTGAATTTGAGATAAGCATGATAGGGGAGCTCTCATTCTTTTTGGGACTCCAAATCAAGCAAAAGAAGGATGGCACCTTCATCAACCAAGCAAAATACATAAAGGATATGCTCAAGAAGTTTGGCTTGGAGAATGCAAAGCCTCAAGCCACTCCTATGAGCTCATCTACAAAGCTTGACAAAGATGAAGGAGGTAAGTGTGTTGACTCTAAGCTTTATCGTTCTATGATTGGATCTTTGCTTTACCTTACCGCAAGTAGACCGGATATCTTGTTTAGTGTTTGCTTGTGTGCTAGGTTTCAAGCTAGTCCTAGAGAGTCTCACCTTATAGCCGTTAAGAGAATCTTTAGATACCTTAGAGACACTCCTTGTTTAGGCCTTTGGTATCCTAGAGACTCTACCTTCAACCTACATGCTTACTCGGATGCGGATTATGGGGGTTGTAAAATTGATTGGAAAAGTACTTCGGGAACTTGCCAATTCTTAGGTAGTATGCTCATATCTTGGTTCTCTAAGAAACAAAATAGTGTAGCCTTATCTACCACCGAAGCCGAGTACATATCCTTAGGGAGTTGTTGTGCTCAAGTCCTTTGGATGAAGCAACAACTCTTAGATTATGGAATTAAAGTTGGAACCATACCCCTAAAATGTGACAACACTAGTGCTATTTGTTTAACAAAAAATCCCATCCAACACTCTAGAACCAAACACATAGAAATAAGGCATCATTTCATTAGAGATCATGTCCTTAAGGAAGATGTGGTTATAGAGTATGTAGACACCTTGAATCAATTAGCGGACATTTTTACAAAACCCTTAGACAAAGAGCGTTTTTGGTCCCTTAGGAGAGAGTTAGGTCTAGCTAGCCTATATTGACCTTTTAGGACCTCTTTTGTGTTTAAATATGCTTGATTTTGTGAAATGCCATGTTTGTATGCTTAGACTCCCAATTTCTTCCAAGCCTATAGTTAGGGGGAGTATGTATCTGTCAAAATATGCTTAGAACTGCTCATACATCATTTGCATACTCATAGGAGAGTTTAGGTTCGAGCCTTTGGTTGTTCTTTGAACCAAATATGCATTTCTGGGCATGCAGTATCGATACTGTTGTACGCGTATCGATACCTGTTCTTCATTTCGTTTCCCAGAATTCTTTACGCTTCACGCGTATCGATACGATTCATCCCGTATCGATACGGGTCGTTTCGATACGGACCCCTCCGTTTCGATACGACTGTTCAAACGGTTATATTTGCAAAATGACATCTTTATCCCCGTATCGATACCCTAAAGGGCGTATCGATACTCGACTGCGCTGATGGCTTTAATTAGCTTTTAATGAGTTCAACTTTTACCCAAGTTCAAACTTTTCAAAACCTAATTAACCCTAGCCGTTTTTGCCTATAAAAAGGCACTTCCTCCTTCATATTTTTCACATCTCAACTCAAACCTAAAAGAGTTTTCAAATCAAGCAAGGCTTTGTGCTCTCTTTCTCATCTTTGTGCAAGTTCTCTTCAACTTTTCAAGTTTCTATCAAGGTAATCCCCTTCTTCCTTTTTAATTTACTCTGTTTTAATTTTTTTTAAACTTTGCTTTTGTTCAATTTTTTTTTTTGAGATTTTCTTCTAAAATTTTTCTTTTCAAAAATTTTCTTGAAAATTTTCTTTTATTTTCTTTACCTTGATTTTAACTCAAATTGAAGAAATCTCCCTTGCTTAATTTCTCTCTTAGATCATGGCACCTAAAGAGCCATCGAGGAAGCGACAAAGGGCTAATCAAGCCGGTGAATCCTCCAACCTTGGAGCGATTGCTCGTCCTAACTACTCGACTATCTATGAGCAATCCTTTCAAGGCAATTCGGGTCTCAATCACTTTCGTCAATATGAGAATTACAAGATACGTGCCGAAAGGGTAATATCCATCCCTTTTCTCAATTCAGAGCGTTTCAAGTTTGAATACCTCCCCTTGCTTCATCGTTGGAATTTCATGCATTTTCTATCTATTCCCGGATTTTACTATCGTCTCTTGGTTTTGATTTTCTATGCTAATGCAAGATGTGTTAGTCGAAATGGGGAAGTTGTTGCAATTAACTCCTATCTTATGGGAAAGAAAATAACCCTTGATGTCGAGTCTATTTGTGAGGTTTTTAAGTTGGATGATAAAGGCCTCGACGATGAGCACCGTGGGGGGCATGTTCTTAGTGGATCCGTCACCGCCCTTAATGCTCACAACCGGATTCTACATTTGATGGTATCGTGGTGGTTTCGTCCTTCCGGAGGAAAATATTCCACAATCCGTCAAGTGGATGATTTTTGGATTCGGTGCTTCCGTGAAGCCAAGCGACCAAATCTAGCTCGACTTATGTTTGCGGAGATAGTCTACCTCGTTCAACATCGTCACACTCCTCATGTCACCTCCTTCACATACGGTACAACTTTGAGCTATTTCTTTGTTAAAAAGGAAATTGATTGCTCATATGACATTGTAACTCCTCTCACCGATCCTATTGATGAGCACTCCCTTGCTCGGGCAAAATTCTCTTATATTAATGGTGAATGGGTACGTCTTGTCGAGTTACCACCGGAAGTCGCCGCAATGCATGAAGCGGCTCAGGCTCCTCAAGCTCCTCAAGTCCAACAACTCAATATGGATGCTCTCATGACCTATCTCAATGAGCAATTCACCGGGTTGCATACGGACATGAATACTCGTCTCACATCCATGGAAACTACCTTTGATACTAGGATGACGGGTTTCGAGAATCGCCTCACATCTCTTGAAAGTGGGCATAATTCCTTGAATATTTCCATTGCCGCTTTCCATGATGAGTGGCATAATAGTATGCGCACTAATGAGCCTTTGGGAGATGATGATGAAGAGGATGAAGACGACGAAGACGATGCTTAGACGTTTTCTCTTGTTTTTCATGCATATCATTTAGGATTTTATATTATTATGCACCTATGCTTTATGTTTTTAGGATTAAGTTTGTTTAGGATTAAAACCTATGCTTTGATTTTTATTTTGCCTTTGTTTGGATTTTAAGTATGTTGCTTTAATGAATAATATTTATGTTGCTTATTATACCCTTGATTTCTTTATGCACTTAATTGTCTCAAAGAATTTTTGATCTAACAAAAAGGGGGAGAAGAAACTAGCTCACACTTTAAAATATTTTGATTTAAATTCAAAGGTTACCAAGCTTATATTAAGGGGGAGTTCTTTATAAAGGTTTTTCAAAAATTTTAAGTTTTAGTTTTGTTATATCAAAAAGGGGGAGATTGTAAAACCTATGTTTGATTTTGATATAATTAAATCCCTAAGGATTATTTTGTAAAACTTAAAATTAGTTTTTAAGTCCCTTAATAAGTTTTTAAAACACCAACACTTTGAAACTGATTTATAAAACTCAAACTCAAAATATTTTCTAAGTGTTCCAAGGCAAAACCATTCAAAAACGTCCAGGCGTATCGATACAGCACCCAGCGTATCGATACCATTTTACAAAACTTGGTCACTGTCGGAACCTGTATCGATACCCCAAACCCTCGTATCGATACAGCCCTGTGTTAAAATTCAAAGAGTTTGAATACGGTACCGATACAGCTAACCCCCGTATCGATACGGGCTTTGTAATTTTTTAATATAAGTCGGTTTAAAAAATATGACCGTTGGTGTCAGTTGGTTGGTAACCAAACTTTAAAAGTTTGTTGACCCGTATCGATACGCAAAACCCTCGTACCGATACGGTTGCGGATAGTGAGCTAAGTTCAAAAAATAGTATCGATACGGCCCTTGCCGTTTCGATACCCAGTACCGATACGCTTACGCGCGTATCGATACCCCTGTATTAAATGCACACAACGGCTCTTTATTTTCTGAGACATGTACTGATACTCCTTCCTGCGTACCGATACTGGTAGCTGCAGAAGTGCATTTATGGTGGTAAGAGAGGGTTCCAACGGCTCTAATTAAGTCCCCAACCACCCAAACGGCTAGAAATCAATGAAGAGGTATAAAAGACACATCAAAAAGCTACAGCAACAACTATTGAACTTCAAGCAAACACTTATTCATCAAATCCAAGCATTTGTGCCAAATTTCATATTTGTCTAGAAATCCCAATTTGTGTTCTTCATTCATACTTTGTAAAATTGGGTTGAGTGCTTGTATTGGGGCTATCATTTGTATTGAGAGATACCTTATTAGCCTTCAATTTTCTTTGTTCTCTTGTGTGAGGGTTGGGTTGATTTTTGGGTAGAAAAATCAACCGAAATTGTAAAGGGTTGCCTCCTTGTCCTAGAAAAGGGGAAGATCAATTTAGTGAAATTGTTGCAAATCCTTAGTGAGACTAAGGTAGTGGATGTAGAGTTCATTTGGAACTTGAACCACTCTAAATCTCTTGTCCATCTATTTTTAATTTGCCAATTTCCACCAAAAACCTTTAAATTTCCAATTCACCCCCCCTCTTGGTAAATATCGATCTTTCGATCCACTCAACAATGGTGGATGCAATTACTTTGGAAGATATGAAATATTTTATATACGTCTAATCATTTTGTGGATCCCTATAAAAGGAATGTTATCCTTGACGTATTTAAAATTATAGAACCATTTGGAAATTTTCAAAGAAATTTATTTAGACATGTCTCATTGAATATTTTGGCGCATTTGGTATAATCGTCTTAGTGAGTACTTGTTGGGTTGTGTGGGGCTCGATTCGATCAACCAATGTTGCTCACCATGTGGTGGAGAGGTGGATTTTTGGGTGGAAGGGTTGAGGAAGCTAGAAAGTAAAATGACACAATGATTTATAGTGGTTCGGCCTTCTAACAAGCACCTACGTCCACTACCTTAGCTCCCCACTAAGGATTTCACAATCAATCCACTAATTGATTCGTCCCCTTTTCTAGGATTAGGAGGAAACCCTTACAACCGATCAAGCTTCTACCCAAAGCCTTGATCAAAACCCTCTTTACAAAGAGACAAAGAAAGCAAACTTAAAACCCTCTAATAGGTGTTTGTTTGCACAATTAAGCACTCACCCAAAACCTAAAACACCTGAGCAAATTTGACAATTTTGGCTCACTAGTGTTTGTCTATACAAAGAAATGACAATTTAAGTACAAAGACAATTCTTGATCATTTGTTGATTGACAATTGAAGCATTAGCCTTCTCTTGATGCTTGGAGGTCCCTTTTATACTCCCAATTGAGTTTGTAGCCGTTACTAGCCGTTGGGGATGAATTGGAGCCGTTGAGGACTTTATTTCCCTTCATTAATGCTGTTATGCAGCTACCAGTATCGATACACGTGGAACGGTATCGATACGGCCTTCATAGGAACTAGCCGTTAGGCTCTTGCCAGCATAGGCGTATCGATACGCTTGAGGGCGTATCGGTACGGGTCCACATTTGAATGGCCGTTGGGAAATAGCCGTTGGGGTAGTTGAAATGGGATCGGTACGCTTACCTGGCGTATCGAAACGATCCCGACCGTATCGATACGGCAAAGGCCTGTATCGGTACGGGGTTTGACAGTGGCCAAACTGGGGCAAAATGGTATCGGTACGGGTACAACCGTATCGATATAGGTGACATGAAAACACAAGTTTGGTTGTTTAAAACATGAAAAATCTTTGCCACAAACCTCTTAAAATACCTCAAACATAAATTCAAGTTGTTTGGACTTAAAACCAAGTTTTAAATTCTTTTCAAATTAGTCCAAAACATTTTTCAATTATTATATCAAAACATAAGTTCTACAATCTCCCCCTTTTTGATATAATAAAACTCACTTGAAAAATTGTTTGGGTTTCTCCCCCTTTAACTTTGAAAATGTGAATAAGAGATTAAGGATATGAAATTAAGTAAAGCTCCCCCTTATTCATTTGAAAATACAATTTTTCAAACCATTTCTCCCCCTTTTTGTTATATCAAAAAGAATTTAAAACATTAAGTTTTTAAAATAACAATAGGGATAAAAACTTTGACACAAATAAGAATTTGGTTTAAAATGGCTCCCCCTTACTCAAAGCATCATCAAAAATGTTAGTCCAACATTTATGATCATCTAGTTGAATAAACAAAAATAAAACAAATAAAAGCAAAACAACTAGAAATTTTACCCACACTTGAACCCAAGGGAGGATGTAAAGCCTTCCTTCTTCAAGTGTTCTTCCTTGTGTGCATGGAGCTCCCCCTCAATGTTTGACTTGTTGAACATCTCCATCACACCTAACAATAGACAATCAAGTAATTTTTGGTATCCAAATTGCTTTGGATCCATGAACATTAGTAGCACAAAATTTAGTCCCCTTAGGAATCCATTTTTCAATTTCATCCTTTTTAGTTGAAGTGGTTAGTCCTTTTGGGATCCAAACACTTCTAAAACATTTTCCATTCACAAATCTAGGGGCACTAGATTGTCTAACATAAAAGTTTGATTTTCCAAAATTGTTTTTCTTTTCAAGCTCTTTGGAAATCAAATGTTTTTCTTCTTGAACTTTTTGAAGCAATTTTTGTAAATCAAAACATTTTAATTCAAACTCTTCAAGTTTTGCTTCAAGTTCAAGTTTGGTTTTAGAAAGCAAATCATTTTGAATTTTTAACTTTGAAATTAATTTGTTGTTTTTCAAAATGTGGCTTTTAAAATCTAAAACCAAATCATCATAGGCATCTTGTAATTCATCAAAGGAATAAGAACATGAAGTAGATGAATTAGAAGTTACCCTTGAATCTTCTTCGATGGCCATAAGGCAAAGGTTGGCTTGTTCATCGTCGCTGGAGTCTTCATCACTCCATGTAGCCACATATGCCTTCTTCTTATGGCTAGAAGTGCTTGCCCTCTCCTTTATTTTAGGTTCTCGTTCAAGCTCTCTCAAGGCTTTCTTCATGAACGGGGCACACTTCTTGAAGAGATGAACTATCTCTTCATCTTCATCCTCCTCTTCACTTGTGTAGACATGATGGCAAGTGGAGGATTTGAGAGCCATGGCACTTGCATTGATGCCAAGCCCTTTGATTTTCTTCTCTCCTATAACTCTAATTTCTTCCCTCTTCTTCTCATCCTCTTTGTTCTTCTTCATGATTTGATGAGTAAGGAGAGACCCCATGAGTTCATCAAGCTTCAAAGTCTTCAAATTTTTGGCTTCGATGATGGCGGTCCTCTTTGAGTCCTATGACTCGGGAAGTGAGTAGATGAGCTTTCGAACAAGTTTTTCCTCCGGGATGGCTTCTCCATAGCCTTTGAGACCATTGGTGATGGTGGAGAACCTATCAAACATCTTCTCGATGTTCTCTTCCGGATCTATTTTGAAGTTTTCATACTTAAGGGTTAGGAGCCCAATCTTGGTCTCCTTGACTTCATTTGTTCCTTCGTATGTGACTTCAAGCTTGTCCCATACCTCCTTGGCACTCTCACAAGAAGACATCTTCTCATAGATGGATGGACCAAATGCACAAAATAGAATGTGCAAGGCTTTGCAATTTAGCTCCATCTTCTTGCGATCGTCGGCACTCCACTCCGCTTTACTTCTTTGAGGCACGAACGGACCATCTTCAACTATGTCCCATAGCTTGTAATCTCTTGACTTCAAGAAGAATTTCATCTTTGTCTTCCAATGGGCATAGTGGTCTCCGTCGAAGAAAGGCGGTTTGTCGATTGATTGTGCCATTTGAGCCGGTTGATGAAATAGTGATCGAGCTTGCCGGATCTTCTCAATAGGATGTTAATCCTCTTTGATTGAGCCAAGCTCTGATACCAATTGTTGGGTTGTGTGGGGCTCGATTCGATCAACCAATGTTGCTCACCAAGTGGTGGAGAGGTGGATTTTTGGGTGGAAGGGTTGAGGAAGCTAGAAAGTAAAATGACACAATGATTTATAGTGGTTCGGCCTTCTAACAAGCACCTACGTCCACTACCTTAGCTCCCCACTAAGGATTTCACAATCAATCCACTAATTGATTCGTCCCCTTTTCTAGGATTAGGAGGAAACCCTTACAACCGATCAAGCTTCTACCCAAAGCCTTGATCAAAACCCTCTTTACAAAGAGACAAAGAAAGCAAACTTAAAACCCTCTAATAGGTGTTTGTTTGCACAATTAAGCACTCACCCAAAACCTAAAACACTTGAGCAAATTTGACAATTTTGGCTCACTAGTGTTTGTCTATACAAAGAAATGACAATTTAAGTACAAAGACAATTCTTGATCATTTGTTGATTGACAATTGAAGCATTAGCCTTCTCTTGATGCTTGGAGGTCCCTTTTATACTCCCAATTGAGTTTGTAGCCGTTACTAGCCGTTGGGGATGAATTGGAGCCGTTGAGGACTTTATTTCCCTTCATTAATGCTGTTATGCAGCTACCAGTATCGATACACGTGGAACGGTATCGATACGGCCTTCATAGGAACTAGCCATTAGGCTCTTGCCAGCATAGGCGTATCGATACGCTTGAGGGCGTATCGGTACGGGTCCACATTTGAATGGTCGTTTGGAAATAGCCGTTGGGGTAGTTGAAATGGGATCGGTACGCTTACCTGGCGTATCGAAACGATCCCGACCGTATCGATACGGCAAAGGCCTGTATCGGTACGGGGTTTGACAGTGGCCAAACTGGGGCAAAATGGTATCAGTACGGGTACAACCGTATCGATACGGGTGACATGAAAACACAAGTTTGGTTGTTTAAAACATGAAAAATCTTTGCCACAAACCTATTAAAATACCTCAAACATAAATTCAAGTTGTTTGGACTTAAAACCAAGTTTTAAATTCTTTTCAAATTAGTCCAAAACATTTTTCAATTATTATATCAAAACATAAGTTTTACAGTACTAATTGAAGAAATATTGTAAGAATGATAAGATTTCCTTATGTGTTTTTATAAAGGAGTTTTGGATCAAGATCCATTATGATAATTTGAATTTTATTAGAACTCCTAAAGAGCTTCAAATTGGAAACTCATGAAGTAATTTCAATGCATTTAATGAAATTTTTTGAGAAAAAGAATCTTGACATCAAGTTTTATCTCGGCCTGGAGATCGATCATTTAAATATCTCTTTGTCTATGGACATCAACTGAAAGAATCTTATAGAAGATTCAATATGGATAAAATATATCTATTGAGTATCCTTATGATTGCAAGATTATTGGGTGTGAATAAATTTATCTTTAGAAGAAAGATAAATAAATAATTCTTCTTGAAGCATCATATATTAGTTGGTCAAGAAATACCCATATATATACAAAGATCATTACCTTTAGGTCTTCAAACATTCGTCGATGTCTCCTCAAATCTTGTAGAAATAATTGTTATGCATGAGGCAAACCAAAAATGTGTTTGGCTAAGACCATTGACTCAACATATCTAGAAGATATATGTATTTACTTTCACAAGATATGATACGAAGCTATTTCGTGTAGAGATAATGCAAAATGTATATCTCAATTGAAAGGTGGATACATCGTGAAACATATTACTCCAAAGTTTTATCCCTCACGATCTTTAGAAAATAGTATTCAAGATTGAATTATGAAGATTCAAAGATCTTCTGTGGTGTTTTTATGGGGGGTAAATACGTGTTGCACTCCTTTTCCCTTAACCGAGGTTTTGTCCCAATGAGTTTTCCTGGTAAGGCTTTTAATGAGGCAACATGTTATGCGTATCAAAGATGTGTGTACTCTTTTTCCTTCACTAAAGAATTTTTTTCCCATTGAGTTTTTATCTTAGTAAGATTTTAGCGAGACACATTATCTTCATAGACATCTAAGGGGGAGTGTTATGAATATTTATCTATGTGGACGTCTATCATTAATTAGAGTTTAATGTATTATGTACTTCTTATGTCTATAAATAGATGATTTACTGAAGGCATTGTACATACAATTCTATATTTGAGAATAATAGAAATCTTCATCTTTCTCTCATCTCTTTGATCTTCTTGTTCTTCTTTATTTTATTCACAACAGTTGATTCAATTATATTTTTAATAAATGACACCGACAAAACAATTCTAATTGTGACCTTAATTGATGAACAGACCAAATAGATTTACTCAACTATGTATTGTTTGGGGTGTCCAAAAATATCCTCAGATGATTCGGCCCGTTAATTTGTCGATTCGAATCTTAATATTGGGTATTTTTAAAAATATTATCCAACCCAGATTTTTTATGGTAGTTGGCCGAGTCTGGGCCGAATATTTTGTAACCGGATACCCGACCCAGTACTTTTAATATATTTATTTTTAATTTTAAACTATATTTTATTTTAGTTTTTTTTAATATTTTTACCCTAAAACTAAATTTAAATCTTTAAATTCTTTCCATGTTTGTATTATGTACTTTTTAATATATATATATATATATATATATATATATATATCTAAGTATTTCTATCTTAAAACTAACTTCAAATTACTAATATTTGTGTTTGGATTATGTATTATATATATATATATATATATATATATCTAAATATTTTTATCTTAAAACTAACTTCAAATCACTAATTTTTGCCTTTGAGATTATGTTTTATGAACTTTTAAATTTTTCGTGTTTACCATGCGATTTTTTAAATTTAAAAAAGTAAATAAAAAATAAGAATTGTGTATCCTATAATTATGGGCCGAGACACGGACCGACAAATGTACTTTTCAAGGAATTGGGTACTCGATTTTGAACACCCGTGATTAGGAATGTAACAATATCTAAAATATGTGATTAAAAGTTCTTGGTTGACACTATCCGCTCTCCCTAAATTGTAGGTTTAATATTTATTAGAGCAAAGTTTTCTAATCTCTCCCTCAAGTAACTTTAAAAAAACCATGTATTAGGGATGAATCATGAGTGAATAGACCGTAGAATCGAACTAATCAAATTGGTTTTAAAAATCCAAATCAAACAAGTTTTGAATAATAAATGTTTAATTAATTTAATCTGAATATAAAATTAAATACTCAACTCAATTATTCAATTCCTTGCCTATAAATGACTAATTTAACGATGTTAATTTTGCCTTTAATAAATAAATATTAAAAAGAAAAAAGAGAACAAATTGGTTTATTGAGATTATTTGTTAAATAATAAATTTAGTTAAATTCTATTGATTTATTCAGTTTGAATAGTTTAATAAATCTATTCAATTATTGATATATAAAAACAAAAGCTAACTAAAACAATTATTTGAAGGCTTAATACACTTTCTCCCTAAATTTTACCTATTTTTCCAGCTTGCCCCCTAAATTACGTTTTGCACACTTTTTCCCCTAAACTTTTTGTCGTTACTCATATAACCCCAAAAACAGACGTTGTTTAAAAAACATAATAGCCAATGAGAACTCGCCGTGTAACCTCTTTTATTTATAATTTTTTATTTTCACTATATTACATCAAAATTAAGTTAAAATAAAATAAATATAATATTATTAAAAAACGTTTAACCTTAATTAAAATCATCTCATATTCTAATCCAATCCCTAAAATCCCTTTTCAA
Source organism: Hibiscus tridactylites (assembly GCA_958450335.1). Taxonomy (NCBI): domain Eukaryota; kingdom Viridiplantae; phylum Streptophyta; class Magnoliopsida; order Malvales; family Malvaceae; genus Hibiscus; species Hibiscus tridactylites. The sequence goes on from OY288268.1 coordinate 88,703,562, forward strand.
TTTTTACCCAAACAAATTTTATTTTTTCTACACGAAATTGGGGAAGAAATCGTTGTGCTGAACTCGATTTAGAGTTCGTGAATTCGTTCGACTTTTCATCATCTTAACATTTTCTTGGTTTTTACGAATTTTAGGATACCCAATTATCTTTGAAGCATGTCAACTTAAAGTTGAAAATTTATCGTTGAAGGAGACGTTGTACAATGTGAGAATTTGCACTTCAACTATGCCACAAAACAAGGGTAGGAGATTCTATGAATGTGTGATGTGGCTGTGGTTGTTAAAATTTAATGGAAGTGTGATGTGGCTGTTAATAAAAATTTATATAATTACATATTTAGTCCCTGTTAGTTACATATTCTATTAATTTGATCTTAATTTTAATTTAATTAAATACAAAAACAACCTTAGGTTCTCCTCTCCTTCCGATTCCAAACTGCAAGCAACCATGATGATTTTGGGCTTTTTGCCTCTTTCACGAAGCAAAATGATTTTGTTGGTAACTTGTTGGGAGATTTTAGTGGCATGACGGCAAAATTGAAGAGTTCTCACAGTGGATTCTTATAACAACACTTTTGTCGCTAAACCATGCTTCAAACGAAGGGACCGCTTAAGTTGAGGTTTCTTAACAGAAACAACCGACTCCATCGATTTCTTTTAGGTCTGCTGTGTTCACTTTCTCCTGCAGTTGTTTGAGGTACTTTGTGGCATCTCCATTCTCTAAGCACGGAAGCCTTGTTAGGGCCGGAAATTATCTATGGATGGTGGTCCACCTGACTCATCCGATCTAATTAAATGGACGAAAATCCGATAAAATGTGAGTTTGATTTATTTGAAGTGGGTGGCGGATGGAGTGAGTGATGGGTTCGGGTGAAAAATTTTCAACACACCATCCAATCCGTCACCCGCTCCATCCATCGATATAATATTAATTTTAAAAAATATTTTGAATCTTAGACTTTTTAAAGCTTTTGTTTATTATTGAGAAATTAAAATTTTGTTTGTGTAGGTTTTGTTGTATGTAAGATTATTCGAAAATTTAGAATTTTAATAATAGTTGACTTTAATGTATTAAATATTAAAAGTTTTTAGTAAGATTTTACATGTATTTTTAACTATAATTTTTTAATAATATAACTCATTTATGATCCGATTCACCCGCCTCATCCGTGGTTGATGGATAAGGCGGATTTGAGTCAATGATCAAGCGGGTGGTGGATAGGTTGAGTGACGATTTAGGATATGGATGATGGAATAGGTGGAGCTCCAACCCACCCAAATTCGACCCTTCGCCAGCCTGCCTTGTTCATCTGTCAACAACATTACAATATTATATAAAACACATATACGTAAATCAGTGTGTATATGTAAGTATTTTTAAGCAAGGAACTATCGAAGACAAAGTTATGAAGCTTTCAGCCATGATATAATCACGTGTTTAGGACATTCTCTTAGACACAGCTATGAAGCTTTTGAGGAAACAAGGGCTCCGTGCTCTTAAAACTAGCAGACCCTTGTTTATGTGGTTGGAACTGGCAAAACCAAAAGCAGCTTCGTATAAATTCCAGCAGTTGGTTTTAAGCATTTTTTGGAGATGAAGATTTTCACTCACATTCTAATGGAAAAATACAGAGAGTAAAATAGATTGCCTTGATTAAAGATGAAGATTAAAAAGGTTGTCCCAGAACCATCGTTGCTGTCATAATAAGTAGCATGAACACTTTCCCAAACTATCGAGAAATATCACTGAAGAAAAGGACGTGGGGTTTGCAGTGAGACCTGAACTGAGCCCAAAACTCTGGCGAGTGGTTGCGGTGGATAGTTTGGCTTGTGGCAGTGGTGGAAGGAGGAGGAGGAGAAGAAGGTGAGGTTGTTATGTATTTAATTAAATTAAAATTAGTATCAAATTAATAGAATAAATAACTAATACAGACTAAATATGTAGTTATACAAATTTTTATTAACAGTCACATTATCTCTCCGTTAGATTTTAATAGTTGGTGGTCAAAATAGGTCCAATTAAATAGTTGAGTGGTCGAATTTTAAATTTTTATAGTTTGATGGTCAAAATAGGTTATACCCAATAGATAATATAGTGTAAATTACCTATTTTGTATCTCATAAATTTTTATATTTTTATTTAGGTCACTCAATTATTTTTAAATAACAGTTTTAATCTTAAAATTATTTATATGTTCTATCTTTGTATCAAATTAATTCAATTGTTTCACTTTTATTATTTAAAATTTCTATCAATTTGACTTTTAAATAAGACTTTTATTATTTAAAAATATGATATAACTTGAAAAAAAAACATGAAAAAATTTCGATACACAGGATATGTAAACTTTAGCTTACACAAGTCTTTTAGTTTTAGAGGTTAGAGGTTTAATTTAGGGTTTGAAGTTTAAGGGTTTAGAATTTAGAGTATATGATCCAGAGCATAGGGTTTAGAATTAAGAATTTAGGATTTAGAGTATATGGTCCAAAGAAAGACATAAATTTCAAGTTTTATAAAAACCAAAATTTTAGCTTCATGGTAGGGATATACCACTTACTCTTTTGCCCCTTTTCGGTGTCTCTTTCTATGTCTAACACTAAAAAATTAAATTTTAAGCTCTAATCCTACATTATGAATCCTAAGCTATAAACTTTAAACCTTAAAAAATACACTCTACTCCTAATTCTCTAACCTTAACTCTAAATCTAATTTTTAGTTGAGACATAAACAAATATGCGAAAAAAGGCCGGGTTAGAATAAAAAATAATGAAGACAAACTAATGATACTTAGGTTTCATGATTGAAATTACGTTAGAAATAGTTGCTACACACGGAAGTGTTGCAGAAACTTTTACCTTCCACTTTCCCGCGACTCACAAATCAAATGAGCATATGACAAAAAGATCATTGTTTTAAGGCACTGTCTTACCATGCAGATCAATTTCTATATAATCAGAGTACGTTTAAATCATAACAAAAGAAATAATGTCATTTAATCATTGGAACAACGACTGAACTATCAAAATTAGAAGAAAATTGTATAGCAAAATCTTTGAGGGATGATGGTTTCTACATGAAAACTCATCTGGTTTAAGAGGGCTTATTTCTTTCACCCACAGCACCAAGCCAAAACAACTCGCCGGCATAACTCTCGGTCGGACACATGCACCGATCCTCTCCACTCTAACTGGTTCGCAACCATTTTCAAGGGTTCTTTGGTTTGGTCAGTTTCTGATCAAATCTACCAACAGCATTCATGGTGGATGGAAATGGTTGCGAACCAATTAGGAGTGAAGACGATCGGGCAGTGGACATGAGTGGTTGTACAAGGCTGAGACGGAGACGGAGACGGAGGCAGAGGAGCAGAAGATAAAGGCTTGAGAACGTGGCCCGTGGGTGTAAAGAGGGAGAAGAGAGGGCGCCGGGGCGGGAGAAGCAAAGAGAACGAGAGTTAGTGAAAAGGGTTTTGTTTGATTTACTATGATGAATGAAATATATAATATAGTGTAAATTGCCTATTTTGTATCTCATAAATTTTTGTGTTTTTATTTAGGTCACTCAATTTTTTTGTAAAATTATAGAAGTAGTAACGTGATACAAAATAATATCAGTTTTAATTTTAAAATTTAAATATTCTATCTATTAAGTATTAAATTAATTCAACATGTTTGACCTTTATTATTTAAAAATTATTTCAATTGACATTTATTATTTAAAAAAATATAAAAATATATTAATTATAAAAGATATGATATAATTTGAAAAAGAAAAAGGAACAATTTTTGATACTGTAAACTTTACTTTGTACAAACTTTTTAATTTTAGGGGTTAAAAATTTAGTTTAAGATTTTAAATTTTAAGATATATAGTCTAGAGTTTAGAGTTTAAAATTAGAAGTCTATAAATAATTTTTACACAAACTAAGCACCAATATTTTAACCAGACATAATTTTCAAGTTTTATATAAAACAAAAATATCATGACTCATTCTATTTTCTTTTTTATTTTCCTTCCTCCATATTGATCACACAAAATGATAAACAAATTACAACACATTTAGCATAACATAATAATATATTTTTCATTCAAAACACCTTTAATGATATAATATGTGTAGTTTATTCTTTTTATAATAATAATAAAAATAAGAAGCTCACCCTTTGTTGTTGCAATGGTAAAGGATGATGTAATTCATCCAGGTGACTCGGGTTCGAGTACCAATTTTACATGGTGTGTACCTTATTAAAAAATTAAGAAAATTAAACAGACAATACCCTTGTATCACACCAACATATTAAAAAAATAATAATAACAATAACAACTAAATTTATTAATAGATGACAAATTACGATAAAAGTTTATACCTATACAAAAAATGGTCTATGGTATTTAAAGTAGAATAATCGAACTAATTTATCATTTTAAAATTATTAAAAATAAAAATTAAAAACATGATAACTAGAGATTTATTACAATTCAAGCGCAATATGATTAGAGTTATTTTGAGCATCTACCAATACAATAAATAATAAATAACTGAAGGAGTTAGGTTTTATGATTGAAATTTGTAAACTTTTACCTTCCATTATCATGAGACTCATAAACAGAGTATGACAAAAGATCATTGTTTAAGTGCACTATAATACCATACATGTTGATTTATTTTTGTATAATCTGAATAGGATTCAGATCATGAACAAGAAAAACAATGTCACTTAATTATTGGAACATTGATTCGATTGAATTGAACTATCAAAAATCGAAGAAAAACATAACACTATGCAATTCCGTTTTTGTTACAATTTTAGTAGGTTTGAATCCTAAACAAAAGAAATACTAATGTCACTTAATCATAAAAACAATGACCGGACTATCGAAAATCCGAAGAAGAATGTAAAGCAAAAGGCTTTGAGGAATGATGGTTTCTACATGTTCCTGCAAGTTTTACATGAAGATGACAAGAAAACTTGTCTGGTTTAAGAGGACTTATCCCGTTCATCCACAGCAGCAGGCCAATACAACTTGCCGGCATAATTCTCGATCGGAAGAGGAAGGGAACTTTCCTTGAGCCTCAAGAATGCAGCACAAGTACGCCAACCATCCGAAGCAGCTTGGTGAGAAGATCGGATGATGCAAGGGTATCATCTGTTTAATTTTCTTAGTCTTGACGACACACAACATGCATTACTGGTGTTCGAACTCGAATCTCAAAAAATAATGAACTTCTACCTTTGCCACCAGGACAGAAGAGGATGAGCAATTTGTGTTTAATTAATTACAGGAAAAATGTTGTAATTTGCAACTTTAAGAAAAAGAATTGTGTTTACTATATTTGTGGGATAATAATATGGGTTATATTTTACAGGAGAAAAATATTCCGCAAACATGTTTAATTTTATTTTTAAAAGTTAAAATTTAAATTCTTACTACTCTAAAAGTTAAAGTATAAATTTTAAATTCAAACATTACACCTTAAATTCTAAATTATATAGCCTAAATCTCTTAATACTAATTCCTAAACTAAACTAAATATTTTTCTAATAATATTTAGTCATTGAATGATTTCCGAACATCTTTTCATATTAATCTATGAATTTGATTGTTTTTTCCCTCATTTTAAATTCTTTCGATGACATAAAATTATAAAATTATAGCATGGAACCTTTGAACTTTTGGAAAAAAAATATTAAAGCCTTTAATTTTTTTTCATCCAATTAAGTTTTTATATTCTAAAATTTCATCAGTTCACCTTTTTCACCAACGTTGATCGTTAAATCTAACAGTTTTTTGGATAGTGTAATATGTTGTGTTACAATGTCGTCACTTGACATTTTTAGAATTTTTAATTGGGTAAACTATACTAATGACCACCGAACTATGGGGTTGGTGTCGATTTGATCACTTATATTTTCAATTGTGTTAAATATACCACATAACTATTTAATTGGTTCCAATGTAGCCACATGCCGTTAAAAAAACGAAAAGGTTAACGAGACTGTTAAAATAATTGGTATAATTACACATTTAGTCCCCTTTATTAATACAATCATTTAATTTAGTCCTAATTTTAATCTAATAAAATAAATTAATTATTCAATCATTTAGTCCCCTTTATTAATACAATCATTTAATTTAGTCCTAATTTAGTACAGGGATTTATCTATTTAATATGCATATGTTGAATTCTGTCGTTAGTCCCTATACTATCTATAAATTATAGGTTTAAATTATATACTTAACTTGATTGTTTTTAGTTATTTTACTTTTTCAAATTCTAAAGTTTTAGTTTTAAATCAAAAAATACAATACTAATATAATTAATTTAGGAGGACTTAAATTAATTAAATTAAAAAATATGAGTTAAATCTACAGCTTATGCATATTAAAAATTAATAATATAATTTAACTTAATAACTCTAACAATTACCGTTTGATTCAAAATTGATTCATAATTTAACTTAATAATCTAACAAGGACCAAGTCATAGTATAAGGACTAAATTTATAACTATTTCATAGTATAGGGACTAATAAAAGAATTTGACCTAAAAAACGGTTACTTTAAACGCTTATCGTGGCTCCACGCGCTCCCTCCCCTTCAACTATTAGAGCTATAGTACTATAAATATAGAGCATATTTGAACACAGAGAAAACCAAATCACCAAAAACTCACGTTTTCCTTCTCTACCTCAAACATTTCCTTCGCCAATTTTCTTTCCAGCCAAACAGCCTCGTTTCCTCACAATTTCTCACCAAGATTGACGACACAAGTATCCTCTCTTCCTCTCGCTCCAATTCAAATCCTAAACCTTGATCTCGAGTTTAAATTTTAGATTAATTTATTTCGAATTTGTTTTATATGATCAGAGAATCAATTTGATTTGACCTTGAGCTTTCGTTCTTTCTTTAGATCGTGTCATTTCGCTGATCGATTCTTTTGGTGAATTTGGATCAGTTTTGTTTCATTTTTAGCTCTCTATATTTCATGTTGTGCTTGAGCTTGATTTTACTAATTACATGTTTACTAGAAATGCATAGTTTCGGTATACATTGCTTTAAACAGTAGTAGATCTCGTAGATGGCGGATCTCTGGTTCAATTCGATTTTGAAAGGTTGCATGTTGAAGTTTTGTATAACTGCTTTATAATGAATTATAAAGCAAGAATTGTTGTTATGCTGCTGCAGCGCCATTTTGTTGCTTGCTTTCTTTCCTATTGCAATTCATATTGATTTGTTGACAGTTTTTTTTTTACTGCAGTTGAAACTAAGTATTTATGAATGTTGCATGCAGATGGCAGATCCAAAGAAGGGAACTTCTTCAGCTGCGGATTCAAAAACAAAGGAGAAAATATCAGTGCTAGGTATTCCTGTAGCATGATAAAATTAAGGAAAAAAATGCTTTAGAAAACATGTAAAAATTAACAAGAGGATGTAGCTTTATAGTGATGGGAAGCTATGATTAATTGTGGTGATTTCTTAATGAAGACATTATTTACACTACCCTTAAACCTCTAATGATTGATTGCTCTGGAATATCCCAAGACTAGAAAAGTTAGTCAAACAATTCTAAAGTCTTAAGATGATGATTCAATAAGTCTTTCTAGTATCACCTTTCTCAATAGTTGTGTACTGAGATCCCACTGTCCACTTAAAACAGATGAGGATATTGGTAAAGATTTCCTTAGCTCCTGGAAAATGAAAGATGATGATATGGATTTTAACTTTGAGACAACCACAAAGGGCAAGAAAAATGCGTTCGACTTTGGCAAGCTGTAAGTGTTGCCAATTCTTGGAGCTTTTATTGTCATTGTAAAATGAGGGTCTCCTTATATCGCATCAGAGCCTAGCACAGTTAGTCTATTCTGCATATCATATGTTGGAATTGTGTACTATTGTATTGTCTTTCTTCTATTCATTACTTAACTTTACCTATTTTGGCGCCTTCTCCGTGTGGATGTCATTATTGTGCTGTTTGCAGTAGAAAATATTTCTGCGAGTAGGATGAATTATTGAGGTATGAAGGTACTTTTTTTCTTTTCAGGGATATTGATTTTAATCTAGATGCTGATTTTGAGAAGTTATCATCATTCAAAGTGGAAATGCCTGATCTTGACTTCTCATCACCCGCAAAAAAGGATGCAAAAGCAAAGGAGACATCTAAAGGGGAAACTAACAGTGGGAGGCAGCAAGAGAAAAAAGATCGCTCACCCTTCTCTTTTTTTAATGAGTGAGTGTACAGTTCTTTTATGTTTCAACTTTCACATGTTTAAGCTTTTGCTTTAAAATTGTTTGCATGGTGTGCATACGTCAACTTCATATTCATTGTTTATTTCTTAGCCTGTACATCGAATCTGTTGCAGGTTGGATGATTTTGATTTTGATTCAACGTTGAATAAAGGAGAGAAGACTTATAAGAAAAATCAGGAAAGCAAAGAAGCAGCTTCTGAGAGTGCTGATATTTCTAAAATTGACCAGGTACTTGAGGATGATTGCTTAACTGCAGGACTTCCAGAATCAAGGGTTGCAGCCAATTCAAAGGCTGAGACATCCAAGGGTCAGGCCAAGGCTTGCGACTCCATAGATAACCCTTGTCCCTCAAAAGCAGTTCCTGCACAGGGACCTGATCCTGAAAATTTGGTTACAGAACAAGGGTCAAGAATTTCTCCAGAGAAATTAGTGGATACCAATGCCAAAGAAACATATAAATCAAGTCCTTCACCAGACAGGGAGGTTGCATCTGAACTCTATGATCAGCAGCCGTTACAAAGTTCACCCATGGATTCTCACAGTGGGAACAACTTAATCCCAGAAACTATTTCCGTCATGGAGGCAGAAGTTTGTTCTCAGGGAAGAAGAATACAAACCAATTCGGCTTCAGAGAAAAATGTCAGCGACAAAGAGATAATTAATGAGGAGTCCATTCATGAAAATTTGCACCAGAATAACTCATTTCCGCAATCAGAGAGTGATAGAGATGAAAGAAAAGGGGCAGATAGCAACATCCCAGCAGAAATAGATGAAAATCTATTAGTGCAAGATGGAACAGTTGTGAAGGAAAGTTACAGTGCAAGCTTATCAACAGAAAATTTAGACAATATATCACCCAAGAAGGATATCAAGACCCCAGCTCCTAAACTTCCTTCTGTTTCACTGGACAGGTCAGATAATCTAATAACGTGCCATCCTTGTTTAACTATTGAAGTGTTCTAATATGTGATTTTCCATATGAACTAAGTGACTGGAGGTATCGTTGATGATGATTTTAATCATATATTAGTAGTGACAGGATTGAAAAGAAGAATTATACATAACTGCATCTGCTACTGTAACTGCTTAAAACTACATTGATTGAGAAACGCTTGCTATTTATGCTAACATGTTCTATTAGCACTGACAGTTTATTAGAAACTTGTATGCAAGTTTAGTACTGCTGCTAACGTTGATTTATTAGATGCAGTGAACCAACAGCCGCTGAACTTTCTGCAAGAAAAGACAAAGAAGCTGGGGCTATTCGCTCAAGGTTTTTCAGAAGACCAGAGGAAAATAGATCTCAATTGCATCAGCCATCAGAAACTGGAAAAGAGCTTTCCTCAGTTAGCAGGAAAAAAATTGGTGACATGCATTTATGCCCCGCAAATGAGAAAAGGTGCGACATGCTTTCTCTAACAACTTTAAATAATGTTGTTCCAAGATATATAGGCTTTTTAGACTCTTTGCATCTTCACCAGGGAGGAATCTGAAGCTAGTGAAGCACAGAGTGAAAGAAAACTGATTGACTATTCAAAATTAAGTTCACAAGAATTGACAAAAGGGAGGCCTGTTTTGCTTCAAAGTGAAAAAAATACTGCAAGTTCTAGTGATATCAGGTGAGGCATTTACGGTAGTAGACTTATGTAAGTATGTGATAAATTTGGTTGTTCATTTGGAGTCGTGGTTAGAAGTTTTTAACCTTAGAGCCAATAAATATAAAACAAATCACTTCTCAGATGATATTATCTTATCTATGCATTCCTAAACAGGGCTGGTTTTGCTGCTGGTGCTACACAAAATGATGGCAACAAATTAATTGGTAAATCAATTGTGCAAGATAGAGCAGCACGAAAAGGAGATTCTGTCCTTTTAAGAAGTGAAAAGAATGCTAGGTGGGTAAGGGTTTACCATATATAAGCTTGTATTTCTATATTTCTTTAATCTAAACATTAGTTTCTCGTGCATGGTTTTGAATAAGCAAAGTAAGCATTGTTATAGCTGGCTTTTTAACTGGTTCTTGGTCTATTTTTTTTATCATTGTCTAAGTGAAAACGTTAAGATGTTCTCATAAGGAATCTACACGTGGATTCTTCCTTCCTTGCCAGTAGTTTATGTTTATTCATAAATTATCTTGGATATCCGTCTATCAAAAAATAAAATGAACATTGGTTTGGTTATTAGATTTTTCTTCTCTTTAGGAAGATTTTTTTCTTGGCTGGTATGTTACACACATTATCTTGGATATCCGTCTATCAAGAAGTAAAATGAACATTGATTTGGTTATTGGATTTTTCTTCTCTTTAGGAAGATTTTTTTCTTGGCTGTATGTTGCACACATTTCTTATGAGTTCTATATTTTTCTGCTGATTCTTCCTTTATCTTGTGATTCTTTTATTTGCATAATATATATATATATATATATATTGTTCTCCATCTTCCATTAAAATTTTAGAACTTAATACTCATGTTATATTGTAGTTAGAATCTTCTATTGCTTGATCTATTTGTATTTTCTCTGGAACCTTTAAGAAATTGTTGACTAAGCTGTGCAAGCTTGGGTGGATTCCTTGCAGTTTGAACGCTAATCCTCCTAACCATGCTGAGAAGACAACTGAGTCGAGTGTCCACACATCTGTGAATCCCAAACTTCAGGTTCCAAAAATAGACTCCGTTCAGAACTCAAAGTTCCAATCTGAAGCACATAAAACTGCCAAGAAAGCACCTGCTCTCTCTAGCTTTAAAATCACAAGGTATGATGCTGATGTAGCAAGCTCATTGTTGAAGTCCTGTACACGAGGGATTCTCTGTTAACTTTTTGCTATAATGGTTGACCTCTTCTCAATGTAGGAATGTAGGACCAAAGATAGATCATCTAAGTTCTCAGAAGGAAACCAATTCATTGAGAAACTTAGAGCAAAAGAAGGATACTCCGGGAAATACATCGAAGATTGCCCTTCCTGTTGGAATTTCCGAGAAACAAATACCAAAGCTCACATCCTTGAAGCGGAAAACATTTCAGGTTCTCTTTTTTTTTTTCTTTCTAATATGAGTTACTACTTTCAGTGCAAACTTGTATTATTCACTAGAAATTGCACAATTATCTTTAAATATAATGTCATTGAAATGGTATTCTGTTTGTGTAGTTTAATATGGTGTATCACTAATATTTTCTCAAAGCTGTTCCATAGGAATCAACTGGAGACATGGTGTTGTTGAAACCCCTCAAAAGGATTTCGCAATCACCAACTGAAAGCAGGTCTTGTTGCTTTTGAACTCTACACACATCTTAACCAATTTACAGCTTCCTTTGCTAGAATAACATGTTTCCAAAAAAAATCTGCAGGAATCTTACAGAATCTTGTGAAAGAGTTGTTGATAAAGAGGTATCGGTTCGGCCAATCTCATACATTTCTGCATGAACAGAGGCAGAAAATCGTTGTGCAAGCCAATTGTAGATTCAAATATGTTTGGTAAACTCTTGACTTTGATCACGTTAAATGGTTATGCTAGGTTCAAAATCATAAGAATCACATGGAGGTTTCAAAAGAGAATGTTCTCTATGATCATCTGGCATCCGGATCTGAAGTTCCTCGGGAGGTGAATATGACAGAACAGGAATTTTGTTCGGACATTGAACATGATGGAAATGTGGAAAAGGCCGAAGCTTATGGAAAGGAGCTTGATGATGTAAGTAAAACACAAAATAAATTGTGATACAAGAATCACTATGCAGTATGCACATGAGGATAGATATTTGGTAAAATGGCTGTTTTTCTTTGTAGATATGCAACATGCTGAAAAAGAAACAGGAAGAAGCCAAAGAACTAATGGTTCGAGCTATTGTGAACAACAACAATCTACTGATGCTTAACCATCCCATCCATAAAGAGAAGATATCCTTTTTCCATTTTATATTATTTGCATTCATAAGATTTTCTCTGCTTACATTGTCATTATAATTAGTGTTGCACATTCCTTCACGATTAAAACATTAATATGGTTCAGAAATTTGCTGCGCTACTGATTTCCAAGGAAATGCCGACTTGATCGCAGGCACGAACTGCACTGATATGCCCATATGAGGTATCTCTCTCATTTCAACACATACATAAAGACACATGGTAACTCGAACTTCTTACTTGTTTTAATCGATAAATTCTTGCACCATGCAAATATCAGAAACAGGATGCATGTTTTTCTGCTCTTGAAAGTTGTTTGCAGTTAAGAACATGGTTAGAAACTCTGGATTTATCTCATTGCTTAGTTCTACTTAGTTTCACTGACTCATTGAAGTTGTGTGCTTGAACTTAATCTTTACAGTGCAATTAGTTTTTGGTACTGAACAAAGATCACTTTAGGGCCCAAATTAGAGGAACAGTAGAAATGGTAGGGCCCAGACCCAGTTGTAAAAGTAGCATTTTAATTCTTCCCTCCTCGTGAGGTCGTGCCCAAATTTGTAGAGCATTAAAATTAAAAAAATGCGCGCCAACCATCCGAGTAATTTGACCTTATTCAAAGTTTCAAGCCTTTGTCAAAAAAGGAAACATGAAGTATGATTCCGCCTCCAACCTTCCCTCCATTTAAAAAATATTCTCAAAACTCTAAAACCATTTTTTCCTAATTCAACCCACCAAAATTCCCTCCATGAAACCAAAACTTAGAAAACATGTAAAAATCCCAAAACAGCTTTGAAGTTTTGAAATTGAAAATCTTTCACTTCCTCCCCTCCAAAAACCACCATTACTTATGTCTCTCCTCTCCTCTCCTCCACCATCTCCCCACTCAACTCCCATCCTCCAGCTCCTCCTCCTCTCTCACAGTCAAAAATCAAATGGCTGTTCTTTTCCTTAGTGAAAATGACAACAAGGAGAACATCCCTCCTTTCTCCTCCAACAAGCCTACATTTGTTCTCACAAAACCTTCATCCTCCAAGAACCCAAAAAGGAGATTAAGGAAACCCCTTCAAGACATTACCAATCTCATTCTTCCCCAAATCTGTTCAACTCCGGTTCGATCCGATACGACAGTTCCGATTTCTTCCCAAACTTTGGTTTCTCAGCCCAATAGCCGAAAGAGGAGAGCTGAAAATGAGCTAGGACCAAGTTGCAAGAAGTCTAGTTTGGTGTACAAAAGTGGGAACTTCCGATAGCTCAAACATTAGATCCATATTTTCACTAGGGTGGTTCAATTGTCACTACTCAATCTGCTTGATTGAGGGTTCATTTTTGTTTTCTTTCTTGTATGAGTGTTGGCTCTAAATTATACGTTATCCATATATATGCATCGAAATCTAAATCTAAATCTGACTTTTTGTATCAAATTACCAAGCAAAAAAATAATTGAAAATTTTCCAATTTTATGTTTTCGAATCTGCTGAATGATTGATCTGATAATGTAAATTAAGCTTATTGAAATTTTAGTATATACGTGCTTCGGGCTTTGTAAGATTTATTAAACTCCATCCATTTGATATATCTTAGACTTGTCAATTGGATGGGATAAATAGATTTTGGTCGGAATGTTTTAAGTTTGTATAGCTGGTTAAAGAGGATGGAAATTGTTTACCCTTTATCGTGCTTCTTTTTGTGCCTCTACTTTAAGATAGTGAGTTTAAAGTTTAGGGTTTAAGGTTAAAGGTTTTGGCTAGGATTTAAGGAATTAGGGGTAGGGTGTGTTTTTTAGGTGTAGGGTTTAGGATGTGGAAATTAAGGTTAGAGTTTAAAATTTAATTTTTAATTAATTTTTATTGTTGGGGCATAGAAGGGGATGAGGATTTTTACCCGATTAAAGATGATAATTTTGATTGTGGATTTGGGTATTTGTAGATATTTAATTTATTTTGTGGATTTGAATAATGTGGATTCGGATGTTAAAATTATTATTTGTTTTAGATTTTGTGTGAATATAGATATACACACTTGTATATCCATTATTCTAATCCATATTATTTATGTGGATTCATATATCTAAATTTGACTTTGATTACAGAATGAATAATATATTTGCTTAAAGGGGATTCAAACCTTAGTCATTCAATTTTTAGTGGATTCGGATTTAGATTTGTGTAAATTTAAATATTAGACATATAATTTAAAATTTAAATTTTTTGTGGATTCATATATTCGACGGATAATAATATTTAATTTGAATTTAGATAGTAATACTTAGATAATTTGCAGATAAAAAATGGATTACGGATTTGAATTCATATAATAAAAAAAATACTTAGATTAGATATTCAACTTGATGTCATCCCTAACGTTGGATTTATACAATTCGAACATGAAATTTGAGTTTCTTTAGTTGAGTTTTTATAGGTTTAAATAATTTTAAATTCTAATTATTTTAGATTCAGATTATTTTATAATCGGATTAACTTGAGTTTAAATATATTTTCATTTATTGATGAAAGAATATATTTACATTTGATTGTTGGTTTTTTTATTATTAAATCAGGTTATACCAAGTTTAAATTCGAAATCGGTGGTAGAGCTTTTATATTCGAATCAAAATAATGAAGTCTAAAATCAATATACATTTCTTACCAAAGCCTATATTTTGGTCCATACGAATGACAGAAAATAAAGGGAAAAGGGCCGAAGAAGCAAATGATTGAGAAGATACATGCTCGCATTAAGGGTGTTCAAAAATACATCGCCTGAATTATTTTATCCGTCGACTCGTTTACTCAATTAAAAATTGTTAGGTATTTATTTAAAAATATTTGAATTTTTTGGGTTGGATAGTCGGGCTAGATCATGGCTGAATTTTTTTAATAATCGGGTACCTGACCCGAACCGATAATTTTAAAACTCATATTTTAAATTTTAAATACTATTTTTATTTTATGTTTCTTACTATTTTTTCCTAAAATTAATTTTAAATCTCTAATTTCTTTTTATACTTGTATTGTATACTTTTAAGTTTTAAAATTTTCAAAAATAATTATATTAATTTGTCAGTATGAGATTTTAAGGAAAAATCATGTTCAAGATTAATATTTTTAATACATCCTTCCGTTGATAAACTTTAATATATATATATATATATTCAAATATTTCTCTCTTAAAACTAATCACAAATCAATAATTTTTGTGTTTGAAATATATATCATGAAATTTTATGTGTTTAATTCTCATGTATTTTTTTCTTCAAAAAAATAGATTAAAAATATATTAAAAAATGAACCGGGTACCCGATACCCGATTTTACGGGTACCCGGTTTGTATGGGTCGGGTAACGGGCCGAGGTTTCACTACCCTAAAATTTCAAGTACCCGAATTTGAACACCCCTAGCTCGCAGATTAGTGATTTAGCGAAATAAAAATATTTGATCTCTTTAGGTGTCTTCTTAAGTCCCGACACTAAAAAATTAAATCATAAATCTTAATCTTAAATTCTAAATCATAAACTCTAAACCCTAAAATATACACCATACAACCTATACCCTAAACTTTAATTATAAACCTTAACTCTAAGCCTTAATCTTAAATTTTAAACCTAACCTTTGTGTTGGGGGCATAAATAGGAGCACCTAAAACGGATATAGGAGTTTTATTCGATTTAGCATCTTCTTCTGATTATCGTAATTTTTTTTGAATGATCTAAAGGTGATTGCAAGGTAGTACATGTTCATACATATTCTTAATCCTTTAACAATGGATATACACATTGTAAATAAAGCAATTTAAACTCGTATTCTATAAAATTAACATCATCTACTTTTTCATTGGTACACTTGTTAGGTTCCATGATTACAACAACTTGACTTTCATATCTTTCGGGAAAAAAAAGTGACTTTAGAACAAATATTTTTGTTTTATAAAATCCCAAGGCAAAACCTATTTGACGTGTTCTCCGAACAAACTTGGTCCGACTCTTAGTTTCACTATGATTTGATTTTCAACATATGAGTTGATGAGTCTATTCTACACTTTGTTAGTGGATTTGACACGTGGCCCAATGTTGTAATAAAAATATTAGATAACATAAAATTTAAGGATAAACTATACGAATGACCACCGAATTATGGGGTTGATGTTGATTTGACCACTATATTTTCAATTGTGTTAAACATACTACATAACTATTTAATTGGTTCCAATGTAGCCACCTGCCGTTAAAAAAACGGAAAAGTTGACGGGATTGTTAAAATAATTGGTATAATTACAAATTTAGTCTCCTTTATCTATAGAATCTATCAATTTAATCTTAATTTTAATCTAATAAAATTTTATTTATTTTAATTAGGTGGTGACACCACCTAATTGGAGTAGGAAAAATGAAAACCAAGGAACTGCCCTTGGTAGGAATCAAACATGGGACCTTGGGGAGTAACGTGCAAGTTTGCCATTGAGCCAAGTATATACTTGTGATATGCAATCCTAATAATAATATGTGTTATACATATGTAAAAAGAAAAAAAAAACAATATACGCACCCTTGGTAGGATTTAAACTTAAGAATCCTTAAGGGTTGAGGCATGGGTTTGCCACTAAGCCATATAAGTATTTTTTATATAAAATACTAATTATAATATATATCTTATTCAATTGTAATTTAGTTTGGAATATTATATATATAATAATATTAAAATAATCAAAATTAAGTTAACAAAATTAATTTAAGGAAAATTTAATTTGGAATATTTAAATATATAATTATGTTAAAATAATTAAAATTTAAAAATTTAAAAATTATTTTTTAATATTTTATGTTTGTTTTTCTTTTAAAATTTGATTATTTTAATATTATTATATCTATAATATTTCAAACTAAATTACAATCGAATAAGATATATATTATAGTTAGTATTTCATATCAAAAATATTTATTTGGCCTAGTGGCAAACTCATGCCTCAACCTTTAAGAATTCTTAAGTTTGAATCCTACCAAGGGTGAGTATATTGTTTTTTTTTCTTTCTCCGTATGTATAACACATATATTATTATTAGTATTGCATATAACAAGTATATGCTTGGCTTAGTGGCAAACTCGCGTGTGCTACTCTCCCAAGGTCTTAGGTTCAATTCTTACCAAGGGCTATTGCTTTTTTTCCTTTTTCCTACTCCAATCAGGGTGACACGTGTCGCCACCTGATTAGAGGGGGAAATTAATTAATTTAGTTAAATAAAAATAATTAAAATCCCCCAATTAGGTGGTGACTTTTATTATATTAAAATTAAGATCAAATTGATAGATTGTATAGATAAAGGGGACCAAATTTGTAATTATACCAATTATTTTAACAGCCCCTCAACTTTTCCGTTTTTTTAACGGTAGGTGGCTACATTGGAACCAATTAAATAGTTATGTGGTATATTTAACACAATTGAAAATATAGTGGTCAAATCGACACCAACCTTATAGTTCGGTGGTCATTAGTATAGTTTACCCTTTTTAATTTTATTTAAAAAATACTTTAAAAGTTCTAAAAAGTTCTTAAAAAATTATAAAAATAATTTTATAAATTCTCTAAATGTCATATGACAAAACTGTAGTATATCACATGACAATAATATTTGAAGAAAAATTTATTAAAAAATAATGGTCAAAATTGGTCAAAAAACTTAATTAATTTAATTTATTAGTTAAAGAGCTTAATTCAGTAAAAAAAATAAGAATTTAATTAATTATTTTTTAAAAAATTCAAAGGCATCAAGTATCCTTAAGCCAAAAATTAATAATCAATTTAAAGAAAAATGTCAAATTTAAAAAATGTTTTATATGACCATCGTTTATATCAGGTTTCATATCTGGTTTTGATGGTTTTCATTAACATAAATTTTAATTTTTTATTTACAGTAACATTATGTTTGAACATCTTATGTAAATCATATTTCCGTCTTATTTCAGATGGAAATCTCATGTACCTTTCGGTGTACTATTTATGCCTCAAATGCTTAAAATTAAATTTAGAGTTTATTGTTTAAGGTTTTAGGTTAGATTTTATAATTAGGATTTAAGAAATTTAAGGTAGGGTATTTTAGGACATAGGCTATAGGGTTTAAGATTTAAAATTTAGGGTTAGAGCTTGAAATGTAATGTTATAGTATTTTTCAATGTCGAGTATAAGTAGGGGCACCAAAAAAGGGCAGATGGTTTTTATGTCTTATTCCACGCAGATATCGAATTCGAATTACTAAAAGTGAATAAAACACTACGCAACTAGTATGAATGTTTAAAAAAATCTGATCCGATAATTTGTTGATTCGATCTGATTTTTATTTTCGAATTGAATTTTTGATCTAATTTTTTATTTTTCAAATCTAATACGGATCATAATATTTCAAGTTTCAAAGAAAATTCGAAATATCCAAAAAATCAAATATTCGTAGATATAAATCTTGTTATATTTGGTAATTTAATGCTTGTTATATCTGAAAATTTAAAAAATAAAACTTTTTATATATATATTGATCTTGTTATATTTGACAATTTATTAATTTTTATATTTAAAAATCCTAAATTTCCATAGATGTATCCGATCTAAATATCTGATATCCGAATATCCGATTTTTTTCAAACCGAATGCCGATCGCTATTTCCATGATCCAAAATTTCAAATATCCGTTTTTTATTCTAATTCGATATCCGAAAATGAACACTCCTAATAAATTTTTTTAATGTACATTTTAAACACTAGATTTTACGCATCCACGCTGTAAATGAAAGAAAAATATTTTGTATAAAAAAATCTAGTAGTTTTTTAAACACTACATTTTAAACAGTTCACTGAAGTCATGAGTACTAACACCCTTTTCTTTGTTCTTCTGAAAATCAATGCTACTCCGAGTAGGCGGCTATTTCCCTTTGGCATCCGAGAAAGTAAGACTGGAATGAATCAGTTCCAAAAGATCAAGGTTTGTTTTCAAAGTCTGGTCATTGTAATCAAAGCTGCTCTTGAAATTGCCTCGGGAACTAGGTGTTCATTGCAATGTACGGATAATCATCCACAATATCACGAATTAACTCGATTTCGTAAGTCGAATTCTCATCCCAAATTCCCTATTTGTGAAGGGTGAAAATCGTCTACCTCCTAACCATGTCTTTATTTATGTCTCCACAATAAAATTAAAGATTTAGGATTTAGAGTTTAGAGTTTAAGGCTAGGGCTTAGGGTATAGAGAATTTAAAATTTAGATAATCTTCACCAGTGGTCCCTTTCGTTTAGGGTGTATTTTATTTTGGTCACCAAAATTCAAAAATTCTGGTCACTTACGTTTAAAATCGTTTCTATTTTGGTCCCTTAGCCGTTAGTCTCCGTTACTTTAAAAAATTAATTTCTAATTTAACTCCCAAACTTTTAAAATTTTATTTTTCACCATCTTCCCCAAAAATTATAAAACTAAAACCCCATAAAATTAAATTATAACCCACCACTACAACCCATTCCCCCAAGATTAAAAGCGTCAACTTCCACTCAACTTCCACTACAAGAGCTTTGACAACGATGCTTATATTTGGTCTAAAATCAACTTCGTATTGCACACACAATGCAGCAACAACAACCATCTGCAATCAGAACGATAAAATGCTTCTTATAAAGTAGGATTTTCTCGATTTCCTCTTATTTGTTTCTCATTATTAGTTCTCGATGTGCTCCCTTGATTGTAGTGGTGGGTTTCGATGTAGGATCTATTAAATACGAACAAAAATCCTTTAAGCACTCACTATGATTTAACAAATGAAACAAATATATCAATTAAAAATGAAGGAAGACTTTGTTGAAAAAACGAGTATTGTTCATCAATATTTTTTTAAAGGTTGAGGCTGTTGAGAACATTATGATTTCTCGTGGTTAACAAATATACAATTTTACATTATTCTAGTATTCGCCACGATGATAAATAAAATAAACTTACATTGACCCAAAAAAAAACAACTGAAAACAATTTGATTACTGATAATGGAACTACACAGCTGCTGGTTTTCATTTTTCATTGTGATGTATTAAGCAGCCTCTCTACGACCTGAGTCATGGTCGGCCTTGCATCCCTGTCTTCCTGCACGCAATCAAGAGCCACTCGAACCAGAACTTCCATCTTTTGCTTTTCATGATTGCCTTTCGACATGGGATATACTATTTCTCCCCTCCATGATTCCGATGCATTCTCTCCCGTCATGTTTAGCATTTCCACTTCATCAGCACGATCCACCAACTAAAACCCTCTAATGGAACTTTGCCCGGTAACCATTTCCAACACAACGATACCGTAGCTGTAAACATCTACTTTTGATGTAATGGGTTGTAATAGTGGGTTATAGCCATTGATTTAATTTTATGGGGTTTTAGTTTTATAATTTTTGAGAAAGATGGTGAAAAATAAAATTTTGAAAGTTTGGGGGTTAAATTAAAAATTAATTTTTTTAAGTAACGAAGACTAACGACTAAGGGACCAAAATAGAAACGATTTTAAACGTAAGTGACCAGAATAATCCTTTTTGAATTCTGGTGACCAAAAGAAAACACACCCTAAACGAAATGGACTACTGGTGAAGATTACCCTTAAAATTTAGAGTTAAAATTTCTAATTTAATTTTTAAGTGTTTTTTTAAGGGTAATTGTTCTATACACAAGCGCTTGTGAATTTTTTTTACACAAGCGTCTTAATTTTAGGGGTTAGAGACTCCATTTAGGGTTTAAAATTTAGGGGTATAAGTGTAGTAGTTTTGAATTTAGGGATTGTTGATAAAATTTTGGGTTTAGGGTTAAAATTTAGGGTTTATAGGTTAAAACCTAAATCCCTACACATATTACCCTAAAACTAAACCCTAACCCTAAACCCTAAATTCCAACCTTAAATTTTAAATTCTAAACATGAACCATAAATTCTAAACATTTACATTAAAACCCCTAAACTCTAAACCCTAAGCCCTAACCCTAAATCTTATAATTGAGGCGCATGTGGAAATAAAAAATTTTCACCGCCAGTGTATAGGAAATAAAAAATTTCCACCTCTTCATTTTACTCATATGTGAACCGATTCACTTTTCGGCAAAATCACATCTTTCTTCGCCAAAAGAGAAAGGGAACAATAAAGTTTCAATTTCCTGGAGAAGTATAAAATAAAACATCCAAACCCCCAGAATATGCAATAACGAAATGAAAAGTGAAAATACCGATAAGTACCCACTTCTCCAAATCAACAGAAAACAATAACCTGTATCTTGAAAAACCAATCAAAGCCTTGAAAATTAAAAAAAAAAACAAAAGTAAAGAATAAGAGATCTTACCCCGGAAAAAAGTAGCAGCTGAGGGAAAAGAAAATGAGAATCAAATCGAAATCTGCAAGGCCTTTAGAGAGATGAAATGAACGGCTTTATAAGAGGAATGAAGCTTTTAGAGGAAGCTATATACTATTCACTAGCCTCCTCTGTTGCTTTCACCTTTTGCCATTGCTTCGTTCCGGTTTTAGATAAAATGACGAGAAAAAACCTCGGAAATACAGTGTAACACCTGTGTTTTAGGGCTAGGAATTAGTCGGGTTAGTGGTTCGAGTCGGTGAAATTAAAATTAAATTAATTTGACCTTAACTTGGGCTAATTTGGGTTTTAAAATAAAAAGGAGGTACCGATGCGGTGATTTAACCCAAATGTTTTGAAAAAGGGAGACCACTTTTAAAAACGTAAAAAGAATAAAAAGAATATTATCATCTTTCCCCATTTCTTCTTCTCCTCCATGAAGAACACCCAACCCATTCCCCAAACCCTAGTTACTATCCCCTTTAATTTCTTCATCAATTCAAGGGCGTTTTTAAAGGTAATCATATATTTGAACTCTTCTCTCTATTATCTATCCATACATGGTCTTGAATTTTAAAGATATGAACTTTTGAAAATTAGGGTTTGATTTAAAGTTTGGATTTTTAAGGGGTTTTTCATATTGTCTTGATAAATTGAGTTGGGGTTTTGTTTAATCATGTTAAAAGGTGCAACATATATTAATTTGGTTGAGTTTTGTTGAAAATCCGAAGTGGGTTCTTGGAGCCATTTTTAAGGTGTCAAAAAATTGATTTTTGGTGGGTTTTAGATTGTAATTAAAGGGCTGATGGTTTATGTATGCTAGGAGGATGTTTTGGAAGCATTTAGATGTCATTTGGGTGTTTAAAAACATGATTTTCTGCTGGGTAAAATATGAGTACGAAAATGGAGTTTTGGAGGGTTTTGGGTGAGTTTTGGGGGTTGTTCTAGGTGGGATTTGATAGCCCGATAGTAGTACTATGGTTAGGGATTGATTTGGGATCATTTGTGGGTGCAATGGATGTTGGAAACAAGGTTTTTGGAAGAGGTATTGAGGCTGTCCGAAATTTGCTAAGTATGGGGTTTGGTCATGACTTGAAATGTTGGGTTTGATATTTGAATTTGTATTCCGGGTTGATATTTTGATGTTGGGCTGATTTGAGGATTATTTGAATTGTATTGAGGTTGTTTAGAAGCGAGAGCTTGCGTTGGAGAAGCTTCGGGAAGAAATCCGGAAACTTGAAGGTGATGCTTGCTTGGTAGTTGAGCTTGGAGGTAGAGGTGAGTGGTTAATGTTTTTAAATCGATTTTTAAGTGGTTGGTTCAAGCATGTGAACTAGGTTGGGCTTGGTAGACCCACCTAGAGTTAGGTTTAGGGTGGTAGCCTAATCCTAAGCTTTAGTTAGAGACCTTGGATGCACTTTTTAATTGTTGTTATGCCTCATGATGATTATGTATAATGAGATATACATGTATGTGGAAGTATGGCCTAATGCATTGATTACGTGTATGTTGATGACAAATATAATGTGGATATATGATGTGATAATTGCTTGGATGATATACATGTGGTGTTGAATTGTGAAATGAGGTTATGTTGTGGATTGCATGATTTTGGAGAATCATGGTGAGTACGTGCTAGGCGCGAAAATTATATTGAAATTGATGTTGTAAAAAGTTGTGTAGTTTGATTTATATTGGCACTAGTATGCTTGGGTACAATGATCGATCATTAGGATGAGTGTGCACACAAATTGAGTCAAAACATACGTGGCCTTGGTGGCGTTAAGGCACCAAGGAGTACGGTGATGTAATATTCCACCGGAAGCTTTTATATATTTCTACGTGATGATGAGTGGAATCCCATCCGTAGGGCATGTGGTGATGAATGGAATCCCACCCATGCAAGGACCGGTGATGAGTGGAATCCCACCGAGGTAATGTTGTTGTTGGAAATGCGTTCCAACGGTTATCCGCGTATTCGGGTCATAGCTAGGTGCCAATATGAGTGTTGAGTGTGTAAAAGTTCTATTATTTACACCATTTTTAACCCATATTTCTGCTGCATTCAAGCATCATTGTATTGCATTTAGGTTAGTTTTCTGTAAAACATCACAAATAGATTAAAAGCACAGATTCTACTAAAAGATGGCTTATTTTACAGATATCTGCCATAGTTGACAAAGAAGGCAGGCGCAGGGCAGAGAAGCAGAAGAGCTGAACTGGACAAGCAGACGAAGAAGACGAAGCTGCCATGGATCTGTCGTGACAGCAGGGTGACAGCAGATTTATGAAGAGGAAAAGTAAAGTGGACCTCGATAGATAGAGAAAAATATGCTCGTCTGTCGTGTGAAAGCCAAATATTTTTCCAAGCCCCGGATCAAAAGATATGTCAAGCCAAAGCTCAAGGAGAAGAATTCCCATAAAGCAAGTAGGAATCCTTAGAGATTAAGCATTTATTAGAATCTTACTTTTCATTAAAGTTGTAATCCTTGTTAACTTAGAATACTTGAGCCCAAAGCTTATATAAGGGCATAGGTTTTAACCTAAAGAAAGGGGATCCACAGATTCTACACCATAACCGATAACCTAAACCCCCTGCCGTTTACCCGTCACCGACATGTTCTAAATTCCCCCTAGGGCTAAGGGTTGTTTTGTAAAGTAGTTGCAAGGGTTGTTTTGTTTTAGGAATTTTCATGTAACGCCCCGGTTTTGGGCTTAGGAATTTTGGGCGTTGACCGGTTGGTCAAAGTGTTGTTCGAATCTAAAGAGGTGAAACTAGGAAAGCCTAGTTCGGGTTGCCTTAAAAATATGGAAAAATGTTCTAAAATCATCTTTTAATATAATTAAGTGAACTGTGAAATCAATTTTGAAAAATGAGTTTTGGAAGTGTGACATTTTGGCTAGTGACCAAAATGTAATTTTCGAAAGTTTGGTGACTGTTTTATAAAGGGTTGAAACTTTGAATCTTTAAGGAGCTATTTACCCAAAGGGAGTTTCTCCAGATTTTTCTAAGATATTTTAAGACTAAATTCTGATTTTAAATGATATTAAAAGTGGAGGGAAAGCCATTTGGCTATTTTGGGATATTTTTTATAACTAACTTCTCAATTTTCTTCCTCTCATTTTCTCTCAACCCAAACACATTCTCTCCAGAGAATTGGTTCTGATTTTCTCACCTAAATCCCTCCTTTCAACTCTCATTTGATTTCTAATCAACATATCTCCAAACCTCTTCAATTGCTACTTGATTCAACAAGGTTTTTGATTCCAAAAAGAGGAGAAACTCAAGTTTGGAGGTAAGAACGTCCTTCTCCTCTAAACTATCAGTTCTTTAATGAAATTCCTAAGTTTTCAATCCTAAATTGATGTTTTATTAAAGGTTTTTAAGTGGTGAAATGGATCTTGGCTTATAATGCAAGATTTGATGATTTTTGATGATTTTCGTTAGATCTGATTAATCTGTGATTTGAGATGTGTTTTTGATGTTAAATGAACTCTAAATTGATAAGGAATTGAGTTTTGATTGATACAATCCCGGATAGGTTGAGTTTCCTAAGTTTAGCTTGTGTTTCAAGGTTGTTTTTGAGGTGATCTTGTGGATCTGATGTTGCTGGAGGTATAAGGATATTAATAGGTTGTTTTTAGATGTTATATGGTGTTAAAGGATGTGTGGTTTTGCTGGTTTATGGCTGGGCTTTGTTTAGAGGTGGTTTGGGTGCATTTTCGGTTGTGTTTGGTGGCCGAAAATGGAGGTTGGATGCGAGCAGCGAGTTTAGGTGCTTTCATTGAAGCAATTAATGCATGATGATGCATTAATCCTCTACTTTGATGTGTTGAAACAGGGGAGGCATCTTTGGATCCAAGAGTTGTTGATCCGGAAGCTTGATTTGGTGCTTTGGCTTGAAGCAAAGTGGAATCGGTGAGTGCGTTTGTGAAAATTGGGTTTTCGGCTTTGAAACCAATGTCTTGGGAGCTTAGTTTAAGTCTAAACAACTTTGCTAAGCTCAAGTGTAAGTTTTCGGAATTACTCTGTAGTGGTGGCCATGATTTTGTTGTGATGCAAAGTGGTTTATTGCATGTTTTAATTACTGTTTTGAAAGCATGTTTTAGCATGGTATTTGCTGATGTTTTAAGCCATATGTTGAAGGAAACTCTAGGTAGGAGTTCCTTGCTTTTGTACATTGATTAAATGTGGTTTGATGCTTTTAAATGCATGATGAATATGGCTTGGTTTAATGCTTTAAAACAGTGGATTAATTGATGAAAATGATGTATGTTGGCAAGTGATGTTTTGAAAAGGTTAAGGTCACTAAGGTGGTTAAAAGTCCTTGAGTGAGCCTTGTTACTTAAGAACATCAAGGTGGTTAAAAGTCTTTGGATGGTTCTTGTTGCGGACACTAAGGTGGTTAAAAGTCCTTAGGTGATCCTTTCCATGGTGTTTAAAAGTCCATGGGGCCATGGTGTTTAAAAGTCCATGGGGCCAAGGTGTTTAAAAGTCCTTGGGGCCAAGGTGTTTAAAAGTCCTTGGGGTGAATCAAGCTATGGACACAAAGGTGGTTAAAAGTCCTTGTGTGCTCCTCATTCATGGTGTTTAAAAGTCCATGGCCAAGGTGTTTAAAAGTCCTTGGGGCCAAGGTGTTTAAAAGTCCTTGGGAAAGTTGATGAACTTGTTTTAAGAAATGGAATCTTTCACTTGAGCCAATATGACATGTTATGTTATGTTATGTTATGAAGCATGAGATGCTTGTTTTAAGTATGCTTTTGAGCATGTGCAAAGGTTGATTTAAAGCATGATTTATAAATGTTTTTAAGTGCATTATTGAATGGTTTTTAAGAGCATTCCTCACTAAGCTTTTGCTTACGCTCTCTTCGTTTTCTTAATTCAATAATGCAGAACATTAGTGAACCTTGAGGGCAGCAAGGAGGGCAAGCATTCAAGTACAAGTAGAGCTCAATGTATGGAAGGTTTTTGTTGGTACATTTTAGCTTTTGGTAATTTGGCAATGGGGGACCAATGTGTATGATTTGGGAGGTGTTTGGAACTCCCTAAGTATGTTGATTGATGATAAGATTGCTGGTTTTTGCATTGGATCATTACCTACTTGTTTTGGAAGTTTTGTGCTTGAGAAGCTAGCTTGTGTAGGAAGCATGCCTATAGAATTGGGGCTTTTTGCATATGATGTTGTTCTGATGATTTGATGATGCTTAAAAGTCTTATATATGTTGATTTGCATGTTGGTAAAGTTTGGTGGCATTTGGAGCATGTTTGGACGATTAATTGCATGTTTTGGAATGCATTTTGCTGCAATCTGTGCAGGGCGTTTCGGAACAGTGTGCACCGTTTCGGAACGGGTGCCTTGAATGAACCCAGGCGTCCGAAACGGTATGCACCGTTTCGAAACGGTTTGGCCTCTGCCGGGCCATGTTTCGGAACCCGTTGCGGAACGGCCCGTGTTTCGAAACGGTCGACCGTTGGGGGCTGACATTGGCAGTTATATGTTTTGAATTGTTTGCGTTTTGGTCCTGAAACTTGTTTGTGCAATTGTATGAGCTTGGGAAGTCCTTTTGAGCTGAAATTTCACAGAGAAGCATGAAACCTGATTAATTTCAAGTTGGTAACTTTAATTTGGGTTAAGTCCTTTTAATTATCAGAAATTACAATTTGGTCCTTAAAGTTGTAATTTGTTCAATTGGGTCCCTGTTTGATCTCTGATGTTTGTGATCTTTGAGTATGATGTTTGTGTGATCACAATTAGGGCTAATGTGCATCTAGACAAGATTAAAAAGAAAAAAAAGGGTCGTTAATCAAGGTTGACTTTCGGGTTGACTTTGGTTTTCCCCGTGTGACTTTCTTAATTCGGGTCAACCGTCTAGGCCGGGTTAAGGGGGTTACATTTGGTGGTATCAGAGCTGAGTTCTCGAGTAATTGGGAATGAATGTATGCATGATTGAAGTATGTTTGGCTTGTATGCTTGTGGTTCGAAAGCATGTTTAGTGGCTTGTGATTTAGATGCAATTGAGATGTATGATGTGATGTTGCATGTTGAGGGTACCCATTGCCAAACAAAAGCTAATGAAATGATGTTGATTTTGAATGAAATTGAGCTTGAATACTTGGATTGCTTACCTTGCTGGGCCTGACTTGTTTTATTTGCATTGTGATTGCATGGTAAAAGTATGGCACCACGTAGAGAGTTACGAGGTAGTGTGCGAGCTACGGCTCCCAATGAGAACGAGAATGAAGAGAACACGGGTAGTGCAGTGTTACCCCCTCCTCCGCCTGGTGGTGGTGCTGGAGGTGAGAGAGCTGAAGCTGCAGCTGGTGCTGGAGCTGCTGGACCAGAGGTTGGTCAGGGGCAAGCTATGCCTGATATGTCTATGTTGGTACAAGCTATTGCGGGTGCTTTTCGAGCAGCAGTAGCTGGAGCTCAAGGAGCTGGGCATAAGGGAGATGCTGGAGTTAGACTACCTTTGGAGCGTCTGCGCAGTCTTGGTGGGACTGAGTTCAGGGGTATGTCGGCTGAGAGTTCTGAAGCTTGGCTAGAGAGTACCAAGCGTATCTTGGGTCAGATGAGCTGCACGGATGTGCAAAAGTTGGGATGTGTTGTGTCCTTGCTGCAGGACGATGCGTATACGTGGTGGACGACCACCATAGCTGGGATGGCTGAAGCCGATGTTACTTGGACATTCTTTCAGAATGTGTTCAAGAGGAGATATCTTGGAGTGAGATATCTTGATGAGAAAAAGCGTGAATTCATGTCTCTTACCCAAGGGAGCATGAGTGTGGCTGAGTATGAGGTGCAGTTTGTGCGACTCAGTCAGTATGCACCGGAGCTGATACCTGATGAGCGAGCAAGGTGCGAGAGGTTCCGTTATGGTCTCGTGACGGATGTGAAAATGTATGTGCTGGCCACTGAATATGATGATTTTGATGTGTTGGTGGGCCAAGCCAAGGACATTGAGATGAACTTGGGTTTATCTGCGAAAGGTGCTGGAGCAAGTTCTGGCGAGAGAGCTGCTGAGTTTAGTTCCGGAGGTGGACGGAACAAGAGGGGACGTGATCAGAAGTATCAGTCCTCAGCCAAGAGAGGTGGTGGTGCACCTGCTAGAGGAGGTAATGCTAGAGCTGATCCTAGTGCTTGCTGGATCTGTGGTTCACGTGGTCACATGAAGCGTGACTGTCCTCGTGCTGTGAGGGAGGTGCAAGCTCCTGTAGCGGCAGCTGGTAATGGATGCTGGAATTGTGGTTCTGTAGACCATTTGAGGCGAGATTGTCCGAGGTTGGCTGGTGGCCAAGAGCGTGCTCCTGTTGTTGCTGCACCGCAGAGAGGTCGTGGGCGCGGCCGTGGTAATTTCCAGAGGCGAGAGGAAGGTGGTCATGGAGTAGCCCATGTTGTGGCTAATCAGCCTGAAGGTGGAGGCCAAGCTAGGGTGTATGCTCAGCGCGAGGGAAGGAATGATGCAGATGTGATTGCAGGTACCTTTACTTTGCAATCCTTGTCATTGCTTTCTTTGATTGATTCTGGATCTACGCATTCATACATTTTGCGTGAGCATGCTGAATTGCTTGGTTTGCCTGTTGAGTCTTTGGATGTTGGTGTTCGTGTCACTAGTTCTTTTGGTGAAACTGTTGTGACTCGAAAGCTTTATAGAAGGTGTCCTTTGGTTGTTCAAGAACATGTTTTTCATGTTGATCTTATGAAGTTGCCCTTCTATGGTTTTGATGTGATCCTTGGTATGGATTGGCTTGTTGAGCATCGTGCTGTGGTAGATTGTGAAAATAAGCGGGTTTTGCTTAAGCTTGCGGATGATTATAAAGTTGTTGTGGTTGGTGAGAATGTGAAGTTTCTTGCCAATGTGGTGTCTACCTTGGAGGCGAGTAGGATGCTGAGGCAGGGTTGCGAAGCTTATCTAGCTTTTGTGATGAATCCTAGCTCTAAGGAGTTGAGGGTGCAAGATATCAAGGTTGTGAAGGAGTTTCCTGGTGTTTTTCCTGAGGAGTTGCCTGGTTTACCTCCTAATCGCGAGGTGGAGTTTGGAATTGAGCTGTATGAGAATACAACTCCTGTGTCCATTACTCCCTATAGAATGGCACCTAAGGAGCTGAAGGAGCTGAAGACGCAGTTGCAAGAGTTGCTTGATCGTGGTTTCATCCGGCCGAGTGTGTCACCTTGGGGTGCACCAGTCTTGTTTGTGAAGAAGAAAGATGGCACTATGAGGATGTGCATTGATTACCGTCAGCTGAACAAGTTGACTATCAAGAATCGGTATCCTTTGCCGAGGATTGATGATCTCTTTGATCAATTTCGGGGAGCTGCAGTGTTCTCTAAGATTGACTTGAGGTCAGGGTATTATCAGTTGAAGGTGAAGGATGTGGATGTGCCTAAGACAGCTTTCGGGACAAGGTATGGGCATTATGAGTTCCTTGTGATGCCGTTTGGTTTGACAAATGCTCCTGCTGCTTTCATGGACATGATGAATCGTGTGTTTCATGAATACCTGGACAAGTTCGTTGTGGTGTTCATTGATGATATCCTCGTGTACTCGCGTACTGAGGAGGAGCACGAAGAGCATTTGAGGATTGTTTTGCAAGCTTTGTTGGAGAATCAGCTTTATGCTAAGCTGAGCAAGTGTGAGTTCTGGCTTAAGGAGGTGGTGTTTCTTGGGCATGTGGTCTCAGCTGAGGGGATTCGTGTTGATCCTCAGAAGATTGAGGCGGTGATGAATTGGAAAGTTCCTAAGTCTGTTCATGAGGTTCGTAGTTTCCTTGGTTTGACGGGATACTACCGGAGGTTTGTGGATGGTTTTTCCAAGATTGCTGCTCCTTTGACGAAGCTGTTGCAGAAGGATGTTAAGTATGAGTGGACAGAAGCGAGACAGCAGGCTTTTGAGAAGCTTAAGGCGGCTTTGACGCAAGCTCCTATCTTGATTCAACCTGAATCAGGGAAAGAGTTTGTGGTCTATAGTGATGCATCCTATGTTGGTTTGGGATGTGTGCTGATGCAAGAGGGTAAGGTTGTGGCTTATGCGTCGCGGCAGTTGAAGGTGCATGAGCGCAACTATCCTACGCATGACATTGAGCTGGCTGCAGTGGTGTTTGCTCTGAAGATCTGGAGACATTATCTGTATGGTGAGAAGTGTACTGTGTACACGGATCACAAGAGTTTGAGGTATCTGATGTCTCAGAAGGAGTTGAATCTTAGATAGCGGCGTTGGTTGGAGTTGCTCAAGGATTATGATCTGACGATTGAGTATCATCCTGGAAAAGCTAATGTTGTTGCGGATGCCTTGAGTAGGAAGGTAGCTGTTGAGCTGAGGGCTATGTTTGCTAGCTTGAGCATATCGCGAGATGGTGGTCTTGTTGTTGAGTTGCAAGTGAAACCATCTTTGGTTTAGTTGATCAAGGAAAAGCAGTTGTTGGATGATTCCTTGGTGTCTCATGTTCAGGATATCGCGGAGGGTAGACCTTCGGATTTCTGCTTTAATGAGGATGGTGTGTTGTGTTTTGGGAGTCGGATAGTAGTGCCTGCTGATGCTGAGTTGAGGCGTGCTATTCTGACTGAAGGTCATAGTAGTCCTTTTGCTATGCACCCTGGTAGTACTAAGATGTATCGTGATCTTCGTGATGAGTACTATTGGGTGGGTTTGAAGAAGGATGTTGCGGAGTTTGTGAGCAAGTGTTTGGTGTGTCAGCGAGTTAAGGCTGAACATCAGGTTCCTTCTGGTTTGTTGCAACCGTTGAAAATCCCTGAATGGAAGTGGGAGAGGGTTACCATGGATTTTGTATCTGGTTTACCTTTGTCTCCATCAAAGAAGAATTCTGTTTGGGTGATTGTGGATCGCTTGACGAAGTGTGCGCATTTCTTGCCTGTGCATACTACGTTTTCTTTGGATAAGCTGGCAGAGTTGTACATTGCTGAGATTGTGAGGCTGCATGGTGTGCCTAAGTCGATTGTGTCGGATAGGGATCCGAGGTTCACATCGCGTTTTTGGCAGTGTTTGCATCAAGCTCTGGGTACAAGGTTGCATTTCAGTACATCCTATCATCCTCAGTCGGATGGTCAGTCTGAGCGGGTTATCCAGATTTTGGAGGATATGTTGAGGTGTTGCGTGATTGAGTTCCAAGGTTCTTGGGAGAAGCATCTGCCTTTGGTTGAGTTCGCTTATAACAATAGTTATCAGGCGAGTATACAGATGGCACCTTATGAGGCTCTGTATGGGAGGAAGTGTAGGACTCCTCTTTGTTGGGCTGAAACTGGTCAAAAGTTGGTTTCGATGCCGGCTTTTTTGAAAGGGACCACCGAGAAGGTGAAGCTCATTTGTGAGCGGTTGAAGGCTGCCTCTGATCGGTAAAAGTCTTACGCGGATTTGAAGCGTAAGGAGATAGAGTATGCGGTGGGTGACCGTGTGTTCTTGAAGGTTTCGCCTTGGAAGAAGGTGATGAGGTTTGGCCGGAAGGGTAAGTTGAGCCCTCGGTACATTGGACCATATGAGGTGGTTGAGCGTGTGGGTCCTGTTGCGTATCGGTTGAGGTTACCTCAGGAGTTGGAGAAGATTCATGATGTGTTCCATGTTTCTATGCTCCGGAAGTATAGATCTGATCCTTCGCATGTGGTGCCTGTGGAGGATGTGGTTTTGAATACGGATTTGACCTATGATGAGGAACCGGTGAAGGTTCTAGATTCGGATAGCAAGGTTCTTCGTGGCAAGACCATTGAATTGGTGAAGGTGCTGTGGAAGCATCGAGGTGTTGAGGAAGCCACGTGGGAGCGAAAGGAAGACATGCTGAAGCAGTTTCCTTATCTCTTTCCTTCAGGTAAATTTCGAGGACGAAATTTCTTAAGGGGGGAGAGTTGTAACGCCCCGGTTTTGGGCTTAGGAGTTTTGGGCGTTGACCGGTTGGTCAAAGTGCTGTTCGAATCTAAAGAGGTGAAACTAGGAAAGCCTAGTTCGGGTTGCATTAAAAATATGGAAAAATGTTCTAAAATCATCTTTTAATATAATTAAGTGAACTGTGAAATCAATTTTGGAAAATGAGTTTTGGAAGTGTGACATTTTGGCTAGTGACCAAAATGTAATTTTCGAAAGTTTGGTGACTGTTTTATAAAGGGTTGAAACTTTGAATCTTTAAGGAGCTATTTACCCAAAGGGAGTTTCTCCAGATTTTTCTAAGATATTTTAAGACTAAATTCTGATTTTAAATGATATTAAAAGTGGAGGGAAAGCCATTTGGCTATTTTGGGATATTTTTGATAACTAACTTCTCAATTTTCTTTCTCTCATTTTCTCTCAACCCAAACACATTCTCTCCAGAGAATTGGTTCTGATTTTCTCACCTAAATCCCTCCTTTCAACTCTCATTTGATTTCTAATCAACATATCTTCAAACCTCTTCAATTGCTACTTGATTCAACAAGGTTTTTGATTCCAAAAAGAGGAGAAACTCAAGTTTGGAGGTAAGAACGTCCTTCTCCTCTAAACTATCAGTTCTTTACTGAAATTCCTAAGTTTTCAATCCTAAATTGATGTTTTATTAAAGGTTTTTAAGTGGTGAAATGGATCTTGGCTTATAATGCAAGATTTGATGATTTTTGATGATTTTCGTTAGATCTGATTAATCTGTGATTTGAGATGTGTTTTTGATGTTAAATGAACTCTAAATTGATAAGGAATTGAGTTTTGATTGATGCAATCCCGGATAGGTTGAGTTTCCTAAGTTTAGCTTGTGTTTCAAGGTTGTTTTTGAGGTGATCTTGTGGATCTGATGTTGCTGGAGGTATAAGGATGTTAATAGGTTGTTTTTAGATGTTATATGATGTTAAAGGATGTGTGGTTTTGCTGGTTTATGGCTGGGCTTTGTTTAGAGGTGGTTTGGGTGCATTTTCGGTTGTGTTTGGTGGCCGAAAATGGAGGTTGGATGAGAGCAGCGAGTTTAGGTGCTTTCATTGAAGCAATTAATGCATGATGATGCATTAATCCTCTACTTTGATGTGTTGAAACAGGGGAGGCATCTTTGGATCCAAGAGTTGTTGATCCGGAAGCTTGATTTGGTGCTTTGGCTTGAAGCAAAGTGGAATCGGTGAGTGCGTTTGTGAAAATTGGGTTTTCGGCTTTGAAACCAATGTCTTGGGAGCTTAGTTTAAGTCTAAACAACTTTGCTAAGCTCAAGTGTAAGTTTTCGGAATTACTCTCTAGTGGTGGCCATGATTTTGTTGTGATGCAAAGTGGTTTATTGCATGTTTTAATTACTGTTTTGAAAGCATGTTTTAGCATGGTATTTGCTGATGTTTTAAGCCATATGTTGAAGGAAACTCTAGGTAGGAGTTCCTTGCTTTTGTACATTGATTAAATGTGGTTTGATGCTTTTAAATGCATGATGAATATGGCTTGGTTTAATGCTTTAAAACAGTGGATTAATTGATGAAAATGATGTATGTTGGCAAGTGATGTTTTGAAAAGGTTAAGGTCACTAAGGTGGTTAAAAGTCCTTGAGTGAGCCTTGTTACTTAAGAACATCAAGGTGGTTAAAAGTCCTTGGATGGTTCTTGTTGCGGACACTAAGGTGGTTAAAAGTCCTTAGGTGATCCTTTCCATGGTGTTTAAAAGTCCATGGGGCCATGGTGTTTAAAAGTCCATGGGGCCAAGGTGTTTAAAAGTCCTTGGGGCCAAGGTGTTTAAAAGTCCTTGGGGTGAATCAAGCTATGGACACAAAGGTGGTTAAAAGTCCTTGTGTGCTCCTCATTCATGGTGTTTAAAAGTCCATGGCCAAGGTGTTTAAAAGTCCTTGGGGCCAAGGTGTTTAAAAGTCCTTGGGAAAGTTGATGAACTTGTTTTAAGAAATGGAATCTTTCACTTGAGCCAATATGACATGTTATGTTATGTTATGTTATGAAGCATGAGATGCTTGTTTTAAGTATGCTTTTGAGCATGTGCAAAGGTTGATTTAAAGCATGATTTATAAATGTTTTTAAGTGCATTATTGAATGGTTTTTAAGAGCATTCCTCACTAAGCTTTTGCTTACGCTCTCTTCGTTTTCTTAATTCAATAATGCAGAACATTAGTGAACCTTGAGGGCAGCAAGGAGGGCAAGCATTCAAGTACAAGTAGAGCTCAATGTATGGAAGGTTTTTGTTGGTACATTTTAGCTTTTGGTAATTTGGCAATGGGGGACCAATGTGTATGATTTGGGAGGTGTTTGGAACTCCCTAAGTATGTTGATTGATGATAAGATTGCTGGTTTTTGCATTGGATCATTACCTACTTGTTTTGGAAGTTTTGTGCTTGAGAAGCTAGCTTGTGTAGGAAGCATGCCTATAGAATTGGGGCTTTTTGCATATGATGTTGTTCTGATGATTTGATGATGCTTAAAAGTCTTATATATGTTGATTTGCATGTTGGTAAAGTTTGGTGGCATTTGGAGCATGTTTGGACGATTAATTGCATGTTTTGGAATGCATTTTGCTGCAATCTGTGCAGGGCGTTTCGGAACAGTGTGCACCGTTTCGGAACGGGTGCCTTGAATGAACCCAGGCGTCCGAAACGGTATGCACCGTTTCGAAACGGTTTGGCCTCTGCCAGGCCATGTTTCGGAACCCGTTGCGGAACGGCCCGTGTTTCGAAACGGGGTCTACCTGTTTCGGAACGGTCGACCGTTGGGGGCTGACATTGGCAGTTATATGTTTTGAATTGTTTGCGTTTTGGTCCTGAAACTTGTTTGTGCAATTGTATGAGCTTGGGAAGTCCTTTTGAGCTGAAATTTCACAGAGAAGCATGAAACCTGATTAATTTCAAGTTGGTAACTTTAATTTGGGTTAAGTCCTTTTAATTATCAGAAATTACAATTTGGTCCTTAAAGTTGTAATTTGTTCAATTGGGTCCCTGTTTGATCTCTGATGTTTGTGATCTTTGAGTATGATGTTTGTGTGATCACAATTAGGGCTAATGTGCATCTAGACAAGATTAAACAGAAAAAAAAGGGTCGTTAATCAAGGTTGACTTTGGTTTTCCCCGTGTGACTTTCTTAATTCGGGTCAACCGTCTAGGCCGGGTTAAGGGGGTTACATTTCAGTTCAATAAAATAGACTTCAAGTTCTCTTATTTTGGTTGTAATATCTTGCAAGAGCATCGGGAGAGCATTGTGAGGTTATCTATTTACTTAGCATCGGGAGAGTTAAGTATACGAAAGAAGTAAGAGCAAGTTCTCTAGTTTATAGTTGAACTATCTTGTGCCTAGGGATAGGGCAAGGTTAAGTGGCTAAAGAAGAATTCATACACATCGGTGTTCATCCTTCGATTCACGCCGGGAGGTATCATCAAAGACGTGATCATCGACAGACTTGGACCTAGGGATAGGCCAAGGCAGATCTAGGATTCTTGCCAAACTTGAAGTACGGAGTTGGTGTGTCTGCTGCCGCAACAGCCGCCGCGACAGGTGCTGTCGGGTTCAATTAGAACTTGGGCAGATTTATCTCGTGAATTCTTATCTCGTTTTAATCCTTCGCATTTATCTGAGCGATTACGTAACGAAATTTCTACTTTTCAACAGGAAGATGACGAGCTGATGCACGAAGCATGGGACAAATTTACTACTCTTCTTCGGAACTGTCCAATGCATGGATTTCCCGTCTGGAATCAGGTAACTAAGTTCTATAATGCTGCTAACTTACAAACTCGCATTCGGATTGACTCTGCAGCAAATGGACTATTATTGGATAAAGATCCAGACGAGGCATTGCAAGTTTTGAAAAATCTGGCCAAGAATGAGGAGCAGCTTCCGACTGCAAGAAGAGGGGGTAAACGGGTACTTGCTGTCAAGGACTATGAGGCCGACAGCACTATGAAATCACAGGTAGCATTCCTTACTAAAGCAATGAAACACTTATTAAATGAAGATGAATTACGAGGATTTGCTGTCGAGGAAATTTGTACTGTCTGTGAGGGAAATCATAGTCGGGATGAGTGCCCAATACAAATAGAAGAGGGAAAATATGTTGGAAATTACAAGCCGAATTATAATTCCAACAATTATAATCCCAATTGGAGGAAGGATCCCAAATTTTCCTGGAGTAACCCTAACAATGCCCTGAATCCGCAAGCACATAATCAGAATTAGGGGGGTCCTAGATTGTTGATGCGACAACAACTGCCGCAGAACCTGCCGCAGCATTTGCCGCCGCAGCAGCAACAGCAGCCACCACCTGCCACGAGTAGTATATTGGAGCAGACTCTGGCCACCTTTATGTCTCAGACTGGTACGTATATGGAGAATATGAATCAGTTTGTCAAGAAAACGGAGACCTTTATGGATAAAACCGAGATGAGAATGACAAATCATGAGGCTACCTTGAAGTCTCTAGAGACACAAATGGGTCAGGTGTCGCAACATATTAAGCCAAGGCAGAATGGAGGTTTCCCTAGCAATACTGAAAATGCTAGACCACCCCTACATGAGCAATGTAAGGCAATTACTACTAGGAGTAGGAAGAAATTAACAAGGCCGGAAAAAAAGCTGAAACAGAAAAGGAACCTGCCTTGGATAAACCTGCCGAGGAAGCTGCCCCGACAGGTGATAAACAGACTGCTGCCGATGAGCCTGTCACGACAGCAGAAGCGACAGAGAAGAAAAAAGATGATTACCGTCCTCAGATTCGCATGCAGTGGGAATGACGTATTGCTGATTATCGTCCTCCACCACCTTTTCCTCAACGGATACAGCAAGCTAAGCATGAATCTCAACTTAAAAAGATTTATGATATTTTTAAACAGGTTCATATTAATATTCCGTTGTTAGATGCTGTTAGGGAGATGCCCGGTTATGCTAAATTTCTCAAGGATGTTATGTCGAAAAAATCTAAACTTGGGGAATTTGAAACGGTAAAGATAACAGAAGGTTGCATGAGTATTCTTCATAGGCAGCCGCCCCAGAAAAAGAAGGATCCGGGGAGCTTCATCATACCTTGTGTAATCGGCGACAAATTTGTGGGTAAGGCACTTTGTGATCTTGGTGCCAGTGTTAATCTAATGCCCAAATCTGTTTTCAGAAACTAGGTATTTGTAAGGCGCGGCCCACGACAGTAACTCTGCAGCTGGCCGACCGCTCTTACGTTCATCCCGAGGGAAAATTGAAGATATTCTGGTAAGAGTCGATAAGCTTATTTTTCCTGCTGACTTTCTTATCTTAGATTGTGAGGCAGATGAAAACGCACCAGTCATCCTTGGGCGACCCTTCTGAGTGTGTAAAAGTTCTATTATTTACACCATTTTTAACCCATATTTCTGCTGCATTCAAGCATCATTGCATTACATTTAGGTTAGTTTTCTGTAAAACATCACAAATAGATTAAAAGCACGGATTCTACTAAAAGATGGCTTATTTTGCATATATCTTCCATAGTTGACAAAGAAGGCAGGCGTAGGGAAGAGAAGCAGAAGAGCTGAACTGGACAAGCAGACGAAGAAGACGAAGCTGCCATGGATCTATCGTGACAGCAGGGTGACAGCAGATTTATGAAGAGGAAAAGTAAAGTGGACCTCGATAGATAGAGAAAAATCTGCTCGTTTGTCGTGTGAAAGCCAAATATTTTTCCAAGCCCCGGATCAAAAGATATGTCAAGCCAAAGCTCAAGGAGAAGAATTCCCATAAAGCAAGTAGGAATCCTTAGAGATTAAGCATTTATTAGAATCTTACTTTTCATTAAAGTTGTAATCCTTGTTAACTTAGAATACTTGAGCCCAAAGCTTATATAAGGGCATAGGTTTTAACCTAAAGAAAGGGGATCCACAGATTCTACACCATAACCGATAACCTAAACCCCCTGCCGTTTACCTGTCACCGACATGTTCTAAATTCCCCCTAGGGCTAAGGGTTGTTTTGTAAAGTAGTTGCAAGGGTTGTTTTGTTTTAGGAATTTTCAGTTCAATAAAATAGACTTCAAGTTCTCTTATTTTGGTTATAATATCTTGCAAGAGCATCGGGAGAGCATTGTGAGGTTATCTATTTACTTAGCATCGGGAGAGTTAAGTATACGAAAGAAGTAAGAGCAAGTTCTCTAGTTTATAGTTGAACTATCTTGTGCCTAGGGATAGGGCAAGGTTAGGTGGCTAAAGAAGAATTCATACACATCGGTGTTCATCCTTCGATTCACGCTGGGAGGTATCATCAAAGACGTGATCATCGACAGACTTGGACCTAGGGATAGGCCAAGGGAGATCTGGGATTCTTGCCAAACTTGAAGTACGGAGTTGATGTGTCTGCTGCCGCGACAGCAAACGGACAGCCGCCGCGACAGGTGTTGTCGGCGACGGGAGTGACGACAGAACTGGAGTTCCAAAGCAATTCAATACCTGCACTACTGAGCAATTCAATACCAGCCCGTTTTCTCTATCTTGATATCTCAATTCCTTTAATTGCGTTTTTACTTTATTATTCTCGTGACAACTCTCAAATATTTTTTTTACTTTCGTGCAGTAAACTAAGGTGAAGCTATTAGCCCAATCCCTGTGGAGACGATATCCGATACTTCGTATCACTTACTACTTGCGTCGTGTACACTTGCACTACAATTGCGATAGACTATTTTACACGCAACAATGAGGTTGTACGTATATACCAATGTGGGATTATGCTTATGTGCTTATATGACATGAACTGTGATTTCCTTTATGAATTGATATATGATGTGGTTAATGCATAGAGTTATGTATCTTTGTACGTTGAGTTTATGGGTTGTCGAGCATGGCATAATGTTGACTATATGTTCATGCATCATGTTCATTTTGGCTTGCTGGATCGGAGGTAAGACCATGCATTTCATCTTGGAAATAGCTCGTGCTTGAACCCTGCGTTGTCGAAGGTTTGTTTTATGAGCTACCCTCACTAAGCTTTTATGCTTACGCTCTCTTTTGTTCGACAATGCAGATAAATAACTTGTGGGTGGCAAGGGCAAGGAAAAGTCTCCAAGTGTTGCTTTTGGTGAGCTCAATGTATGAATTTTAAGTAATAGAATGTAATAGTTAAGCAATGGGACATGCGTTATTTTGATGGATGATTATTGGTTGTTTAGGAGCTTGTTTAGACTCCTTGTCATCTTGCTTTTGTATGGCTTGTGTTACCATGATGAATTGTAATCCATGCCTAAATTGCTTATTATGAACGTTAGCTATGTGCCTCTTGAGGTTGCCTTCATGTTGAATGTTGAAGTATGAACTTTGAATGCTTAAATGCCATCTTGGGTCTATTGCATGATTTCCTTGATGTTTATACATGAGGGGTGCTTGTATGGCTATAAGTGGTATGTAAATGTTGTGAGAATGTTTGGTTGGGGCTAGGGAAGTCTTAAATTGCATTTAGACTCGAGTCTTGATCGTTTTTGCTGAGTTTGAGAGGTTTTGCAGTGTAGGGGTATCGATACGGTTGGTACGGTATCGATACCACCTTCTTGTTTCAGGCATCGTGTATCGATACACTTGAGGGGTTTATCGATACCATTTTGGTCACTGGAGCTACTGTCCATTTCGGTATCGATACCGGCCTCTGTGTATCGATACCGTCATCTTAGCGTTGACCGTGGGAAGTCAACCGTTGGGGAGGGTATTGATACACTCCTTGGGTGTATCGATACGGTCTCTACGGGTTGACTTTGACCAGTTGACCTAGTCAAGGGGGTATCGATACACTTCTTAAGGGTATCGATACCGCCTACAATTAAAGCTTAAACCTAGTCAAGGGGTATCGATACACCCCTTAGGTGTATCGATACCGCCTGCAGTTTAAGTTTAAAATTGGGTTGTAACATGATTGTTTGAGTTCGTTTGATTGTTTTATATATTATTGTTCCGCTGTATGATCACTTAGGGTTTAATATCCATTTAGACAAGATTTTAAAATGAAAAAAATAGGGTTGCTAACCGAGGGGGAACCCTTAGGGGTTTCACTCAGTTTTCCCCGTGTGGCCCACTCGGACCGATCATCCAGCCAGACCGGGACGAGGGGGTTACATTTGTTGGTATCAGAGCCTAAGGTTTCTGAGACCTTGGGCAGGTAAGTGAGGTAAGTTTAAGTTTTGAATTGATATGCACGGTGTTTGCTTGCTCTGTAAGTATGACTGCTTGTATGACAAGTATGTTGATTGTTTGTTTAAAAGCATGTTGTTCGTTACCCGTGTATGCTGTGATGTATGATTGTTGATTGAGAGTGTATGTTGTTTGATTGTACGCATATGTTTGCTTGTTTAGCAAGTAAGCCTTGTTATATTCTTGGTTGAGCATGTATGTGTGTTGATTTGTTTGAAACATGTTTAGTAGAGTCCCATTGCTACTATTACATCGAAAAAGAGATTTTTAAGTTAGGGAATCATACTTGAGCCACTTGGACCTTCTCCTTTGCTAACCCAGTTGTATGCTAATTTACTGTTGTTGTTGTTGTTGTTGAATTATCGCCTTTCGATAAGTAGAAGTTGTAGTTTCTGAAAAGGTGGACGACGTTAGGGGAGTCCATCACCTTAGTTAGGGAGGTGTGGTTGTACCGGAATCGAGGTACAATTTTTCCGTTTGAGACAGTGTGTATGTGGTTGACTCCTGTGAATGAGGGGCGATGTGAACAATTCTGGCATTAGTTGGTAAGAAGAAGTGAAGGCATATGTGTGGTAGTTAGAGTGGTGTCGATGTTTTAGCAGATAAGCCCTTGGTACAGTAATAAGTTGTTTCCTCCAGTTGATTCTAAACTCGTGCTTTTGTATATCGTTAGCAAGTATGCAAGTTTGAACATGCCTGGTGAAGTGTTAGTTGGTGACCGTTGGGGGGTTCGACCTATGATTTTATGCAAGACAGCCGGTCAGTGTCCGTGAGTGGGAGCTAGTTTGTGTGATTGGGTCAGTGTACGTTGAGTTGTCTTTCAGCAAGCGGAAGAGATGGAGTCACTTCCGATATAGTTGAGTTGAGAAGGAAGTCTTGAGCTTTGGCTCCAGGTTGTTTGTCAGGGGTAGAGCAAGTCCAGCATGACTGTTTGTGTGTGATCAGAATTGAGTCTTGAAGTTAAGAGATGCTCTAAGAACAGTTTAGAGGGGTCAAATTTTTTTAAAGAACCAGTCTGAGAACGAGAGGACAGAAGACTATCAATTGTGCACATGTGAAGTGGCAATTTCTGCGAATACCTCCTTTTGCGTGAGCATGTAAGAAATTAGATATCTTTGTTGAGACCTTAGATGTAGGGACACATGTGACTAGCCTTTTGGGAGA
Source organism: Hibiscus tridactylites (assembly GCA_958450335.1). Classification (NCBI taxonomy): domain Eukaryota; kingdom Viridiplantae; phylum Streptophyta; class Magnoliopsida; order Malvales; family Malvaceae; genus Hibiscus; species Hibiscus tridactylites. The sequence continues at coordinate 88,745,295 of OY288268.1, forward strand.
TAGTAGTGATCAGAAAGATGTACAGAAGATGTTGTTGGTGGTTCAGAGTTACTAGTTTCTAGTAGATGTGAAGTGATTGTCTTCTACGGTTTCGATGTACCTTTTTGACATGGTTTGGCTTGTAGAGCACAAGGTTAGGATATACTTTGAGACGAAGAGAGAGTTGACTTGAAGTTGCAGATTTCTGTGTGACTGTAGTAGTAGGTGAGGAGGCGAACTTCTTTTCGAATGTTGACCCAGCTTTGGAGGTCGAAGATTGATTGAGTTTAGTTGGCAGGTTTGCTTAGCAAGTGTGATGGATTTGATTTTGAATGAAGATTAGACCGCAGAATACTAAATTAGTTTGTGTTTTCCTAGAAGTGTTTGGAAGATTTACCCGGTTTGTCTCTTGATAGAGAAGAAGGGCTTGTTATTGAGACCGTTTTCGAGGTTGCTTCTGTTTTATTTGTTCTGTAACTTATGAATTCCGGAAGAATTGAGAATGTTGAAGAATTAACTTCGAGACTTGTTAGACCTTAGATTCATTAGGCCTAGTGCATCATCTCAGAGTTCTACAGTGTAATTTGTGAAGAAGAAATAGTGACAATACGAGATTGTGTTCAGATTACATACAGTCAAAACAAGTGACAGTGAATGATTAGTATCCGTTTCCGAGTGTCAGTGATTTGTTGGTAAGTTAGTGTGTGCTTCAGTCTATTTGAAGATTAGTTTGAGATCCGTTTACTACCAGCTGAAAGTGAGAAAAGTTGAAGTACCGAAGACAGCTTTAGGGGCAAGATGTGATCACCTTGAGCTCTGAGTTATGTCGTTTTGTTTGACTAGTGTATTAGTTACCTTCATAGAGATGTTGAGTAGAATATTTTTCTGAGTTTCTTGATCAGTTGTAGTGGCTCTTCTAGATGTCACATGAGTATATTCAAGTGCCGAGGAAGATCATGACAAGCTTTGAAGTTAGTGTGGTAGATTCTATTAGAGAATTAATTGTATACCAAGTTGTGCAACGTGAACTTCGAGTTAATGAAGATGTTCTCTTAGGACATGAAAATTAGCCGAGTGTATTAGAACAAATCTTGAACAGACAGAGGAAGATGTGAGTTGGAAGAAATTGAAGACTGTGACAGGAACCTATAGTTCTAAGTCTAGCAGTGTTACTACCGGAAGTTTGTAAATAGTCGTTTGAAGATATCTGCTCTTTTGTCAGATTGCTACAGAAGAATGTTCAGTTGTGAGGTTAGATGTGAGATATTGAACCCTTGAGAAACCGAAAGAAACTTTGAAGAGAGCTTCGACCTTGATCCAGCCTATACTAGAGAAAGAGCTTGTGAACTGTAGTGATGTGTTACATGTAGGGTTAGGTTGTGTGCTTATGCAAGACGGAAGATTGTGACATGTTCATCGAGATAGTTGAAAGACCGTGAGAAGAGTTATCCGATATGGGACATAGAGTTAATTACAGTTGTGTTTGCTTCGAAGACTTAGAGACAAAGTCGTATAGTGAGAAATGCACAGTGTATATGTACGTATCATCAGAACTTGAAATATTTGAAGACTTAGGAAGGGTTGAAACTTGAACAACATAAAGTGTTAGAACTGCTTGAAGACTGTAATATCAAGATTGAGTACCATCCGAAGATAGTCAACGTAGTAACCGATGTTCCGAGTTGTAATTGTTCTTAGATTAGTAGTTGAGTTACGAGTTGCAATTGCCGAATTCCGTTTATCAAATGATAGTAGTTTTGTGGCCGAGTTTCGAGTTGAGAGTACTTTGAGCTAGAATGCTTGAAGAGAAACAATTGCAAGACAGATTCTTGGCACCTCACGTGCAAGACATAGCGGAAGGAAGACCTTCAGAATACAGTTCAGAGATGATAGAGTTTGCATTGTTAGAGATAGAATTGTTGTACTGATTGGCATAGTATTTTGAGACGTATTATTTTGGTCGAAGCACACGGTAGTTCATTGTATTGCATCTGAGTAGTATGAAGACGTATTGTGGGTTGAAGATGAGTACTTCCGGAATGAGTGGGTGAATAATGTGGTTCAGTATGAGAGTAAGTGTGTAAATTGCCAACGTGTTAAGACCGAGTTTCAGTTTTCTTCTAGTTTGTTACATCCGTGGAAGATTCGCAGTAAAAGTGAGTAATAGGGATCTGAGATTTCAACTAGAATAATTTTGAAGACGCCTGCATAGTGTTTGGTTAATTGATGAAGACAGAGGATCAATCAGAGAAAGTTATGAGTCAAGTGTTCAAACAGTGTCGTATGAAATTGTGAATCGGGCTAGTTCAGTTGTTTATCTGTTGCGGTTATCACCAGAGTTGAAAAGGGGTTTGTGATGTGATTTGTGTATCTAAAATTTAGGAGTGGGAGTCAGATCTGTTTCGTGCTATGTTTGTTGAAGAGATTGAGTTGAGTTTGAAATTGTGCGCAACAAATAATCAGTTGAGATCTTAGCATCAGATATCTATTGTTGTGTGGTAAGTCCACCGAGGTTGGTTAGTGTGTTGTGGTGTGAAAGAAAGTGGGTTCTTGTCCGATAAATTTCGGGGACGAAATTTCCCTAAATGGGGGAGAGTTGTAACACCCGTATTTTGGGGCTAGGAGTTAGTCGGGTTAGTGGTTCGAGTCGGTGAAATTAAAATTAAATCAATTTGACCTTAATTTGGGCTAATTTGAGTTTTAAAATAAAAAGGAGGGACCGATGCGGTGATTTAACCCAAATATTTTGAAAAAGGGAGATCACTTTTAAAAAGGTAAAAAGAATAAAAAGAATGTTATCATCTTTCCCCATTTCTTCTTCTCCTCCATGAAGAACACCCAACCCATTCCCCAAACCCTAGTTACTATCCCCTTTAATTTCTTCATCAATTCAAGGGCGTTTTTAAAGGTAATCATATATTTGAACTCTTCTCTCTATTATCTATCCATACATGGTCTTGAATTTTAAAGATATGAACTTTTGAAAACTAGGGTTTGATTTAAAGTTTGGATTTTTAAGGGGTTTTTCATATTGTCTTGATAAATTGAGTTGGGGTTTTGTTTAATCATGTTAAAAGGTGCAACATATATTAATTTGGTTGAGTTTTGTTGAAAATCCGAAGTGGGTTCTTGGAGCCATTTTTAAGGTGTCAAAAAGTTGATTTTTGGTGGGTTTTAGATTGTAATTAAAGAGCTGATGGTTTATGTATGCTAGGAGGATGTTTTGAAAGCATTTAGATGTCATTTGGGTGTTTAAAAACATGATTTTCTGCTGGGTAAAATATGAGTACGAAAATGGAGTTTTGGAGGGTTTTGGGTGAGTTTTGGGGGTTGTTCTAGGTGGGATTTGATAGCCCGATGGTAGTACTATGGTTAGGGATTGATTTGGGATCATTTGTGGGTGCAATGGATGTTGGAAACAAGGTTTTTGGAAGAGGTATTGGGGCTGTCCGAAATTTGCTAAGTATGGGGTTTGGTCATGACTTGAAATGTTGGGTTTGGTATTTGAATTTGTATTCCGGGTTGATATTTTGATGTTGGGCTAATTTGAAGATTATTTGAATTGTATTGAGGTTGTTTAGAAGCGAGAGCTTGCGTTGGAGAAGCTTCGGGAAAAAATCTGGAAACTTGAAGGTGATGCTTGCTTGGTAGTTGAGCTTGGAGGTAGAGGTGAGTGGTTAATGTTTTTAAATCGATTTTAAGTGGTTGGTTCAAGCATGTGAACTAGGTTGGGCTTGGTAGACCCACCTAGAGTTAGGATTAGAGTGGTAGCCTAATCCTAAGCTTTAGTTAGAGACCTTAGATGCATTTTTTAACTGTTGTTATGCCTCATGATGATTATGTATAATGAGATATACATGTATGTGGAAGTATGGCCTAATGCATTGATTACATGTATGTTGATGACAAATATAATGTGGATATATGATGTGATAATTGCTTGGATGATATACATGTGGTGTTGAATTGTGAAATGAGGTTATGTTGTGGATTGCATGATTTTGGAGAATCATGGTGAGTACGTGCTAGGCGCGGAAATTATATTGAAATTGATGTTGTAAAAAGTTGTGTAGTTTGATTTATATTGGCACTAGTATGTTTGGGTACAATGATCGATCATTAGGATGAGTGTGCACACAAATTGAGTCAAAACGTACGTGGCCTTGGTGGCGTTAAGGCACCAAGGAGGAGTACGGTGATGTAATATTCCACCGGAAGCTTTTATATATTTCTACGTGATGATGAGTGAAATCCCATCCGTAAGGCATGTGGTGATGAGTGGAATCCCGCCCATGCAAGGACCGGTGATGAGTGGAATTCCACCGAGGTAATGTTGTTGTTGGAAATGCGTTCCAACGGTTATCCGCGTATTCGGGTCATAGCTAGGTGTCAATATGAGGTTGTACATATATACCAATGTGGGATTATGCTTATATGCTTATATGACATGAAATGTGATTTCCTTTATGAATTGATATATGATGTGGTTAATGCATAGAGTTATGTATCTTTGTACGTTGAGTTTATGGGTTGTCGAGCATGGCATAATGTTGACTATATGTTCATGTATCATGTTCATTTTGGCTTGGCGGATCGGAGGTAAGACCATGCATTTCATCTTGGAAATAGCTCGTGCTTGAACCCTGCGTTGTCGAAGGTTTGTTTTATGAGCTACCCTCACTAAGCTTTTATGCTTACGCTCTCTTTTGTTTGACAATGCAGATAAATAACTTGTGGGTGGCAAGGGCAAGGAAAAGTCTCCAAGTGTTGCTTTTGGTGAGCTCAATGTATGAATTTTAAGTAATAGAATGTAATAGTTAAGCAATGGGACATGCAATATTTTGATTGATGATTATTGGTTGTTTAGGAGCTTGTTTAGACTCCTTGTCATCTTGCTTTTGTATGGCTTGTGTTACCATGATGAATTGTAATTCATGCCTAAATTGCTTATTATGAACGTTAGCTATGTGCCTCTTGAGGTTTCCTTCATGTTGAATGTTGAAGTATGAACTTTGAATGCTTGAATGCCATCTTGGGTCTATTGCATGATTTCCTTGATGTTTATACATGAGGGGTGCTTGTATGGCTATAAGTGATATGTAAATGTTGTGAAAATGTTTGGTTGGGGCTAGGGAAGTCTTAAATTGCATTTAGACTCGAGTCTTGATCGTTTTTGCTGAGTTTGGGGGGTTTTGCAGTGCAGGGGTATCGATACGGTTGGTACGGTATCGATACCACCTTCTTGTTTCAGGCCTCGTGTATCGATACACTTGAGGGGTGTATCGATACCATTTTGGTCACTGGAGCTACTGTCCATTTCGGTATCGATACAAGCCTCTGTGTATCGATACCGTCATCTTAGCGTTGACTGTGGGAAGTCAACCGTTGGGGAGGGTATCGATACACTCCTTGGGTGTATCGATACGGTCTCTACGGGTTGACTTTGACCAGTTGACCTAGTCAAGGGGGTATCGATACACCCCTTAAGAGTATCGATACCGCCTACAGTTAAAGCTTAAACCTAGTCAAAGGGTATTGATACACCCCTTAGGTGTATTGATACCGCCTGCAGTTTAAGTTTAAAATTGGGCTGTAACATGATTGTTTGAGTTCGTTTGATTGTTTTATATATTGTTGTTCCGCTGTATGATCACTTAGGGTTTAATATCTATTTAGACAAGATTTTAAAATATAAAAAAATAGGGTTGCTAACCGAGGGGGAACCCTTAGGGGTTTTCACTCGGTTTTTCCCGTGTGGCCCACTCGGACCGATCATCCGGCCAGACCGGGACGAGGGGGTTACACACAGGACGAGATGATGTAAAGTAAAGGGCTGCAGTCAGTTATTTATTCCTGAATTTTCTAGACTAGTAAAGAACATGCCAAGGGCAAAGCAAATATGATCATTAATTAATCTTACACTTGATTCTTCTTAGGTATGTTGGGTCTGTTGTTTCGAAGCTTGATTTACAATAGCTTACCTCTGTCCGAAATCTTGATATCGCATCCGCGCTGCGCAATACGGCAATGTCCAAGATAAATCTTACAGATGCTCCTTGGCATCACTGAATTAAGGCTGTTGAACTGAAACACTTCAAAATAATTACAATGAAAAAAAGAAGGAAAATTGATCGAAACTTATGGTTTTGATGAAGGATTAGTACGAGTAAAACAATCACATAGGAATAGCTCAAAACCACCATGAAAGCATGCTTACAATGGTTGGCCATAGAAATGATCATTACAAGTAGATTGCAAGGAAAAAACGGAGCAAAACGAGTATAAAGGTAGATGAAATGATCAGTAATAGAAATGACAGTTAGATGAGTAAAACAGGCTGATGGTAAGATAACAGGTAGTATAAGTAGATTGCAAGTGGAAAACGAAGTCTAACAAACGGATTTTATTTCATAGTTCTTTGATATTTAAGAAGTATTCTGTCAATTCTCAACAACCAAGACCATATTCTCAGTCCACCAACAAAAGAAATTGTCTTTGAATCATTGCGGAGTATTCTGTCCATTCTCAATACCAAGACCATATAACACACCGGCGTACTTCTCTGTCGAACCACTAAAGAAGTTTTCTTTCAGTTTCATGAATGTACAACAAGTAAGCAAACTATCTGAACCAGCTTGGTGACAAATACCAATCCTCTCCACTTCCAACAGCTCGGCAAGCTTGTTCAACCCACCATGAAGGCTATTGCAAAACTTCATCAGATGCTTGATATCGTATAGATTCAGGAAGTAAATCTTGATCAAACTAAAGAACCCTGTTTGTGTCTCGGGAAGATTCTTGCAAGTAAGCAACTTAAGCAAATACCCGAAGTCGTAACCGCTATGAAAAGTCACCCAATGCACATTATCATTCAAAACGATCCCGGACGACATTAACATTTCACTTAAGTCATGAGCACTAACACCCTTCTCTTTGTTCTTCTGAAAATCAATGCCACTCTGAGACAGAAGCTCAATGGAGTCATTAGCATAAACATCCTCGTTGGGGTCGAATTCGCGGAAATTAAACTGCCAAACGCAGTATTTACCAATTCCACCAGTAGGCAAATTCCCTTTGGCATCGGAGAAAGTAAGACCCAACTGAATCAGTTTCAAAAGATCAACATTTGCTTTCAAAGTTTGGTAATTGTAATCAAAGCTGCTCTTGAAATTGCCTATTGGGCGTAGAACAATGCCTGGGAACTCAGTGTCCATAGCAATGTAAGGGTAATCATCCACAATATCACGAATTAACTCGAATTCACAAGCCAAATTATCATCCCAAACTTCCCTTATGTGAATTGATTCACTTTTCGGCAAAATAGACATATTTCTTCACCAAAAGAAAAGAAGAAGAAAAAAAAGAACAAACAAAGTTCTAATTTCCTGGAAAACTATATAAAAAAAACAACCAAATCCCCAGAATCTGCAATAACAAAATAAAAAACCAATAAGTACCCATTTCTCCAAATCAACAGAAAACAATAACCCATATCTTGAAAAACCAATCAAACCTTGAAAATTCAAAAAAAAGACATGTGATCTTACCCTGGAGAACGTGGCAGCTGAGGGAAAAAGAAAATGAGATTTGAATCGGAATCCGTTGGGGGTTTAGAGAGATTGAATGAATGACTGTAGGAGAAGGGTTTATGGATATTTTTGTTGTATTTTTTTGTTTTTCTTAAGAAAAAGAGAAATTGAAATTTCGGGGGAGTGTGAGTTTGGTTTCTTTGGTTTATAGAAATGGGGTTAAAGATGGGATGAAGAAGATGAAGAAAGCTTTCATCCAAAAGCATCCCTGGGCTTCACATTGTGACAATATCAACATTGAAGAGATAAAATCATAAAGTGAGAGAAGAGAGAAAGACCAGGCGCTTTATAAGAGGAAGAAGGAAGGTTGAGTAAATTACGAATTTCATCACTCAATTATTTTATAACTCTTATTTTGATCACTAAAATTTATTTTTAAGTTAAGCATAAAATTTTCAAATTGACGATGTTTTTGTCACTCTATTTTTTAAAATTAAATCCAATAATTTTATTAAAAGAAAAAATATTTAAAATTACAATGAAAATTTATTACTGGGTAAATAAACATCTAAGTCCAAACATAAACTCAGAAAATCAAATTAGCGGCTCTAGGTCATAAGAGGACCATATAAGAAACGAACCTAATCTAAAGACTCGAAACAAAAGACGGACACAAACATCCCCAAATCGACAATGATGAGTAAAACCATCAATAGACAACATTGACAAATACATATTATAGTGAACGTACCACAACTCAATCGCGAATAAGCGGTAGGTGTAATCACGTATCCAAATTCGATTCAAGGGCCCGAGACAGGGATATCGGTATCATAATGAAGGGAGCACTATCTTAATCAGTCGTGGCGACGCCAGATCCAATCTTGATAGAAAACGAATAACAAAAAAGCGTGTCAAGAGGCGAAAAAGCGTACTAAGAAGTAAAAAAACATACCAAAAAGTAAAAAAAAGCGTGACATAAAGACATATTTATTAAATTAAAAAAACTAAAAATAAAAAAACGAAACAAATAGATAAAAAAAGAGTGACCAACGATTGACAAACAACCCTAAAATTATTTTCGTTGTCATCCTATTTAAACAAAAATAAAGAGCGGCACCACTAAAACCTTAAAAGAAAAAATAAGAGCGGCATGTTTATAATTGTTACTCTATTTTTAGTTTTAAATGATTAACGAAGTTATAATATGAAAATCTACACCAATTTGATGTTGTTTTGAATTTTGTATTATTTAATCTTAATAGTTCATTTTATCCCTATAAAACCTACTTTTTATTATTTTACCTCATTCTTTCATTTTTCTTCTTACTTTATTTCTTTTCACTTCCTTGCCTTGAACCAACCCATATTCGACCACTGCTTCAGCCGTCGTTTTGACCATCAACAAAATGGAAGCATGGGGAGCTTAAGATTTAATATGGCAAGTGTTTTTTTTTTGCTCGCAAATAAAAGGGTAAGAAAAGAGTGTAAGTAAACGTTAAACGAATATATTTTTTTATCAGTAAAATAGTGTTATTTTATTGAAAGTGCATTATCATATTATATTAGGCTTAATACATTTTTTCTTCCTAAACTTTACATGTTTTTTAGCTTGTCCCTTACACTACGTTTTGTACACTTTCTCCCATAACTTTTCATTGTTACTCATATAACTTAAAAAATAGACACCGTTTAAAAAAATGTAGTAGCCAATGAAAACTCGCCATGTAACCCCTTCTATTTATTATTTCTTATTTTCAGTATATTACATAAAAATTAAGTTAAAATAAAATAAATAAAATATAATATTATTAAAAAACATTTAACCTTAATTAAAATCATCTCATATTCTAACCCGATCCCTAAAACCCCTTTTCAGTTTTTACCCAAACAAATTTTATTTTTTCTGCACGAAATTGGGGAAAAAATTGTTGTGTTGAACTCGATTTAGGGTTCGTGAATTCGTTCGACTCTTCACCGTCTTAACATTTTCTTGGTTTTTACAGGTTTTAGGATACCCAATTATCTTTGAAGCATGTCAACCGAAAGTTCAAAAATTTATCGTTGAAGGAGACGTTGTACAATGTGACTGTGAGTTAAAAGCTCGAATTTGCACTTCAATTGTTCCACGAAGCAAGGGTAGGCGATTCTATGGATGTGCTAAAGGTCATCATGTAATTAGTTTTTTTTTTGCTATGTTAGTTATCTGTTAGAAATATTCTGATTGAATTAAGGCTTAATTTGATTTGTTTTTATATTTTTGTAGAGCAGATATAATTTTTTTAGGTGGATTGACTATGATGATGCAAATTTGAATGAAAATGAAGATTTAAGGAATGAAGTTCACAAATTACTAGTTGAGAATAGAGAAATTAGAGTTGAGAATGTTGAATTGAAGAAAATGATGAATATTGATAAAGTTAGAAAAATTAGAGAAAAAGTTAGAAAACGTCAAAAAACTTATTTTGTTATGAAACTTGTGTATTATAAACCTTTGTGTTATACAACCAATATATACAAATTTGTCTTCTACAACCAATATTGGATAACATAACAATTTCTTCAGAAGTAATTTCAATATGTCTTCTACAACATTAAACAGCAAAATTTTCATAACATTTCATCATTCACATAACATTTCAGAGCATTGCATAACAATCATAAAAAATCTGTCTTCTACAATATTAAACACCAAATTCTAAGTTCACTTTAAATGAAAAACTTCATTACAACATAACATAAGAATGAAACAATTAAAATACTCTTGTAGAACATTGCTTCATTCTTCAATTTTCTTGTTTCAATTAAAAGTTCAGCGGCTAAGAGAGGCTTCATAATCGGTTGGTGTTCATCCTTAGATTCACGCCGGGAGGTATCATCCAAGACGTGTTCGCCAATAGTACTTCAAGCTTCGGGAGAAGAGGAAGTCATAGAAGGGAGCCTTGCAGAACCTTGAATCATCGCTTAACTACCCAGGTAGTCACATTAGTCTCTGTCGAGGCGGGCATCTGTCGAGGTATACTCGTGGGCGGCTACTGAAAGTTGTTAAGTTGATATGCAAAATTGTGCCAAGACAGTGCATCAAATCTCCACACTATGAAGCATCCAATACCGACTCATTCTCTTACTCTGATTTTTTAATTTACTTTAGTTTTAGCTTTAATCAAACCAACTCTCATTACCTCTATTTTTACTTTTACTTGTGCAGAAAAGTGAACTATAAGGTTGCCACAATCCCTGTGAAGACGATATCTTAAATATTATAACTTGGCACCTTGTACACTTGCACGCTAATTGTGCATCACTTTTGCATGCAACAAGTTTTTAGCGTTGTTGCTGGGATTGGCGTACAACTTTTTGTTTTCATGCACTTTTATTTTTCTATTTAACCCCCTGGTTTTCTTTAGTTTATGACCAGAGCGAACCAAAAATCACCTTTGCGAGCATACGATCCAGAGTCTGAACGTACTACACGCAAACTTAGACAAGCAAACAAAGAAGCCATGGGTTATCCAACAAACAACGAGGACCTACCACTTCCAATCGGCAATGTCATGGAGGGCAATGGCAGGCAACCTCCTTCCTCTCGGCGGCTAGTTCGTGACTACTTAGAGAAGGATCTCAGAAGACTGAACTCTGGCGTGATTGATCCAGAAATAGAAACGGACCACTTCGAGCTCAAACCAGTCATGTTTAACATGCTAAATACACTTGGAAATTTTGAAGGATCCACCACTGAAGGTGCCCGCCAACACATGAAATCCTTCCTAGATATCTGCAAATCCTTCAAAATCCATGGAGTACACCCTGACATGCTATAGCTTAGAGTATTTCTCTATTCACTGAGGGATAGGGCAAAAATTTGGTTCAATAGCCTACTATCAGAGTCCATTAAATATTGGACGGAACTATGCCGAGATTTATTAGCTCGATTTAATCCTGTCAATTTAACTAATAAATTGAGGACTGACATCACTACTTTTCGACAAGCAGATGATGAACCGATATACGAGGCATGGGAAAGATACTACGAGTTGCTGAATAAATGCCCCTCCTATGGATTTCCAGAGTGGACTCAAGTATCCATATTCTACGATACAACTTGTAATTCCTGAAATTTACGATTTAGTCCCTAAAAAGACAAATGAATGCAATTGAACCCCTAATCGAACACCAATCGTTGTGTCGTTTTCGCCTAATCGCTTTGCTAATCATATAGGATAATAATGTACATCTAGAAAATTTAAATATAAAAGGGTCGTTAATCGTGGTTGACTTTTACGAGTTGACTTTGGTTCTCCCCGTGTAATCTTTTTAGTTCGGGTCGGGCGTCTAGGCCGGACTAAGGGGGTTACAGAAACAAAACTTGTACATGAAATAATTACCCAATTAAAAAAGGCTATATGGTTTAGGGGTTTAGGTGTAGGGGTTTAGAATTTAGGGATAATTGTTTCAATTTAAGGTTTAGGGTTATAATTTAGGGTTTATATGTTAGGGTTTAGTTTGTATGGTAATATGGCTAAGATTTAGGTTTTAACCGATAAACCCTAAATTATAACCCTAAACCTTAAATTGAAACAACTATCCCTAAATTCTAACCCCCTATACCTAAAATCCTAAACCATATACCCTAAACTAACTCCCTATACCCTAAAACTAAGGCGCTTGTGGAAACTTTCAGCTTCCATCGTCTGTGTATAAAATATTTATCCATTAAAAACGCTACTATATCATTGGTATAAAATACAACCGATTCAACCTCAATAATATGTTATATCGCTGTATGCGGTTAAATTAGGGGCGAGTAAACTTTTATTTGATTCAATTTTAAAAAATCAAAATTTTTAATTTGATTTAACACGAAAATAATTTGACTCGTCTTAATTTAACTCATAATTTTATAAACTCGTCTTAAAAATATTTTAAATAAAGTTTAAGTTATAAAATAAAAATTCAAATATCTCAAAAACTTTTAGTAATTAGTTGATAGATTTTCGAGTTCGATTCGAGTCTCTCAATTGGATGGAAATTCTCTTCCCCTTTTCGGTGCTCCTACTTGTGCCCCACGCTCAAAATTAGGTTTAGGGTATATTATTTATGGTTAGGGTTAGGGTTTAGGGAATTTAGGGTAGGTGTGGTTTTAGGGTATAAGGTGTAGAGTTTAGGATTTAGAATTTAGGGTTAGGGCTTGGAATTTAATTTTGTAGCGTTTTTTAGTGTTGAGGTATAATTAGGGGCACTGGAAAGGGACATAGGATTTTTATCCCTCTCAATGCTACCTCATGTATGTATGTATATCATATATGAAAAATACGAAAGAAATATATAATTGTATTGTATATGGTTAATTGGTTATAGAAAGTCATTTAAATTTGAACTAATTAATACCATAAAATATGAATAGAAATTTGTGTTAAAACAAGATTCACAAACTCAAATTTTTTTATTCGACTTAACTCATTTCGTTTGAATGCTTATCTCTAGTTGCATTCTATCGAGTTGTGTCAAAAAGTTTTGAGTTAGTTGTGTTTTACGTGTTTTATTTTACAACTCAAACTTTATTTGAAAATTTTTCAATTTGAGTCAAGTTTATGAAATTAGAATAGAGTCAAATTTTCGACTTTCTGCACAAATTTAACTGTCATTATTTATAATGTTATAATAATAAACGACTTTCTATATCCATATACAATACACATATATTTTTTCATATATATATATATATATATATATATATATATATATAGAGAGAGAGAGAGAGAGAGTGGTGTGTTAGGATCAACTTACACAATGTAAAACTCTTTAAGTTTTACACGTTTTCTGGATCGTTAGATGGGGGGAATGGATGACTCAGTTTAACTCCTTACTCTTTTTTTAAGTGATAATCTTCACATATTTACTGTTAATCTCATCCATTCGTTTCACTCATCCAACAGTCAAAAAACGTGTAAAACTTAAAGAGTTTTATACTGTGTAAACGGATCCTATCTCATATATATATAAGGTAGAATTGAAGGACTCGACTTAAACTTAAAAAATGATTCACTAATTATTAAAAATTCCAAGTTACTCGAATTTCCATTTTACAACTCAAACTTTATTTGAAATTTTTTTGAAACGAGTTGAGATGAGTTGAGTTTTTTCACAACGAGCCAAATAAATTTTTTTTTTTAAGTCAAGTCGAATTTTATTTACCATAATTAGGGTTAGCTTCTAGATATAGCAACGTAGGGTGGTTTCATTTTGCATGGTTTTGGCTTGTGTTGCATGTGATAGGCTTCTACCAGTCCAGGGGCATTTACGTGCTTTGAGCTTTTGCTTCTGATTTACACAAATCATGATTATATAATAATACTTCAGTCTTGTATTATAAAGGTTGCATCACCTAAATTTATAGGTGTATTATAAAATTGGGTAAAGTATGCCAGGTACCACCGAACTATAGGGTGTGACCTGTTTTTAACATCAACCTTTTAATTGGTCCAAACTTACCACCAAACTTTATTTTTCGACTCGTTTATACCACCCTGCCGTTAAATCGTTAACTCCGTGATGACGTGGACGCTGCACCAAAACGACGTCGTTTTTGTGCCGCTATTTTGATAATAAATAACCCAAAACGACGTCATTTTGCTAGCGGAAATATGTAAAATTGTGCACTTAATGGGATTCGAACCTAAGACCTTAAGCATCAAAGACAACCTCTTAACCACCAAGCCAACCTAATATCTTTGAACTAGTTTTAGCACAAATAATATATATTCTCAACTGTAGTTTGTCATATAAATATATTATTTCTAATATAATAATATTCAAATATTAGTATACATATATTAATACATAAATAATATATTAAATGAAAATATATAAATATTTTCATATTATTAATAATATTAAATAGATAAATATATTATTATAAAAACTAAAAGACTAATTTTCAAAATAAAATTTGTTTAAAAAATCTAAAATTCGACAAAATCTTAATCCCTAAACCTATAAACCCTAACCCTAAACTATAAACTTTAAACCCTAAAATTTTATTCATAAACAAATAATATTAAAATATAAAAACAAATAATATATTATTATAAAAACTAAAAAATATAAAATTTTCAAAATTTACGAAAATCACCAAAAATTCACCAAAATCTTAAACCCTAAACCCTAAATCATAAACCCTAAAGGGTTTAGGGTTTAATATTTTGGTGAATTTTTGGTGAAATTTTGGCGATTTTCATAAATTTTGAAAATTTTATATTTTTTAAATCATATTTTTAGTTTTTATAATAATATATTATTTTTTTATATATTTTATTATTATTTGTTTATAAATAAAATTTTAGAGTTTAAAGTTTATAGTTTAGGGTTAGGGTTTATATGTTTAGGGATTAAGATTTTTTCGAATTTTAAATTTTTTAAACAAATTTTATTTTAGAAATTAGTCTTTTAGTTTTTATAATAATATATTTATCTATTTATATATTTAATATTATTAATAATATAAAAATATTTATATATTTTCATTTGATTTATTATTTATGTATTAATATATGTATACCAATATTTGAATATTATTATATTAGAAATAATATATTTATATGACAAATTACAGTTGTGAATATATATTATTTGTGCTAAAACTAATTCAAAGATATTAGGTTGGCTTGGTGGTTAAGAGGTTGTCTTTGATGCTTAAGGTCTTAGGTTCGAATCCTATTAAGTGTACAATTTTACATATTTCTGGTAGCAAAACGACGTCGTTTTGGGTCATTTATTATCAAAATAGCGGCACCAAAACGACGTCGTTTTGGTGCAGCGTCCATGTCATCACGGAGTTAACGATTTAACGGCAGGGTGTTATAAACGAGTCGAAAAATAAAGTTTGGTGGTAAGTTTGGACCAATTGAAAGGTTGATGTTAAAAACAGGTCACACTCTATAGTTCGGTGGTACCTGACATACTTTACCCTATAAAATTTAGAATACAAAATTAAAAATATTATTTGTTTGATAACATTTTCAGTTTGTGATAAGTATCGAAACTTTAACTTCGAGTATCGAAATTTTCATCGCTTCTGATAACATTTTAAGTTTTTGTAAGTTCCGAAAATGTTATCAAACAGTGTAACATTTTCAGTTCCATGTTTCAACTCTTATAACATTTTCAGTTGATGTCGCACCATAGCATGTCGTACCCAATGGCGGGGCTACATTGGGGCCCAAGGGGGCCCGACCCCTATTAAAAATTGTATACATTAGATAAATTTTGGTCTAACAATATTTTAGCCCCTGCAAAAATTAGTATTTAAATTACAAAATACAATAATTTATTAAATATTTAATTAAGTAGGGCTAAACCAAATAAATATGGGTTATGTGTTTTCAAATTCCTTAGTCTAATAACAATTTAGGTCTTTATCAGGGTTGTCTCTGAAATTTTCGCGGGCCAGAGCGAAAACAAAAAAGTAGACCCCTATAGAATGAAAACTAAAAATGGATCCCTATAGAGCGAAAATATATCTCATTACTTTGAACAATTAGTTTAATATTTCATTAAGAAATCATAAAAATATGATTAAACTTTGTTAAACACATTAATTTCATTGTTTTGTTAAAAAAATGTGAATGAATTGAATTGTGGGTATGATATGGAGTTTGATTGTGAACATTAAATACAAAAATTTGAAGAATATTGTATTATTTATTTATTTTTCTGTATCGTTATATTTGAGAAGAATAAGTAGAGAATTAAATTTGACAAAAATTAAAATTTGAGATTTGAGAAAGAAAATTAAATTTTAATGTTAGATTAATTTATTTATTTGATAAATTATAAACAAAATTTAGAAAATAAGAATAATTAATTTTTAGGGGCCTAGGTTGGTTGGGGCCTTGAGTAGTCGCTCATGGTGATCCTCTAATAGTCGATCATGGTCCTTATAAATTTAAATATTAGACAAATTAGACATTATCTTCTAAATTTTGAGTTTAATTACTTAATAAGTTATTATATTTTTTAAAATACAATATTTCAACCTCTTTTAATATTTAATCATGAATCCGTCCCTTGAACTACCTTAGAACTACCCCTAAATTTGTTTGTTTGTTTAACAATATTTCCCCGGGCATTGTTATTCTTATTCTCAAGTTTTGCACTAAAATTGCATTATTATTATCTGAGAAATCATAATTTGATTTTGGCCCTCCTAAGAAACCAAATATACATGATGGCAGGAGGAAATAAATCATATATATATATATGGAAAATACTTTGATGCACAAGCTGTGTAAACTTTAGTTTACACAAGCCCTTTAATTTTAGGGTTTAGGGTTTAGGGTTTTAGGTTAGGGTTTAGGGATTTAGTATGTAGGGTATATAATTTAAGGTTTATGGTTAGAATTTAGAGTTTAGGGTTTAGGGCTTAGGGTTTAGGTTTTAGGTTGCTAGGGTTTGTGATTTAGATTTTAAATTTTATAGAAGGATTGTGTAAAAAAAATTTAGTGCATCAAAATAAAATCCATATATATATATATATATGACATTATGTAAAATAAGTTATATACATACGATTAAAGGGTTGAGGCGTGGTATTATTATTATAATGATACTAATTTATCAGTAGTCCATCTCTTGCATACATGTAACAGTGCATTAGCCATCAATGGCTTTAACACGTTGAGTTCAAAGTGGTCATTTGATCAACACATTGTGGTTCCCACAATCAGGGGCGATTCAATGGTTTACGAAACTTAAACAGTTTATTAAAACGATGACTTTCTTTTAGCTATTATTTCGGTTTTTTAAAGCTTTGTCCTGATTAATCTGGACCGACCCGTCAGGGACGGAATTAGAATCAAATATTGAGAGGGATAAAAGTCTATTAAGCATTTAAATCTAAAAATTGAGAGGGACAAAAACATTATTTTACTACTATTTAAACTAAAAAGAGACCTCAACTATTTTAGTTGTGCGATAGTTCACATCTCATCTTTCTTTCTTCATTTTAATATTTTTTTCTTTATTTCGGGTTACCTTCGGTTCGGGTTACTTTCGGTTCAGGTCCATTTTCGATTCAACTAAAATTTGAGTCAGTTTCAGTTCGATTCGGTTTATTTCGAATTTTAAATCAAGTTCTAGTCATAGTGTTTGAGCCAATTTCGGGTCTCGGTTTGAGTAAATCGATTTAGGTCAAAATTTCCAAGTCTAATTTTTAGTATAATCATCGGTATCCAACTAATTCGGATCAAATTTACATAAACCTATTATGAGGGTGACCCTCCCAATCCAGTTTGTTCAATTCAGAACATCAATATTCAAAACTGTAATTTTGAATAAGTAAGTTAACACATTTTCTCATTAGATCAATTGATACTTGGTTGGAGGATCTTAAATTTTAAATCAAACTAAACTAAGGCATGAGATAATTTTAAGGGTAAAGTACATTTACTAAACTATAGTAAAATATTTATTTTGATCACTCAACTTTTAAAAGTTATAAAATGGCCATTAAACTTTATTTTGTTATAAAATGGTCACTAAGTTGTTAACTGTCTTAAAAAAATGTATAATAACACATTTAATCCTCCATATTTAATCAATTTAGTCTTATTTCGAAAAAAACAAGAAATTTAACCTTTATTATTTACACAATAAATAATGTTTATTATTTTCAAATTATATATTTTAATTATTTAATTGATAAAATGTGTAAATTATTTCTAATTAAAAATAGGAACAAATTAATAGAATATATAAATAACAAGTGTTAATTTTTTTTGTTTTTTTTAATTAGGAATAATTTGATTAAATGTGTAAATATGGAGGACTAAATATATTATTATACATATTTTATTAATTATCATGTCATCCCCAAATTGACAGTTAACGACTCGGTGGCCATTTTATAACAAAAACCAAAGTCTAGTGATCATTTTTATATTTTTTGAAAGCTGGATGACCAAAATGAATATTTTACAATAATATAGTGACTATTTGTGTACTTTATCCTCTTTTTAATGACAATTGCGGATAAAGATTAGGGGTGTAAATGAACAGAGCGTTCGACGAACCGTTCGTGAACTGTTCGTATAACGTTCGTTTATGTTCGTTTATTAAGCTAAATAAACGAGTGTGAACAAAGTTTATATGTTCGTTTAATAAACGAACGAACACGAACAGATGAGTGTTCGGTTCGTTTATGTTCACGAACAAGCTCGTTTATAGGCCCGCTTATAAGCTCGTTTATAGGCTCGTTTATAGGCTCGTTTATAGGCTCGTTTATAGGCTCGTTTATAAGTTTGTTTATAAGCTCTTTTATAGGATGAAAATACTTGTGGATGTATCTAAATACTACTTTTTGTTGTGTTGCTAAGTATGTTATATAAGTTCATGTTGAAATGTAAGTTTTATTTTGTTGCTTTTGTTTTATTTATTCATTTATTGTTAATTTAATTAATATTTTTTAATATATAAATGAACATGTTCGCGGACACGTTCGTGAACACTTAAACGAACACGTTCGCGAACACGTTCATGAACACTTAAACGAACACGTTCGTGAACACTAAACAAACGAACATGAACACCTTCAAAAATAAATAAACGAACACGAACACAACATTAAAAATTTAAACGAACATGAACCGAACATGAACACGTTTAAAAATAAATAAACGAACACAAACATAGTCTTGTTCGTTCAATCTCGGTTCATTTACACCCCTAATAAAGATATATAAGGAAATTGATTTTGCCAATTGGTTTATCCGATAAAAAGTAGTATGTTTTAATACATAATATTAATTAAAAATATTGTAAGAAAATGACTAAACATGGTAAGAATAAAAGAAATATTCACTCCGTCGACTAAAATAGAAATAATTTTCTTTTTTTTAATAAAATAAAATATTAAATAAAAGATTGTAATAACAGATTGAGTGAAACCTATACAAGTATACATCCTTCATATATGCTTAGTAATGATATTAAAAATTATTTTTTATAATCTAATTAATATATAAAAATACTAATAACTAATAAATTATTCAAACATAATATTACATATAATCATGTCCTTATATGTCATTTTGTTTGTTCAAATAATCAAACAGCTATCCGCTATCGGTTGATTCTAACTAACACTTTTGTACAATCAACTAATATAATTCGCTAATCAAATCAACTAATGTTACTAACTATGAAATATACGCTAATTGCCAAACAATAAATCTTTGCACCCCACAACCTCTTCAAACTTTTTAACGTTAAGATTTTTTTTATCATAATTAATATAATTTAGAATTCGACTACATGCAGTTCTGTAATTACAATCGATATTATTAAACATGGTAAGAAAATTAAGATATTAATTACAAAGATTTGTAGGGAAATAGAAATGGATGATAACTAAATTGGTGATCCTTATCGTAATCAAAGGATTTGATTTTCTTAGAGTAATTAATCTCTTTAAATGAATTCATGGAACAAATCTTGGGATTATGATTCATTAATTGATCGGCTATAAATAATCCAAATTTATCCAAATTCATCGTCTTCAATTGATCGGAGAAGGTGAAAAGATGAGTGAAAATTACGCATCAAAATTCACTGTTTACGTTGTATTATGTTGGATTCTTGCTGCTTTTGGCGGCCTGATGTTTGGTTACGACATTGGAATCTCAGGTTAATGTCTGAAATTCAAATTTTCTTACAGAATTTAGTAGAGAAAATGGTTTCAGAAATTTGTTTGTATCGTGTAATTGCAGGTGGAGTCACGGCCATGGATGATTTTTTGATTAAATTTTTCCCCAAAGTTCATGAAAGAAAGCTGCACGCGAAGGAGGACAATTACTGCAAATACGACGATCAGAAACTTCAGCTGTTTACGTCTTCACTCTACCTAGCTGCGCTGGTTTTTAGCTTTGTCGCTTCAAAAATTTGCTCCAAATTCGGTCGGAAGCCGACAATTTTTGCGGCTTCTTTGTTTTTCCTGGTCGGAGCGGGATTTAGTGCTGGTGCTCAGTACCTCTGGATGCTTATTATCGGCCGTGTGCTCCTTGGCATTGGCGTTGGCTTTGGAAATGAGGTTTGATCCGATAGAAATTGTGCATGTTGTTATTGAATTGTATTGTATATTCAATTGCTTCAGTGACTAATGTGATTGATTGCGCAGGCGGTTCCGTTGTTCCTGTCGGAGATAGCCCCGGTCCAGCATCGCGGTGCCGTCAATATTCTGTTCCAACTATTCGTGACTATAGGGATATTGTTTGCAAATCTGGTTAACTACGGAACATCGAAAATGCACCCTTCCGGATGGAGAGTGTCGTTGGGGCTTGCCGGTGTACCGGCCGCCATATTATTCATAGGTTCTGTTGTCATTACCGAGACACCGGCGAGCCTTGTCGAGCGTGGAAATGAGGAGTTGGGGCGTACGACGCTGCGGAAGATTAGGGGTGTCGAGGATGTCGAAGCCGAGTTCCAGCAAATTGTGGTGGCTAGTGAAGTTGCCAAGGGTGTGAAGCATCCTTTCAAGGAACTCATGAAACGCAGCAGCATGCCGCCTCTGATTATTGCCGTGATGCTCCAAGTTTTTCAACAGTTTACGGGGATCAACGCCATCATGTTTTACGCCCCCGTCTTGTTCCAAACTGTCGGATTCAAGAATGACGCTTCGTTGTTGTCGTCCGTGATAACTGGACTCGTGAATGTTTTCAGTACCCTGATCTCGGTCTTTACGGTCGATAAGTTCGGTAGGAGGATACTACTTCTCGTAGCCTGTTTTCTGATGCTTATAAGCCAGGTTTGCATCAGTTATTAACACATATATGTATAATGTATGTCCTAATCTTTCACCACTTATATAAGTTGCATCTGCAGACTATAATTGGAGTAATTCTGTTTCTTGACCTGCACGCAACCGATACACTAACAAAAACGCAAGCCATTATCGTCGTGGTACTGGTCTGTCTGTACGTATTTGCTTTTGCTTGGTCATGGGGTCCTCTCGGTTGGCTGATTCCGAGCGAAACGTTCCCTCTTGAGACGAGAACAGCCGGATTCGCATTTGCTGTTAGCTCCAACATGCTCTGCACCTTCATCATAGCTCAAGCGTTCTTGTCAATGTTGTGCCACATGCGTGCCGTCATATTCTTCTTCTTTGCCGGATGGATACTTTTTATGGGAGTATTCGTGCAGTTCTTGTTACCGGAGACGAAGAATGTGCCCATCGATGCCATGGTCGACACCGTCTGGAAGAAACACCGTGTCTGGAAAAAGTTCATGTGATTAAAATTGAAGCTGAGATGGTATATTAATATGGCACCGAGATTAGGGTAGTCAAGTTATTTTTTTTTATAGGATAATTTTTATAAATGTTTTCTATTACAATGTTTCTATGATCACGCATAATGTGATTGTACCCTCAGTTTCTCTCTCTCTCTCTCTTTTAATAAAAATGTTTAATTTTACTGTAGTTCAAGATGTTTTTTTATATGATTTATGTTTTGTTTTAATATCCGTAAATAAAATAAATTTTAAAAATATTTTTTCTTAACTTTAAACCTTTTTTTAATTTACTATTGACTTTGCAATCATATGATTTTGTAAGAACCGAGTTCAATTCAATTTACAAAGTTTTCAAAAGACAAATTGGATTTCGATTCGGTTCAACACAATAGTTTTTATACAATTTTTTTTATAAAGTTGATCGTATTAGAATTCTTTAAATTATGGTTTAAAATTTAAATTAATTTTTAATTTTAGAGTGTTTTAATTGAATATTTTATCTATTAGTATTGTTTTAATTGGGTCATTTTGTTAATTTAGCCATCAACATGAAAGTTAAATGTCAGTTTATATTTTGGGTAAACTACATAAATGGTCCATTGACTATACTTCAATTATCTTTTGCAACCCTTGACTATCAGAAGTTACATACTGGTCCCCTGACTTTAAAAAGGTAACAAATTAGTCCCGTGCCGTTAAAAATCTAACAGCTGATGACGTGGCAGTTAACCAAAGTTGGCATAATTACACATTTAATCCTCAACTTTTACACTTTATTTTAAATTGGTTTTAATTTTAAAAAGTTTAAATAACTTATTTAATTTATTTTTTCAATTTTTTCTCATTATCTTCTTCCTCTTCCTCTCATAACTTATTTTAAATTGGAGTATAGTCAGGGGACCATTTATGTAGTT
This sequence comes from Hibiscus tridactylites, assembly GCA_958450335.1. NCBI lineage: Eukaryota > Viridiplantae > Streptophyta > Magnoliopsida > Malvales > Malvaceae > Hibiscus > Hibiscus tridactylites. The sequence continues at coordinate 88,768,000 of OY288268.1, forward strand.
TACCCAATTAAATTCTACTACAAAACAATTGCTAAAAATGAAATGCAAGTGCCAATTATCAACCTTTGATTCAAATACGAGATCAAAATACAGGATGAGATTCATTCAAAACAATTAGCACTTGATGAAGAAAGTTTCACAAACAAAACCGATGCTAGTTTGGATCAGATTCTTGTTTGGGTTTGTCCTTCGATTTTTTGACAGAGAAATATTTATAGAAGGCAATCACTGCACCTACAACTCTATCTTCACCTTCCATGGCTTTTGCAAAATCAACAACACTCTTTTTCACTTGCATCAAATCATTTCTTGTTAAACATTTAGGAAAAACATATAAGAATGCTAAGCTCGAAACCACTGTAATTTTGTTCATGTTAACCGATAACTTAAGTTTCCCTACGTTACTCGAATTTGGGAGTGAATGTCCTAATGCAGATATGTATTTGAAAAATCCTTAGAAAGTCAGATCATGTCAAAGATAAATCAGGAAAAAATAAACATAGTTTTTTTATCAACTTAAATCCAAAAAATCTAGATCCCAACAAAGCAACCAAACCATCACTAAACTCCAATTACTTCATATATGTTGCTAAAATACATGATTCGGCCCCTAAATAATTGAACGTTAAAGAAACAAATTTCATAAAAACAGATGTAAAGATTTATGGGTTTTAACTGAAAACTCATATGAGCCAAAGGAATTGAAAGGGGGTATATTACCTGTACGAGACGGCAGCCCGGGACATCCTCTTTGAAGACTAGGGGAATACAATGGATCCCATTCTCAGCGACGACAGTGTTTTTTCAATGGCAGAATCGTTGATTAGAGGTTTTGTGGAAAGAAAAAGAAGGGTCGGGGCCGAGGCAACCACAAGGTGTTTTTTGAGGTTTTGAGTGTTGGGTAACGCCGGTGAAAGGGTGGGTGGCCAGTAAAGGTAACGCCGGCAAAGGGTGGGTGACCAATAAGGTAACACTGATGGAGGATGGTTGGGGTTATGGGAGGAAGAGGAAGAAGATAATGAGAAAAAATTGAAAAAAAAATAAATTAAATAAGTTATTTAATTTTTTAGAATTAAGACCAATTTAAAATAAAGTGTAAAAGTTGAGGATTAAATGTGTAATTATACCAACTTTGGTTAACTGCCACATCATCAGCTGTTAGATTTTTAACGGCACGGGACTAATCTGTTACCTTTATAAAGTCAGGGGACAAGTATGTAACTTCTGATAGTCGAAGGATGCAAAAGATAATTGGAGGATAGTCAAGGGACCATTTATGTAGTTTACCCTTATATTTTTTCAAAGCATGTTTAGAGGATCGAATTTTAAACACTACTCATTTAATGAATGCATAATTTGGATTTGTTTTTTTTTTAAATCTATTAGATTTTAATGATATAGTTGTCAAATCTAAAATGTCGATGCAATATGCGACATTTACTTTTAATTTAATTATCTCTCTACTTAATAAAAATAAAATATGATTCATATCAAATGCGAGTGATACATTTAATACTCAAAATATATTATTGGACCAACAAAAAGTGGGCTGTGGGAGCGGTAATTGTCTCTCTTTTTTATCTGTATTCTTTTATATTTTTTAAAAAATTAGGTTATTTATGAATTTGTTCATTCACTTTCAAATATTTATGTTTTACTTCTTTTAACCTTAAATCTTAACTTCGTCTATGGATGAGTTAAACCCAACAAATCAAGAATTATATCACGAGCTATCCTTACTATATCAAATAGTCTCAACCAATATAAATCACTTACATCATTCTTTTTTTCTTGTCTGAAACACTCAAATGATAACTTTCAAATATTGTTTTCAAAAGTTAATATAAAAATTTATGAGTGAAAATTCAACGGGTAAAAAAATGTCATGAAAAAAGTAGATGGAATTAGTGATTTTAGTTTTAATTGATTGAAACGATGACTGACGGTGTGAGAATGATCGGACAATTTACATAGATATTGTTGTGAGATTATTTTTTTCCCAAAATATTGCATGTTCATTTTTATTTCCTAATATATTGCACTTTCTACAGTAAAAATAAAGAAGGACTCATCTGAGTCCGACTTTGAACAATGATTTCAATTTTCGAATAAAAAATTAAAGACTCACCCAGGTGAGTCCGACTTTAAACAGTAAAAAATTTAAAGACTCACCCAGGTGAGTCCGACTTTGAATAGTGAAAGACACGTAGAATGCAATATATTGGGACTCAGGTGGGAATGCAATATATTGGGACTCACCTGGGTGAGTCTTTCACTATTGAAAGTCGGACTCACCTGGCTGAATCTTTAAATTTTTTACTGTTCAAAGTCGGACTCACCTGGGTGAGTCTTCAATTTTTTATTCGAAAATTGAAATCACTGTTCAAAGTCGGACTCAGATGAGTCCTTCTTTATTTTTACTATAGAAAGTGCAATATATTAGAAAATAAAAATGAACATGCAATATTTTGGGAAAAAAATAATCCCACAACAATATCTATGTAAATTTTCCATAATATAATTTTTTGTTTATTATGAGAATAATTATCTTAAATTTCTAATTCAATTTACTTTATTTATAATATCATAATTCCAATCGACTTTTTTATTAAGTAGATAACTTTTGCATTCTAAAGTCAAATATCAAGTTTTGAACTTTTACAAAATAGAACAACATAAATATCCTTAATCACTCGGCCAATTAATACATCTCAAATTTGATTTAACACTTCATTTTATTGTGCTAATTTGGTTGAATATTCTCTTTTGAGAATTTATTGAGAAAAGTACCCCTCTAAATAACATTTGAAAAAATAACCCCGTTCAGGCTACGTAGGGTAAAGTCGCGTTTTACAAAACGCAACTTCTGTGTTGAGTGGATAGGTAAAAAAAAAAATTAATTTTTTATTACATAAAAACTGTGTTTTGCAAATGTTATCCAGAGGGTGCTACTTTAGAAATCAAATTTTACAAAACGTAAGTTCGCCCAACATGGCTCGAATAGGAGGTATTTTTTAAATATTATCTAAAATGTGCTATTTTTCTCAATAAATTCTTAAAAAGGAAATATTCAACCAAATTAGCCATTTCATTGACCAGCTAATTAGTGAATATTTAACATAATTTAATTCTCCATGAAAAAGAGAAAATATTTTATACACTCATGGTAAAAAACGAAAAGTTTCTACAAGCTCCCTTAGTTTTAGGGTTTAGAGACCTAATTTAGTGTTTAGAGTTTTATCGGTTTAAGTGCATAATTTTAGAATTTAAGGTTCATAATTAGAATTTAAGATTTAAAAGTTAGGGTTTAAGTTTTAAGATAATATGGTTAGATATTTAGGTTTTAACCTATAAACTCTAAAATTTAATACAAACTCTAAATTCTAACTACACTATCTAATTTCAAAACTCTTGTACTTAAAACCATAAAACATTAAACCCTAAACAGACTCTCTAAATCTTAAAATTAAGGAGCTTGCAGAAATTTTTTATTTCCAACAGATATGCATAGAATAATTATTAGAAAAAATAAATAAATTAATAAAGTATAAACTGAATCCGACCCGACCGACCTTATGTACTATAAACTATAAACACATCCGTATTTGATCCACGAAATCGTTTTATTTTATCAGCGTCTTCTTTCTTTCTCAAGCAAGTCCGAAATAGAAACCTTTCGGAGCGCCGACCAGCTATATTGCGAGTAAATCCCGCCATGGAAATCGCCGACGCCTCGGAGAATGGTTCGGAAAATACGGCGGCTACAGTAGCCGACCCACCAGAAACGACTGCCTTTAACACAGCCGCCGAGAAGTGGTCCGGGTGGCCGGGCCACTGCGTGTTTCGGCTCATCGTTCCGGTTACGAAAGTCGGCTGCATGATTGGCCGGAAAGGCGAACTCATCAAAAAGATGTGCGAGGAAACCCGCGCCCGTATCCGCGTCCTTGACGGTGCTGTTGGGACTCCCGATCGCATTGTAACTCCCTACCTTTTTCATTTTACCTTGGGAACATAAACTGAAAATAATTCCTTTTTTTCATTTTGAGTTAGTAAATTTCATAGTTGTCGATTCTTTGGGTCTGGCCTTTGCTCTCTTTAGTTGATATTTGCTTTAGAATACTTCCCCCTGTGTTTTCGAAGAAAAAAGGGGAGATTGTGCTAATTGCTGTAAATTGATACGTTTGGGTTATAAAATTTGGAGTCTGTCCTACTAACTATTCTTTAGTTTTTGGATTTCGTCACCCATATTTGATTTACATTATATTTGAGTTGAATTACACTTTTCTTGTTTCCCTTTACCGGTTCCTTGAATTAATTGGCTTTTTCTTGTAGGTGCTAATATCTGGAAAGGAAGAACCAGAGGCACCTCTTTCCCCTGCAATGGATGCTGCTATAAGAGTTTTCAAACGCATCCACGGATTGCCGGAAGCAGCTGGTGCTACATTTTGTTCTCTCCGGTTGGTGGTAGCATCTAGTCAAGCAATCAGTTTAATTGGAAAGCAAGGCTGCTTGATCAAGTCATTACAAGAGAGCACCGGTGTATCTGTGAGGGTATTGTCAAGCGGTATTTTTTTTACATTTTAAAATACTGGTTTAATTCATGAGATGCCGGGTTCCGTTGCTCATCTATGCATTTAGGTTTCAATTGGTGCATAGGAATTTGAATTGATGGATGAAATGTCTTCATCTTGCATCTTTAATGCTCTCGTCCTATTTTATGTAACCTTTTCTGGTGGGATTATGCATTCCTTCTACCTCTCCATAGGGTTGTTTAATCCTATTCATATGGGATAAATCCAACTGTTTGTTCTGTGATCCTTAGATTAAAAGGCGTGTTTTTTTAATCCAACAGATTGTTCTATGATCCTTAACTCAGTCGAACATGGCCCTTTCACAAATTAATAAAGATTTAGAGAACTTAAGGGTGCCTTTTTTCGAGTTGCATGTCTTCTCAGACCTGTCTTCCATTGGTTGTGTTACGGTTATCCTTTTTTCAATAATTAAAAAAGAAGGCTAGATAGTTTTTAATCTGGAAGTCCATTTCTTTTCCGACAAGTCATTTTGGAAGTCCTTTTTTAATCTCTCTTCTCTTGGTAACTTTTACATGTCAATAATGAAATAGAACATTTATTTGTGCCGGCTTCCATCCCTGTAAAATTAAGGGCTTACATTGATAATGCACGAAGTTTTCAAATCCGCGTAGATTAAAATTCATGTTCCGGAGACTGAAATAAGATATATTCTAAATGGCTGGTTTTATGCCGAGTTTTGTCACATTGAGGATTTCAGTAAGTGTATGTCTTAGGGTGCAATGTAAAACCCACAAAATGTTGGAGTTATTGCCTGCTTCAATCATTTGATATTTTGATAGTTCATCTGAAGTTTGCTATTATTTTAACTCAAACCATTGCGATTGTATAGTTCTAGACACATAGAAGCATTTTTTTCTCACTTGTAAATGATGCATTCCAGTACTAGAAGTAAATGAACTTTGTTGCTTCCTGTGATTATTTTGACAATCATAGTCATATAAATTGTACTATAAATCCAAGCTTTTGTATCTTATTTTCTGTTCAAGAACTGCCCTATAAACCATAGGTTTTGGGATCCTGTAAAGTTTGTGGTGAACATGGTTCTGTTTTTGCAGAGGAAACTCCATCTTATGTGGTAGCAGATGAGAGAATTGTGGAGTTGAAGGGGGAGGTCCTGAAGGTTCTTAAAGCTCTTGAAGCTGTGGTGGGGCACCTGAGGAAATTTTTGGTTGATCAAACTGTTCTTCCTCTCTTTGAAGAGACGGTAAGTCTGATTTCTATCAAACTTTTGTTATGTATCCTTCAACTGTTTCGTGTTAAGTGGTGCTATCAATGGTTGCAGCACAATGCGGTAGTCACTCAAGATCTTCAAGCAGAGAAAAGGGCTGAAAAGTCATCTCTGCTTACTGTTTCTCAAGGCGGAATCGGAGATCTTCCTGTTACAGCAAGGAGAGACTCTTTGTTCCTTGAACATGAAAGACAGTTTGAGTCGCGAATCTCATCTTCTGGAATTTCATTCTATGGACAGGATCCTGCACTTCCAATAGTACATTCTAGTTCAGGGCTTCATCGATCTGCTGTTCCTATAGTTACTCAGGTTTGTTTGTGCATGCCTGAATTATTGTTACTATTTTTTAATTCGTTTACCCAAATGGGCAAGAGTGAAATTAGAGTTTATGGTGCCGAACAAGGAAGAGAAAGGGTTTTATGGAGATAAGATTGAAAATTATAGGACGGAACAAAAACAGGAATAAGAGGTGGGGGGGGAATGAAGAGGCTCCCGTTTACATAAAATGTCTAATAAATAAAACCCCATGGTGATTCTCCATGAAATTATTGTTATGTTAGTTATTAGTTAATTTGAGAAGGCAGAAGAAAATCATTTTGAGCCAGATTTTAGGCTACTGATCCCTGACTTGGTTTACATCACTGCTACTTGGGTTAAAGAGCATGAATGTAGCAATTTTTCTCTTTATGACAATGCTCATCTTACATACATTTAAGTTAGCTTGGAGATTTTGCAATGATATTTTTAAGTTAAAATTAGGCTTTTCAAGTGAAATTTGTATGTTTGCCTAGACTTTGACATATGCAACGCGTTCTTCATACAATATATGTGTGTATACGTATATACTGGTCTCTGTAACATCATTTCTCTTATTGCATTTCTCGAATCAGATTGCTCAAACTATGCAAATACCATTTTCTTATGCTGAGGACATCATTGGGATTGGAGGAGTTAATATTGCACACATTCGTCGCACTAGTGGAGCCGCCATAACTGTGCAAGAAAGCGGGGGCTTATCTGATGAATTAACCGTCGAAATTAAAGGCACCTCATCACAGGTTCAGTTGGCTCAACAAGTGATGCAAGTAAGAAATAACCTATTTGTTTAATTTATTTATAACTCGCCTGCTTTGTATTCTCTTTTAGGGTTGGGCGTTCGATCGAGTCGTGTAAAATTTTTTCGAGTTATTCTAGTTTGCAAGTCCTATTTTATGATTCAAACTTTATTTAAAATTTTTTCTGAATCGTGTTGAGTTAATGAAATTCGAGTCGAGTTTTCGAGTTTCTGTACAAATTTAATTGTACATATATATTTCTATATACATATACGTAGCGGTGCACATATATATATTTTTATATACATAATATACCATGCAGATTTGACAGACTCGACTCGAATATTAAAATTGATCAACTAATTACTAAAAAGTTCAAATTTTCATTTCATAATTCAGACTTTATTTGAAAAAATTTCGAGTCACTCAAAACGAATCGGTTTTTTCACCTCGATTCAAGTTGAATAATTCGATTTTTTAGTCGAGTTTTGCCCACCCCTATTCTTTTTAACGGGTTTGATCTCTATGGATTTCTATATTGCTCCGACGCTTCATTTTTTATATTAAAGTAATTGTGTTTGAGATCTTTGTGTGATGCACATCTGGACATGGGTTTGGATATATGATCTAAGAACTTTACAAAGACGTGGAAATCTTGAGAAAAATTAAAACATAATCCCAAGTTGGAGCAATGAAGATGGATGTTATTTAGATATTAAGAGTTGATTTATTTTTGGTTAATGCAGGAATTCATAAGCAACCACAAAGATCCACTTACAAGCAGCAGCAGCAGCTACAGAGAGACGGGTTATAGGTCCTCGTTTTCGCAGGTGGACAACACGTCCCAACTCCAACTCCCCTATGGCGGATACGGGGGATCTTCTAGTGTAAGTGGCTACTCTACTTTTAGGCTTTAAGACAATTATCGTTTACCTTATTAGACTTTGTTGGAATGAATCTGTCTGTTTGGGATTCACAACGGGGAAGCGGGTGAGGAGTGTAGACTCGGGTTAAGTTTCAGAAAACTTAATATTATGTAAAATTATCACTTCACATTAATGCATTATGCATTATGCATTGTCCAAAACGTCTGATGTAATAGGATATAAGGAGAAGATGTAATGTGTTTACTACTTAAAGCTTTAAAACTTGAACCTTTTAATGCCTTAATTTGAGTCCATTTTAGATTAATTAATTAACATAATAATGCCAATGACATAATATTTATTGTTAAATATCATTACATAATATATATTATAAATGGGTTAGGATCCACTTATCAAATATAAAAATCAAAGAGTTTTGCACTGGTTTATGACCATTAGATAAGTGTAAATTGATGGTTGAAATTATCCCATTTTTCCTTAATAAGTTTTCTTTTTCAACTTTAATCTCAATCGTCAATAAGAATAGGTAATATAGGTTTAGCCTTTCCACGTATAACATATACTGAACTCTTTGGTCAGCCACTAATCATTGATAAAGTAATGAATGGATGTGTACCAATTAGGTGTGTTAAGAATACCCGTCCGGACTGATTCGATCCGGTTATCCGAACATAAATAATTGAGTATTTATTTGAATTTTTTTCGGGTCGGGCTCGGGTTACAAAATTAGGAATTTAGTACCCGGTTTATTCAGGTACTTGATATATTTGAAATTAGTATTTTTTATATTCAATATATATATATATATTAAATCAATAAAAAATTTAATTTTTTTTATATTTAATAAATACATATTTTTATATTCGGTACCTAAATACTTGATTTTTTTGGTCCCCGCAACACCCGGGCCGGGACACGGGCCGACCATAGAACTACCCAACGATTCGGGTACCTAGATTTGAACACCCCTAGTACCAATTAGCTAGGGATTTATATCATATGCACTTGCGGTGGAAACTTAATTTTCACAAACGCCTCAGTTTTAAGATTTAGGGTCTTAGTTTAGGATGTAGGGTTTGGGGTTTAGGTGTAGGAGTTTAGAATTTAGGGATAGTGATAAGAATTTAGAGTTTAAGTTTAAAATTTAGGGTCTTAATTTAGAGTTCAGAGGTTGAGATTTTGTTTTTAGAATAATATGGTTATGGTTTAGATTTTAACTTATAAACTCTGAATTATAACCTTAAATTCTAGATTCTTATTACTATCCCTAAATTCAAAACCCTTACATTTAAACTCTTCATCCTAAATTAAGACCATAAACCCTAAAATTAAGGCGCATGTGGAAATTTTTAGTTTTTACTGCCGATGTATAGGATAATAATTCATTAGCTGATAGTAGTGAAAATTAATTATGACCCAACAAATTAAATAAAGTGATAATTAATTTGTAAAACACATCTTAATTTAAACCAGTATTTGAACGCATTGAATTTGTTTATGAAAACGTTTTTTTCTTTTTGAATTTAAATTTAAATTATTATTGTAACTATGCAAAATATCTCAAGATGATTTTTTAGAGTGCAATGTCGATAAAATAATATTAACATCAAATTATTAACATAATCACAATGATATAAATTTATAATTAAACTTTCCTAAAAAATGATGAATATTATTATGATACGTTGGCCAATAAAAGGAATACGACAAACACGATGACGCATGAAGTGAAATTGGGTGTTAATAATCAAAGAATTTGACAATTTTTTTAATACAAAATGAATAAGAAAATGTTAAAAATATAATAGAATACACAAAGTAGTAATTATATGAAATAAATTATTAAATTGTCGAAATTTAGAAAATAAAATATCTTGAAATGTCAAAATTGACACGTTAAACATAACCCGATTACAAGGAGTAGAAATTATCTGATTTTTTCCGGTATTCTTACCTACGCTGCATTATTAAAATTTAAGTTTAAGGTCTAGGATTAATGAGCTCAAAAAAAGAGCAGTTGATTTTTGTCTGACTACAAGTGGCACAAAGCTTAGAGTTATTCAACAGTATCTTTCGTGTAATCTTCTCGCGAAAGTGTTGATCTTTTACATGTTGGATGTACGTGATCTATGGTGTTTCAAAACCAGCGGTTATTGTGTCTGATACAAGAGGCTAGAGGCTAGAGCCACCAGCTGCGGATCTCCGTCTTTTGTTTCAGCCAATGGTTTGTGCTATTATAACGAAGCATCCGAAGAACACGGTTATTCTGGATTTTAGCTAGTTTAAGTTGAACGCCAGACACCATAATTTACTATGAACGAAGAATGGCTAAAGTTTTAGACTGAAGATAATTTACTTTTTTTTATCGTATAATTTTATTTGTCATCTAATTGTACGCATCCAACAAATTTAAATTAGTATTGAACTAAATAGTTTTACAATTAATTTTCTATTTCAAGTGGTAGGGGCAGATCTTTATTCTTGCTAGATAAATTGGATGGATTGCGCAAATTTCTTCAAGTGTGGAATCGTGCATCGTTTGGGAGTGTTGATTAGGAAATTGAAGCAACAACGACACTAATTGAGGAATTGGACACTCGAATGGGACAAGGGAGTTTGTCGGATGCCGAGTTGGTAAAAAAGAGACGGTTACAAGCAGATTTGTGGAAATTGAGTAGATTTCGTGAATCCATTTGGCGTCAAAAATCGCAGGCAATTTGGTTACAAGTCGGAGATCAAAACACAAAATTTTTTCAGCGAGCAGCTGGGACTAGAGGGATGAGAAATAATATAGATGGTTTATGGGTGAAAGGTCGTTGGGTGTCGAAGCCGGATGTGCTGAAACGGTGTGTAGTTGCTGAGTTTTGTGAACACTTTGCACAAAAAGTACAACATGGTTCGTTTGGGACAACCTTGAATTTTAGTAAATTGAATGACATTCAACGGCAAGGGCTTGAGCTGATTTTTTCGGAAGAGGAAGTTAGGACAACAATTTGGGGCTGTGATGGCAGTAAAGCACCAAGTCCGGATGACTATACATTTGAATTCTATCGCAAATGTTGGTTGTTTGTTAAGGAGGATGTAATGTTGTTATTCCATGACTTTTACACTACAGAACAACTGCTGAGGGGAGTAAATTATTCATACATTGTTCTTATTCCGAAGAAAGAGGGGGTGAGGGAAGTGAGTGACTTTCGACCTATTTGTTTATTAAATTCTGTTTATAAGATTCTTGCAAAGGTGCTCGCTAATCGATTTCAAGGGGTGGCGAGTCAGTTGATAGGTGATACGCAAACGGCATTTATTAAGGGACAACAAATTATTGATGGTGTTTTGCTAGTTAACGAATTGGTGCATTCGTTAAGAAAGGCGAGATTGGGCACGGGGGGTGTGTTATTAAAACTAGGTTTCGCGAAGGCGTATGATTGCCTTAATTGGGACTATTTGGACCGTATTTTGGAGAATATGGGGTGTGGGAAGTAGTGGAGGCGTTGGATACGGACTTGCATTGGAACGGCTCAATTAGCGGTGTTGTTAAACGGGCGAGCGACGAAGTACTTTCCGATGGAGCGTGGGGTACGACAAGGCGATCCTATATCGCCGTTATTATTTGTGGTGGTGGCGGAAGCGTTTCATCGTTTAATGGAGGAAGCGATATCGCAAGGGGTCATTCATGGAATTAACGTCACTACAGGGTTCCGTATTTTGCACTTGCAATTTGTGGATGACACGTTGGTTTTTCTAAGTGGGAATGTGGATGAAGCGAGACAGATTAAGCGCATTTTGTTGAGGTTTCAATATGGTTCGGGTTTGCATATTAATTTCGCCAAATCATGTGTATATGCGATAGAAGTTGAAGACGATATTGTGAATGAGATGGCACATGTTCTTGGTTGTGGTACGGGGACCTTGCCGTTTACATATTTGGGTATGCCCATTGGGATGAATCCAAGGAATGGTGTGATGTGGAAACCGATGATTCAGAAAGTTCGTCATAGACTGACACGGTGGAAGAAGCGATCGTTGTCTTCTGCAGCTTGATTGGTTTTGGTAAATTCAGTGCTCTCGTCTCTGCCATTATATTATATGAGTGTGTTCGCTGCACCAAAGACCGTAATTTCACGAATTGACAAAATCAGACGCGCCTTCTTATGGGGTGATGTTGATTTGAAAAGGAAGACGAGTCGTGTTAATTGGGAACGAGTATGTCGGCCAAGACGATTAGGGGGTTTGGGGGTAGTGGATTTACAATTGCGTAATTTATCTTTATTGGCCAAGTGGACTTGGTGTTATGCGACTGAACAACACTCTCTTTGGCGCGATTTAATTGTAGCGAAATATGAGGAACAAGTACTTAAATAGAGGGTCAATGTCGCACATAAAAATCGGATGTCTAATGTGTGGAAGCAAATTGTGACGGTACAGGATGATGAAAGAGTGGCTCGTTATATGGCTGAGAGTCGGTTCAAATGGTTGTTGGGCAATGGGTTGCGAGTATTATTTTGGTATGATGTGTGGTGTTTGGATAGGCCGTTGAAGCTAGTTTTCTCGAGGCTATTTCAGCTGGCAATTGACAAAACAATACGTGTGGTTGACTACGCTAGAGGGGGCCGTTTTGCATATGATGAATGGCATAATTTTTTTGGGCGTGGATTGCGGGGATTTGAACAACAAATGGTGTTGAATTTAAGGTAGGTTGTACGGGGCTGGTGGTTATGTTAGGGCCGAGAGGATTAGTTAATTTGGTGCCCCAATGTGCGAGGCAAATTTTCGACGAAAGAATTATTACATTTGATGACATGTTATGGTGTTGACGTGGGGGATTTGGAGGCCTTTGTAGTTTGGAAAATTGATGTACCCCCTAAGGTACAATATTTTCTTTGGTTTATCTTCCTTAATAGGTTGCTGACTTTGTGTTTTTTGCGAGATCGGGGGGTTGCGCTATCCATTACCTCGGTGAGTTGTGTGTGGTGTGGGGAGGGAGAGGATGAAGTATCTCATATTTTGTTGTCTTGTCCGGTAATCAAAGGCCTGTGGAATAAGTTTTTTCAATGGTGGGAATTGCCTTTCGTTCACCCTAGGACAGTTCAAGAGTTGATTGGCCAATGTTATGAGGGGGTGTTTAGGGGGCTGCTACGTAAATGGTGGATTGCGGGATGTGCGGCATTGTTGTGGCCAGTGTGGTTAGCTCGAAATGAGTTAATTTTTCAGCAGAAAAGGTTGGCGATAGATGATATATTGTTTCTAGTTAAAATGTGCGCATTTCATTGGGTAAAAGTGACACATGAGGGTTTTGGTTGATGAGGCTTCTCGGTGGAATTGCCCATGGGTATGTCTTCCGGCGGTTGTCGGGGGAGTGTCGCGACCTAAGATGGTGTGGTCTTCACCGATAAGGGGGAGTAAAATTTAACGTGGATGGGACGACACGAGGCAAACCGGGTCTCGCGGGATGTGGTGGCGTTTTGAGGGATGCAAATGGGGTGATTTTAGCAATGTTTGCTGGTCCTTTAGGGGTGATGGATTCAAATATGGCGGAGCTATGTGCTATCGCGTCCGCTTTGGAGTTCTTGTTGGAACTAAATCTATCGGTTACATCGATTATCATTGAGTCCGATTCTCAAGTGGCTTTAGCTTGGGTGGAACAAAGTGAGGCGAGACCATGAAAATTATGGCCTTGGTTCCGTTTGATTGATGAAGCTTGTCGTTTTATACCATGCGTGTGTTTTAATCATGTGTTGCGTGAGGCTAATAGTATAGCGGATGCTTTGGCGAAAGTTGGGGTGGTGCAAACATCATGGCATCGAGTGGGTGTGTGAATCGTGAGGCGTGTGTGCTGCTGGTGCTGGGTGTTGGTGGGCAGCATGGTGTGTGAGCGGGAAGGGTGGTATGGGGGTGTTGGCTGCGAGGGGACGTGCGCTGAGCTTGGTGCAGGAGTTGGGTAGGCTTTGATGGGCATTTCCTATTTTTCTTACAACTGAAGGAGTGCGAGTGGGATGATATACAGCCTTGGGTGAGGGGTGTTGGGTGGCTATGCTATTTCGCATTTACACGTCGTACTCTTTTCTTCCACCTAGGCTTTAAGGAGGTTTTTAACGAGGCGCGTGTAGGTGCTTGTATGATTTTTCGATTAATAAAATCATACGTCTTCGATAAAAAAATAGTTTTACAATTTGTCAACTAATCTTACCTCTTTCTATATATTAAAAGTAAAATTAACTTAAGTGATTAAGTTGGGATAAGCTCTAAGGGGCTAAGGGGCCCTTATTTTAAAAAATTAAAGTTTAACCCCTAAATTTTTAACTGACCACTTCAAAATTTTTAAAAATTCATATTAAATTTTAAATTTTAATTAAATCCCTTCCGACAATTTTTAATTTTTTATTATTAAATCTTTTAAAATTATTAAAAATTTTAATTTAAAATACTCTAAACTCTTACCCCAATTCCGTCGTCAATCAATTTCCATTACAAAGAAAAGAATATTGGTATTTCATAGATTGACGCTTATTAAACAATAGAAATCAACAAACACATCACCATAACAAAAATCAATTGTGTGGGTTTTTTTTTTTTAATTTTATCACCATAAAGATGCAAATCATTTGATCAAAGATTATAGGGTAAAGTACACAGACAATCACTGAATTTTGGTAAAAAAATTAAAATGGTAATCAAACTTTTAAAAATTATAAAATGACAATTAAACTTTATATTTTAAAACAAAATGATAACTGGGGCGTTAAACCTCGTTAACCCCTAACGGAAATCTAATTGGGTATGCCACATCCCCACACTATTTTCCACCTCATATCTAAAAAATAATAAAAACCTATTCCACGTCATATTCCTTAAAAAATAAATAAAACCCCTTTGCTTATTTATCTAACCATCAATATTTTCATATGAAAAATTACAAATTGTTATAGAAAATTGTCAAAAACGAGTTCATAAGTTGAAGGATTCCGAGCTGAGCTTGCAAGAACTTGACCTATTTGAAAGGAGATTGAAGCATTTCGGTCGTGTTCATCTTCTTCCCACCAAGGACAAGCTTCTCGAGCTCTTGAGTCTTCCTAGTTATCTTCCTCCTCCTCCTCCCCCTCACCGCGATACTTTGCGCCGACACGTATTATTTATCGTCGTTCTTTTTACTGTTAACCTAATTTGTGCTTTGAATCTGATGATAATTGTCTTGGAACAGCATCGAACATGAATTTAGATCAACCCATCGAAAAAATAAGGCGTCAAACACTGATCTTCGACAAGTTTCTAACATTTAGGGCATGGAAAGGAGCTGAAGCTTTCGTACGAGATGGTTTCTGGCGGCAATTGAAGTAAAAGAGTGTAGTTTTCGGGGTGAAGAAAATTGTTGTTCAGTTTAATGTCAGAATCAATGAAAGCAAAAGGCAGATCAAATGGATCCCAATATTGTTGATAAGCTTGAATTGGAACTGTTTCCGGGTTAACATTCGGGAAATCGGTTTCCCAGTTGGAGTATTAACTTAAAACCATAGATGCTGTGAAAAAATAGAAGGAAAAGTTTAAAAATGGAAGTGGAAACGATGACAGGAAACTGACATGAAATATGACGTGGAATATGGTTTTATTATTTTTTAGATATGAGGTGGAAAATAAGGTTGGAATGTGACATATCCAATTAGATTTATGTTAGGGGATAACAGGGTTTAACGCCCCAGTTATGGTTTTGTTTTAAAATATAAAGTTTAATTGCTATTTTGTGACTTTTAAAAGATCAATTATTTTTTTTATCAAAATTCAGTGACCGTCTGTATACTTTACCCAAGATTATATGTTCCTGCCCAAAAAGTGTTCAGAAATTACAACCATTAAGCCATACAGAGTACAGACCCCCACTCTTTAACCTGCAAAAGAAAACTTGTGAAATCTTAAATAGTTGCAGTATAAGTCAGCCCAAGCAAAGCATGAATTCAACACATGCGTATTCACATATCAGGCATGGTTATACTTAATATCATCGTTTCCATGCGGATACCAGTCATGGGCAATTCAAGGAAAATGAAGATCTCGTGCAGACATGGCAGCCTCCGCTGGCATTCGAATTTCCCATATTCGTTCCATCATTATTATGCATCGGCAAGGAATAAGCATCTATGGATACCGAGTCCTATAGTTCACGGCACATAAAAACTATCTACCAAAACAATTGCATGGTTTTTGGCCCGGAACTTTCATACCACATTGATAACATCTTCTGCAAGAGGCTACTGAATTCCCACACAGTTTGGTCATCTTTTGATGGTAAAAACATGTTTATGGGAGGTAATCAACAGAAGTTAATGTTATGCATAACTTTCATAAAATTAGTTAAACCCGGCACTCGTGCATCCAAGACAAGTTCTATCAGTGTAAATCTATGCCCAAAACAGTGAGAACAATAATAGAGTCTTACAGAAGGACCATGACATGGTTGAAGACTGGTATTATCCCATCCCAAAATGTAATAAATGTTACACCATCCAGGGCCCAACATAGTCGGAATAGGTTAGGTTGATGGTGTTCGGGTATATGCATAATTTTCATAGTGTTAGTTAAAATCTGTTCTCATATGTACATCTTCATCCATCCAACATGAGTTTATTATTATTATTATTGAATGATAGTTAGTCCAGCCAAAGTGTAGGTTGATAACCACAAACCCCAACAATGGCAACAATGATCGAGGAAAGATCCACACGTCGTTGAAGAGTTTAGCACTCATTGCATCTCAATTTGTACTAATAAATATTATAGCAAAACGCAAATACAAACAAGTGCGTTAGAAAAAGCATGATTATAACCAAAATTTCTACCCGTTTAGCTTTTCACCTCAAAAACTATGCCAACCATGGATACTAAATGTGACTTGTGAAGCAGGCCAAAGAAATATAACCACAAAAATGATGATATCCCCCCCCCCCCCCCCCCCCCCCCCCCCCCCCATTTATTTGTCCAAAGGCAGTTTCAGTCCAGCTAGTTTAAATACTAATCAAATTAAATCTTGATCTTTCTGAATTTTGGATTAAATACTTATTAGGTCCCTATGAATTTTGAAGTGAGTGGGCTTAGTAGCTGCCATTAGGGGTGGCCAAAACAAAACTCGAGTAGAGAAAAATTTCACATATTGATATATATGAGGATATATATTATTTATAATGTTATAACATATACTGATTTCAATTTTCACATAAAGCTTGAATCGTAAAATATGACTTGTAAAGTCGACTTAACTCAAAATTTTCTGATTAGACTCTATCGATCGCCCAGCCCTAGTTGCCATCTAATCTGGACTCCGTCCATGAACCCATCAACAAAGTTCGACAACGAGAAGACACGATAAAACAAACAGACGGACAGAAACTCGATTACATGAGCAACAAATTTAAAAAGATATCAAAGAAAACAAAGCATCATTGAAAGAACACACCGATCGATAACTAAACTTTCCCACATTTCAATAACGAAACATGAAATCCAAATCAGCAAATACAGCAAAAAAAAGTAGAGAAAAAACTATCAATCGTCAATCTAAATCAAAATCCAGATCAGTAAACCTAAAAAAATCCAACAAAAGGGGGAGGTTAGAATTTACAAGAGTACCTGGATGGATTGTAATGACTCAAGGTCGAAAATAGAAGAAATAGAGTTAAATTTTAGAAGTAGAAATAAGAAGATTAGAGAATTAGAAAAACAAGCTTGAAGAAGATAAAAATTTTGAAAATTTTTATTACTTTTTCGATAAGGGTTTCAGTACATCCTCCTAGCATATATATTATAGTACTAACAAATACTGAATTGACATGTGTAAATAAATGATTCACGAGTTGTCGTCCTTATCTATACAGTTGTTATTTCTCTTCAATATTTCCAAGTTGGGCTTCATACTCTCGTGCCAGTATAATTGTTGATTCTTCTTTAATTGGGTTGTTGTTATTCCTTAACCCAACGTTGTCAAAGCTGCAATTTTCTTTACAATTAACACTGCTTTCAATCCGATCATCTGCTTCCAATTCTTTACTATTCTTTAATTTACTTTTCTTCACTTCAACACCAAGGTACATGACATTACCTCCTACAACAGTAGATCCTTGACCCCAAGGATCAATGTTTGGAGATTGTGCTTGTAGAATCGAGTAATCCTCCCATAATGTATATGCAACTCTCAATTTCGACTACTGTATCAGAAGTTGAGGCACCGCCTGAGATTGTGCTAAGGTAGAGTTGTCTTTCTTGTATGTGATAGTGTATTCGAACCCAACGTGGTTAGTCAAGCCTTTCTGTGAATTGTTGGTACTTTAGGGTTTTTGGTCATGAGCAGCACTGATGCAAAAGCTTGTTTGTTCCTTAAAATTATCTCTAATTTCTTTCAGTAGTAACATACAAGAGTGAAGAATGTCACTTTTCACTGTTTCTGCACTAAAGAGATTCAGTTCGTCTAACATATCAGTTTCCTTGTTGGCCATATCTTCCCTTGATTTAAACTTCAAATAATTTTCCCTTTTTCCTCCATTCAAAATTTTCTCATGATCTCCTTTCTTAAACCCAAGTGTCGGATTCTTAAAATCCATTGTAATTGGACTATATTTCTTCATCCAATCAACACCTAGCACTATATCACTTCCTCCCAAGTGTAAGACCCTAAAATCATGTTCAAAATAATGTCCTTGTATTGTCCAACCCATCTAATTACTTTTAGCTGTACTGTGAAGTTGCTCTCCATTAGCTATTGTAATAATTATGGGATTAGTTTGTAATAACTCGAGTCCTTCCTTAGCCCAATTTGTTGTGATAAAATTGTGACTGCTGCCACTGTCGACTAAAATACTCAAGGGTTTTTTCTTAATGAAACCTTGAATTCATAGGGTTCTGTACCCCACACTTCCAGTCAAAGCATTAATAGAAATCTCGAAGGCTTCTTTTGCTGACTGGTCTTACTTTCCCACCACATATCCTTCAACTTTGCATTGATTCTCATCTTCCATCATGTTGAGTTGTTGAAGTTTGCATTGATGTCCTGGTGTAAACTTTTCATCACACTGAAAACATAGATTGTGGCTTCTTTTATATTCCAATAAGTCATGTTTTGGGTTTTTTACCTTCTGTATTTTCTGGTTTGCAACAGTAGTTGTAGCATTGTATCTCCGAGTGCTTAAATTCCCTTGAATTGTACTGTAAAAAAATTTATATTCTGTTTGCTCTCCACTTCCATTGCTAGTTCATATAATTTGGCTTTTCTAAAAGCATCAGCTAAGGTTAGAGGTTCATGAACCTTAACCTTGTTTTTGAGTTTTTTTGTCAACCCACTGATAAAACTGGAAATAAAATAAGATTCATCCAAATGACAGTTGTATTGAAGCATGAATTGTTGAAGTTTCTCAAATTTTTCCTGATATGCTTCTACAGTAGATGTTTGAAATAGTTTGTTGAATTCCTCAATAATGTCTAAATGGCTTTTATCGCAAAATCTGTGACAAATGTCAGCTACAAATTCGTGCCATGTTACTCTATGTTTTCGTATTATGTATGCATCAAACCATACATCGGCTTTATCAACAAGATACAAAGAAGCTATATCTATTTTTTGAAACTCTGGAACAACAACTATAGAAAAGTATTTCTCACACTTTTTAACCCATCCTCTTGAATTTGTGCCATCAAAATTTTGGAGCTCAACTTTAGCTCTAGGAATAAAATTATTTTGCCCATTACTAATATTTCTTGCAGTTGCATCAGTTTTTTAGACCTAGAACAATCTCCATCTTTTCTTAATTTATCTTCTAATTCAAGCACTGGAAATGTACTAATGTAACTCTATTGCCCTGGTATTTGCAGATTTACCGGTTCAGAAACTAGTTTGGAGGCTAATACTCCAGGAGCAGTGGGATTAAATGAGTATTTTTCATGCTCAATAATCACAGTCACCAGCAAAGGTTTTTTACTACCATTAACGGAAGAAGGAGTAGTGGTTACCTAAGGGGGTCTGGTGGGTAATGGAGATTTAAAGTTACTAGTTGTCCTCGAAAGTAATTGCAAGATTCATTGTAAATAACCTTTGTTTTCAACCGTTGCAGATTCTAAAGCGATATTCTTTCTTCCAAACTCAAGTGTTGATTCTCTGGTTCATCCTTTTTTCTATTGATTGCCCAGGTGCCCCCAAAGGTTTATCATTGTTCGTCATTTTTAAAGCTTTTCTTGATTTACCCAGTTTAAAAGTGAATCAAAAAAATATGTGATATGTGGATCAAAAAAGATGACTCTGATACCAATTGTAATGACCCAAGGTCGAAAATAGAAGAAATAGAGATAGATTTTAGAAGTAGAAATAAGAAGATTGGAGATATAAAAGAACAAGCTTGAAAAAGATAAGAATTCTGAAAACTTTCATTACTTTATTGATAAGGGTTTCACTACATCCTCCTAGCATATATATTATAGTACTAACAAATACTGAATTAACATGTGTAAACAAATGATTCATGAGTTGTCCTCCTTAGCTATACAGTTGTTACTTCTCTTCAATATTTTTAAGTTGGGCTTCATACTCTTGTGGCGGTATAATTATTGATTCTTCTTTAATTGGGTTGTTGTTATTCTTTAACCCAACGTTGCCAAAACTGCAATTTTCTTC
The DNA here is from genome assembly GCA_958450335.1 of Hibiscus tridactylites. Classification (NCBI taxonomy): domain Eukaryota; kingdom Viridiplantae; phylum Streptophyta; class Magnoliopsida; order Malvales; family Malvaceae; genus Hibiscus; species Hibiscus tridactylites. Next base: position 88,788,405 of record OY288268.1, read on the forward strand.
ACAATTAACACTGCTTTCAATTCAATCTTCTGCTCCCAATTCTTTAATTTACTTTTCTTCACTTCAGCACCAACGTACATGACAGGGATTTGGATCAGTGATTGGCATGTTCCTTGTGCTCAAGATGGCGGCGCTCGTTAGGGAGAGCGACGAGGTAAGAGAAGATCAACCCACTGAAGCAGTCATGGTAAAGCGGCTCAATGGAATCGGTTTGAATGTACTTGGAATTGTAATTGTCCAAACCCCTTTAAAAAGCTTTCTTCACGTAATATGTGGATAGCTTCGGCTTCACGTAGTTAAGGATTTCCTTCACTTTCATCCTTTTTATCTCGCTGTAAACTTTCCTCATTGCCATTTCCTCAAAAAAGATTCAACCCAAACCCTAGCTGCTTGCTTCTCAGCTCACTGCGAAATTTAGAGGATGGATTGATTTGATTGGATTTACGAAATTTGTTTTCCTATTTTTTTTTTTTTGGGGGGGGGGAAGAGAAAGGGATATGCTTTGTTGCATTTTTGGAAAATAATAAGGTAGGCCTCGTTAAAAAACCCCTCTACAGCTAGCATTAGAAATCTCAATGCCAACTCCTAAGGGGGAAAAGAGTACCTACCTTAATCATACATTAATTGCATTGTTAATTACACATTGTTCAATACAAGGAGGACATTTAGAATAAAAATAATTACATTGATGTTCCCTAAATGCCGAATAGGCTAATGTATGTGCAGCCTCATTAGTCGATCGTAGAATGTAAGCCATTGTGACGTGCGAATGTGCGCCCAACATGCCTCGAGCCTCGGTTAAGCTTTGCGCCAAGATTGAACGGTCGTTGTCCCGAGCAAGCAATTGGTTGACAACGTTAGCCACATCACCATCAATCCGCACACTCAGCCACCCTTGGTCCAACATAAAGAGGATCGCCACATAGAAAGCATGAGCCTCCACCACCTCTGCTGAATGCGCTCTCGGCAAGGATCGTGCACATCCTGCTATGACAAGACCATTGTAATCCCGAGCAAGGAAGCCCATGGTGCCGGTACTTGTTTGTATTTGGAACATACCATTTACTGTTAGTGAAATCGTATCTGGAGGTGGTTTAGACCAATTCACCTATACTTGTTGTTTTGGAACTCCATAAGGTAATGGTGTAATAGCTGCTCCATTAAACTCCTTAGGTAAATGTTGTGCATTTTCAATAATAAGGAAAGTCGGCTGGAGTTTTTTTTTATCATGAACAAGTGTATTTTGCCTATTCTATATATTCTATAGAAGCACAATAAAGCCAACAAACATATCGAAAGAAAGAATCACCTCACAACGTTCCAACCACATTAAACAAGAAGATGAAGTATCCAATATAGCCCAACCAGGTAGTTTGAACAGATGAAGGATCTCTTGAGTCAAAGGACAATCCCGCAAAGCATGGAGAACGGTTTCAACCTCTGAGTGGCATAAAAAACAAATGATATCAGACAAACTAAGAACACCAATACGTCCATAAACTGATAATGCTTCATGTGCAACCCTCCAAATAAATATCCGTATCTTTGGTAGTACCTTTAATTTAGACAAGGTATACCAAGGCTTAGATAGGGTGGATGGATCATGAAACTCCTGCATCAACCATGCATAACCTGATCTAGTGGAATATATGCCACTTGAATGATTGTCCCAAATAAGCGTATCTGATGCCTTGTTTGCAATAACACGTTGCAGTGTTTCAGTAGCATCTACGGAATTAAATAACCGGCAGACCTTGGACTCATCCCACCCAATAAAGGCTGGAATCCTAAAATCCCCACAAGTTATGGGAGTAAGCATGCTATCCATGTAACTCTCAGACAAATGAACTCGGTGTGCCCAAAAGCTTTGTTGGATTCAAGCCTTCTTCATTAGGGTGGCCTGCTCTACTATTCCTTGTTGATAATAATAGTGTGATGGTGTTTATATTTATCAATTTTGATCTGAATCTGAAAATTATACAAATTTAATTTTTTTAATAGAAGCTACTAAATTTATTAAATATGAAAATACCTAAAATTATAATAACGAGTTATAATTATCATTGTAAACTAAATATATAATTTGGACATTTCCCTAAAACTAGCCATTTTAGATCATACAAGGATCATACATGAAAAATGTTAAAACTCCATCCAAAAGACTCGATCGAAAAATAGGCACGAACAAATTTGACTGCATCGACAAACGAACCACAAAAGGGGTTTAAGCTACTGAAAGGTCATCGAGAATCGCAAATCAAAGCCGAGCGTCGTGAGAAACTATCCATGAGCGCGAACCGCTTATCCAAATTCAACTCGAGGGTCCAGAGTAGGAAAGATCACCATGATTATGAATAAGCGTCATCTTGATTAGCCGTGGCTCGTAAGATCCAACCCTAAAAAAATTAAAACAAAAAAGAGAAAAGCGTGCCAAAAAGCAGAGAAAAACGTTCCAAAAGGTAGAATAGATCATGCCACAAGAGCAGAATAATTTATTGAAAACTAACAATAAAACAAACGAAACGATAGATTCCGACAGTCGACGACCAATATTCAAACTAGTGCTGCCGCCGGCGTTTAAAGGAAAAGATGAGCAAGAGAAAGTAGCTCTATAGTTGAGAGAAAAGGTTTAGGGCAAGAGAGAGCGGCCATACCAATCTAAATTTAATTATGATGTAATTCGTCAATCGAATATAATTTTATTGGTATTTTTGTGATACAATATATAAGATAACATAAGATCAAATATACTTAAATATTTAATTTGTTTTAAATTATAGGGGATGAGGGGTTGAATAATATATGCTTTATACACTGAATTTCAATTAAAAATATGACGCAATCCTTTTTTTTGTTCAAGCATAACTTTCATTAAACTAATATAAGGGATAACATACGGAGGGCCCCACAACAGTGTTGGGGCCATGCACAAAAGTCAACGAAAACCTAACAAAGACCATGCAAAAATGCACGAAAACAGCCAACTGAGACGCACAGAAGACAAGCAAAACTTTGGTACACAGATCCGAAGGAACAAAACAAGCCGAAAACCTAGAACAACAGGAAACAAACGGACAAAGCCAACCAATAGTCTCTCTGTAAGGAGACACATAATACTCCTCCAACATCTGAAAAGTGGTAGGAGTTAACACAAGACGGAAACCTGGGCATTCCTGGAGAAGATTAAAACGGATTCTCGCCGACCTCGAACCACTTTGAACTGTCGCCATTGCGCCTGAGAGCTCTATCCAGAGGTAGGCTTTCGATTGATCATCGGTCCTTGTCAAGGCGTCGACAACAGAACATCGCCGGTGAGGGGAACTTGAGAAGTCAGAATCTTCTCCCAGCACAGATACTCCGAAAAAACCACGTAAAAACAAGAGAACACAACCAAGATGCTGATCAAGAAAAAACCATGGACCATCCAACGATACGATACTATCCAGAAGAAATAACCGCGGAACCCAGTATCCTCCTGGATCCCATCTAGTCCTTATTGCGATTGCTTTCCTTGAATCACCCAACCTCCTTTGGCCCAAACCTTCCCTAGATCCGAAAATCTCGGTAAGATAATTCTTAAAAAGGAAAAAGGTGGGCCGAATCCCACTAAATTCGGGCATGCTGAGCCGAAAAGGGAAATAAGCCTGACAGGTAAAGGACAATTCATAAATTGCAGGTCTGGGCAGGACGGTAAAAGACCAACTTGCCCTTACCGAAGCCAGCTTATTCCCGTAGACGCTACTGATCTGTGCCAGTGGACCGCCGTCCCAAATTCCGGCGAAACGATGAGCTTCGTAACGGGACTCATTACTCATCCCCAAACCTGGCGGCGCCACCTGTTCCCCGATGAAGAACATACCATCACTGCTAACTCCCCTGATATCTTCCCGCCCAGCAAAAAGACGCCAAGATTTCCGCACCAACACCGGCCAAGGTGGCTTAGGCAAAGGGGGGCAAACAAGAGCCTCACGCCATCAGAAAATCAAGAACGGAGTTCCCAGTTCCAATCCGACGAGTTGAGAACCCACAAAGCTCGTCGAAGCCACAACACCAGAAGCACGAGGACGTCGCATAACCCATATCCGTAAGAGACCCCTCTTCGCCAGAAAAGACACGCCTTGACGCCGCACCAGCCTTGGAGCAGCCCACCAGGTTGTGAAAACAGATTTGAAACGGCGGGGGTCCTCAGTCGGGAACAAAACCAGATCTGAGCAGAGCTCTGGGACGGCTTCCACCTGCGCTGTCCATCCCGGCCATCCACCATTCCGCTGGTCCAAACCACCAGCCAGCGTCGTCGTCCATTGCACCGGTAACCGTCGGCCCACGAAGGAACCAATCGCGATGACCGTCACGGACCGGTCACAGCACCACCTGAGGGACTGGAGGTTTGGAGAGCGTGTGAAGCGCGTTCATTTTCCCCCCTAATTCCTTTGAAAGGTGCTTAGGACTGGAGCTACTGGCCACTAGGCTGTGTGTAAAATATGACGCAATCCAAAATTCACAATCAAAACATTTCAAATTTCAAATTGATCTAGATGACAAAAAAATAATCTAATTTGGATTGATTCAATTCAAAATTAACTCTAAACAAAATTTTCTCTATTTTTTCTCTAAAATTTTCTTCTCTTCATTATTTCTCTCTATCATTTTTATTTTTATCTAGGCAGCGACGACACCGATCAATAAGATTGGTGCCGCCATTGTTACTCTTTTTCTATTGTTTTTTTATATTTTGATTTTTTTGTTTTTATCTGATTTTGTGGTTTGCTTTTGTTGAATGTGACATAATTATGTCTTATGACACGTTTTCGTTTAGTTTTGTGGTAGATTTGCGTTCATGAATGATTTTATCACAACGCTCGACTTTGATTTGTGATTATCGGTGATCTTTCAATACTTTAATCCCTTTTGTAGTTCGTTTATATGTTTTACGAAGCCACCTGCAAGATTGTTGATTTCGCTCATAACTCATACTTCGATTTTTAAGCGTTTCATCTCAACCACGTCGTTACAGCTCACTAGACGTGTTTCGTTGGTCTAATATTCCGTTCTCTAATTTTTTAGTTTCCCTTGTTTTTGTTATTTTTTTGTTACATTTTCATTTTATTTTAAATGTTTCTATATTTTAATAAATTTAGTCGGCATATTATTCTAAGAAAGTCAACTTTACACATTCAATTGACAAGTCTATGTATGTGAATAATTTAGGATGCATTTGTACAGTCATTTAGTAGATGGATTTCAGTACAATTATTTGTTTTAGGGGAAACACAATAAAAATCACTCAATTATGAGTAAAATTATATTTGTCTCGTCACTAAATTCCAGTTTTTTTCTTTCTTTATGCAAATATATATGATATAAATAAACCTATATTTTAAATAAATAAATAAATCCCCTTTGTTAAATCAGTACATATATATAATAGTCCCTTTTACATATTGTATTACCTAAACTCCACCCAAGAGCCCAAATACCTAAGCTTACATGACCAAATAACACAGCCTAACAAGCCCACATACTTTTCTCTTTAGCTAACCCCCAAAAACCCTAATCAGCCGCTAAGAGTCTTCAAGGCTCTACCGAAATAGCCCCCCAAAACTCATTTGAGCTCATTGGAATTTCTCAAAGCTTGTACCGATACAGGTCGACCCGTACCGATATCAGATTGCAAGGCATATCGATACAGATTAAACACCGTATCAGTACTCCTCTCTCAGTTCATCCAATGAAATAATATTCTTTAAACCCATAAGTTGAGGGTATCGGTACAACCTCTCCGCGTACCGATACCGAAGCCTAGAAATAGCTTCATAGGCTCAGTAAATCACTCCCTAAGCCCCCAAACACAACTTGTAACTCTTAAATTCAAGCCTACATCTTATAGAAGTGTTTAGGATGGTTTACTACTATTTTTACGAGTTATTAACATGAAATTCAAATTTCACAATTAACACCCAAACCCAAGCTTTCAACACACAAATCATAAATCAAGCATACAAAGCATCATCCTTAGGATGTGCATGAAACAAGGGAGTTGGAAGTGTACTAATCTTCTTCTAAACACTGAAAATGAACCTCCTTGCACCAGCATCAAACCCTCCATTTGCCTTGAGCTCTAACCTTTTTCACTAAAAAGAGATGTTGCGAAACGAGTTACAATATTGCTAAAGGGTAAAGCGACATATTTATAAACCATTAGAGAATCTTTCGATTGTTTCTCGTTATGCTACGCGTACTAATGTTTCTTGAACATATTTTCAATTGAGACATTCTTGTATTAAAGTATTAATAAAGCCAAAATTCTCTTTCATTTATGTACATCAAATATTAATGAGCATCAATTTGATGTAAAAAAGCGGGAAAAAATTGAATTCTATTGTTACTCTAGTACAATGTTGATTCTACTAAAAAAATCTAACCAATAGTAATACTCAAAATGACGAAGTCGAATTTTTTTTGATAAAAGTGTTTAAATTTTTAATAATTTATAAAAAAATTTATTTGTTATGAATATTTATCTATGTGGATGTCTATCATGATTAGAACTTTATCAAAGGAGTTTGATTTATTTATTATTAGGAATATTATCTCTATGAATTAGAGTTTAATGTATTATGTACTTCTTATGCCTATAAATAGATGATTCATTGAAGGCATTGTATACAAGTCTATATTTGAGAATAATATAAATCTCCATCTTTCTCTCATCTCTTTGTTCTTCTTGTTCTTATTCTTGTTCTTCTTTATTTTATTCACAACACGTTATCAGCACGATCTCGCTCGCTCAATTACTGTGATTATTGTTGGTGGTTCTCGAAAAGAATTTCAATTTGATATTGGTAACTACATCTATCATATATTCAGCTTACCTTGGAAAGTATGGTATGTTTTACTTATTTATATACTAATATAATGATTGATTTATCATTCTCCAAAAGTTAGTATATTCATATCTATTATTTGGTTATTATTTTAATTTATTATTATTTTATTCATACTTGAAGTAACTCTTGAATTAACGAAAATTAAAATTATTGTCGTACTTCATTAGATGGATTGATAAAGCAAACCAAATTAAAGCCCTCAAGGATTTCGGCTAAATGCTATTGGGCGCACAAGTTAGAACATTTTATTACACAGTATATTAGTTTTATTCAAAGTTTTTATTATTCCATTCTAATTTATAATTGATTCAATTCAAGGATTGTGTTGTCATGTGATTGTTATATATTTGTTTTATCATTATCATTATTATTATTATTATTATTATGGTAATTTATATGAATAAATTCGAGATATAAAACAACTTTATTATTTGTATCAATTACTTTGTATGTGAATCAAAGGCAAAAGGAATACGTTACTTTGATGTGTTTATATATTCATCAAAATGTCGCTTGATTTTAACTATGGTTGTTTATAATTTGATCACATCAATTATAGTTATGTTTATTCAACTTGATCTATGACTACTTTTATACTTTTTGATCTAGTCTCAAATAATTTTTTTTATTCTATTGATAAAAGTCGATGCTTTTAACCGTGTTTTGAGTTTTACATGTATTCAAATGAGTTGGAAAGAGACATGGTGTAAAAAAGATTATGAGAAGATGCCTTGGTTCATTTGCTACGTCATCATTGTCTTTGAGACGAAATTCAATATCGGTAAACTCTATTTTATTTTTATCTTTTAAAATACAATTTTAAAGTGTGATAAATCATGATGATTTTGGATTTACAAGAAGATTATTATAAAGTCTATATTTGCTTGAAAGCAATATTTCTTCTTCGTCGAAAAACTCGACCATAGACTTCTCCCAATTTCAAGTTACGAAAATTCGTCTTGATCCAAAAAGTTTTATGGGAGGCATTCCTTGAAGTGAATGCAAAGCATGATGTTTATTCCATGCGATTATCAATGATGGGGCATTCCCTGAAGTGAATGCAAGCATGATGTTTATTCCATGCAATTATTAATGATGGGGCATTCCCTGAAGTGAATGCAAGCATGATGTTTATTCCATGCGATTATTGGATATGTTTTATTCCCTTAAGTGAATGCAAACATGGTAAATCATTATTCAATTAGAGACATAATTTCAATATAATCCAAGTATAATTGGCTGGACATCCCGTTCTGCGAGGCTACTGGTCTCAAAGGAGGTTTTTAAAGGACCTTGTGGACAGGTTTAACAATGCCGCGTACGAGGATTAAATCTTTGTTCTCTGTGATAAGGATATGTGAAAAAGGTTTTAAAGGCCCACTGGTTCTACTCCATTCCCTGAAGTGAATGTGAGATTATATTATGGAAGGAATAAAAAATCACATTAAAAGTTGTGGTCGTGGTCGAGGCTATGAATATACACACGAAAAATATAGTTGTTTTAAGAATACTTCTACCCGCTGGTAGCGAAGTTATAAGGATGACAAGAGTGATAAAGATCATTCTAAAGAAGTGAAATCCTTTTACCAATGTGATGTTATAAACTATTGGTTTTGTACTTGTCAAACGCCAAAGTATTATGGACTTTATTCATAATCATGAATGATAAATGAAATAAAATATAAACAAAATTTGTTTATGGCGAAAATAATTATGGTGTTATTGGTCCAACTCAATTGGATATTGTTAATTTTCTCATAACCCTTGAAGGGAATAATTTACCATTTATTTTATTTCCCTTATAACCTCTAACATGAATAATTGGTTTTATTTATTTATTTTATTTATTTTATGTTAATTCGTTTTATTTATTATTTATTTATGTTAATTTGCTTTATGTTTATTTATTTCACATATTATTTATTTACGCTTTATGTTAATTTATTATTTGAAGAATATGATTACTTCCGGAATAAAATATACAATGAATTGTGGCTATTTATGCCTAGAATTGTGGCTATTTATGCCTAGCAGATAATGCAAGTACTCATATTGTACTTAAGCATTAGAAATATTTTTCCCATTTAAATGCAAGGGGAAATATGAGTAGTATTTCTCAAAGTACTAAAATATCAATACTTCGGAAGAGCACTTGAAAGTTTATCTCTGATAGATAATCGAATTGATATGATGTGCTATATTTTATATTTTTCATTCCTCGAAGTGAATGATACAAAGTACATATTTTTATTACCTGAAGTAAATGAAACAAAGCACATTTTGAAATGTGCACAATTATGTATTTCTCGATTAAAATGCAAGGGAATAATGTGAGTACTATATCTGGAAGTACTAATATCACAAAAGGCTCTGGTTGAGCAAATATATTATTGTCAAATGGAACTTTATTCCATATTCACAGTGCGTTATACTCGTCAAAGTCATAAAGAGAGCAATATGAGTTCGCAAACTATCCCTTTGGGAATTATAGGTAACATATGTTATCAATTGACATTTGAAATAAGTCAATATGGATATAATGTAACCCCCTTGTCCCGGTCTGGCCGGATGACCGGTCCAAAAGGGCTACACGGGGAAAACCGAGTGAAAACCCCTAAAGGATTCCCCCTCGGTTAGCAACCCTATTTTTTTTCATTTTAAATCTCGTCTAGATGAGTAATTAACCCTAAGTGATCAAACAGCGGAATAACATAACCAAAACAATCTAACGAACTTAAATCCACAACCAAAAGGCAAAATTTCAGGTTTAACTGCAGGGGTATCGATACACCTAAGGGGTGTATCGATACGCCTTGACTAAGTCAAAGGTCGGAGTCAACCCGTGGAGACCGTATCGATACACCTTGGGAGTGTATCGATACCCTCGTCAAAGGTTGACTTCCCACGGTCAACGCTAGTTGACCGTACCGATACGCTTGAGGCCGGTATCGATACCAAGATGGACAGTGGCTCCAGTGGCCAAAATGGTACCGATACGCCTCCCCGCGTATCGAAACGGAAGGCCTGGAATAAGAAGGCCGTATCGATACGGGTCTAACCGTATCGATACCCCCTGCCCTGCAACACCTCCTTTCACCGTTTGATAACATCTTGCAAGGTTCTAGATGCATCCTTAGACACCCCTAAGCACACACAAGCATACATACATCAACCACAATCAGGACTTAACATGAGGGCATTCAAACCAACAATAACATACCACACAAGGCTCCATACAAGTCTACAAGAAGCATACTTAGCAAGCATAAGTCATCCTTCACAAGGTAGACAACATAAGGCCTACCTAGGCCAACATCCTACAAATTCAGGCATATGCAATTAAACCACATAAGAAGCATAGAATATAATCCAAGAAGCAAAAGCATAACACGCAACATAAGTTTAACAATTTCAAGCATGACTTCCTAATGAGTTTGACCCCAACTCCTAACACTCTATACCCCATTGTCTAGGCATTATTACAAAAGTAAACCATACTTAAACTTGCTTGAGAACTCCCAAAAGCTCCTCCTTCGCCCGCTCGCCTCCCGAACTCTAACGATCTGCACGTTGGAAACAAAGAGCATAAGCAACTAGCTTAGTGAGAGAGGCTCTATACTTCACAACATGTAGTTTTCCAAAACACGATTTATATGCAAGAAAACGATGGATGCACGAGGGTTAATCTCAACAACAACACATGGTTTGCACAAGCACAACCATCATTCACACACGGTGGGACTACACATCACCGTTTCGACTAGTGGACTTCCAATGGGACTACACATCAAAGTACTATCCTACTAGTCACTACCGGTGGGACTACACATCACCGTAGTTTAGACCACCATCACGTGAGGCACGAACTCAACTCGACTACACAATTAACAACTCAAAATGCACTTAATGAACATGACATATAAGCATCCAACATATCACAACAACATGGGAGTAGAGAGGCTTACACACGGGTTTAGATGACCCCTCAAGGTCTCACCCAAACCCCAAAGGAATCCATATCGAGCTCAATGCAAAAATCAACAATTCTACTCACCGTTGCTACCCAAGAGGAGATCGAAGACCAAGCTCAAGACTCCAAAATTTCCGGATTTGTCCCCGAAGCTTCACCAACCAAATTCCTTGATTCTAAGCATTCCAACACCAAGCAAATAACCCCAAATCAGTCCATGTTCTAAAATAATCAACCCGAATTTCATATCAAACACAAGACTTCAAATTTTCACATTGAAAACAGCCCAAAAATTCCAATTTCCGAGCAGCCTTTGAGCACCCCTTAAATCCATTAATTTCAACCCTCAAAACACTCCCTAAAGTCTCCAAAACTTCCCTTATATGTAGCCTATCCATCAGCCCTCTTATTTTCACCTAAAACACCCCCAAAACTCAACTTAAAACCTCTCAAAAACCTCCCCAAAACCCCATTCCGGAAATTAGCATAAGATTCGTTAAAACTCACATATATTGATTCTCATGGACTACAAACAACCCCCACATTAATAATAAACCAAAATCTTTAGCCAAAGGCCATAAAGGCAACATTTTTATCCAAAATCTTTATATTTCCAAATCACAAAAACATGCTTAACAATGAAAACAAAAGGTGTCAATGTGTAGAGAATAACGTGGATAAGTCAAAAACGAAGTTACCTTTGCAAAACCTTCAAAGATGAGCAAGATATTGAATGGAATAGTATTTAGGAGGGGTGAGGTTCAAGTTGTCGTTGAAATGAGAAGAATAGGGAGGGGGAAGAAGATGACTCAATAGTGTTATTTTAGGTTAGTTTAAAAAAATCAAAGGTCCAAAGACCTAAATACCCTTAATGAATTAAAGTAACTACAATGGATGACACCCATGGCTATTTGGGGATTATTTTAAAAATGGTCCAACTAAATTTTGTTGTCTTAAAACCCGGGGCCCAAAATTATTTTTAATTACAAAACCGGACTCGGAAATAATATTAAATTATTATTTTTCACCCGACCCCCGAACCCGGGTGTTACAACTCTCCCCTACCTAAGGAATTTCGTCCTCGAAATTACCTGACGGAAACAAGTAGGGAAACTGCTCAAGCATGTCAGCTTTCCTCTCCCACGTGGCTTCCTCCACACCTCTATGTCTCCATAAGACTTTGACTAACTCTATAGTCTTGCCACGCAACACCTTGCTATCAGAAGCAAGTATCTCAATTGGTTCCTCATTGTAAGATAAGTCCGAATTTAACTCTATTTCTTCCACTGGCATAACATGGGACGGATCCGATCTATACCTCCTAAGCATCGATACATGAAACACATCATGAATCTTCTCTAGCTCAACTGGGAGTCTCAATCTATAGGCAACCGGACCAATTCTCTCAACTATCTCATAAGGCCCTATGTACCTTGGGCTCAACTTGCCTTTCCTCCCAAACCTCATCACCTTCTTCCATGGTGAGACTTTCAAAAACACTTTATCCCCCACGGAGTATTCCACTTCCTTCCTTTTTAAGTCGGCATAGGACTTTTGCCGATCTGAAGCCGCCTTCAAGCGATCACATATCAACTTCACCTTCTCGGTGGTTCCCTTAAGTAACTCGGGCATCGGCACAAATTTCTGTCCGGCCTCAGCCCAACAAATCGGGGTCCTACACTTCCTACCATACAAGGCCTCATAATGAGCCATCTGAATGCTTGACTGGAAGCTGTTGTTGTACGAAAATTCCACTAATGGTAGGTGTTTCTCCCACGACCCCTGGAAGTCAATAATACAACACCTCAACATATCCTCCAAAATCTGAATCACTCTCTCAGACTGCCCATCTGACTGCGGATGATACGAAGTACTGAAGTTCAACCAAGTGCCTAAGGCTCGATGCAAACACTCCCAAAATCTAGAGGTGAATCTCGGATCTCGATCTGACACAATTGACTTCGGTACCCCATGTAGTCTCACAATCTCACGGATATACAATTCGGCCAACTTGTCCAACGTATAGGTGGTATGAACCGGTATGAAGTGTGCACACTTGGTGAATCTGTCTACAATCACCCACACTGAATTTATCTTCGAAGGAGTCAACGGAAGTCCTGATACAAAGTCCATAGTGATACGCTCCCACTTCCACTATGGAATCTTCAACGGTTGCAACAACCCTGAGGGAAACTGGTGCTCAGCCTTGACTCTCTGACAAACCATGCACTTACTTACGAACTCGGCTACATCCTTTTTCAAACCAACCCAATAATACTCTTCCTTTAATCCTCGATACATCTTCGTGCTACCCGGATGCATAGCAAAAGGGCTATTGTGAGCCTCACTCATGATCGTACGCCTCAACTCGGCATCCTCCGGAACCACTATCCTATCCTTGAAACATAGGATCCCATTCTCTCCAAAACAATACTCGGTAGGCCTATCTTCCGCTATGTCTTGCACGTGAGGTGCCAAGGACTCATCTCGCAACTGCTTCTCACGAATAACCTGAACCAATGATGGCTTAACCTGAAGCTCGGCCACTAGCCCACTGTCCGTAGACACACTCAACCTTGCGAACATTGCTCGCAACTCAACGGCCATCTTCCTACTCAAGGCATCGGCCACCACATTCGCCTTGCCCGGATGATATTCTATGGTGAGGTCATAATCTTTAAGGAGCTCTAACCACCTTCGTTGCCTAAGATTCAACTCCTTTTGGGACATCAAATATTTCAAGCTCTTGTGGTCGGTGTACACAGTGCACTTCTCACCATAAAGATGGTGTCTCCAAATTTTCAACGCGAACACCACTGCGGCCAACTCTATGTCATGTGTGGGGTAATTCTTCTCATGAACCTTCAACTGTCGGGAAGCATATGCCACTACCTTACCTCCTTGCATAAGTACACAACCTAGCCCCACGTAAGATGCATCACTGTAAATTACAAACTCTCTCCCTGGCTCGGGCTGAATCAAAATGGGAGCTTCGGTCAAAGCTTTCTTCAACTTCTCAAACGCTTCTTGTCTTGCATCTGACCATTCATACGGTACATTCTTCTGTAGCAACTTGGTCAACGGAGCCGCTATCCTCGAGAACCCCTCAACAAACCTCCTATAGTATCCCGCCAAGCCTAGGAAGCTGCGGATTTCTGTCACTGATTTTGGTTGCTTCCAATTTACAATGGCTTCAATCTTCTTGGGATCTACACTAATCCCACTAGCTGAGATCACGTGGCCAAGGAAGACCACCTCTCTAATCCAAAACTCACACTTACTTAGCTTGGCATACAATTGATTCTCAAGTAGGGTCTGAAGCACCAACCTTAAGTGTTCATCATGCTCCTCTTCGGTCCTAGAGTACACTAGGATGTCATCAATAAACACTACCACAAACCTGTCCAAGAACTTATGAAACACCCGGTTCATCATATCCATGAAGGCTGCTGGAGCATTGGTCAAACCAAAAGGCATCACCAAAAACTTATAATGTCCGTAACGTGTACGAAAAGCTGTCTTCGGTATGTCCACATCCTTTACCTTTAACTGATAATACCCAGACCTCAAATCAATTTTTGAAAACACAGAAGCACCCCTCAACTGGTCTAGCAAGTCATCTATCCTTGGCAAGGGATATTTATTTTTCACTGTCACCTTATTCAACTGTCTATAGTCTATGCACATCCTCATGCTACCGTCCTTCTTTTTCACAAACAAAACCGGAGCACCCCACGGGGAAACACTAGGCCTAATGAAGCCTCTGTCAGTCAACTCCTGAAGCTGTGTCTTCAACTCCTTCAACTCCTTCGGTGCCATTCTATACGGTGCAATCGACACCGGTGCGGAATCAGAATAAGTCTCAATAGCAAACTCAACTGCTCTGTCTGGAGGCAAACCTGGTAGTTCTTCCGGAAAAACACTCGGGAAGTCACACACAGTCCTGATGTCCTGAGGTCTCACCTCACTCATATCCGGGTTCATTACGTAAGCCAAGTAAGCCTGACACCCTGAACTTAACAATCTCTGAGCTTCCAAAGCCGAAACCACATTGGACAAAAACTTAACATTCTCCCCAACTACCACAACCTCAAAGTCATCAGTAAGCCTCAAAGAGACTCTCTTAGTCTCAAAGTCAACCCTAGCTCTATGCTCTACAAGCCAATCCATGCCCAAAATCACATCAAAGCCATAAAAGGGTAGCTCCATCATGTCGACTGGAAATATGTGGCCCTGAATCATCAAGGGACACCTCCTATACACTTTCCTAACTACCATTGTATCACCAAAGGAGCTAGTGACATTTACTCCTACTTCTAACCAATCACAAGGTAGTCCTAATGACTTTGCATGCTCACCCAGAATATACGAATGCGTTGACCCCGAATCTATGAGGGAAAGCAAACTCAAAGACTATAATGTGAAATTACCTGCAATGACATCAGTGTCATTTCCAGCCTCTCGCTGAGTGTACACTCTAGCCGGTCCTCCTCCCTCGGGCTGGACTGCTACCACATGAGCCAAGTTCCTCTGACCCTCATTCCTTGGCTGGAAGTTCCCACGGCCGCGCCCACGACCTCTCTGATGCTCAAAACCCCTCGCTGGAGCCGGTCCTCCTCTGACTGGGTGTGGACAATCACGTCTCAAATGATCTCAGGAGCTACAGTTCCAACACGCCCCAAACATACCCATGCACTCACCTGGGTGGCGTCTCCCGCACCTAGTGCACTCCGGAATGTGCCCAACAGCCCCTTGGCCCTGACGGCCCTGACCATGGTTACCACCCCTAGGCCTCGTATCCGGCTGATACCTCCTATCCCTATGCCTCTTGGCATGATCTCTATCCCAGTTCGCATGTCTCTTCCCGGAGTCAGGCCCACCAGCACGTGTTCTAGAGCTTAGGTTTTGTTCTACATCCTTGGCTCTAAAAACCAAGACATCGAACTCAGTGTAGTCGGCGGCCAACATGTAGGTCTTCACATCAGTGGTCAACCCATATCTGAAGCGCTCACATCGTTCCTTCTCATCCGGAATCAACTCTGGCGCGTACTGGCTCAACCTCACAAATTGGATCTCATACTCGGACACGGTCCTATGGCCTTGAACCAAAGCCATGAACTCCCTTTTCTTTTCATCTAAGTACCGGACCCCAAGGTACTTCCTCTTGAAAGCATTCTTGAAAAACTCCCATGTGACATCCACCTCGGCCATACCAGTAATAACAGTGGTCCACCAAGTATAAGCGTCTCCCTGAAGCAATGAGACACTGCATCCCAACTTACGAGCATCCGAACACTCCATCTGACCCAAGATGCGAGTAGTGCTCTCAAGCCACCTTTCCGAACCTTCCGGAGACAACCCACGAAACTCAACTGCCCCCAAATTGCGAAGCCTCTCTAGGGGTAATCCTGTCCCCGCACCCGGAGGTGGTGCTGCAGCTTGCATACCAGCCAAAGCTGTCTGGAAAGCTCCGGCTATAGTCTGAATCAAATGAGCCACATCTGGACCCGCCTGACCTTGGCCCTCTTGAGCCCCATTACCTCCCACGTTAGCCCCAGCCTGAGGCCCATTACCATCACCTCCAACGTTCCCTCCATTACCACCCGGAGCATTAAGAGCAGGAGGCGCGTGCTCGGGTGCCTGGTCACCCGCTCTAGGCCGTCCCTTTGGTCTCACCATAGCAATTAGTGTAATCTAAAACAACAAACACACAACAACAAGAAACGTTAGGTTAGCAAGGGGCAAAGGACTCCGGTTCTCAAGCTCTTTAAACCAAAACAATTTTCCTTTTTATTTTGACAACAATGCCTAACAATGGGGACTCAAACCAACTCTCAAACAACAGAAAAACCATCATAGCATGCATACATACACCGTACTAAAAACAAAATTTAGACATACATGGCAAAACACTCATAATATCTTAACTTACCTCACTTACCTGCCCGAGGTCTCGGAAACCTCAGGCTCTGATACCAATAAATGTAACCCCCTTGTCCCGGTCTGGCCGGATGACCGGTCCAAAAGGGCTACACGGGGAAAACCGAGTGAAAACCCCTAAAGGATTCCCCCTCGGTTAGCAACCCTATTTTTTTTCATTTTAAATCTCGTCTAGATGAGTAATTAACCCTAAGTGATCAAACAGCGGAATAACATAACCAAAACAATCTAACGAACTTAAATCCACAACCAAAAGGCAAATTTTCAGGTTTAACTGCAGGGGTATCGATACACCTAAGGGGTGTATCGATACGCCTTGACTAAGTCAAAGGTCGGAGTCAACCCGTGGAGACCGTATCGATACACCTTGGGAGTGTATCGATACCCTCGTCAAAGGTTGACTTCCCACGGTCAACGCTAGTTGACCGTACCGATACGCTTGAGGCCGGTATCGATACCAAGATGGACAGTGGCTCCAGTGGCCAAAATGGTACCGATACGCCTCCCCGCGTATCGAAACGGAAGGCCTGGAATAAGAAGGCCGTATCGATACGGGTCTAACCGTATCGATACCCCCTGCCCTGCAACACCTCCTTTCACCGTTTGATAACATCTTGCAAGGTTCTAGATGCATCCTTAGACACCCCTAAGCACACACAAGCATACATACATCAACCACAATCAGGACTTAACATGAGGGCATTCAAACCAACGATAACATACCACACAAGGCTTCATACAAGTCTACAAGAAGCATACTTAGCAAGCATAAGTCATCCTTCACAAGGTAGACAACATAAGGCCTACCTAGGCCAACATCCTACAAATTCAGGCATATGCAATTAAACCACATAAGAAGCATAGAACATAATCCAAGAAGCAAAAGCATAACACGCAACATAAGTTTAACAATTTCAAGCATGACTTCCTAAGGAGTTTGACCCCAACTCCTAACACTCTATACCCCATTGTCTAGGCATTATTACAAAAGTAAACCATACTTAAACTTGCTTGAGAACTCCCAAAAGCTCCTCCTTCGCCCGCTCGCCTCCCGAACTCTAACGATCTGCACGTTGGAAACAAAGAGCATAAGCAACTAGCTTAGTGAGAGAGGCTCTATACTTCACAACATGTAGTTTTCCAAAACACGATTTATATGCAAGAAAACGATGGATGCACGAGGGTTAATCTCAACAACAACACATGGTTTGCACAAGCACAACCATCATTCACACACGGTGGGACTACACATCACCGTTTCGACTAGTGGACTTCCAATGGGACTACACATCAAAGTACTATCCTACTAGTCACTACCGGTGGGACTACACATCACCGTAGTTTAGACCACCATCACGTGAGGCACGAACTCAACTCGACTACACAATTAACAACTCAAAATGCACTTAATGAACATGACATATAAGCATCCAACATATCACAACAACATGGGAGTAGAGAGGCTTACACACGGGTTTAGATGACCCCTCAAGGTCTCACCCAAACCCCAAAGGAATCCATATCGAGCTCAATGCAAAAATCAACAATTCTACTCACCGTTGCTACCTAAGAGGAGATCGAAGACCAAGCTCAAGACTCCAAAATTTCCGGATTTGTCCCCGAAGCTTCACCAACCAAATTCCTTGATTCTAAGCATTCCAACACCAAGCAAATAACCCCAAATCAGTCCATGTTCTAAAATAATCAACCCGAATTTCATATCAAACACAAGACTTCAAATTTTCACATTGAAAACAGCCCAAAAATTCCAATTTCCAAGCAGCCTTTGAGCACCCCTTAAATCCATTAATTTCAACCCTCAAAACACTCCCTAAAGTCTCCAAAACTTCCCTTATATGTAGCCTATCCATCAGCCCTCTTATTTTCACCTAAAACACCCCCAAAACTCAACTTAAAACCTCTCAAAAACCTCCCCAAAACCCCATTCCGGAAATTAGCATAAGATTCGTTAAAACTCACATATATTGATTCTCATGGACTACAAACAACCCCCACATTAATAATAAACCAAAATCTTTAGCCAAAGGCCATAAAGGCAACATTTTTATCCAAAATCTTTATATTTCCAAATCACAAAAACATGCTTAACAATGAAAACAAAAGGTGTCAATGTGTAGAGAATAACGTGGGTAAGTCAAAAATGAAGTTACCTTTGCAAAACCTTCAAAGATGAGCAAGATATTGAATGGAATAGTATTTAGGAGGGGTGAGGTTCAAGTTGTCGTTGAAATGAGAAGAATAGGGAGGGGGAAGAAGATGACTCAATAGTGTTATTTTAGGTTAGTTTAAAAAAATCAAAGGTCCAAAGACCTAAATGCCCTTAATGAATTAAAGTAACTACAATGGATGACACCCATGGCTATTTGGGGATTATTTTAAAAATGGTCCAACTAAATTTTGTTGTCTTAAAACCCGGGGCCCAAAATTATTTTTAATTACAAAACCGGACTCGGAAATAATATTAAATTATTATTTTTCACCCGACCCCCGAACTCGGGTGTTACATATAAGTTTTGGTAGCCAAAAAGTCAGTTGAAAGCTCTATAAGAGCTATATATTGCTACTGAAAGATAATTTCAATTGAAAGCTCTGAAAGAGCTAAATATATTCCTATTTAAAGGAACAATTTTGATGGTCGTACTAGACATGTACGAGTGAGATTGAATTACATGTTATGGTAAACAAGGAGATTACAAATTCAGAGATATATACACACATATATATAGTTGGCATGATCGGTTAGACCATCCTGATCAATGGTGCAGAAATTATTGAGATTTACATGCACATGTATTAAAAGAACCTGTAGTTCTTGTGGTGCTTATTCTCAAAGGAATGGATTAAATTCCACTTATTAAAGAACGTGAAGTTCTTGTGTTACTTAAAGGAATTGATTAATTCCACTTACTAAAAGAACCTGAAGTTCTTGTGTTGTTTGTTCTCAAAAGATATAGATGATCCCACTTACCAAAAGAATTAGAACTTAAAGTTCTTGTATTGAAGTTGAGACTGTATGTCTTGCATATCTGAACGAAATATGGGCCCATATATCCACAAATGTGGAAAGTTTTATATGATTTTAGTAGATGCATCTACATTGTTTTATCGACTTACAACCAGAAGTTTGTGAGATTGATTCTAAAAATATTCAGATTATGTAGTTAGACTATTCGTCTTGAAAAGCTAGTGGGTTTATATTTTAGGCTATATCAGTTGTTACAAAGCCTATTGATTATGAAAAATATAGTTTAGCAAAATTTCAATTGGATGCCTCCTATTTAATAGCTAAACTATGAGAACAAAAGAGTTATTATTTATATGGTGTTTCCATATAGCAACACTTATACGCATCAAGCCAACGAGTTATAATAAACTCCCCGTTATGATTGGTTTTTGTTCAGAAACCATACATTTCCCATTTTATGATTTTTGAATGTGCGATATGAATTGCTCCACCACAACGCACAAAATGGGTAAATAAAAAGGGTTGAGAATATATATTGAGTACGAGTCTCATTTTATGTTTAAATTCTTAAACATTAATTAGAGAATCATTTATGACATGATTTTTCTCAACATCAGGGGGAAATAATAATCAGCTGAATAGAGGAAAATGAATTATCATTATCTAGATCCTCGTATATGAACTAGAAGTTCATAAGATAATTCATGTTATTACATGTCAACTGCCAGACATATTTACTGACCCAATGAGAGTAATTAAGTCTCATATACCAGCTGAAATGCTCTAAGTTTAAATTACATGTTAGAGCGAGAGAATGTAAATCATGCCTGAAGCATGATAGTTGAAATTGTTCCAATGATCAAATTCTCGTAAATAAAAAGTAATATGAGATGGTCATATATTCGAGGCGGGTACTCCTGAAGAGACCCAAGACATAACAAATAATAAAACTCTATAAGAGTTTCAGGTACCTGAAATAAAGATTGAAATCTTGAAGAGATCTCGATGAGTTATGTCATTACGAGAATGGAACCAGAAAATTGGAAAGTTGTCGACAACGATTTTACAAGAAATTTTACATAAAATACTTCTATAGAAGTAAAGAAAGAAATCGAGGATCTTGTATAAAATCTATCCGGAAGTATAGATATTGAATTGGCCAATGTTGAAAGACGCTTTGAACTTCTAAAGTAGAAGTATTTGGACAAGCAGTCCAAACACCTAAAGGTGTAATGCAAGTGAGGCACAAATAAGTAGTTGTAAATACGACTTGAACTATGATTTATGAAAAGTTTTAATTACTTCATGTTGGATGCAATTACTTTGGCAGTTTTGAAAATTTTACATGCGTCTAATTATTTGTGGATCCATATTTATCCTGAAGGATCTAAAATGCTATAAGCATTTGGAAATTTCTGAGGAAATTTATTTAGACATGTCTCATGAATATTTTTGGCGCATTTGGTATAATCGCCTTAGTGAATACTAATTGAGAAAATACTATAAGAATGATCAGATTTTCTTATGTATTTTATAAAGGAGTTTGGATCAAGATCCATTATGATAATTTTAGAACTCCTAAAGAGCTTCAAATTGGAAACTCATGAAGTACTTTCAATACAAGTACTTGAATCTTGACATCAAGTTTATCTCAACCTGAAGATCGAGCATTTTTATATATTTCTTTTGTCTATGAATAGACATAAGCTGAAAGAATCTTAAAGAAGATTCAATATGAATAGAGCATATATATTGAGTATCCCAATAGTTGTAAGATTGTTGGATGTGAATAAAGATAATTATATCTTTTCTTGGTCTTGAAGCACTATATATTAGTTGGTCAAGAAATATCTATGAATATACAAAGATCATTACATTTAGATCTTCAAACATTCGTTGATGCCTCCTCAAATGTCGTGGAAATAATTGTTATGCACGAGGCAAGCCAAAAAAATGTGTTTGGCTAAGACTATTGACCAAACATATCCAAAAGATATGTGAATTTACTTTTACAAGATATGAGAAAAGCTATCTTGTGTGAAGATAACGCAAGATGTATATCTCAATTTGAAAGTGGATACATCATGGAACCCAAAGTTTTCATCCCTCACGATCTTTAGAAAAATGATATTCAAGATTAAATTATGAAGATTCAAAGATCTTCTGTGATGTTTGCATGAGGGGGAGTAAATACGTGTTGCACTCTTTTTCCCTTAACCGAGGTTTTGTCCCAATGGGTTTTCCTGGTAAGGTTTTTAATGAGGCAACATGTTATGCGTATCAAAGATGTGTGTACTCTTTTCCCTTCACTAAAGAATTTTTTTCCCATTGAGTTTTTATCTTAGTAAGGTTTTAACGAGGCACATTATCTTCATAGACATCCAAGGGGGAGTGTTATGAATATTTATCTATGTGGATGTCTATCATGATTAGAACTTTATCAAAGAAGTTTGATTTATTTATTATTAGGAATATTATCTCTATTAATTAGAGTTTAATGTATTATGTACTTCTTATGCCTATAAATAGATGATTCATTGAAGGCATTGTATACAAGTCTATATTTGAGAATAATATAAATCTCTCTCTTTCTCTCATCTCTTTGTTCTTATTGTTCTTATTCTTGTTCTTCTTTATTTTATTCACAACATTATTAAGTTTTTAGGTTAAATTTTATCTTTTTTAATTCATAATATATTTTAATTTTTTATATAATTTTTATTTTCAGTAACTTTTATAATATTTTATTTATTTTTATTAACTTTATGAATTTTTATAAAATAAATTGAAGAGTATTTTGATCTTCTGTAAGAGTCTTCACTTTGTTTTTTAAATTATTCTCACTTAATAAATATATTTATCTAGTTTTAATATTTTAAAATTTTAATAATTTCATAAATTCTTATTTTTCAACTTAAATATTAAATAAGTTATCGATTTTTAATTAAAATCAATTATGCCCCTTAACTCAGGAAAAACATCAATTATGCCCTCGAATTCAGTTAAAATAATCAATTCAGCCCCTCATGCCACGTCATCATCCTACGTGTACTGCTACGTCAGCATCGTTGACCGCCACGTCAGCATTATGGATTGCCACGTTATCACCGTTAACTGCCACGTCAGCACCGTAACGGTCAACGTCGGTCAAAGGGTCAATTTGATCGATTTCATGAACTGGAGGGCCACATTGAGTGCACTTTTCGGCGAGGGGCGGAATTGCATTTTTGGGTCGAACTCAGGGGCAAAAGTACCCCTTTAGCCAAAATTTTACAATAGAAAATGGAGTTATATCCTCCATACTCGTTCTTCTTCTTCAACTCCCCCCAAACTCTCATATTTTTTCAACATTCGCCAAAATCTTCCATTCTTACCTCAAAAGATAAATCACTTAACGTAAATGTGACTACCCTTAACAACAATTCTGAAATTTACACGTGAATACTTGATATGATAAAGATTTCGCCTTTACTCTTGAGCTCCAAGGAAAAAAAAGAATGAAAAGGATGAAGGGAAAAACAAAAGTTACTTCACCACTCTTACAATCTGCAGCAACAATTAAGCCTACCCAATCTTCATCTTCAAAAGTTAGGAAATTTACTCCTTTACCCTTATCATCCTCCAAACCAACGTGGCAACTCAAAGGTTCAAGCCCAACACACAAGAAAAGCCCATATAGGCTCCCAAAGCTTCGGCCCAACACCCAAGCCCACATGCTAGGGTGAAACAACTTGCGAATCTCGAAACCTGGGTCGTTACACGTTTGTCGGTGGAGTCAAATATGTTTGTATTTATCTTTTGTTTGAGTTTTTAACCTTTTTCATTTTATGGTCCTTGTATGATCTAAAGTTGCTAGTTTATTATGTCTTCGGTTATTGGAAAATATTCAAATTATGTGTTTAATTTACGTTTATGATTGTAAACCCTGATTGTAATTTAGATATTTTTTTTATAAAATTAACTCTTTTTATAAAAAATATATATATTTCTTTTTAAAATATGATGTGATGTCCAAACACACCTCTAATAAGATTATCTTTAAGGTAATTTATGACACAAATATAATATAAAAGAAAAATTCTTCAATGAATGATATACATTGATATACACCACCGGTTTTTATTTTTTATTATTATTTTTTAAATAAATATGTGGGACCTATTAATTGTCGTTTTGCTTTTTCTATTTTTGTTATTTCTTATTTATTTAATGTATTTCAATATAAAATTATGACATAAAGATAATTTTATCCCCTAATGTTTATAATTTTTATCATTTTGGTCATTATTTTTTAAGGATAAATTTGGCCCCCTAGCTTATATCATTTTGTCAAATTACTCATTTTTTAACTAACATCTCAATTAAACCGTTAAAAGTTTAAACGGTGATGACATGTCAATATACTTACTTAAAAATATATTTTTCAAGTATTTTTAAAAAAAATAACAAAAATAAGCATAAACAAACAACTAAATCATCACGGAAAATTCAACACCTAAACACAAAGCTAATAAACGAATTCCTAAACTTAATTCAAATTTCTTAAACCCCAATTTAAGTTTTCATACCAATTTGAAACCTATAAATTTTTTGTACTTTGTCAATTTTTAGTATTTTCGTGATTTTTTAAATTTCATAAAAATTTCATTTGATATTATTTTTAAAATTCATTTTCAAATATTAAATACCAAAATCAAAACCTCAAACTATTTGTATTAAATTAAACATTAAGTTTTCAAAACCCTAAACATTAATATTTTATTTTAAATAATTTAAAATTATATGTTGAGTCCTTGAGACTTTTAATCTTTATTAATTAATTTAATGGTGTTCAATTGTGTTCAACGTTAATAGTGTTCAACGGTGTTCTTCGAACGTTGTAGAATTTTTCATTCAATTTTGACGATAAAATCTAATTTGTTTGTATGGTATGTACTGTTGGATTTTAGAATGAATTTACTTTAAAAATTGTAGATTGATTTCATGAATCTTAGCTAGGATTTTAAATTCCAACACCATTTATGATTTACTCCATTTTTTCCAAGTTTATATTTTTGTTTTAATTTTAATTTTCTTTAATAGTTTAAATTAAGCTTAAGGGCTCGTGAAGCCCCTAAACTTTTGGGGGGAAATCAATTAAGCCCTTAAAGAATTTTTACACTTAATGTCACCCTTAAACCCTAAAAATTAATTAATCTGAACCTTTGATTGATGGAATCTGTTGTTGACCATAACAATGATGACATGGCAGTTCACGTTAAAAATAGTGATGACGTGGAAGAAGGCTTATTGATTTTTTTAAAGTTTGAGGGTTTAATTGATCTTTTTATAAAGTTTAAGGGCTTATTTAATCTTTAAGCAAAAATAAAAAATGTTAAAATATTCAGAAATAAATATTAAAATTAATAGAAATAAAAATAATATAAAAAATTAAAAAACATATGACCATTGTAATAAAAAAAGAATAAAATTATGTTCTAACCGAATAAGTTGTGTAAAATCTTAAGTACATTCTAATACATATGATGCAAACCCATATCACAATACAGTTACATACCTTTTATTTGATTAAACCAAGATTCTATGGTGCTTGATCTTACTAAAGAGTTTTTTCCATCCGATTAAACAATAAACTTTATCTTGTTCGATGCATCCAAGCAGTAATATCATAAGAAAATCCAAACTTTTTTATAGTGAGATCACTTGGTCATTTAAGAATTCTTTTTATATTAAAAATGTAACTTTATATTTCTAAAAGTTTATTGATATTTTTAATATATATATTTTAGTATTATAACATTTCTTTATATTTTTAATATTTTATTCAAATAATTTCTTAATTTTATTTTTTCATAAAGATTAAATAAGCCATCAGCCTTTCTAACAAAATCAATTAAGCCCTCAAATTTTCTAACAAAATCAATTAAGCCCCTCTAACCACGTCATCAATCACACGTTAACTGCCACGTCAACACCGTGAACCGCCATGCCAACATCGTAAATCGCCACGTCAGCATTGTAGCGGTCAATGCCGAAAACCATTAGTCAAAGGGTCATATTGGTTAATTTTTTGGATTTAAGGGTGACATTGGGTGCAAAAAAAACATTTAGGGCTTGATTGATTTTCTTTGAAAGTATAGGGGCTTCTCGAGCCCTTAAGCCTTTAAATTAAAATAAAATTTTATTATACTTGTAAGTATGTAACAAGTTAGATTGCATGTCATTTAAAATCTATTATCACATGTATATGTCATATTATCACCTTTAAATTTTTAACGGTCTAACCAACAAGATAGTTAAAGAATGAGTAATTTGAAGAAAAAAAATATAGGTTGAGGGCCAAAATTATCATAAAAAAGAATAAGGGCTAATATGTCAATAATTATAAAAAAAGTTTAAAAGTTGAGGGTTAAATTATAACAAAGTTCAATTTTTTTATAAAAAATAAGAGAAAAAATGTTAACATTTTAAAAAATAATAATAAGAGAAAAAATGGTGGTGATGGAGATGGTGACTAAATTATAACAAAGTTTAAAAGTTGAGGATTGAATTTTTGTTATGACAATTTGAAAAAGACAATTATTGAGCTCGATGATCACCTTCAATCGATGCTTGCCAAGTGGTGGAGAAGTTAAATTTTTTGGTGTTTGAGTTGGTAGCAAAAATTAATAACTAAACACAAGGATTTAGAATGGTTCGACTTTCTGACCCAAAGCCTACATCCACTACCTTGGAACGTCACCAAGGATTTCTCAAATTCACTAAGAATTTCGTCCCCTTTTCTCAATTGAGGAAGAAACTGTTACAACGATTAAGCTATATACCCTTAGCTTAATCCAACACTCTCTTACAAGTGAAATTCAAAGCAAACAAGAAATCCCTCTAATAGGTATGTGTTTGCAACCCTAAGCACTCACCTAAAACCTATACACTTGAGCATACATAAACATTTTAGCTCACAAGTGTTTTGTCTATACAAGAGAATGACAATTGAGCTCTAAAGACAATTTGACATCATAATGTTGTTACAATTGAAGCATTAACCATCTCTTGATGCTTGGAGATCCCTTTTATACTCCTAATTGAGTTTGTAGCTGTTGAGGACCGTTGGGGTTGAATTAGAGCCGTTGGAGCCTTTATTTCCCACCATAAATGTAGTTCTGCAGCTTAGCGTATCGATACGGTCTCGATGAGAAAATAGTCGTTGAGCACTTCCAGCTGGTGCGTATCGATACGCGTAGCAAGCGTATCGGTTCGATCCTGCAATATAAAAGACCGTTGGGAATTTGACCGTTAAGAGTAGTTGGGTGTATCAGTACGCGATACAACCGTATCGGTGCGCGAACTAGTCGTTAGATATTTAAAACAAACCGTATCGATACAGACAAAACGTATCGGTGCAGGTTTTGGCTACTGAAAAATCACTATAGTTAAAACCCTAAAGGGTATCGATACTGTAACATATTCTATCGGTACAGTTACATTAAAAGCTTGATTTTGACTGCTTTAAATGCACTTTAAATTATTCTAAAGCCTTATAAAACCCCTTAAACATATTTTCAAGTTGTTTTGACTAAAAGCATATTTTAAATTCTTTTCAATTTAGTCCAAAACATTTTTCAATTATTATATCAAAACAATTAGTTCTACAATCTCCCCCTTTTTGATATAATAAAACCAACTTAAAAAATTGTTTGGGATTCTCCCCTCGGTATTTTAAAATTTTGAATAAGAGATTTTGAAATTAAAGCTCCTCTTATTCTCTTGAAAAATCAATTTTTCAAACCATTTCTCCCCTTTTTTGTTATATCAAAAAGAATTTAAAATACATTAAGCTCAAAATAACATAGGAGGTTTAAAAATTTTGACACAATTAAAAAAAATTGTTTTAAAATTGGCTCCCCCTTACTCAAAGCACCAAATATTGTTAGTCCAACATATATGATTAAACTAGTTGAATTTAAAGAAATAAAACTAAACAAAAATAAATTCACTAATTTTACAACACTTGAATCCAAGGGAGGATGTGAGGCCTTCCTTCTTCAAGTACTCTCTTTGTGTGCATGAAGCTCCCCCTCAAATTTGGACTTATTGATCACTCTCCATCACACCTAACAAAAGACAATCAAGTAATTTTTGGTATCCAAATTGCTTTGGATCCATAGACATTAGTGGCACAAAATTTAGTCCCTTAGGAATCCATTTTACAATTTCATCTTTTTTTATGTGAAGTTATTAGTTCTTTTGGAACCCAAACACTTCTAAAACATTTTTCATTTTCAAATCTAGGGGCACTAGATTGTCTAATATAAAAGTTTGATTTTCAAAACTATTTTTCTTTTCAAGTTCTTTGGAAATCAAAGCTTTTTCTTTCTTAAGATCATCCAAGGCATTTTGATGATCTTTTTCAATCTTTTGAAGCAAAATTTTGTAAATCAAGAACTTTTTGTTCAAAATATTTTAATTTTGCCTCAAAATCCAAATTGGTTTTAGAAAGAATTTCATTTTCTTTTTTCAAATTTGAGATTAATTTCTTGTTTTTGAAAATGATATCTTGAATCCAAATACCAATTCATCATAGGCATCTTGCAACTCATCAAAAGTATATGAATTTGAACTAGATGAGTTAGAAGTTACCTCTCCCTCATTGAGGGCCATGAAGCATAGGTGGGCTACCTCATCATCAGTGGAGTCTTCATCACTCTATATCGTCACGTATGCTTTCTTTGAAGATGATCCCTTTTTGTTGGACTTGTGGGAATCCTTCATCTTCTTCTTCGATTCATGCTTGGATTTAGCTATCTCACTCTTCATGAATCGAGCAAACTTTTCAAAGAGATAGGTCATCTCTTCTTCTTCACTTTCCTTCTCACTTGAATTTACATGCGGACATGTGGAGGAGTTGAGAGCAATGACACTCGCGTTGATGCCTAGCACTATGATTTTCTTCTTCCTCATCTTCTTTATCTTTTCCTTCTTTTTCTCCTCTTCTTTTTCTTTCTTTATTATTTCATGACTGAGAAGGGACCCTATGAGTTCATCTAGATTCAAGGTCTTAATATTTTTGGCTTCGATGATGGTGGTCTTCTTTGAGTCCCATGAAGAAGAGAATAGATAAGCTTTCAGACAAGCTTATCTTCCGAAATGATTAATCCATAGCCTTTGAGCTCATTTGTGATGGTGGGGAATCTATCGAACATCTTCGAGATGTCTTTATCCGGTTCCGTCTTGAAGTTCTCATACTTGAGGTTGAGAAGACCAATCTTGGTCTCATTTAATTTGTTTTTTCCCTTGTATTTAACTTCAAGTTTGTCCCATACTTTCTTGACATTTTCGCAAAAGGACATCTTCTCATAAATGTTGAGGCTAAATGCACAAAGATGGTGCGCAAAACCTTGCGATTTAGCTTCATCTTCTTGCGATCATCCGCACTTCATTCCGCCTTACTTCGTTGTGGCACATAAGGACCCTCTTTAAGAATATCCCAAAGCTTGTAGTCTTTGGATTTGATGAAAAACTTCATTCTAATCTTCCAATGAGCGTAGTTGGTCCCGTCAAAGAAAAGTGGTTTGTTGATGGATTGTGCCATTTGACTGGTTGATTGAATTGTTATATCGAGCTTCTTGGATCACCTCAATAAGATGTTAATCTCCTTTGATTGAGCCTCGCTTTGATACCAGTTGTTGAGCTCAATGATCACCTTCAACTGATGCTTGCCAAGTGGTAGAAAAGTTGAATTTTTGGGTGTTTGAGTTGGTGGAAAAAATTAAGAATTAAACACAAGGATTTAGAGTGGTTCGACTTTCTAACACAAAGCCTACATCCACTACCTTGGAACGTCACCAAGAATTTTCCAAATTCACTAAAAATTTTGTCCCCTTTTCTTGGATGAGGAGGAAACCGTTACAACGATTAAACTATCTACTCTTAGCTTTCGACTTTCTAACACAAAGCCTACATCCACTACCTTGGAACGTCACCAAGAATTTTCCAAATTCACTTAAAATTTCGTCCCCTTTTCTTGGATGAGGAGGAAACTGTTACAACGATTAAACTATCTACTCTTAGCTTAATCCACACTCTCTTACAAGTGAAATTCAAAGCAAACAAGAAATCCCTCTAAATGTATGTGTTTGCAATTCTAAGCACTCACCCAAAACCTATACACTTGAGCATACATAAACATTTTAGCTCACAAGTGTTTTGTCTATACAAGAGAATGGCAATTAAGCTCTAAAGACTATTTGACATCATAATATTGTTACAATTGAAGCATTAACCATCTCTTGATGCTTGGAGGTCCCTTTTATACTCTTAATTGAGTTTGTAGTCGTTGAGGACCGTTGGGGTTGAATTAGAGCCATTGGAGCCTTTATTTCCCACCATAAATGCAGTTCTGCAGCTTAGCGTATCAATACTCTTCAAATCGTATCGATACAGTCCCGATAAGGAAATAGTTGTTGAGCACTTCCAGCTGGTGCGTATCGATGTGCGTAGCAAGCGTATCAGTACGGTCCTACAATTTAAAAGATTGTTGGGAATTTGACCGTTGGGGTAATTAGGCATATCGGTACGCGATACAACCGTATCGGTACGCGAACTAGCCGTTAGATATTTAAAACAAACAATATTGATACGGACAAAGTGTATCATGCGGGTTTTGGCTACTGAAAAATCACTGTAGTTAAAACCCTAAAGGGTATCGATACTGTAACATATTGTATCGGTATAGTTACATTAAAAGCTTAGTTTTGACTGATTTAAATGCACTTTAAATTATTCCAAAGCCTTATAAAAATTCTTAAACATATTTTCAAGTCGTTTTGACTAAAAGCATGTTTTAAATTCTTTTCAATTTTGTCCAAAACATTTTTCAATTATTATATCAAAACAATTAGTTCTACAACAATTTTAATATTATTTTTAAATTAGGATTAAATCTTATGGTCCTAAAAATTTATGTAAGAAATTTTATTTAAAATTAGAAAAAATAATAAGAGAAAAAATAATAGTGTACATCAATATATTGCATTAATAGTGTATATCAATGTATGACATTCATTGTAGACTCATCCATATAAAAATAACATTGTAACAAAAAACTCACCCTAATATGATACGGATAATAAAATAAATGAATGGCTTAAGGGTTCAATAAGCCCGTAAAATTTTGCAAATAAATCAATTAAGCCCCTAGAATATTTTCGCACTCAATTAAGCCCTCAAACTCAATAAAAAAATTAATTTGGCCCTTTGACCAATGTCGACCGTTAACTTTAATGGTATTTTCTGAGAAAAAAATATGACAAATGTCGCAACATAATAGTGACACTTGTCATTTCTAGGATTTTTAAATTTTAAAAAATATTTTAAAAACAGAATAAATTCTAAAAAAATAAAAAATTCTGAAAATCATTTTAAAATTGTAATAAAATATTTTTTAAATTTCGAAATTTATATAAATAATAATTTTAAAAAGATTTAAGTATTTTAAAAAAGTAAAGATATTAAAAATTATTTTTATAAAATTATAAAAATAATTTAAAACATTTTAAAAAACATTATAAATTCTAATTTTGTTTCAAAAATTCTGGAAAATTCTAAAAAATATTTTTAAAATATAAAAATATTTTAATTTCGTAATTGTAAAATAATAATTTTTAATATCTTTAATTTTTTAAATACTTTAATCTTTTAAAAATTATTGTTTATTATTTATAAAAATTTTGAAATTAAATTGTTTTTTAAAAAAATTCAAATATTTTTTAGAATTTTTTATTTATTAAAATTTATTCTGTTTTTAAATATTTTTTAACATTTAAAAATCCTATAAAAGACAAATGTCACTATCATGTTGTGACATGTGTCATAAATTAAAAAAATATTAAAGTTAACGGTCAACATTTGTCAAAGGGCCAAATTAATTTTTTTTCTTGAGTTTGAGGACATAATTGAGTGCAAAAATAATTAAGGGTTTAATTGATTTTTTTACAAAAATTTAAGGACTTATTGAACCACTAAGCCTACATAAATATGATTATATAAATACCTCGAAATTTATATAAAACAATTATACGATAATTTGTGTAAAAGCGTATGAAACTTTTAAATTTTACAACGTATCAACACATTCTTTTGTTTTTTAGAATCGTAAGGAGGAGAAATTATATCATGGGTGATTCTCACCACGTCATCCATGGGACCAACCACTAAAAACCACCCACTTCATCATTTTTTTTCTATGTCATTAATTTAATAATAGAATAACTTCCAAAAAACCGTTTTTAAAATGACATGGAAAAAGTTTAGTGAAGATTCATTGGTTGGAAAAAAATGACATGGAAAAATCATGGTGAAGTGGGTGGTTTCCATTGGTTGGTCCCATGAATGACGTGGTGGGAATTACCCATAATATAATTTTTCCGTAATGAGACATAGGCAAAGAAATCATCCGCATTTTTGTGTGTATATTTTTATTCCCATATTAAAAATAGGGTAAACTACATAAATGACCACCATACTATTAGTAAAGTCGCGATTTGACCACCTTATTTTTTTTCTAAGCAATTAAACCACTAAATTATTTAATTTGTTGCAATGTGACCACCAGCCGTTAAAAACTAACGGAAGGAGTGACGTGACAGTTAATAAAATCGGTATAATTACACATTTAGTCCCCGCTATTTGTACATTTTATCAATTTGGTTCTATTTTTAATAAATAAAATAATTTTATTATTTAATTAAACTACGACACGTGTCGATGTATTATTGGAGGAGCAAAATTAAAGAAAGCAACACAATGCTTCCAATTGGAATCGAACCCAGGTTGTTTGGGTTGTAAGTGAAGGCGACTACCACTAGGCCAAACCTAGCTTTGTGATGCATTTTACAAAATCCAGTATATATCTTATTTTGTTACTCATGCTATGGAAAAAAACAAGAAACATATTACCTCTGGCAGGATTCGAACCCAAATTTATTGGGTTTAAAAGCATGTTTACCACTAAACTAATGTTGTTCTTAAGATATAATGTACAAAATTTATTTTATTCCAAAAGAAATCGATATAACCCACCGCCGTCGCCGTCGCGCATCCGGATATGGCCAACACCATAATCACCTGCAAACGCAATGCACATGTTTTCAATATCCCTTCAAATTAACCACTCATCATTTCAACAACAAACCAGACATTTTACTTACCATGTCATGCAAGAACAGAAAGAAGAAGTTCTTGGTACTCGATCCTGATCTTGAACGTCTCAAATGGTAAACAAAGATCAGTGAAAGTAGAGAAGATGCACTTACTATAGCATCTGACACAAATAAAAATCTGCAAAAAAACACCAGAAAATGGTTTAGATTTAGCCATTAAAATAAACATATATGAAAGCCCAGGAACTGTTAAACCTAAACCATCGATTACCTCGTAGAAGATGAGTTGCTATAGTGAGCTTTAATGGTGAAACTAAATAGAACAATGGTCTGGGAGCTTGTTGCCATTACACAGATTGCAGCCAATGTGAAAACAGTAGCAAAAAACCTGATCAGGGATTGAGCCATAAAGAAACCTCATTTGGCGGTGTTCGAAACTGCAACGCCAAGTGATTTGGCTTGAACCATACTCGAAGCTTTTTCTCCAGGTGCCATTTACAGACACTTTCCAAGAAACAAGACTTTATTCATTCTTGTCACACTTTTAACTTAGTTTCCTGTGTTCGAATACTGATAGAGGTAATATGTTTTCTTGTTTTTTTCCCTGGCATGAGTAACAAAATAAGATATATACTATATTTTGTAAAAACACCAAAAAGCTAGCTTTGGCCTAGTGGTAGGCGCCCCTCATTCACAACCTAATCAACCTGGGTTCGAATCCAATTGGAAGCATTGTGCTACTTTCTTTAATTTTGCTCCTCCAATCAAGGTGACACGTGTCACCACTTGATTGGAGGAGCAAAATAAAAATTATTAAATTAAAAATATATAAATAAAATCCTCCAATAATACATCGACACGTGTCGTAGCTTAATTAAATAATAAAATTATTTTATTTATTAAAAATAGAACCAAATTGATAAAATGTACAAATAGCGGGGACCAAATGTGTAATTATACCGATTTTATTAACTGCCATGTCACTCCTTCCGTTAGTTTTTAACGGCTGGTGGTCACATTGCAACCAATTAAATAATTTGGTGGTTTAATTGCTTAGAAAAAAAGTAAGGTGGTCAAATCACGACTTTACTAATAGTATGGTGGTCATTTATGTAGTTTACCCTTAAAAATATTAGATTTAGAGTTTAGGGTTAAGGTTTAAGATTAATGTTTAGGGAGTTAAGAGTAGGGTGTATTTTTATGGTTTAAGATTTAGAATTTAAGATCATGACTTATAATTTATTTTTTAGTGTTATGACATATAAAGGTACTGAAAAATGACATAATTTTTTTTATTAATATAATAATTAAAAAATTATATTTTTATGTACAGTTCGTGTAAAAAAATTTACACAACCCTCCTATAAAATCTAAAACTTAAAACTCTAACACTTTAATTTCTAAACTCTGAACTCTAACCTTAAACCTTAAGTTTCAAACCATACAACATAAAGTCCAAAACTTTGAACCCTAAACTAAATTATAATCCTTAAAATTAACAAACACGTGTAGACTTTAGTTTACACATGATCAAGAATTGGGCTATATAGGGGTGGGCAATTGTCCCCACCCCAAGATTTTTTTTCTTCACTTTTGTTCGCATATACAAATTTTTCCATACATTTATGTTTTGCCCCTAACACCAAGTCCTAGCTTCGTCCCTGTATAGATGTATATCAAAAGTTTCCTTTAAAAAAAAAAACATAAAACTCGTATATATTTTAGGGTAAACTACCAAGGTGACCACCCAACTATTGAGTCTGACCTGTTTTGACCACCGAATTTTAAAAATTTAAAATTCGATCACTCAACTATTTAATTGGATCTATTTTGACAACCGGCCGTTAAAATCTAACGGAGGGATGACGTGGCTGTCAATGAAAATTTATATGATTACATATTTAACCCATGTTAGTTATCTATTCTACAAATTTGATTTTAATTTTAATTTAAATAAATAAGATACACAATTTCATATATGTTTTAGTTTGTTGTTATTGACTTAGAAAAAAAAACATCAGCTGGGATAAGATCCCCCACCGCAGAAGTAGAGAAAGAAGGTAAAACCAAACAAATTTGATCTAGAGTACAAAATCCTTCTGTATCTCTTTGTAACAAGAGGGGAAAATGAACACGGAACATGAGAACTAAATACCACGTTAAATAAGGTTCAACGTAGTAAGCAAATATAATTTTCTTTTCAAAGAATTCAACACTATCTGTGAAAAGAGTAACAAGTTAATAACCAGATAAAGCATAATTTTCTTTGAATCATAACCGCTTTCAAAAGCACCAACTTTACAGTGAATCTGAACAAAATTTATGCTCCCCAAACGATAAATCAAACTTCAAAACTGTTCTAGTAATCCCTTTCGGAAGATAATTCAATTCAGCAAATTAAAGGTTTTCCTACTTTTCTCTATTTCCCGATTCTAAAGTGGCCTAATAGTAAGGACCATTCGGCATTTAGAACAAATTAATTTTCATTAATACTAGCTCATCCCTTTGTGTCCTGGTGACAAAGGTAGATGTTCATCATCCCTTAGAACCTGAGTTCGAGCACTAATAATGTATGTTGTGTGTGCCGTCTTTGAAAAGACTAAAAAAATTAAACAGATATCTTACCCTTACATTACATCAGCATGTTCAAAAAGAAATAAAAAAAAATAAGAGCTCCAGTTTAACCCTAGAAAGCCGAAAAATAACTTGACAATTAAAGACAATAACAGAGAATTCCAAAAAAGTTTCATTTTACAGTAATCCCGGTAGTTAAAAAAAGGTCGCAAAGGACATGGGTTCAATTTTCATTCAAGCTAAATGTTCTCTTTGTTTTATTTGAATAATTAATTTATTTAATTAAATTAAAATTAAGATTAAATTGATAGAATAGGTAATTAACAAAGACCAAATGTATAGTTATTTAAATTTTTATTAACAGTCACGTCATCTCTCCGTTAAATTTTAACGGTCGGTGGTTAAAATAGGTCTAATTAAATAATTGAATGATCGAATTTTAAATTTTTATAGTTCGATGGTCAAAACAGATAAGACTCAATAATTAAGTGTTCATCAATAAGTTTACCCTATATTTTAACCTAATGTCAATCGGAATCGTTTGGGGAAGTGAAGTGGTCAGTCACATCATGTGGTGTACAAGGGAAACGACAAACTCTGGTAGGGAGACACACATGTGCTTCAGTGCTTCTACCTCTACCATCCAATTTTTCCCATTATTAATAAACATATAATAATCCTCAATTTAGTTGAATTTCAGTTTATAAACAATAAATATAAAAAACAAATTTTACATTTGGTTAAAAATTATAGGATAAATCATAATTTATCTTTAAATTATGATAAAAGATTACATATTTTGACACGGGCGGACACAAAACTTTATGTAAAGGGAAATCTATAAAATTCTAAGGGCGAATTTTTAAAATTTTGGAGATGAAAATAGATTTTTAATAGAAAATACATATAAAATTTCTAAATAATTTCTCAATCATATAAGAATTTAAAAGTTTAGAAGGATGGCCACAGCTTCCAGCCCCCGGTCCATCCCTGTATTTTACAAATGATAAATATTTTTGTGTTAATATATTTTTGACAAGCGTTATAAATTGTGTGTCGATAAGATATATTGGTATTAACATTAATTATTTTAAGTTTTGTTAACCACTGTTGATCGTATATCATAACTTAATATTTATCAAGTTCATAAAGAGGCGAAGAACATCAATCACACATAAAAAAACCTTAAAATATAAAAACAATAACAATACACATCCTAACATACATATCATTTAAAAAAAGTATAACGACCGCGTGACAATATACATAAAATATATTTCCTCGCCAAGTGCGGCACTGTAACACTCAAAGTATTTGAGTAAAAAAAAGTAGAAGAAAAGAAATGTTTGAAAAGAGGTGCTACCAAGGGGTTTCAAACCCGTGCCCCTTGGCCTTGTGAGACAAAGGCTTAACCATTAGAGCTACATGTATTTCTGGTTTCATCTTATTCGATTTAAATTTTATATTATATTATTTGTGATGTTTATACCCAAATAATTTATGCTTGATCTGACTCCCCAGCTACCACTAAAAAAAATGCATGTTCGAATTTTGAAAGAACCTAGAAGGTTCCAAACCCCCACTCACCGTTGCCGATCTCGGCCACCGGCCGTCCGTGGGGTGCACTGCTGCCACCATTGTGCTCGCCGGTGCATTTCGACCACGGCCATGGCAGCCACTCGCGATATTTCGTTGCCGTTCACCGTGGAGGTCGTGTAGAAGCTACGGAAAACTCTCCCGCAAACCTCACTGTTTTTCCTCCGTTTTTGGTCGTTCTCGTCGTCGTCTGAGCGCGTCGTCGGTGCAGACGTGATCGGCGGATATAGATCCACAAAAGCCCTCTGTTTGAACATCGTTCCGGCATCAGCAAGGGCCTCACCGAAGCCGCATGCTTTCTGGCCATTCTGTTTCAGTTGGGGTAAGATCCGGCGAGCTTCCGGTTAGTTCTTTTTGTCGTTTTTGATGGAATGAAACTCAGGATTAACGAGCTTCATTTTCCATGTTGAAAATGGCTTTTTTTGATCGTCGACGAGGGTTACGGTGACCGTCCGACGACCCTGGAAATTTTGGGTAAGAACCGGTCTGAACCGTCCGGCCCAAGCAGTCCGACCAGACCTGTAACCGACCCGAGTCCAACCCGCTTCTGACCCGGCTGAGTCAACTCGTTCGAGTTGACTCAGTGAGTTGACTCGTCTGAGTTGACTCAGTGAGTTGACTCGTCTGACCTTGACCGTTGACCATGTCTGATGACGTCATGCTGACATCAGCGTTGAATTAACTGCTGACATCAGTGTTGACTTCGACCAAAAAGTCAAATTTTTCCGAAAACTTCTATTCTATGTTTTTCAACGTCCTGAGTCCGTTTCTGAAGCCTGTTTTGCAAAATTCTAACCCGAAGACCTCCGAATCTGACCTTGAACCCAAAAGTGTTTATGTGTTTAATCTTATTAAGGGCTCTGTGAATAAGGACTAAAACGTTAATTTGTGTAATTGAAGGTACCCCTATACCTTGGTGTTCGAGATGTCGTGGGACGTCCATTTTGGGATTCGAGTACGGTCGAATAAAGTTTCATGAGTCGGCCGATGTAGCTCGGAGCTAAGGTAATACATTACTACCTCTTGTATGCTTTATGAACATGTTGATATTCGGTTAACGCATGTATGCTTGTGATGAAGTGTATCTGTGAACTCTGCTTAAGCCGAATTCGATACGAAAAATAAGTATAAGAATTAGTAAGATCAAAGTATTCAGATAAGAATATTAATAGACCGGGAGTATCGAAAGTGCTAATAGTAATAAATAATATAGTTAAATCTGAAACTCTATCAATGATGTCTAAGAATCAATGTTCAGAATGCGGAGTATGAGATGTTGGATATGAAATTATGAAAATACCCTTAGAGCATAAGTATGACTAAACTACCCATCTGATAAAGGAAATGACCTAAAATCTGCATTTGACCTAATTATGCAATTTACACTACCCAATATGTATGTTTTAATGTAAAGACTTCGGCATCATTATGCAATACGTGTGATACAAACTTGGATAATCCCTCAAACTCTGTATAACACATGAATGAGAATTTTCTGGAAATATTGTTGAAATCCTAAGTTGATCCTTATGACAGTAATACGTGAATTAGATGAGAATGATCGTAATGACCAAAAAGACGGTAATGTCCTCGAGCACCGAAATGTCTGATTAATTTGAATGACGACATACCCTCAAGTTCTGTAATGATTGAATCGTCTGTAAAGGGCCAGAGAGTTAGGACGCCTTAATCTCGTTTGAGTACGTGAATAATGGGGGTACCAAATGGTAATTCAGAAAGAAATGGTAGATTTATCTCAGTCTAAAATAACCGAAATACCCTCATGAGTTAATCGGTAACTATGTATTTGACGAAATTCTGGATTTGTTAATAAAACTAAAATAACAAAAAGGCCATGATAGCCTAAATAATCGGAACATCACTGAAAATATCTGATAACTTAAAAGACTTTAATTTAGAAATTCTTGAGTGTCCGGTTAGAAAATTAATGAGCAAATAGGATACCCGAGTTTTGTGAACCATTGCTCTCAATGTTGGTATAATTACGAGAATGTCTATAAACGTCGAAGTGAACAAAATGCTCTTGTATGCTTAAAAGACTAAAGTACCCGTAATATATCTGAACTTTCTAAGATCTTGATGTATCACCTCCTGAATATCTGGGTTAAACCGTTAGTATGCACCTTTTTTTAATAGGGGCCACGTTTCAAAAATCCGTTCAAGTTGTCAAGAGTTCAATATGTTACATTCCGTAAATGACAAGTATCTCCAAGAAATGATCTGTCCCACCTAGCGTGTTCCATGTGTGATATATTTTATTGAATGGATTTTATAATTATTTAATCATGAATAATATTATGTTGATGAACATTTCAATTGTTATTGAGATTGCATCACTATGTTAGAAAATGAGATAAAATGATGAACTTGATATATGATGACATTCTCTGTCTACCTGATATATGTCTGCTCAATCTGTATACTTGGTATGTGATCGTTTGATCTGTGATGATATTGTCTGACTGTTTGATGAAATTGTTAGCATGATATGTTATTTTGACCTATGATGGGATAATCTGTTTGCATGATGAATGCTGAAAATGTATGTTCTGCTCAATAGTATGCCCATTTATCTGTCAAAAGCATGAACTTCTGTTTCTGATATTCTGAATAGAATATGTCTGTTACATGTATTATGTTACTCATGTCTGGAATCTGAACACCGATTACTGTCTGGGGTATACTGTTGGGTTATGTTATGAAGTGTCTGCAGGTACAGCCCTGATCCAGCTGATAAACCCTTCTCTTAAGCTCCTATGCCCACGGGCCTAGGGTAAGTCTTTCTGGACCTAAGGCATTCCCTTAGGTAGGCTCCTACGCCTCAGGCATAGGGTAAGACCTTCTGTATGTAGTTCTAGGGGGACTGTATATTGGTGTAAGGTTGGAGGGTAGTTCTTGTAAACTTTTATATGAACATTGAACATTTGCATTTAATCTGTTATGTGCTCAAATGATATGATGTTAAGTACTTATGTATGTTTGACTTGCAACTTATTAAAACACTAGGCTTCTTGATTTAACTTCATCAATCTGCTACCATGTTGATTCTCTGAACAATAAGCTATCTCATAATGCTCAGTAGCTTAGAAAGAATAAACCTTGTTGTCCTCAAGAATAGTGTTTCACTAAAATAGCGAATCATAAATGGAAATAACTACTGCCTAGAACATCATAAGAATGTTATGCTTCGCCATATATCTGCATGTGCTTATAGCATCTTCTGGTAGTTTTGTATTACTGAGCTTTCCCCAAGCTCATGTTGTTTTTACCATCTCAGGGTAAAAGATCAGACAGGTTGCACCTATCAACATCGGTATGGGAGTTCCTTCGGCTTGGCATGGAGTATGGTATCTGAGTAACTAGGTGGCATGTGTGTTGTGTTTTGTATTCGGTTAAATGAGTCTGAAACTTTTTCGCAACTTGTATTATAATTGTTTTATCGTTTTGAATGATTTCTAAAATTTTATTTTAAATCAGAAGTTTGATTTAGGATCTTTAAGGTTTAATGATATGATTATTTGAAATTTGTCATGGGTCGCTCCGATGACCCTATTGTAACTTCCTAGGATCCGTATTAATGCATAGGCGGGTCTAGGGTGTTACAGGCACACTCCAAGCTTTTATATATTATATGTGTGTTTAAATGATATTGGTAATTAACCATATTCCAATTAAAATTAAGGACAAGTAAAATAATTAGAAGTTGGAAAGTTAATATATTCACGTGGGAACATTTTGACCTTTAAGTGCCCTCATTTACTATATCTTTCTACGTTTACTTTCTGACCATTCTTCCTTTTTTTTTTCTATTTTTAAAATATTTTAACATTTTTAATTAAAACTAATTTGTCACGTGCGAGTGATTTGTTAAAAAACATACCTTAGTTAAATGAGTAATATTAAAAAAAATTAAAATTAGAGTTTTTAAATATTACGTGATAGCTGCTCATCCCCTTGTGTCGTGATGGCAAAAGTAGATGTTTATTATTTCTTAGGATCCGGGTTCGAGCACCAATAATGCATGTTGTATATATCGTCTTTGAAAAGACTAAAAAAGTTGAACAGATGTTACTCTTGCATCACACCAGCATATTCAAAAATAATAATAAAATATAGATCCCTTTTACTTTCGAAATACTAAAACTCATTTTATACAAAATACGCTCATTTTAAAAGTTATAAATACGCGAGTTATATTAGCTAAGAATTTTGCAGGAAAAAAGATTTTTAAGTTGATCTATAATGTTATTTAATTCAATGACACTAAACTTGAAAAAAAACTACATGCATGAGTATATATATATATATATATATATATATATATATATATATGAGTTATGATTCACTCATAAAGTGTAAAAATTTATAAGTTTTATAATTTTTTGGATTGTGAAAATGGATGACTGAGATTAACTCAATACTTTTTCCCCAAGTGATATTACTGTTAATCTCAGTCATTCGTTTCACTCATCCAACGATCCAAAAAATATGTAAAACTTAGAGAGTTTTACACTGTGTAACTGAATCCTATCCTCATATATATATATATTTTCATTTTCTTAGACCATTCATTATACTCCTTAATTAAAATGGATTGATTTTTATTAAGTGTTTACTTAAATAAAAATACATATTATCAATTTATTTTGAAATTAGATAAAAGAATCTAAGGTGGTGTTTGTTAAACTGGGAAAAATGTAGTGTTGAAAATTAAATAATAAGAAAATAAGTGTTATAATTAATAAAATATTTTTATTGATATTTTGATTAAAAAATAACATTTGATTTATTTAGATTGTTTGATAAATTTTAATTTTAAAAGATAAGTGCAATGTACCTTGATATTGGTCAGACTCGTATTTTTAATTTAGAAAACATTCACCATATTTTTTTTGTATAACTACAGTATTCAATCAATTTGTTGATTAACTCAAATCAAATATTGCAGAAACTTATTATAAGATCAACGCTCTAAGTCCAATTTATTTCATATACGATATTTAATTTTAAAATTTTGACCTTAACGCCTCATCCAACCAAACCAATTTATATATACTAAATATTTACTATGTTTAAGCAAAAGAAGAAAAAAAACGCGCGTAAATACCAAAGATTAAATTAAATATTAGTAGTTGAATCAGCCCGCTCCGGTCCAATCAGATGCCCTGGCATGCTGCTACCTTATCAACTATCAATTAAAAGGTTTAATTCTAGTTTTAATCCCTATATTATAGTAAAGTTTAAAATTTGATATTTTCCTTTTATTTGTCGTAATTTTGTTTTTTTATGATGTTATTAATAAGTCCATATTAATAATATTTATATATATTTTTATCTTAAAGACATGACTGAAAAAAAATCCTCCTCGGGACGGTTATATTAGCAAAAGTCATTAGAATCTTTTATTATATATGTATGGGAAGAATATGTGTTTGTTATCAATAGACTAGAAAAGAATACCTGAAAAAAATAGTTATTCATCAAAATTTCTTTTAATAAATGACCATAATTAAATGAAGATATATAACTCCGAGACGTTGAACAAAAATTAGTATATTTATCTCAAGCTTCAAAGAGACTTATTCAAGAGTCAAGACTTACTCAAACTATTACTCAATAAATAGTGTTAGAGTTTGTTATAAGTAGTTGTATAATCTTGATGAGTTGGCAAGAATTGAGAGTTAGTTATTTAAGTTACAAAGTACTATATAAATGAGTGACATGTTCTGTAAATAAACACTTTTGTATTTTCAGTTTCGATTTAATAAAAGAAAACTTTGTTTCGTATTCTCTCACTTGATTCCCAAATTCCCCAAATCACCAAGTTCAGTAAACCCTAGAATTTCTACATGGTATCAGTTGAATCCTCTTCGGCCGACGGTTCTTCCGCCGACGGTCACTTCTTCCGCACCGATAACCCATCCAGTGAATACTATATTCACCCCAACGAAAACCCTGCCCTTGTGCTTACTTCTGTTTTGCTCGACGGAGGAAATTACCACAGCTGGGCTCGGTCTATGCGTATGTCGCTCATCTCCAAGAATAAGTGGAGTTTTGTTGATGGCTCGATTCAAGAACCTGTTCAAGATTCAGGCAAATACGAAGCTTGGGTCAAGTGCAACAATTTGGTGTTGTCATGGTTGCAGCGTGCTTTGATTCCTGAGATAGCCCAAAGCGTGTTGTGGTTCGATACAGCCTACGACCTCTGGAAAGACCTTTTCGATAGATTCAATCAGGGAGATCTGGTGAGAGTTTCCGATTTGCTTCAAGAATTCTATTTTTTACAACAAGGTAACAATTCTGTAACTTCTTATTACACACAGCTTAAGGTCGTTTGGGATGAGATTTGTAACTTTAGGCCCCTTAAGACATGTGATTGTGATGCTGTTAAGTACAGAAATCAGGAATTTTTGCTTCGATTTCTTCGTGGGTTAAATGATTCTTTTTCAATTCCTAAGTCTCAGTGCCTTATGATAAAACCTTTTCCGAAAATTAGTGATGTTTTTGCCCTAGTTCTTCAGCATGAGCGTTCTTTAGGATCTGTGCCTAATCTTGAGTCTAATGTGCTATTAGCTGAAAGGCATTCTGAGAAAATGGCTGAGTCTAAATCTGATTATAGGGTTGCTAATAAGAAATTTGTTAGTGCTGGTTCTTCTAAAAGGCCTCTATGTACCTTCTGTGGTTTATATGGACACACAGTTGAAAAATGCTATCGGAAAAATGGTTTCCCACCTGGATATAAGTCTCGAAGTCAATCTAGTAGGATTAACCATATAGGAAATTCTGTGGATGATGAGTCTGTTAAGCATAATATGGATGATGGTTCTCCTATCATTTTCTCTAAGCAACAGTATGAGAATCTTATGAACATGTTGCAAGATAGATCTATGTCCACTTCAAATCCTCCTGTTCAGAGTTCATCTCTCATTGATTCGAAGATCAATGCTCTTTCTTCTGCTTTTGACATTTCTTCTGGTGAGGCAGGTATTAATCAAGTTTGTTGTTCTTCCACTTCTATTAGTTCTTCCTGGATCTTAGATTCATGAGCTACAGATCATATTTGTAACAATCTTGAAATCTTTGATTCTTTTGTTTCTGTTAATAATAGGTTTATAAAATTACCTAATAATTCTGTTGTTAGAGTTACTCATATAGGCAAAGTCAAAATTAATGATCTTTTAACATTAAATAATGTGTTTTTCATTTCTGGTTTTGCATTTAATATCATATCTGTTTCTCAACTAACTAAATCTTCTTTTTTTTGTTCTTTTTCTTCTGATTTTTGTTCCATACAGGATACAATAAC
The DNA here is from genome assembly GCA_958450335.1 of Hibiscus tridactylites. NCBI lineage: Eukaryota > Viridiplantae > Streptophyta > Magnoliopsida > Malvales > Malvaceae > Hibiscus > Hibiscus tridactylites. The sequence goes on from OY288268.1 coordinate 88,832,842, forward strand.
ATGGAAGATGATTGGTATAGCTAGGAACATTAGTGGATTGTATCAGCTTGATGCTATTGCTTCAAGTAACTATGTTTCTAATTCTGTTTCTATTTCTTCTGAAGTTTCCAATTATGTTTGCATGTCTGCTGTTGAAAGTTTTAATCTTTGGCATTTAAGATTAGGACATCCCTCTGTAAAAAGGATGAAATTCTTTGACATAAATAAAGATATTTCTTTTCCTGCTAATTTCATTTGTGAAACATGTCATCTTGCTAAACAGAAACGCCTACCATTTCCTATTAGCATGTCTTCTTCTGATTCTGTTTTTGATCTGTTGCATGCTGATGTATGGGGTCCTTTCCCTGTTCAAAGTCTTTATGGCCATACTTACTTTTTGACTTTAGTAGATGACAAAAGTAGGTTTGTTTGGGTTTTTCCTTTAAAGTTTAAATCTGAAGTCAAAAATGTGATTATTGATTTTTTTTTTTAATTTTGTTGAAACACAGTTTTCAAAATATATAAAGTGTTTAAGGTCTGACAATGCTAAAGAATTTGAACTAAATGATTTTTTCAAAGCAAAAGGGGTTGTTCATCAGCAATCTTGTGTTTATACTCCTCAGCAGAACTGTAACACCCGGGTTTAGGGGCTAGGTAAAAATAATATTTTAATATTATCTCGAGTCCGGTTTTATGGTTAAAAAATAATGTTCGGGTTTTAATTCCAAAATAAATGGCAATGAGCAAATTTTGATTTGAGCCTAAATGGCCATGGAGCCCCTCCCTTGTGAATAGCCCAATTCATTAAGGGCAAAGTGGTCTTTAGCCCCCCAATTTTAAACAAACAAAAATAAACACTTTTGCTCATCTTCTTCTCTCCACCTCCATCTCTTTCCAACGAAAAAACCCATCTCCCACCATGAGCTACTATTCCATTCCATAGCTCACTTGTTTTTGAAGCTTTCTCAAAGGTATGAACGTTTTTGACTTGCTCTCACCTTCCCCTCCTTGGAAGTACCACTATTTTTCATTTTTAGCCATGTTTTGAAATAGAAGCTTTTTAAGAGTTTGATTTAAAAATGGTGCCTTTATTGTTTTTGACTAAATGTTTTAAGTGATTAATGATAGACATGTTGTTTAGGAAGCATGAGGTCCATTTGGTATGATTTTTAATGAGTTTTGTTAAGTTTCCCGGATTTGGGTTTTGGGGAGGTTTTTGAAAGGTTTTAAGTTGAGTTTTGGGGGTGTTTTATGTGAATATGAGAGGGCTGATGGATAGGCTACATGTAAGGGAAGTTTTGGAGACTTTAGGGAGTAATTTGAGGGTTGAAATCAATGGAATTAAGGGGTGCTTAAAGGCTGCTCGGAAATTGAAATTTTGGGCTTGTTTTCAATGTGAAAATTGAAGTCTTGTGCTTGGTATGTAATCCGGATTTATTATCTTGGAATATGGACTGATTTGGGATTGTTTATATTGTGTTGGAATGCTTAGAAACAAGGAATTTGGTTGGTGAAGCTTCGGGGGCAAATCCGGGGATTTCGGAGTCTTGAGCTCGGTCTTCGATCTTCTCTTGGGTAGCAACGGTGAGTAGAATTATTGGTTCTTACTTTGTGCTCGATATGGACTCATTTGGGGATTGGGTGGAACCTTGAGAGGTCACCTAAACCCGTGCATAAGCCTCTCTACTCTTATGTTGTTGTGACATGTTGATTGTATATACGTTGTGATCATTGAATGCATTTTTAGTTGTTATTGTTGTAGTCGTGTTGAGTTCGTGCCTCACGTGATGGTGGTCTAAACTACGGTGATGTGTAGTCCCACCGATAGTGACTAGTAGGGTAGTACTTTGATGTGTAGTCCCATTGGAAATCCACTAGTCGAAACGGTGATGTGTAGTCCCACCGTAAGTGTATGTTGGTTGTGCTTGTGCAAACCAAATGTTGTGGTTAAGATAGACCCTTATGCATCCATTGTTTCCTTGCATACAAATCATATTTTGGAAAACTGCATGTTGTGAATTGTAGAGCCTCTCTCACTAAGCTAGATTGCTTATGCTCTTTTGTTTCCAACGTGCAGATCGTTAGAGTTCGGGAGGCGAGCGGGCGAGGGAGGAGCTTTGGAGTTCTCAAGCAAGTTTAAGTATGGTTTACTTTTGTAATAATGTCTAGACAATGGGGTGTAGAGTGTTAGGAGTTGGGGTCAAACTCCTTAGGAGGTTATGTTTGAAATTGTTAAGCTCATGTTGTGTGTTATGCTTTACTTCTTGGTTCATGACCTATGCTTCTTATGTGGTTTATTTGCATATGCCTAAACTTGTATGATGTTGGCCTAGGTATGCCTATGTTGACTACATTGTGAAAGATGTCTTATGCTTGCTAAGTATGCTTCTTGTAGACTTGTATGGAGCCTTGATTTGTATGTTTTCGTTAGATTAAATGCCTCTCGTGTCAAGTCCTGGTTGTGGGTTGTTGGATGTATGATTGTGTGTGATTAGGAGTGTTCAAATGTGCATCTAGAATCTAGTATGAAGTTACCAAGTAGTGAAATGAGATGTTGCAGAGCAGGGGTATCGATACGGTTAGACCCGTATCGATACGGCCTTCTTATTCCAGGCCTTTCGTTTCGATACGCGGGGAGGCGTATCGATACCATTTTGATCACTAGAGCCACTGTCCAACTTGGTATCGATATCGGTCTCAGGCGTATCGGTACGGTCATCTAGCATTGACCGTGAGAAGTCAACCTTTGAGGAGGGTATCGATACACTCCCTGGGTGTATCGATACGGTCTCCATGGGTTGACTCTGACCTTTTGACTTAGTCAAGGTGTATCGATACACCCCTTAGGTGTATCGATACCTCCTGCAGGTAAGATTAAAAATTGGGCTTTCGGATGTGGTTTTGAGTTCGTTCGATTGTTTCGTGCATGTTCTCCCGTTGATTGATCACTTATGACTTAATACTCCTCTAGACAAGAGTAAATTAAAAAGAAAAAAATAGGGTTGCTAACCGAAGGGGAGCCTTAACGGGTTTCACTTCGGTTTTCCCCGTGTAGCCCACTTGGACCGGTCATCTGGCCAGACCGGGACGAGGGGGTTACAAGAACAACATTGTAGAAAGAAAACATCGACATCTTCTTTCAGTAGCTAGGTCCTTAAGAATTCAAGCAGGATAACCTTTATTTTTTTGGTTTGACTGTGTTATTCATGCTGCTTACTTAATTAATGTTATACCTACTCCCATTTTACAAAATAAAAGTCCTCATTATATCTTGTATGATACTTCACCTAAGCTAGATAACTTGAAAATTTTTGGTTGCACTGCTTATGCATCTGTTCTTCCTAAACCAAAGACTAAAATGGATCCTAAAACTGTAAAATGCATTTTCATTGGTTATCCTAGGAATGTTAAAGGTTTCAGATTATATGATATTAATTCTAAGTCTATTTTTATATCTAGAGATGTGTTTTTTTAATGAATCTCATTTTCATTTTAAAACCTCTGTTATTTCCTTTTCTAATTCTCCTAATTCAATTGTTTTTCCAACATCTGCTAATACTGAAAATTTTGAAGAGGAAATTAATGTTGAACAACATTTAAATGATAACTCTGAAACTAATTTTAGTGATATTTCTGAGTCTATCTCTAGAATTGATAAGTCTCAACATTCTGCTCCTTCCATATCTGTTCCTAAAGTTACAGAACAACATCAACATCCTACTGTTGAGGTTTCTAGACCCAAAAGAAATATTTGCTTGCCCTCTAAGTTTAAAGATTATCAGGTGAATGTACCAGGCTCTAGAACTTTTTCTCATACTATCAATAATGTGATATCTTATGATGCTTTGTCTACTAGCTACAATAATTACATTAATAATGTAGACATCCTTGTTGAACCTAAAACTTTCACTCAAGCTAGTAAACATAAGTGTTGGCAAACTGCTATGGATGAAGAGATTAAGGCATTAAAATTGAATAAAACTTGGGAATTAGTCTCTCTTTCTCCTGGTAAATCTACTATAAGGTGTAAATGAGTTTTTAAAACAAAACTTAATTCGGATGGGACCCTAGAACGTTACAAAGCTAGACTTGTAGCAAAAGGGTATACACAACAACCTGAGGTAGACTTTTTTGATACCTTAGTCCTGTTGCTAGGATAACTACAATAAGAACTCTTTTAGCTGTTGCAGCATCCAATAAATGGCATTTACACTAGTTGGATATAAATAATGCTTTTTTGCATGGTTTTCTTGCTGAAGAAGTATATATGAATTTGCCACCTGGCTATAAAATTGATAAACCAGGTTTAGTTTGTAAATTAACCAAAAGCTTGTATGGTCTTAAACAAGCTAGTCGTCAATGGAATGAAAGACTTGTTTCAGCTTTGATTCAACAAGGATTTAAGCAAGCCTCTGCTGATATTTCTATTTTTATCAAAAGAACTGGGTCTAATTTTATTGCTCTTGCAGTATATGTAGATGATATAATATTGACTAGTCCAAATGAAAGTGAAATATCTAATGTTAAAACTTTTCTGCATGAATGCTTTAAGATTAAAGATCTAGGACTTTTAAAATACTTTTTAGGTCTAGAGGTAGCAAGGTCTGATAAGGGTATATTTCCTTGCCAAAGAAAATACATATTAGATTTACTCACTGAAACTGGTTTTTTGCATTATAAACCTGTTTCTACATCCTTACTTGCTAAGACAAAGCTTTCTAAAACTGATGGAACTCTTCTAGATGATATTACTTCATATAGAAGATTGATAGGTAAGTTTCTATATCTAACCAACACCAGACCTGGCATATCTTTTGCTGTGCATCACCTTTCTCAATTTCTTTCTTCCCCTACTGATATTCATTTACAAGCTGCACATAGAATCTTAAGATATCTAAAAGGTTCACCTAGTCAAGGTATTTTCTTTTCTAGTGATAATCTTATCAAAATAAATGCTTTTTGTGACTCTGATTGAGCCTCATGCCCAAATTTGAGACGTTCAGTCACTGATTTTTGCATCTTTCTAGGCACAGCTCTTATTTTCTGGCGTTCAAGGAAGCAGCAGACAATCTCACGATCTTCAAGTGAAGCAAAATACCGTGCACTTGCTTCGGTTTCTTGTGAAATATAATGGATTCAATATTTACTTTCTGATCTTCAAATTAGTAATATTTCTCCTGCTAATCTCTACTGTGATAACTTGTCTGCTATTCGAATTGCAGAAAATTCAGTGATGCATGAAAGAACCAAACATATTGAGATTGATTGTCATCTCATTAGAGAGAAGCTTCATCAAGGGCTGATAACACTCCTTCCAGTCTCCACACATCATCAATTGGCAGATTGTTTTACAAAAGCATTACATCCTTCATCTTTTTCTCAAGCTATATCCAAGTTGGGCATACTTAATATATATGCTCCAACTTAAGGGGGGCTGTTAGAGTTTGTTATAAGTAGTTGTATAATCTTGATGAGTTAGCAAGAATTGAGAGTTAGCTATTTAAGTTACAAAGTACTATATAAATGAGTGACATGTTCTGTAAATAAACACTTTTGTATTTTCAGTTTCGATTTAATAAAAGAAAACTTTGTTTCGTATTCTCTCACTTGATTCCCAAATTCCCCAAATCACCAAGTTCAGTAAACCCTAGAATTTCTACAAATAGTAAGAGTTTTGGTTTCAGTTTATCGAGATACATATAAGAAAAAAAGAGATTTATTCGTTTGTGGATTACTCGAATAAATGCAATAATTCATAAAATGAGGTATCCTATAGTTTTGAAACAATTTAAATAATCAGTTGATCTTGTAAATTTATTATTTTATTTAATATGATTAAATGAATTTCTGATTACATGAGCGGAAAACAGAAAAATTCCACGTTGTCACTTAAATATTAAAAAAACATAAGCAAATAATGGTGTTATTCATTTAAATCTATTAAAATATCACAATTTAGCATAGTATAGGGACTGATACTACAATTAGACCCTATCATACTCACACCTAATTTTCAGGGTATTTAAATCATTTCAATCAAACAATCACCCCGACAGCTTGCGCGCGAATTTCTCTCTCACACAATAATTAAAGATAAGAAGAAAACAAAAACTTCTACGATAGAAGGCTAATTTCGTTAATTCATAATAATAATAAGGGTCGGCTTTATTTCTGTCATTATCATTGGTTAAAATTTATTACTACACAGATATTCATTAATTGAACAAATGACTTAAAATATTTATTTTATATGAGTTTAAATTTTGACATAAAAATATATAATATATACATTTAATCAAAATATATGGCTACACTGAAATAATAATATATTTGATCCAACCAACGTTGATCATTAGTTGGTACTTGAAAAGAGTCGAGGCCTATAAACGAAGAAGAGCATTGAAGATCAATTTTTCTAAAACAATAGATGTGTGTTCAGACATTGAAACGAAATTGTGAGATGTTTATTGTGTGTTTGAAATTTAATAGATCATGAATTAGAATAATTTCGAGGTAGTATATATGTATGCTCTAAGGCAAGGGTTATGGTAGAGAACTTTTTACGATTCTACATATTATTCTTTCGTTATATTGTATTTGGGAGGTCATCGTCCAATATGTTATTCCTTAAGATAACAAATTTGTTGATGGTAATGGTATGACAAAAGTAATATGGATTGATGCAATTGTTATTTGTGAAGGTAACAATAAATTATATATTCTTTGATGAACTAAAAATACAATTTTATAAATTATTTAATCATTTTTTTATTTTTTGGGCCATGGTCCACTTGTCTGCAAGAGGTTTTGGTGTTCAATGACAATTTTATAATAGTTCGATAAATTTAACGACATATTATTTTATGGAATTTAAAAGACTAATGACTAAAACAATATATTTTTTTAATTTAGTGACTATTAGTGTAATTTACCCTAAAAAAACATGAAAGCTACCTACATCGCACACTCACTTTGCTAAGACTACTAATGAACCTACACAACCTTCACTTTCTCCTTTGCTTAGATCTCCATTTTTTCCCTTTTTTAATCTTTAATTTTCCCCAGCAATTTTCTCTCATTTTCTTTTCCTTGTTTGGTTCGAAGGAAAAAGAGATCTGTGAACTTATCAAAATCTCTGCAAATGTGACTAAATTTATTCTATCCTTTTCTCTTTCTCTGATCCAATCATTTTCTCCTCTGTTTTTCACTTTGTTTCCCTTTTATTCTTATTTTTGCTTTGATTAAAATCGTATTATAAAAGCTTCTTGATTCGCTTCTTTATTACTTGCGTAAGTCTAAAATTTCCTTATCCTTTTTATTTTTTATTTTAACTTTTGGTTTTCGAGTGATATTGTTATGATCTTCTTTACCAATGCTTACGAAGACTCTCCTCTCATTTTCTTAGTTCATTTTCGTAACCATTCTTTCTTTAGATCGTATATAAAAGGAAGTTGGCGCAATTTGACGTTAATGTAACTAAGAAACGCAAGCTTCCGGCTGGATCGGATCGGGTTTTTAGTGTCTCTTCGAGGTAATATTTGTATTTTTCTTCTCTTTTTACTGATTTAAGTACTGTTTTGTTTAACTCGAAGAAAAATCAGAAAATAGTCTATTTAAGTAGCTGAAATGAGCTTAATAAAGTATATCTAATCTCTATTGGGATAGGTTTATTTTTAGCAGGAAAGATCTGAACCAAAGTATAGTTAGTTTATTTTTCTCAGTATAAATGTCATTATCAGATAATCACTTTTACTTGAGTCATTATCATTACGTCTAAAAACTGTAGTTTTTGCCTTCTTAAGAAGCAAAGAAAATAGGTAATTGCTGTTAAGATTGACTTTAAAAGTAGGAAAGAAAAAGTGAGGCCCAGAATTTTTCTTGAAATACTGGTTTTAATGTGAAGCAGATCTTGTCAGCGGGAAAAATGAAGGCGATGGAGCTTGGGTGGGTTGTCCTGGTGGTGTTATTGGGGCTTGTGGCTAGTGTGAAAGCAGATATTTACATAGCGACGGTTGAAGGAGAGCCTATCATTAGCTACAAAGGTGGTGAAAATGGGTTTGAAGCTACGGCCGTGGAGTCGGATGAGAAGCTTGACACTACAAGGTAAAGTTTTTGTTAGTGTATATTTCGCCATTGTTTTTTTCTTCTTCTTCTTTAATAATGTTTTGTCAGATTCTGCCATGGGGTCTTGACTTATTTGATATCCTGTTGAGCAATTGACGTAATTGAATAATGTACATTTTTGGGGCCTAAAATATTACTATGATTTAGACTTGGTTTTGTTAGTATATAATATAGTTCATATTATTTGGATTAAAAGCGAATATTGAATACGTGTTCCGTATGAATATATATTTAATTTTTTGAAATTCTTTTCATATGTTCAAATATGCATTGAACATAGGCGTTGTACAAGAGTGAGTATATGTTCAATAGTTTTTTCAAATTTTCTTAAAAGCCTTTTCTTATATTTAGTAATTCATCCATCCTACCATATTTCATTAAGTGCGGAACACATCGGATATGAGTATAAAAAAAATGAAAAGTCCAAGTAACTTATAAAAAGTTCTATAATAGTAGTAGTACCATTGCAAACAACAAAGGTAGGTAGCTAATTGCTTATAATTGATTGACTTAGTCTAGTGATTAGAGTTGGGCATTCTTCTTTTTTGTTCACTCCTTTATATTCTGTATAAATAACTTCTTTAAAGAAGAAACTATAAATCATATATTTTCTGGTTGGGAAATTTGGATCTTTCACCTTAGTGTGGCTACTCTGTTGTGCTTATTGTTCTAATGAAATATTTTCAGTATTTTTACTGTAAACTTTAATGATGAGTTAATCCTGTTTTTCTGTTTAATAATTATTACGAAAGTGAACTCTAGCTTACTGTGTATGTGAAACCTGCTACAGAAGTAAAACAAACTTAGGGAGTTTGAGTTATATTAATTGAAGGGGAATTTAGAAAAAGTGCTGAATGTATTTTTAAAAGAAGATAGAAGCGAATAAAATGTTAAGTTTGAAGTTATGTTCTAGTTTCCTGCACATGTTGAGGAGAGTTGCTGTGAGGCCTTAGATGGAAACCATAGGTCCCGCCGTTCTGGGTCATCTCCTATTTTTTGTTACTGCTACCTTAGATTATTGGATGATCTTCAGGGAAAAAACCTTGTAATTCTATGCTTTCAGCCATTATTTTTTTAACTTGAGCAAATTTTTAGGCTACTTAGCCATGCGATTAATGAAATCTCTTATGTAACACAATAAGTTGGTTCATTCTACCGTTGCCAAGTCTTTTGGTATATTACTTACTGCCTTGACATGAATGATTTTGACTTTTTTTCTCGTACTCAAGTAGATGTCCGCACACAATCAATCTCTTAGTTGATCAAAATGTTCCAATGCTTGCTTTGCTAATCATTCCCTTTTGTTTTCTTTGGTTGTTGTTTCAGTGAGTTAGTAACCTCCTATGCTAGTCATCTTGAAAAGAAACATGATATGCTTCTTGGTATGCTGTTTGAGCATGGGAGTTACAAGAAACTCTACAGTTATAAACATCTGATAAACGGCTTTTCGGTTCACCTTTCCCCCGAACAGGTGGAATAACATTTTAGCTTCTACACATGTTGCGATTTTGTATTTGAAATAATTTTTAGCAGAATAACTTGCAATTTTTTTTAATCCAATCTCTTTCATTCTCATTCCTTACATTTTGACAATATATTAGTAGGCAGAAACTCTAAGACGTGCTCCCGGTGTAAAGTCTGTGGAGAAAGATTGGAAGGTGAGGAGACTTACAACGCATACCCCACAATTTCTGGGGCTCCCAACTGGTGTATGGCCAACAGGAGGTGGTTGTGAGAGGGCAGGAGAGGACATCGTGATAGGATTCGTAGACTCGGGAATTTATCCACATCATCCAAGCTTTGCAGCCCATCATACTGACCCATATGGGCCTGTTCGAAAGTACAGAGGAAAATGCGAAATTGATCCTGATACCAAGAGAGACTTCTGTAATGGCAAGATCATTGGAGCCCAACATTTTGCTGAAGCTGCCAAAGCAGCTGGTGCCTTTAATCCTGCTATTGATTTTGCCTCACCCATGGATGGTGATGGACATGGAAGGTTAGTTGCCATACTTAATTGCAGTATGATTTAAATAGGAAAACCATATGCTACGTTATCTTTAACAAATACACCTTCGAGAGGTGTATACTTTTAAATGCTTGCTACATTGCAAGAAGGAAAATACTGGAAAGAGGGTGATGTATAATCTTAAACTGTAAACAAATATGTTCAGTGAGCATAAAATGAAGTGATTCCCTCTAACTTCTTGCAGCATTTCTGGTCAAAACTATGCTAAACTTTTCTTTATAGAGCTTCTATTCTTCTCACTTTGGCAATAGATTAGGGGTTTGATAGAAGATATGTAAAATTACTGGTATTGAGCGAGAAAAAATATTGTATCTATTATTTCATTCTAACAAGTTCCCCTTCTTTGTCACGTCATTGGTTACTAGTCATACAGCAGCTATTGCAGCTGGGAATAATGGTATTCCTGTGAGAGTGAATGGCCATGAATTTGGAAAAGCAAGTGGAATGGCTCCTCGTGCCAGGTGGAGATAAATATATCAACATAGATTAAATGCAATTAAAAGCTGTATTATTTTCTTTGATATGGAAATTGACATTTTTCTTTTGTTTTAGGATTGCTGTTTACAAGGCACTATACAGGCTTTTTGGAGGCTTTGTAGCTGATGTGGTTGCTGCAATTGACCAGGTGTGCTACAATTTTTAATTGGGATAATTATTCTATGATTCCTATTTATTTTTATTTAAAATTACCGCTAAGTTTACATGCCTTCCCTTCTTTTTTGAGCTTTGTTTTTGTCTGAGATGCAAATTCAACATTATTTTAGGTAACATTTTCCTTTTACACCTAATATTTAGGACTGTAGATAGCCAGATAACAGATCATCCTGGCTATTGTCTTATATTTGTCTCATCTTGCTAACAATCGTGACACAGCTTGGATATGTTTTTGTATAAAGAACACTTCTTCTTTGATGATTGACATCTTCCTTTCTCAAGAAAAAAGAGTGAATTTGTTTTGGTTATTTTAATTGAATCCTGAACGTGTAAAAATAAGCAAGGAAAGGAAAAATAGAGTAATGTTTTGTGTTCTTTAGAAAAGCTATATTTTCTGCTATTAATGTGATTCTGAAAGTTGCCTATTTACCAATCAGTTATACACTTGTATTATTTTTTGTCAAAAACTTGTCATTTGACGACTTTAATGAACAGGCTGTTCATGACGGTGTTGATATTCTCAGTCTCTCGGTGGGGCCAAATAGTCCGCCAACAACCACAAAGACCACATTTTTAAATCCTTTTGATGCTACACTTCTGGCAGCTGTCAAAGCTGGTGTTTTTGTTGCACAGGCAGCTGGAAATGGAGGTCCTTTCCCTAAAACTTTGGTTTCTTATAGCCCATGGATAACATCTGTTGCAGCTGCAATTGATGATCGTAGATACAAAAACCATCTGACCTTGGGAAATGGAAAAATTTTAGCTGGACTTGGATTGTCCCGTAAGTTACCTCAACTTTGGCAATTTATTTGTTCTGATCTGCTAGTCCACAGGAAAAGAGTGGAAAGATGCATTAAACCTTTGGAGAATGGTTTTCAATAACAGTAGATGAAATGATTTGTGATCTACACATGGGATGACATATTTTGTTAATCTATCAAGAATAGGGATACAAACAACTCAGACTTTCCTTGTTCTAGTTAATGATTTTGTTTAGCTAATGCCTCCAGCATTTGTGGCAAATTGTGCATATATATAGATCATTAACAGTAAACTTCTCTGCTTGAGTTTTCACTCTGGTTATTGCCGGTCTGATTTAACAAAACAATTATCTTTTAAGGTTGTTGATTTTATGTTGTCTAATGTGGGTGCAATAAAAAATTTTAGGGAAGAAGGTTTAGTTCGAAATTTAAGCAATCGGAATTGACAATTTCATACAAATAAATTTTTATTTTACTACAACATTTTTGCTTCATGTTTGAAGTTAGCTTAAAACAAAGGCGTCAGCGTGACAATTACTTTGGAATGAAATTCAGGGTTTAAACTTCCTCGAATATATGATGCACAATTCCATTTCGAGTTTTGATCAATTAAGTGCCTGGTTTTATCAATTGCACATGATAATGTGATTGGCCATTAGTCTCATCACCAGCGTGGTTGCTGACTTGCCTATTCCCCTCCTTTAGTTTCTTTGGATAAATCTGTGTTCTGTAAAGCTGAAGTGTGTAACTTGTGGATTGTTGCAGCTTCTACTCATCCGAATCAAACCTACACCATGGTTGCTGCTAATGACGTGTTACTAGATTCCTCCGTATCGAAGTATAGCCCCTCGGACTGCCAAAGGCCAGAAGTTTTGAACAAGAAGTTGGTTGAGGGGAACATTCTTCTTTGCGGCTATTCCTTCAACTTTGTTGTTGGCACTGCATCAATTAAGAAAGTCTCTGAAACAGCCAGGTCTCTTGGTGCAGTTGGTTTTGTTCTTGCTGTGGAAAATGTTTCTCCTGGAACGAAGTTTGATCCTGTTCCTGTTGGTATACCCGGAATCCTTATCACTGATGTCTCAAAGACAATGGTAATTAATTCTCCTTGCGCCTATTGCCTATTCTTTTGATATGATTATTCAAGCTGATAGCTTTCTCACCGAGGCAGAATCTGCAACATTCTCTCATTGCTTGGTAGAATTTCATTCAACTTCTTTAACTTGATAATGCAAAATTTTATGATTAGTCTCTTGGAAATCTCATTTTCAGGATCTTATTGACTACTATAATGTTTCTACACCAAGAGACTGGACCGGACGAGTCAAGAGCTTCAAAGCTATTGGTAGCATTGGGGATGGTTTGATGCCAATTCTCCATAAATCTGCTCCAGAGGTTGCACTATTTTCTGCTCGAGGGCCTAATATAAAAAATTTCAACTTTCAAGATGCTGACCTTCTTAAGCCTGACATTTTGGCACCTGGTTCTCTAATTTGGGCTGCTTGGTCCCCAAATGGAACAGATGAGCCTAATTTCGTTGGTAAAGATATGCTCGGCTTTTATATTTGTTTCTTCTTCGTATTCTCAACCATAACTTTTAGAAAATCCCCACATGTTAGAGGAAGAGAAGATAACATCATGCTTCTACTGATGGAAATTCTGAAATCTTACTTGATTCCTTATTTCGAGCAGGAGAAGGTTTTGCTTTGATATCCGGAACCAGTATGGCTGCACCACATATAGCAGGGATAGCTGCTCTTTTGAAGCAGAAACACCCTCGTTGGAGCCCTGCTGCTATAAAATCAGCCTTAATGACTACAACAACAAAGCTTGATAGAGGAGGGAGGCCTCTTCAAGCACAACAGTATTCTGAAACAGAGGCCATGAAACTTGTCACCGCCACTCCTTTTGATTATGGGAGTGGTCACGTTGACCCGAGAGCTGCTTTGGATCCTGGACTCATCTTTGATGCAGGTATTCTTGCTTTTGTTTTGGAATTTTATCTCTTCGTTTTACATTAGAGACAATAACATTAAGCCAAACGCTTATTTTTGTTACTTGTCAACTATATTTTATATTTATTTTACATTGAATTAGTGGTTAAACATAAAAAACTATAGAACCGGTTGTTCCAACCAGATGAACTGAGAGCCAGAAGTCTGACCGGTTCGGTTTTTTAACCTTGATAACATTGACAGAAACTGGACTCCTAGGTTCAAACACTATGGTGGATGATATCCCATGGGAGCCGCATGAAAAATTAGAAACACTGAAGAAAATGTTGGGAAAACTTGTTTTTAGTTCGTTTTACCCGATTGCCTTGACATCATGCCTTTGACTCTTTGTTTTTTTCTATATATCCGTGTCCGATATATTTCTGGACTTAGGAATGGGTATTACCCTCCACATACATGAAAAACATAGAAAAAATTGGAAATACCTGCGCCCAATAGGGGTGGCCAAAAAACATGATTACTTGGTCTCGGACCCTGTGGATTTTTACTCGAAATTGGATCCAAAATTTAAGTTCCGGTTGCAACCGGGACCGAGATTGAATTCTGATTTTTTGGACTCGGTACCCAGTTAGGTACCCAATAAGACCGGAACCAGTATCGGGTGCCTGGTATTGGTCTGATACCGATTGCCATTGAAGAGATTAGAAACAATTGAACGTTTATTTATTTCTCCTTATCGAACTTTCCGGTGGTCTTGCTTGCAATCGATAGAATTTTTTAGTTTATTCTTTTCTTTTTATGTATGAATATGACTCGTTTTAAAACTTCAATCTTCACGCCTATAATATTCTGACTTTGTTATTTAATATTATTATTGATGGTTAGAATTTTTTCCTCTTTATTAGTAGTAAACCAATTGACCGGGTACCCGGTACTAGTACCAGTTCCCACTAGTACCGGGACTGGTTCTTGAAATTTGGGACCCGGTCTGACTAGGACCGGGATTGATTCCAATTTTTAAGAACTGGTGACTACTAGGACTAATTTTAGGTAAATTGGCCGAGTAATCGGTCTTACCCACCCTTACCGTCCAACACTCATAACCGAATCTGAATAAGATAGTGACAACTTCAAGTAGTCTAAACACTGCTAATTTCTGAAATCTTTTGACTTTCTAACTCTTCCGAAATCATATAATTTGCTTTCCTCTTGGCTTTTGTAGGATATCAGGATTATATGGGATTCTTATGCACAACACCCGGTATCGACATTCATGAAATAAAGAAGTACACAAACTCTCACTGCAATACCACCATGGGCCGCCCCTCGAATTTCAATACCCCATCAATCACAATCTCTCATCTGGTCGGATCTCAAACCGTTACTCGTACCGTTACAAATGTCGCCAAGGAAGAAACCTATGTCATCACAGCCAGAATGCAGCCATCCATCGCCATCGAAACCAGGCCTTCAGCCATGACTATGAGACCCGGTGCATCAAGAAAGTTCTCTGTAACCCTTACGGCTCGATCAGTGACAGGAAGGTACAGCTTCGGATCGATCACCATGAAAGGCAGCAGAGGGCACAAGGTAGTTATACCGGTGGCGGCTATGGGACACCGGCGATAGATCAAATCGGTAAGCGGAAATTAATCTTTTATGGTTGTATAATTAGGAGAGCATTTCATCTGCAATGTTCGGGTTTACTACATCCTCACAATGATTCAATCACAAACACTGAATCATACGGTTTTAGGTTCACAAGTTTAAAAAACACGAATTTTGATACGATTCAGGGTTGTGATTGGTTAATCGTATCGTAGTAATTGTAGATGGATATGGTCTGGTATTGTTATTCTTTGTAATTTTTGGTTAATAAGGTATGAGATTTAATTATATATAATATATGTATGTCCGAAATATAGATGTGGAATAGTTTGGTATAAGGTTTAATGCTTTCTTTTACTATTTTGTTGGATTGTCAACCAAAATTTTCCCTTTAATCTCTTTAAGTTCACCATATCTTGATTTGGTTGAGCTGAGTGAAATTTATGTAGCTAAAAATTCATTAACTCGGTGAAATATGTTAAAGTAAATTATGCTGTTAATTTTTATAATCTGCAAGTAAATTCTATCAAAGTATTTTTCATAAATGTTTTACGACTATTATCTAATACTTTAAACAAAAAAAATCTTGCTTTTGATACCAATTTAATTTTAGATGTTTCAGTATAATCAGCTGTCTTTATTTCTCAAATAATCAAATTAATGAGTTAAAACTTTAAAAGTAATCTAACACTATAATTTTAGATTAATACTTAGTTCAGTAAATATAACATATTTAACTAGGGACGGATCTTGACAGCTTAATTTGTTTGAGCCTATTCAGAATTTTTAAAAAATTTAAAACTTTTTGAAAGGTTTAATTTGATTCTTTCATAAAATTTTATTTTTTTAAAAGTAATTTGAGACTTAATAGAACTTTTAAAAACTTGAGTGAATTTAATTAAAAGTATTTATTATTTTTATTAAAAATTTTAAAAAATAAATATAAAATTTCCAAAATTTGAGCAAAGCTACTTTCATATAGTATGGGCTTTTCTAAAACAAACGGCTTAAAAGCCAACTAAATACAAACCAACATCTATACCACCTAAAGGTGATATCGATATCCCTTGGTGAAATAGCATATTAAAAAATGTATATATCTTTTTCTCTTACAAATTGTTACAAATTGTGTACATTTTGTACTCATTTGTATATATACACATTGTGTAATATTTTTGTGTACGTACACATTTTGTATAACAAATATACCAATTTTTTCATGTCTGTCAAACCAGCATCGATACCACCTTTAGGTGGTATCGATGCCCCTTGTTATTATTGTACCAAATTGTGTTTCCTTGTAACAAGTTGTGTACATACACATTTTGTATAAATGTACTAATTTTTTCTTGTCTGTCAAACTGGCATCGATACCACCTAAACGTGGTATGGATGCCCCTTGGTGAAATATCATAATAAAAAAGGTATGTACCTTTTTCTCTTACAAAATTGTAATAATTTATGTACATTTTGTACTAATTAGTGTATATACACAAATTATTGTACCAAATTATGTTTCTTTTGTACCAAATTGTGTATGTAAGCAATTTCTTACCGTGTAACATTTTGTGTATATACAATTTTTATGTTATAAACTTGTAAAGATTTATGTACATGATTTGTAATAAATATGTATTGCTTTTTACCCAGTAAACAGTGCATCTTTGTAATAAAAAAGTATATGCATTCTTATATTACAAAATTGTACCAATTTGTGTATCGCTTCATGTACAATTTATGTATCGCATTTTACATCTGTCATTTTTAGTCTATATTTAAAGGTTGTTCCTTAGAATTCCATAGGGTATGCTAGTATATGCACAACTTATTTTTAAAAAAAAATAATTTCCCATTTAAAATACCTTCAAGTACAAATTCTGTTTTTCTAGGATCCAAGTCCAAACCACAAAGTCCAACTCCATACACAATATTTTTGAATCAACACAAATGCGGTGGGTGAAAATTGCAGGCTGCGGCACCTCAGTCCTCAGCCATTGATCCAATTCAACAAATGAAAAGACCGAGCTTCAACAATCAGTAGAAGAAAATCCATGTCTTTTCCAACCAACTTCTCTCCTTCTTCTTCTTCCCTTCCTAAAACCCCACCTCTCCAATCACTGCTCAAACGAGGCTTCACTCCCACACTCAAATCCATCAACCAACTCCTCCTCTTCCTCTCTTCCTCCCGAAGATTCAACGCCGTTATCCATCTCTACTCCCAGTTAGAACCCAACAGAATCAATGCCGATTCCCAAACTCACTCAATCCTCACTCGCTCTCTCCTCAAATTGCACAAATTCGAAGAAGCCGAGCATTTCATCGATACCCAGATTTCAAAATCTTCCAATTTCCCCAGATATCGATTTTGGGATTCTTTAATTCAAGGATTTGGGGTTATCCAGAACAACCCTGAAAAGGGTCTTTTGCTGTTAAAGGATTGGTTGAGGAATTCTGGTACACTGCCTTCTTCTTTTACGTTTTGTTCGTTGATTCATAGTTTTGTATCTCAAGGGAATATGGATAGAGCAATTGAGGTGTTGGAGTTGATGGCAGGTGATAAAGTTAGATACCCTTTTGATAATTTTGTTTGTAGTGCAGTCATCGCTGGTTTTTGTAAGACTGAGAAACCTGATGTTGCGCTTGGATTTTTCAGAAATTGTGTAAAGTCGGGAGCTTTAAGGCCTAATGTTGTTACTTATACGGCTCTGTTAAATGCTTTTAATCTGTTGGGTAGATTTGATGAGGCTTGTGATTTGGTTTCTGGTATTGAAAAAGAAGGGCTGGTTTTGGATGCTGTTCTTTATAGCTGTTGGATTTTTGGGTACTTTAGAAATGGGTGTTTAATGGAGGCTTTGAAAAAGCATAGAGAGATGGTGGGAAGAGGAATTAAACCGGATACTGTAAGCTACACTATTCTTGTCGATGGATTTTCGAAGGAAGGCAGCGCGGAAAAGGCTGTTGGGTTTCTGAAGAAGATGTTGAAAGATGGGGTGATACCCAATGCGATTACTTATACGGCAATCATGTTAGGATTTTGTAAGGAAGGGAAATTGGAGAAGGCATTTACATTGTTCAAGGAAGTTCAAGATATGGGGATTGAAGTGGATGAGTATATGTATGCAACGCTGATTGATGGAGCTTGTCGGAAAGGAGATTTTGATTGTGTCTTCCATCTGTTGGATGAAATGGAGAAGAAGGGGATAAAGCCGAGTGTTGTTACTTATAACATAGTCATCAACGGTCTGTGTAAGATTGGGAGGACATCTGAAGCAGATAATGTATTCAAAGAGGTAGGTGGTGATATTATTTCGTACAGTACTCTGTTGCATGGTTACACTGAAGAAGGGAATGTGGAAGGGATTTTTGAGATGAAAGGAAAATTGGAAGAATCAGGGCTTCGTATGGATGTCATTGCATGTAACATACTTATCAAAGCACTCTTTATGGTTGGTGCATTTGAAGATGCTCGTGCACTCTACCAAGCAATGCCGGAAATGGATTTGAATGCTGATTCAATTACTTTTTGCACAATGATTGATGGCTATTGTAAAGCGGGTAGAATAGAGGAAGCACTTGAGGTATTTGATGAGTATAGGATGTCGTTAGTTTCTTCTGTTGCATGCTATAATTGCATGATTAGTGGGCTATGCAAAGGGGGAATGGTTGATATTGCCATTGAGGTGATTATTGAACTTGGTGAGAAAGGTTTGGTTTTGGACATGGGCATCTCTGTGATGTTGATCTGGGCAGCTTTTGCTCAAACAGGAGCAGCAGGAGTTATGAATTTAGTTTACAAACTTGAGAATTTTGGGTCAAAAGCTTACAATAGTTTATGTGATGATGCTATCTGTTTCTTGTGTAAAAGAGGTTTTGTTGGAGCTGCAAGTGAAGTGTACACTGTGATGAGGAGGAAGGGTCTAATATTGATGAAAAGTTCCTATAATCTGCTATTAGAAAAGCTTATTTACGGTGGGAAAACATCTCTAGTTGGTCCTTTTCTTAATTTCTTCCTAAAAGAGTATGGCCTTGTCGAGCCTTTTTTTGTCAAGATTTTGGCACAGTACTTGTGTCTTAAGAATATGGACATTGCACTACGGTTCCTCAAGAAAATGAAGGAGTTAGTATCAACAGTCATTTTGCCTCCCTCAGTTTTGAAAAACCTTGTGAAGGAGGGTAGGTTATTGGATGCATATAAACTTGTCTTAGAAGCCAGCGAAAGTTTCCCTGCCATGGATGTGGTTGATTACACTATCCTGGTTCATGCCCTTTGCAAGGAAGGATACCCTAATCAAGCCTTAGATCTTTGTGCTTTTGCTAAAACTAAGGGGATTACTCCCAACATTGTCACATACAATTCGGTCATAAATGGATTGTGCCGTCAGGGGTGTCTCATTGAAGCACTCCGACTATTTGACTCATTAGAAAGAATTGGATTGGTTCCCTCCACAGTAACATATGCGACACTAATTGACAATTTATGTAAACAAGGCTTACTGCTAGAAGCCAAAAATTTATTTGATGCTATGATCGGCAAGGGATGTAAACCAAATGTACGTGTATATAATTCATTCATTGACAATTACTGTAAGTTTGGTCTAATGGATGAAGCCTTGAAGCTTCTATCTGATCTGGAGATCAAGGGTGTTAAGCCTGATGAATTCACCGTCAGCGCTCTGATTTATGGCTACTGTAAGAAGGGTGACATGGAAGGTGCTCTTACATTCTATTCCAAGTTCAAAATGAAAGGTGTATCTCCTGATTTCTTGGGTTATGTTCATATGGTACGAGGTCTTTGTGCAAAAGGAAGGATGGAAGAGGCAAGGAATATCTTGAGAGAAATGCTTCAGACAAAATCCATTGTAGAACTGATAAATAACGTTGATACCAATAACGAGTCAGAGTCGATAGAAAGTTTTCTTGTATTCTTATGTGAGCAAGGAAGTATCCTAGAAGCTACGGTTGTTCTTAATGCAATTGCATCTATACTCTTTCCTAGTCAAAAGTGGTCTAACATCGAACAAGATTCTCAAGCACCAAATAATGGTGTGAAGAGTGAAGGTCCTTCTGCAGTCTCTACAGTGTCAGTGGGATCCAACAAAATATCCGGCTTACATTGCGCAACACATGGCCCACAGCAAATACATAAGTTAGTGGAAGATTACGATGTTGGAAAAGACGAATCTCAATTTCGTAGCTTTGGCTTGTACTATTCCTTACTTAGTTCACTCTGTTCAAAAGGGGAGCTGCACAAAGTGAATAAAATTATGAATGAAATGCTTTCAAGTTCCCAGGGAGATCTGTAGTCAAATTACTGATATTTTGGTTTCAGTGACTAAAATCTAGAGCTCTCTCTGCCCCTGATATAAAGACAGGAACAAGCTAAAGCCAAACAATATGATGCTATATAAAACTTCTTCTGTTCTTAAAGAAGGTAACTTGCTTCTTTATTCTGCACTTTATCTATGACGTATTGCCCCTTTGCCCGTCGTGTATTTATTATTTGCCTCTCTATGTATGAATGCACATGCACTAGAATGTTTGCTAAGAGAGAAAATGTCATTTTTATGTGCAGCTCTGCCTGTTTTTGGTTACTCTTGTCTGTTACAAGATTTTCATGTATATGGAGAATCTTTGGACTATCATATCCCTGTATTCATAGGCGTCAGATATGGGTGCTGGACGCGGGAACTTCTAGAAAACTGCAGAGTCGAAGCAACATAGACATCAGGTAATAAGGGGAGAAGCTGGTTTTGTTTCGGAGTAGTCTACCTACTTTAACTGAAGCAATTAGATACTTTGGATGCTCTCTTCAGGTTTTGTCATCATCGTCATAAATCATCATTATCCTGTTTTTCAAACCCATTGGTAATGATAATTACATCTGTAGATTTGATGTCAACAGTGGGGCAGATATGCAGATATGAGAACCATAGGTCTGACCTGTATAAGAAAATGGAGAGCATTTTTTATAGTATTACTTAAAAGCTGTTTGCTATATGAAGCCTATTTGTGAATCAAACAGTACATGAATCTCTTCTGATTGATCCGATAAAGTATGACTTGCCTATGAGCTACATGATATGAAGTTAAAGGAATTTTCTAGAATATATAAATTTGAGATCAAGTTAGATGTTATTTTCTACTGAACATAGACTCTTTAGGTTCGACCTGGTAATATTTTTCCGCTTTCCCTCATTTCCTTATACTGTTTGACAAGGGCAGAAAAACTGATATTCTTACATGTGAAATGACTGGATTTCGTCATTGTTATGATCTGTATTATGTTATGAGTATCTGTTAATTGTACTTTGTGGAAGTTTGGAGCTAATGAGAATTTGTGTTCTTGTTTATTACAGCCGGGTTCAGATGACAAAACTTGCATTGCTGATGAGCATTACTTGCCGACCTTTTTCCATGTAAGAATCATACTCTGGAACCATGCTTCCTGCTTTTTTTCACTTTTAACTTATGTGTTTTAATTACTGTACCCTCAGAAGGTTGATCCCTGTGATATTGCAAACCGCCACCGGTCAGTTACACACGTTGATTGGTCTGCAAGAAAGTGGCATTCCGAATCATGTTCGGCTCCGGGATGTTACAGATGAGCATCTGAAGAATAATACGGTACATGTCCGGGATGTTAGGTCTACTATTAGCAATGAGTTCAAATATAGATGTTAACATTCAATTTTCGAATTTGCTTCACTACGTCCGATATTGTATTAAAGTTGGGTCCACAGATGTTGAATAATAAGCCTTATATTTCCAGAAAAGAGTGCATCATGTTTTGCAACTTTTACAGAAAAAAAGTGAATCCCCCAATGTTCTTTCACATATGATTATGTATCAATCGTACAAATGGGGGGGATTACCCGTCTCGAAAGGACACAACCCTAACAACTAGCTAGCCTCCGGCCATGTTTGATTGTCGTCCCTGCTGCTTTTCCGGGCAAGAATAGTGATTGCAAAACGTGGCCAATTTACAAATGTATCTATATTGTAAAACCGAGATGGAACGAGGAAATACAACCGTTGTGACCAAAGAATTCATTCAAAAATTGAGGAGTGTCACTAATTTGTCCAAGGTTTCTGGGTAGAATTTCCTTGCAAACAGGAAACACGGTCGTCTAATACCGTTCCATAGGCAGGGTTGTAGCAGCTCATCACCCTGTAACAAGGACGGACTAATGTAAACACACATGTTCGGAATTCGGTAAACTTATAAACCCCTGAAAGAACCGGAAAATGCATACCTTATCGTTACTTGTTATATGGGTCTTCTGGTCGAGCGTCTGCGAAAACATTTGTCGAAACTTGTCAGAATACATGGACTTATTGTACAAACATAACTACACATTCAGCATAATACGTTAGCCGTACTAAGTTACAACTTTTGCTCCATTAGCATCAAGACCAAAGAGATGAGCATGATTACCATAATATTCCTTAGAAGCTCGTAGGTAACATCCTGAGTCCTATAGGATTTCGGGTGCCATTTTCTCTCGGACCAGTCGACGTGTGTTACCGACCAGTTTGCAATACCACCAGGATCAATCAACTGGACGGGTGCGAATAGGAAAACACATTAGAAGAAGGAAAAAGTGAGAAGGATGAAACATGATGCAGAGTGTGATTCTCACACTAAAAAAGGTCGGGAAGTAATGCTCGTCGGCAATGCAGTTTTTGCCATCCAAACCTGGCTGTAAACATGAATGATTGTGTGTTAGCGACATGAACTCAGGCTCGGATTCCATCATTCTGTGCCTTTGTCAAAACAAAAACATATTACAGTAAGTCAATGTACATTTCAGGATCAAATTCACCTTGCAGTAATCCCGAAACCTCGAGTAGTAAAGACTGTCAGCCATAACTATCAGAGCATGCTGCCGCTTCATTGTGAACCACTGCATAAAAATCAAGGATTTAGACTTACCGTAACGAGACACTGTATAAGTTTGCTTAAGGAGGTCTGCTGAATGCTGAAATATTTCATAATAAGAAGACTGCATTGATGGAAGACTCGAACAAACCGGGTAAGGGAAACAGCTAACATTCAAAATGAAAAGGGTACGCGCGCGCGCACACACATGTATATATATGCGTGTGTGTGTTTTTTACGGTAAAATTAAAACGTTTACACGTTTATTTTATAGTTGGATAACAGATAAATATATATGCGCGGGATAATTCGACAAAGTTTAAGGCACTAACAGAGATGCACGCCCTCATACTGTCACAAGCTGAGTTCATGGTGGTAAAGTTGAGTCACATGTTCCAACCACGAATTAAGCATTCAGATTGATCTGTCGTAATACATATTAATCTAAATAGCAATGGTATTGATATCGTAGCAATTGAGACATACCTGTGAACCCTTTCTGAAGTCTTTCTCTTCTACTTCAGGTAACATGCGTGCTGAATACCTGCCATTTCCATGCGGCCCAGGATCCACAAAGCTGACAAACAAGGTGGGGGATACATTCCAAACATGAGAAACGGTTCAAGTGGTCCATAATGCATGTGTGAATGTGTAATACTCTATGGTTTCACTTACCAGTCAACGAAACTCATATTAGCATGCATCAGATAATTGTACACATAATCAAAATTGTGCATTGGAACACAACTGCAATGTCACCATCAATGATTCAGATTTGATAATTGTGTAAGTTAAAAAAAAATTTAGGGTTTAGGGGGGTTTGTTAATGAGATGAACTATTTCACCTGTCAGAGAGTAAAACAAAATGTTCATTGTCAGAATCTTTTAGAGCATATGCCAACAGCCGTCTCTCTGCATCAACCATGTTAAATCCTCCCCATTGAACCTGCAAATTCAGAGTCAATAGATAAATTAACCGGGCAATGATAGTTGAAATAGTCATTTATCAGATCACGAATTGGATAATTGCAGAGGCTCATCATGAGGGCAACCCTCAACTCAACTTGTTCCATTCATAATGATACAATTAGAACCTCTTACCTTATTTAAGGAATCTAGTATCTCATCCCACTAAGACCAATTGATTGTTGGTAAAGCTCAACCACAATTTTTTTTTTAGTTTAACCACCGGTATCCAACTCATTGGTTGACTAATCCGGATCGGGTCTTGTTATGGGGCGACCCTCTCAACCAAATTTCTTTCATTCACAAA
Organism: Hibiscus tridactylites; assembly: GCA_958450335.1. Classification (NCBI taxonomy): domain Eukaryota; kingdom Viridiplantae; phylum Streptophyta; class Magnoliopsida; order Malvales; family Malvaceae; genus Hibiscus; species Hibiscus tridactylites. Next base: position 88,857,101 of record OY288268.1, read on the forward strand.
ATCAGAAATCGAGCTCATGGCCTTGCTCAAGAGATCTAGTGCTTCATCCCACTAGACAAATTGGTTGTTGATAAAGCTCAAGCACAAATTTTGTTATTAAAAAAAGCATTCAAACTGACTCAAATGACGTAGTAAGCATAGAGTGTACCTTGCACCCTTGAGAACACTGACTCAAATGACATAGTAAGCATTGTGATAATGTTGTTAGGTTTATATTCCAATGGTTTTCCAAACAACAAAAGAAGTAGGACTGTGAATTAAGACAGACCGCAGAAACATAGAATGAGACACTCTTGATATTGCAGATAAGGATGCAGGACTGTACTCCCTTTTCCCTCTGATTTTATACTAAAATTAAGTAAACTATTAGGCTTTCTGCTGGAGCCATTATCAAGTCCACAGTGAATGAATTACTGTATATTTTTCTAACAAACATTACATAACCAGAAAATCTAAGGAACATACCGTGGAACTGCGGATTTCCCGGTTAAGGAAGTAGCGGCTCTCATGCACTGGTTTTTCTTTTGATGCGTGAACATAAACAGAAAATCTTCCCTCATGTCCCTGCCAGGAAAATTGAGCATTTTTTTTGTTATCAAGATAAACAGTATATGACTTCTCAAAAGTAACCAAAACCAAGAAGAAAAAAAACAAAATGGGTACAATTCCTTTCTGCAGGAATTCAACAGAAACAGCACGAACAGAGCAGGCAGTCAAATATAACCAAATGGCTACTGATGCGGACATCCTGAATCATACAAAGCAGGGGAATCTGCCCTGGCCCCCATCCTAGCAACTATATTAATTCTCAGCATGCCAGATTGATTTCACCAGTACCTTCATGCACATTAACCCATATTTGCATTTCCAATCAAGGAAATGTTCTTTACTCGAATGAAATACATACGACTCTCACACAGCCATATGTACTATGTGATTACTTTATTTGAATCAATCTGAAGAAACATAAGTACTATTTGATTCACAAATAAGCTTCATACAGCCAACAGATTTTCCACTATAAAACACTCCTAATTGCCTACACTTTGGTACTTTAAGTTTCTAGTTAGTTCAAACAGACTAAATTCGATATTATAGGGGAAAAAACTAGTAAGTCCAACCTTCCCTTTGCATAGCATGTCAGCATGCAATAGCATAAAACAGCTTCACTCCCAGTCCCTCGTACAAATAAACTATTTTATTCTTCTACTTCCAAATCTGATGTAGACCTGAAATGGTTCTTAATTCCCATCTTAAGGTTATAAATAACAAATATTGTCACTTTCTTCAGATAATGATCATTATTAACAAACCATGCATGCAAAATGTATTCTTATGCAACATAAACAGCACCAAGAAACCTCCAAATGTGAATATCATTACACTCCAGTAGAAATTTCACCATTTTGACATTTATCAAAACCTTGAAAGGTGGCAAAAGAATTTCAGAAAAAATATCCAACCCTGTTATATAGGAACAATCCTCGATTGAATTTCTTCCCAATATATCAGTTCATGGAAGCCAAGTTCAAGGATAATGATCATGAAATTTAATGGAACAGAAAAAATAATCCATGAAGCATATGAAGACGATGGATCATAGAAAGGTAAAACAATCTAGCAATCAAAAAAGAAATGACTCACCCGGAAGAACATATCCCAAAGCTTCTCGAATGGCAGTGATCCAGGAGTTAAGAACATGAATGCAATTTTCGGATTTTTCGATTGGACCGTAGGCATATTCAAAATATCCCTAACCACAACCCGTGATATAATCTCCTCGTCTGTAAATTCCCTTTTTGGAGCGGGAGGAAGCCAATTACCAAGGACCTTGCAACCTTTAGAAGAAAACACATAACATGCAACATCGCCATTCGGCCGATAGAGATAAGCACAAAGTAGAAGAAGGCTGACAAAAGACACGGTTAGAATAATCCAGATCGGCCTCTTCAAGGGAGGGCGGTGGCGAGATCCCGGCAAGATCTTGATATCACCCATGCTGCCTAGTCGCCACCCCTTAGCTTCCTTCATCTAGTATAACCACAACAGCTATAGTGCTATACACATATGGTTTGTCCTTTGTTTCCAGTTTCCTCCTCAAGCTAACAAATTAGTATCCAACAACAGATTCTCCAACGGATCAATGTAATTTGATCTGGAAAATGAAACCAATGGTGAAAAAAGTGTTACAACACTTAGCTTGTAACACAAGCATCAATCATGGCTGAAAAACAAATCTCAACTAAAAAGGTCAACTTCAATACCAATGAAAATCTGATCAAACCCTTAACCTTAAAGCTTCAGACATGGAAGAATTATAGTCTAAGAAAAGGAAATCAACCAAACTTTTCCAGAATAAACAAAATTCACCTTCAATCCGTTATTGCTGGGAAATTCAAACGGCTCAAGAGCAAACCGTTTCCTTTTTCAACATATGCAAAAAGAAGAAGAAGCAGAAACGTCAAAATATTTGAATTTTCCTATCTAATAAAAGCCAAACGCAAGCATCTCTCAATCGTTTTTTATTAGAAAAAAGGAGAAAAAGTCAACCCAAATCAAAGTTCAAAATCCAACAAAACAGGAATCAATTGTAACATTCAATTTCCCTACTTAGTCAAATCCGAACCACAACAAATAAACAAATAATCAATTCAACACCGAATTAACGAATGAATGAATGAAACAATGCATTTCCTTTACGGGAAACGAGAGAGGCAGCAAAGTTACCTGAGAAACGGAGGTGATTGAAGAAGAAAACGGAAGAGATCTCAAAATCCCAGAATTTGAAAGATCCAAAGAACAAAAGGGCAATGAAGATCTAAACAAGAAACAAATAACGAGAGATTTGCATACATAAATATAGAAATGGATCAATCTGTGCATATAAATAGATTAAAAAAGCAATAAATTAGAGATTTGACGATGTGAATATATCTAATTCTTAGTTTCTGGGATTTTATATGGAGTACTAGTTTGTGAAAGAACGAGAGAAATGAGAGAGCTGGCGGGGTGGTGTTTTAGCTAATTTCCAAACGTAAAACAGAGCCGGCGTTTTATTTTAATGCAGCGTGCTTCTATTATGGGATCAGATTTCTATACCTACCCGCAGCACGAGCGCGTGCAAGACACGGGGACGTTGCCTTTGCAGTTGAGCTCTTCCTTTTCGGGGTTAAATTAATGTTTTCTTACACGTTATTTTTATTTTTTGTATTTATCCATTTTATAAAAAAATGGGAAGAAATATTTTTCTTTAGGGTAAACTACAACAAAGATCACTCAATTATGAGTAAAGTTATATTTAGGTCACCAAATTATTAAAAAGTACATTTGAGTCACTCAATTATGGGTAAGGTGACATTTGGGTCACCCAATTATTAAAGGTTACACTTGAGTCACTCAATTATGAGTAAGGTTACATTTGGGTCACCTTTTATATTTAAAAAAATACACCAACTTAGTCATTTTTTCTTCCAAATCACTTGTATACCCTTGTTAACACTAGAGTACTTCATTTGAAACCACTTATTAATCTAATACACAAATTGATATGTGTTTTTAAATATGAAGGGTGACCCAAATGTAACCACACCCATATTTAAGTGACCCAAGTGTACCTTTAATAATTGGGTGACCTAAATATAACCTTACCCATAATTGAGTGACCCAAATGTAACTTTTAATAATTGGATGACTCTAATGTAACCTTACTCATAATTAAGTGGCCTCCGTTGTAGTTTACCCTTTTCTTTATATATATTACTAATATGTTATTATAGTACTAAATTTCATAATATTTTTATGTAACTTAAAATTTATAGTATTGATTGTCAATTTAATAAAATTTGTATAACATAAAGTTACTTTAAATATAAATGTAACAGTAAACTACATAAATAAGTTACTTGACTACTAACGTTTTTTTTTCTCTTTTATTATTATTACTTTTTTTGGAATGAAGAAATAAGATCTAGGCAATTACATTAGAGACTTCTTATTCGGATCTACATAGGGCCAAATAGATCTTTATGAAGGAAGCTAGACAATCCATCAAGAAAAACATGAAAAATATGAGTCATCCAAGAAAAACACAATTAGATTAAACTTAAATTTAATCATGAAATCGGTCACTATATTTATTTTACGACGAATATATAAAAATTAAAAACTGATCACTTGAGTAAAATAAACAATATGAGAGTTATAAAAATAAAAACTATTGTTAAACATAAAATTACTTTTTAATAATTTATAGTTTTATAGCTTTTTCTTTTTTTTATACTTCTTAATTTTTAGGGTAAATTACTCAAATGACAACTTAATTATGAGTGGTGTCGATATGACCACCGTACTTTTAATTTTGTCAACAAAACTACTTAACTAATTAATTGGTACCAATCAAGCCACCTGCTATTAAAATCTAATGGAGAGACCGACGTGGCAGCTAATAAAAATTTGAATAATCACATATTTGGTCTTTACTATTTACATATTATATCAATTTAGTCATAATATTAATTAAATTTGGTCTTCCAATGTGACACACATCATCATCTGATTGGTTATTTTATTAATTTACTTTTAATAATTTTTTGGGTAAACTATCTGTTTGACCACCAATCTATTGGGAAAGTTTTAAAATGACCACCATAGAAAAAAATGCGTCGTTTGACTACCCAAACTATTAAAATGGGATCAATTTGGCCACCTGCCGTTAAGAGGCTAACGGAAGGTGACGTGGCAGTTAAAAAATTAAAGGTATAATTACACATTTCGTCCTTACTATTTACACATTCTTTCAATTTAGTCCTAATTTTAATCTAATAAAATAATATTTTTATTCCCATCGGCTCCTTAGTTGCATTCGGATTCGCCCACCCAAATGCCATGTAATTCATCGTCTTCGTCGCCGCTTCTAACCCGATCTCAATCCAATTTTCCTCCACATTCAAACTCCACCGAACCCTATAATCACCCGACAAGTTCTTGCAGTTATCGAACATCGTATACACCGGACTTGGATCTGAATCTGACCCGTTTTGGGGGAGGGTAACGTGACCGAAGTCCGAGAAGGTGGTGACGTCCCAGACGGAGAGGGCCTTGATCTGGTCCCAGGTGACGTTGGGGAGTAATTGGACCAAAAACGATGCGTTTCTGTAAGTTGTTTGGTTGAAGCGGTGATCGGAGATCGGAAACCCACGGGTGATGTTAGAGAAATCGACGGAGACGACTCCCCAGAAAACAACGTCGGACGAACCGGCTAGCATGTCAAATCTGGTGACTTGGAAAGAGCAATCGTCGAGGATCTTGAGATGGCCTCGCAGTTGGTGCTGGACCATCGTGAAATTCGATTCGAACCCGATTAGGGTGCTCGTGTTGGAGCATTTCCGACCCGAATCCGCATTGCAAAGGAAGAGAAATGAATTGATTAGAAAGAGCAGGAGCAGAAGGGATGATTTGGAATTGTACATTCGGATCGGATGGCAAGTGATTAGAAGAATCCGGATTATGATTAAACGGAAATCAATATTTAAGAGAAACCAAGAAAAAAAGGGGGAGCGAGTTATACGGCGGTGGTGGCTCGGTAGAGAAGCGAGTCGTCGACTCGTCGTGTTTTATTGAATTTTGTTGTTTGGTTTTTCTAATTTTCTGGGGCTTTTTTCTTTTGGGAAAAAGGAGGCAAATGGCAATTTCGTGATTTTATTAGATTAAAATTAGGACTAAATTGAAAGAATGTGTAAATAGTAAGGACGAAATGTGTAATTATACCTTTAATTTTTTAACTGTCACGTCACCTTCCATTAGCCTCTTAACGGCAGGTGGCCAAATTGATCCCATTTTAATAGTTTGGGTAGTCAAATGACACGTTTTTTTTCTATGGTGGTCATTTTAAAACTTTCCCAATAGATTGATGGTCAAACAGATAGTTTACCCTAATTTTTTCATGTCAAAATTTGATCCGGGCTGAAAAACCCAACCCAAAATATTGAACCAAACATATTTTATATGTCATAGTTTACACGTACATATTATATTAAAGGTTAACTTATGGGAGAAATTAAATAAGTGAAAATAAGATTTAGAGGAGAAAAAGATTATATATTTAATAATATTATGTCAATACTATTCAAAAAATAATATTATACCAATATAATATTATACCATATCATAAAGGTGTGATGATTTTGCACTATGATATTATACCATATCATCACCTGAAATTTTTAAAAAAATGTAAAGTTTGTTAGTAATTTTATAATTTATATAATATATGTTTATTTTTTAGATTTTATAATATTTTAAAATTTCTAGGTGATGATACGATACAATCTTAACGTGTCGTGTAACCAAACTTTGAAAATTTCAAATCTAGGGACCAAATTTCAAAAGCTGCTAAGTTATTAGAAAATTTTCAGAAACAAAGTTAGAAATGTTGTCAAATTCAAGGACTAAATGTTGGTTTCTCTCTTAATCCTATAATGTGAAATAATGAGCCAATGGCAAACGACAACACGCGAGACAAAAGCGCGTGAAACTACTTCCTCCCAGGTTCCAACATGCTTGTTGCTTTCAGAATCGAGGCACATATATATACGACGACTACGAGGCTTCTATTTGCCTTGAATGAGTAAAATGACAAAAATATCATTGCTATTTACTTATTTTGTACATTTCATGTTTGGTTGGTATTTTAGGTAAAAAAAATATTTTTTGATGAAAGGTATTTTAGGTAACTTATTTTTATATGTTTAAATTTTTTTATATAATTATCAATATTAGATTTATTGGCCGACCATGTTTAACAATTAGCAGATTACATTAGTTAATAGTTGATTACATTAGTTGATTTGACTATCAGATTGTATTAGCTGGTTGTATAAAAGTATTCGATAAAATTAACTTATAGCTAATAACTATTTGATTATATAAACAAAAAATGACATATAAAGGCATTATTATATTTGATACTTGTTTGAATAGTTTATTAGTTATCAATGTTTTGTATCTATAAATTTTATTTAGATTATGAAAAATAATTTTAGTATAACATTACTAAACATATTTGAAGGATTTATATATTAATTTAATATTTATATAATTATTCTTAATATAATTTAATTAATTATTAAATTTAAATACAATATAAATGTGAGAATAAAAAGAAAAGGAAAACAAAAAGTATTAGTTTACAAATTTCATAATATAAATATATGAGGTGAAGAATTAAAATAAAAAATATTAAATTTAAGTTATTTAGAGATTTTTTATAATTGTTAAAGGTAAATGGATCTTTATAATTTTTATGTCAAAACCTCTAATTTTAAAATTTTCATATTAGTAATTTTAAAAAAAAAATTAGAGGTTTAGAGCTCATATTAGTAATTTTTTTTAAATTAGAAGTTTCACCTCAATCCGCTAGTCACCAAACATCTAAATTAGCATATTTGACCTGTCAAAAATCTAATATTAGCTAAATTTTCTAATTTTAACTTAAACCGCTATTTACCAAACATGTCCAAATACATATAAGTCAATTTTCTATTAATTAATAATAAAAACTAAATAATATAATTTGATAAAATTAAAAGTTTCGCACGAGAAAATAATACTTCTAAATAGAGCTTAAAGTTTTATGTTTGTGAGAATATTATATTAAATTAAGAATTATTATTTGACACTGTCAATAAAAAATATTTTTTAGAAACAATGATAATGATTACGACAAATATATTCAAACAAAAATTTAAAAATAATTAATAGTGTATCAATAATAATATTTAAATTAATATATTAAGAGAGTTGGAAAAGCAATAAGGGGATTAACTTAATTTTTCTTAAATTATTTATATATAAATGAACCATAAAATTTATTTCTTTTGAAATTATTATATGATTGTTTTAAAGTCAAGTCAAACCATGGTTGTTCTTCATACATGTTGTGCTTGAGGGAGGGAGTGACGACAAAGAAAAAGACCATTTTTTATATTCATATGTGATGTGATATTACCTTAAGCTATTTTGATTTATTCTTTAGTTTTTTTTTAATATTATCTAAAGACAATATGACAATGTTTCATCCTTACTAAAAATACAACATAATTTTATGATTTTACTAAAATTTCAAAAATAAACCTGAAAATTCAACAAAGTTTACATGTTAATGTATTTGTTAATTTTAATTATTTGTAAAATATGCAATTATATATATATATATATGTCAAAGGATATTACATGCTTGAAACCACATCCTCTTGATTGTTTGCAATAATAATAATGTGAATTGAATTAAGACTCAATCGAAAATAGTTATATATATTAAATAAATTAAATAATTATTATTCATGTGATATTTTTAATGGTTATTCTAGTTTTTTTGGCCTATTCTAGTTCAATGGTCTTTTTGACAAAAATAAATATAAATTGTCTATGTATTTTAAATTTATAATCAATGAAAAAGAGATTAGATAATTCATAACACAAATGCAATTTCCAGAAACCTAATATTTTAAACATTTCATCCATAAGAAATTAATTAAAACAACCAAATGAAAATAGAAATCTCAAAATTAACATACAATTGAACAAATTTAACATTTATTATTATTTAAAAAAAAAACAGAACATACAAGACACAAACATCAACTTATCATAATTTGGATGGTTCTAGGACCTTCTTCCTTGTTCTAGAAATTATCTAAAATTTAAAAATGATTGAGAAAGCGTGTTGAATGAGTAATATTATATTATTATTGTTAATGATGTTTATTTAATAAATATGTGCATTAATTACCATCCATTTTCTTCCCACTTTCCCTCGCGAAACACAATGCTGGAAGAATCTTTGCTAGACCATGTGAAATTTATTTCTCAAATTATTATGTTACTATTATTAGAATTATTAATTTTCAACTCGAATTCAGTTCAGTTGGTTCATGTAATCTTCTTAAGCTTTTCTACGTATTTACTATTTAGGGGGTTATGTCCCTATACTCGTATATCGGATACAAATATTGGACAGAAAAATGAAAAATCAGAGCAACATAAGTTCCGAACCGACCCCTCGAATATAGACTACTTATTCCATCAAAAAAATACAACAGAGACCCAAATCAAAATATGCAGCCATGCTCTTGTATCTTTAGATTTATGTTCTTATTTACCACAATGTTGATGCAAATACTAATAGTTCAACCTCAACCTCAACAGATTACTGAACTTGTGATTAATAATGGGAAAATGTGAGTACCTGGTAAATGAGAGATTTGTCTCAAATTTAATCATAAACGATGCCTTCATCTTCATCGTCAAGCTCCATGTCATCAGCATCACTTCCGCCCATCACGGAGAGAAAAAGCAGAACGGCCAGTAGTTGGGCTGCTAAGAAATATTTTGCTCTCCGCTTAAAAGTTTTTTCCTCCTCCGTTTTCTCCCTCTTTGGCTTGCTCTTCGGCTTTGAACCTAGTTGGGGAGTGGGGACAACAGGATACCACGTCTATTCAATACTAGAAAAAAAACTAACACATCAAAATAAGTTGGGTTTTCTAATTCTTTAGGTTTGAGTAATATGATTTTCATAGCGAAAACACTATTAAATGTAGTAGTTGCCAACCTTTTCCCTACAAAACGAAGAACCTAAATCATTCCTTATATCACCAGAAGAACCTAAATCATTCCTTATATCACCAGCAGAACAGTCAAAAATGCAGTAACTTACTCCAATTTGAGGGACCTCTTTTTTGAGTTGACGATGAAGGGACCGAGTGAATTTGTGGACCAGAAGATGATGAACTGGACTCAATCAACTCCATTTTAAGTTTTTCAGCATACCTGACGATGTTATTGTGCTCCAAGAGTTTGCTTCGAAGTACCGATGTCTCCTAGTAATGAAGAGTTGTAAGGGAACATGTTTTAAAGATCTTCAAAGAGGTAAAGTTCTGTATCATAGAAGCTGTGATACTGGACTTTCTTCGATAATCTAATTTGAATTCTGTGATTTCTACTTGTGTTTCTTTTCCTTTCAAAAGGAAATATCTCTAGCAGAAACTAACTCGAAATCATGAATAAAATCAGAAAGCTATGATAAACAAGAACAATTATCGTTGTCTCATCATGACAAGGTCCTAAGAAGTAATCTAACTTAATATACAACCCCTTGTTTTTAGAGTAACCGAAGACTCAGAGCCGTGTATTTTGTGTCTTCAAAGCACGACAAAAACAGTCCTAAACTCATAATTTCTGCCTTCAGGTTAAAGCAGCCGCAGTCATTACGGTATACACTATCAGGCATCAGGTATCATATACATGTTCTTAGAAGAACCTATCAGATTGTTGCAGAAAAAAAACCATCACGAATTTTCCCCTTAATTACATTATATGCTATGAAAATTTGCAGTGTTGTCCCATCGACACGATTAGAAACTATTCATCTTCTTATGATTCGAGGTGCTTTTTTATTTTTTTAAATGAAAGTTTAACAGACCCAAATATTCCTCATATTAGTTCTCAGAAGATTTTTTGAATCCAAGTTTAAAATTTTATAATGATTTAAATAAACCATGTAACTACCCAAAAAAACATATTCCTGAGCTGAAAGCTAGAATAAAATAGTATAGCTTCAAAGGTAACTCACCGGTAGTGCATGAAGGGTAACAAGAACGTGTCCAAGAAAAGTTGCATCCAAACTTGAAGGCCTGCAAACATATAATAACCCAGCTGTCTACATCATCATCAAGTTCAAGTAAAACACTATTCCATCGAGACACCGCTCAAAATATAAAATGGAAAACAGGTTTTAATATCCAAACCAGGATACCAATAGGAATTACCTATCATCAAAGAGGAAGTTCTGGTCTCCTAACCTAGTAGATAGAGCGCCATAAGCAATTTTTGCTCTCTTATAAATCTGCCCACAAAATAAAGACATGCAATTTTGAAAATCGAGTAGCGACTCTCAATACACACATTGACACACGCATCAAAATATGAAAGCACGCTGGTAGAGTTTCTTAGTAGCGACTCTTAACATGTATGTGCATGCAGACTCACACGAGAGATAAAAAGAGGGAAGAAAAGATGGAAAAACAAAGTAAAAGTGGGACCTCATCTTCTCTCTGCTCAGCATTGTCTTTGGTAATTCCAAGACGTTGTTTAACACTATATACTTGCTTTAGGAATAGAACTTTTCCTATTGGCCATGAAAGATCAGAATAATAAATCTTGTAGGCCGATTTTCCATCAGAACCAACCCATAGTTCATACATCATTGCATCGGCTAACCAAGAGCTAATCAATGCTTTCATTGCTACCCAATCCGGGACAGAATGGAATTCAGAGTCCAGATCAACAATACCATCTCGCTTTAAACGCTCAATCACCCCACCATTCTCATTATTGTAGGCAACATAAGTACCAGATTCAACATAAGGAATTTGATCTGACAAAGAAATTAAGAAGAGAAAGGCATTATCAGTAATATGCCTATTTACCAAAATACAAGTTTGCATAAGATAAACACAATTGACAAATAGACATTCACGATATGACAATAGGACAGTAGAATACAATTGCTATAAGCACGGCATCGGACAGTGACCACTAGTGATATTGCAAAATAAGGGACTTCAGCCAATTATTTACACAGTTAATACAAAAACAGCTAAACCCTTTCCCATGGTGTGAAGTTGACTGTATGTATCATTACCACTAGTACGCCCCCATACTTATCAATTACATAAAAGTAAAACCACTGTCTAGTTTGTAAAAAAAAAAAAAAACTCAACAATGGAGGTAAGCATCAATTTTAACCTTTATAGATGACTCAAAGAAGTATGCTCATAGACACAAGTCAAGAAGATTGTTTAACATAAAACGGAAAGAAGGCATCGCCAGGGTTCATACGATTGAAATTTACAGTAGTAGTGAATCAATGCACTCAATTCATCCTACCCAAACCCATTCTAGATTAACAAGAGCAGCCCTTCAAGCAACACCCTTGAAAGCTCAATTCTTTAAGTAAAGCAGTAATTACAGTGCCATAAATTACATTGTGTAACCAATATATGGTCCTAGGGAATATGGATGGCAACAGGGCGGCATTTTGCCGCCGACCCTAAATTTAAAAGTTCCGCCCGACCCCAATCCGCTCCGAACTTAATATATTTTATACCCGCCCTGTCCCTGCATAATAAAAGTATAATCCAACTACTCGAAATTTTAACAAAAAAAAACTGACTAAACACGACCAGACCCGAAAAAAATTAATAAAAATAATAAAACATTAAACAATATATATATATATCGAGGCGGGCGGTGAATTCTATCCTAAACCCGAACACAACTCAACTCTTGCTGGTTGGTGAATTCTATCCTAAACCCGAACACAACTCAACTCTTTCCAAAACCAGCACCGCCCCGAACCCGAAATTCAAGAAGAAAAAACACAGACGGATGGGATGGGGGCGCATTGGGTCAGGTTCGGGTAATTTTCCTTCCCTAGAAAGCTACGAGAATTGAACTATCCTATACATAAACAACTAAAGAGATGCCATGTTGATGCACCCAGCATTCAATTTCGATTAAATAAGAGAAATTCAAATAAAGCAAACGATTGAATTGGGGAGAAATTAAAGAAAAACCTGAATCGGGGAAGATTGAATTGAAAGACAAACGAAAGGGAAAATGGGCAAGCTTGAGGTAAATGAAAAGGGGTAAACAAAGGGGGCAAGCAGTTGGGAGATCGAAGTAGGGCTTCCTTGCGACCACCGTGAACTCTTCCGATTCTCTATCGCCGGCGTGCTCCATTTTCTTTTCTTATTTCTCTTCACTTCAATTGCAGCTATCTCTGTCTGGAATTAGTTCTGAGATAGTACAATGGTAAGGTTTTTGAAGGGTTTTTGTGTTTTGGGTAAATTACATTGTTCATCATTCAACGTTCTTCCTACTCCTAATTTGGTCACTAAAGTTGATATTTTTTAATTTAATCTTTCTACTTTGGAATTGCTTTTATTTTAGTATTTTATTAATAGATTTTGAATATTTTATGATGTTGTAATTAAATTATTTTTTTAAATTTCAGTAATCAAAATAAAAGTAAAAAGAAAGTGGAGTGGTAAACGACAAAATTTTCGAAAATTTTTAATAAGATAGGCGTTTTCAACACATTTTTTTGGATTGTTTTTATTTATTTCTATAATTTATTATATATTCGTATCAAATTCATATATAATATTAATATATCTCAAACTTAATTTAAATCTAACTTAATTCAAAAGATAAAACTCTAATTTTTATTCAAACTCGTTTTATACACACTAATAATTGATCGAAACTTATTTTAGTTCCTCACATTTTCAACTTGTTTATGTTAATTTTAATTTACTAATTTTATGTATTTTTTCTTTTATTAAAGTTTAAAATAGAAAAATATAAAGTTCACAAATGATCATTAAATTATGGTAAACTATTTATTTTACTCGTTCAACTTTTAAAATATTATAAAATAATCATTAAACTTCGATTTCTGTTACATACTGAACTATTAACTATAGTTAAAAGGTGACATGATTGTTAAAAACTTGTATAATAACACATCTAATTCTCTATATTTATATATTAAACAATTTAATCCTAATAAAAATATAAATTATAAATATCTATATTAATAAAAAACATTTAAGTGACAACTTAAATCAAGTTATCAAGTTTCGATAATTTTTTTTAACATGAACACGTTTTTTCTACCACGTTCTAACATTCGATGAGTTGTAAAAGAATTTTTTATTTTAAAATAAAATTAGTTGTGAATCAACTTTAAATAATGGAATGTACTTTTAACGTTGTTTTTTTTAATATACTAGTGTGATTATAATGTAATATCTGTTCAATTTTCTTAGCCTTTAATAAAGTACACACACCATGTACATATGGTATTTAAATTCGGGTCACTTGAATGAAATACATTATTCTTTACCACTAGAACCACTTCACGAGTTCAACTTTTAACGTTCGTAAACATAAATACGTTATACATATTACATTCGACTTCGATTTATGTAATAACAAAAGATGAAAATGTTGTTCATTTACAATACGTTAGTAATGTTAAAATCAACAGTTTTATGAGTTGGTTGCTTAGTCCTGAATCCTGATTGTATCATTTTCAACGCGGCTTCGCAATACTTGGGTATATATATATATATTTTATTAAATGAAGAGGTGTTAATTTTTTTATATCGAAATTTAAATTTATATAAAATGAGACAATACGAGTATCTTTACCTATTAGAATGTATCTCGTAATACTTAAAATATATTAACTAGGAAAAATATTCTTGGGTAAACTACCACAGTGACCATTGAACTATAAGGGCGTACCTATTTTGTCCATCAAACTATCGAATTCGTCAATCAGACCACTAAACTTATTAAATTAACCTATTTTGACCATCGCCATTAAAAAATTAATGGAATGGTAACTGAGGGGTGACGTAGCAGTTAACAAAATTTTGTAAAATTACACATTTTGTCCTTATTATTTAATTATTAAATCAATTTAATCAAATTTTAAATTATTTTATTTAATATATTTTTCTTTCCAATCAAGTGGCACCTGGTTAAAGGAAAATTAAAGAAGCATAAGAAATAACAATTGGAGGTTTGAACCTGGGACAAGGTAAATTCCAACACATTTACCACTAAGCCAAACTACTCTTTGTATTATAAATTGCACCCTTTTATATACATTTTTTATAAAACGGTAAATGTTAGAGAAAATTAAAGAAACATGAAAAATAATAATGAATTGGTTTGAACCTTGGACTAAAAGACTAAATTCTAATGCTTTTACCACTAAACCAAGTCACTCTTAATATATAAATTGTACCATTTTATATGCATATCGTTTAAAGCAGTAAATTTTAAAAAAAATAAAAATGGTTGAAAGGGGACTCGAATTTAGATAACTTGGGATGTGTATAATCACACAAACATTCAATTTAATTTAAGTCTGGAAATTATTAAATATTGGATTTAAAAGAAAAAAATGATTTAAAATATTCGAATATTTTTTCTTTTTCATATTTAAATTAAATCAAATATTTATTAAAATATTAAATATTCGATTTAAAAATATTTAATTTAAAAGAAAATAAATTTTATTTTAAAAAGTATTCGAATATTTTAAATCTAATTTAAAATACTTTAAATATTCGAATACTTTTTAAAATCAATTTTTTTAAAATCAAATATTTAATATTTTAGCCATAATGCCAAATTTTGCACTTACGTTTCACGGTTTTGTCACTTTAACCCATATTTTTTGAAGCATTTTAGCCCCTAATGTTTCAATTTTAGTCAGAAATATTTTTCGTTGGATGAAAATTGTTAATTGACTAACAATCAACATGTTCTACTAACTAAATAACGACACATGACGTCAGTAATTTAAAAAAATTATAAATTTTATTACTCCATATCTTATGAAATTATCTCCAGATTTGCAGTATTGGCCAAAAGTGCCTTGTCTCCAAAAGGGCAATCCCAGGGGCTTTCACACCCAGAAAACACGTGGTGAATTCAAATTTTCCCTTTTAAATAATTATAAATTTCTGCCATTGTTACAGAAGATCAAATAATAACATGCCCCATATCCTAATTTACAATAAATTACTTGTTTGAATTTTTAGTAAGTTGCAACAAAAGCGCAGAGCTTGAGGAAGAAGAAGAAACAAAGTTAAATAGTTATAAATTCTTTATCAAATTATAACCAACAACAAAGTTAGTTCTAGTGGTTATTACTTGGTGTTTTTCACCCAAGGACTACAACTCAAATCCCACCATGTCCAAATACTAAAAACCATTAATTTTAAACTGATAAAAGTCGGTGTTACAAATAATTTTATAAAATATAATAAAATTTATAATCTTTAAAGATGCTAACATTGACATGGTATGCTATATCATATTTTAGTTTATGTGTCATTGTATAGTCAACGAGACGTGTTGACCGTTAATCAACTAACAATTTTCATTTAATAAAAAGTATTTTTGATCAAGATTGAAACATATAGAGTTAAAATGCTTAAAAGGGAATATAGGCCAAAGTAACAAAATTGTAAAACATTAGGGGAAAATTTTTGGCAATTATGCTTATATTTTATGATTTAATGTTTAGAGTTTATAGTCTAGAATTGGAGGCTCACTCATTTGGCTCCTGAAGTATATACTTTTTTAACAGCCACTTAAAATATTTTTTGGGACGTTGTGACCCCTGAACTAAAAATCGTTATCTCATTTGGTCCCTCCATCTAACGTTCTTTAAAAAAAATTTACGCGCCAATTAGAATACGCCACATGTCGTTTTATTAACAGAAAATTATCCGACTTAAATAAGGGGTAAATTGCACATTAAGTATACCTAATTTTTTTTTGTTCATTTTAGTCCCTAATAAACTCTACTTTATTCGAAGTAAAACTCTACGAATCTGTTGAAGAGGCTGCACTGGCAACCAAGCATTTGAAGTCAAATTCTTTGATTTTTTCTCCTTCCAGTATGCAAAGAATTTTTTTTAGCAAACATGAATTCATGACAACAACAACAAAAAAGACAATGTATTAAAATGACAGACATAAATCATAACTTTTTTTTCTCACAACTATGTTTAATCTTAAATTTTGCAGAGGAACTGAAGCTAAACTCTGCACATATATTTGTTCTTACATCTCTAGCAATGTTAACTTTCATGTTCTTTAGGGATGGTAAGATTATGGACAAAATAGTAGGAATAAAGAAAGACGAGCTTAAGCAAAGGACAAATTTTTACTTAATTCTTTAATTTGATTCTTGTAAATTTAATTTTGAGGTAAGAAATTATTTGTTGATGTATTTTTTAGTTATTCGAGGTTCTAAAATAAGAGTATTAATTTTATTTTAAAAAGTTAATTTCATCTTCTTCCTTAAACTTGTTCATGAAGCTTTAATGATAATTTTAAATATTGGACCTTATTTGTTATTTTTAAAATCTTCTTTAGATTAGTTTTAATATAAAAGATATTTCTGATAAAAGAATTGAAAAAGAAAATATTATAATAAATTTTTTGATAAATTATCTTTTAAAGTTTTAATAATAATTTGGTTAGGAATAGCCCCACCAAAAGTAGAAATGTATATATGGTTGGCTTGTTGGGGTCGTATTCCGGTAAAGGTCGAGCTAATCAAGAGGGGGGGTGAAAAACCTTGAGAACATTCTTTGTCCGCTATGTAACTCTGTTGCGGAAACCGTTTCACATCTTTTCATAGGTTGTTATGGTGTTTGGAGAATTTGGGCAAAGTACAGCAATTTGCTTAGGGCTGATTTGGTTCTGCCTGGGGACGTAAGAAGCTTGCTGGAAATGTGGGGAACCATTTGTGAAACAAAATCTAAGGAGTGGTGGTTGTTGGTGCCTTTTGCAGTAATATGGTCGGTGTGGTTAATTAGAAATGAAATATCTTTCTGCGGAAAAAAGATTGACTGGTTTCAGTTGGAACAAAATATCAGGCTTAGACTCATTTTTTGGTTCAAAGCCAAGTATGTTAACTGCGATATACCCTCGGA
Source organism: Hibiscus tridactylites (assembly GCA_958450335.1). Taxonomy (NCBI): domain Eukaryota; kingdom Viridiplantae; phylum Streptophyta; class Magnoliopsida; order Malvales; family Malvaceae; genus Hibiscus; species Hibiscus tridactylites. The sequence continues at coordinate 88,874,689 of OY288268.1, forward strand.
GGCCTTGTATATGGATCCTACTTTGGCAAGGGTTCTCCCGGATTCGAAAGGTAGGAAAAGGTGTGCCCAGAAGTGGTCTCCTCCTCCCTTGGGTTTTTTGAAACCTAATACGGATGGGGCATTACTGAAGGGAGTTGGGGGCGAACGTGGGGGCATTGGGGGGTTGCTTCGCAACTGTAGCGGTGAGACGCTGTTCCAATTCGCGGAGAGTGTCGGGGCAGACCCACCTGCTTGGATTGAACTCGAAGCATTACGGTATGGAATCGATATGTTTTATGCTTCGGAGTTTGCTGCAAGGAATAGATTGATAGCTGAAGTCAACTGTCAAACAGTGGTAGATTGGTGCACAGGTGCGGTGGATCCTCCTTTGATGGTGAAGGCATCGGTGGATGCAATATCATATAGAATAAGTAACTTCGGTCTAATTCTCAAATGGTCTCCTCGATGCTACAATATTGAGGCAGACGCATTGGCTAAGCAGGGAGTCGGCTAGTAAATAGCCTTGTGATAATTCTAGGGGCTTTGAAATTGAGTTCCATCCTGGTGTATTGTTGTACTATTGGTTTTATATTAATAAAATGTAGTTGGGTACTCTTTTCCCCTTCAATAGGAAGGGGTTTTTAATGAGGCCCTTTTATCTTTCAAAAAAATAATTTGATGACATAGTTCAAGTAAATACTTCAATTGATAGCTTTATCTTCTGTCACAAATGTAGACAATTTCAAATTGATGTTGCAGAAACTTGTCTATGTAAGATGTTGCCACTGCTAGACTATTTTTTTATAAAAATATTTAGTCTTTTAATTTATTATACTACCAATATTTTCTTATACCGGTGTAAGTTAATTTTTCAATTTATTATACTATCAACACTTTCTTACATCCGTGTAAATTAATATTTTCTTATACTCAACCACCAATTGTATACTCAACCACCAATTGTTTTTAATTAATGCGGATTATTAATGTATTTTAAAGATTAAAATTAATAAAAACATCACCATATTAAAAATATCAAAATAAATTACAAAATTAGAAAGATATAAAAGTTAATTTTGGGTTAAACAAAAATTTTAAGTGACTAAAATGAACAAAAAATAAATTGTGACACACTTAACGTGCAATTTACCTTTTTTTTAAGTCAGGTTTTTTTATTAATAAAATAACATAGCACGTTCTAATTGGCTCGTAATTTTTTTAAACGCCGCTAGACAGAGAGGGCAAACAAAACAACGAATTCATCAAATAATTACCCTCTAAAAGAACATGTAGAAGTCTGCTGGTGAAAAAATCACTTTTCACTAACAATTCATCAAATAATTACCCTCTAAAATCTTAAATCAGAAATGTAGAGGTTATTGTTCTTTTAAATATGCTTGGACGTAACGATGACAAACAAATTAACACGATTAATATTTGATTCATATAATTTTTTACACAAACATATCTATTAAAACACTACAATGTAAAATATAAATCCTAAATCCCTAAACTATAAACTATATATTCTAACATTAAACTAAACCTCTAACCCTTGAATTAGACCCACTTGTAAAAACAAATTTTCAACCATCAGTACATGACTATTGGATACGTGAAACAGATAAATAACATTAAACACTCTTAAATGGAGAGGAAAAAAGAGAAGAATGTTTAATCTCATCTATCCATTTCACTCATTCAATGGTTATAAACTAGTTTTTCTTAAGTGGATCCTAACACTATATGTATCTCTAAACAGTTCTGTGAGAATTCTGGCATAATTTTCAAAAAGATGAACGACGAAGAAAAGTAAGCAATAAAAGTGAAAAGCTAGAGTTTAACGATATAACCAAAATAGAGATAAAGGAATGAATTTTCTTGTATTTCTTGATATTGCTTGATATTGCTATTGACAGAAGTAACACCTATTTTATGCTTGCATTGACTTAGATATTAAGAAATAATTTCCTAAATATCAGTAACCATTTATAAATGGGATATCATTCTAAAATCTTCAGTTGGCAACCTACACTCCCCCTCAAGCTGGTGAGCAAGCGCAATAGAGCACCAGCTTGGATCTTGGATGTGATGCCTTGTTGTGGAGCCTAACCAAGGCCGGCAGAGAGGCGAGACCGAACATCGTAGACCAACGATGAGTTCACTCCGGGAAACTTGGCGGTCAAGTACACTCGCTGTGAAATTCAAGGGTCGGAACGATGAAACAACACAGGAGAAGGCAGCCATGGCCTTCGATCCAAACGAAAAAAAAGGCATGGAGCAAATTTGCTCCATTGATGAGCTTCTCTGAGATGGAGGTCTGAGATTTTGCATTCAAATGCAAATAGATCAGCATATGTGCTGAAATAAATCTTTTTGATAGCAACTTAAATTTCATGTGTTGTTGCTTGCTGCCACTTCAATTCATGGCATGCTTGAGATGGTTGATGCGTCAGTTGAAATATCAGGACTGAAAATTGAAGTTCCTAACTGAAAGGCCTGATGCGAATGATTTAGGAAGAGATCACAAGAATCTACAGACTACACTCCCCTCAAGCTGGTAGGTACACGTACTAAAGTTCCAGCTTGGATCTTTGATGTAGAATTCCTAGAAAAAAATATTATCTAGTTTTTTAAAGCTAAACTAGAACCTCTTCTCCTATCTTTTTACATTGGCTAAGATAGAACCATTAAAAAGACATCTTGATAGGATATAAGAATTCCGATATGGTGATCGAAAGGTGATTGAACGGAGGTGAATATCAGAGAAAGAAATTAGGCAGCTTCATCGGATGGATGCTACAACAGAAGAGAACGACGCACCAGATCTGATGATTTGTCAGCAACGGAAGAAAAATGATTTCATGACCGTTGGCGGCAATAGAAAAAAATCGGCGTCTGGATCGTCGGTGGCTCTGATACCATGTGAGAATTCTGGCATAATTGCCAGAAAGATGAACGACGAAGAAAAGTAAACAATAAAAGTGAAAAGCTAGAGTTTAACGATATAACCAAAATAGAGATAAAGAAATGAATTTCCTTGTATTTCTTGATATTGCTTGATATTGCTATTGACAGAAGTAACACTTATTTATAGTTTACAAGGAGTATCTAATCTAGGAAAGTCCTAATTAAATAAGAATAACCATTGATTTCTGCATTAACTGCAGAGATTTTATTCCTATTTTATGCTTGCATTGACTTAGATATTAGGAAATAATTTCCTAAATATCAGTAACCATTTATAAATGGGATATCATTCTAAAATCTTCAGTTGGCAACCTACAAGTTCATTGCTATTAGCGATGGGGTTAGCAAAGTGGAAAGTTTTCCTGGAGATTTAACAAACTGGGTAGCTCTTTCATGATAAACATGGCAAGTATCAAACATTCAAGATCGAGCAATGTATTTGTGAGGTTTAGATAGTAACCAAAAAACAATCATTCGAAGGAAAAAATAAAATAAAAAGTGCCACCCAAAGTTATTATTCGAATTTAGAAACTTTTTACGAGATTACCCTTCTTACTGTGGATGTTGCGATTCGGATTCTAAACGTTCACTTTCTTTCTTGAAGAACTCGAATTCCTGGAAGAGCTTTGCCAGCTTCGTCGCATTCTCTTCTTGAATATGAGATGGAACTTTTTCCTGATATCCCGATGCATTGATGATCTTCTTCAACTTCTCCTGCTGCCTGTTAAAACCAAAAAAAAAAAACGATCCCGTGAGTTCCGACAACTCTCTTGCTATATTACCGAACTATGTTACTCAAAACTCAAATGTTAGTGTCAGATATAAATGTGTCCGACACGAATACATTCATTTTCTAAATGTTTTCTTCATGTCTTGGAGGGTTCTATCCCCGTGCCCAAATACGGATGGATCAGATACAAGTGTCAAGAATAGGAGTATTTCAAGACAAATGAAGAGTTGGAAAGTACTTACTTCAGTATTTCATCCATCTTAGTCTTGATCTTTTCGCGTTCTGCTTCAGCATTTAGGGCTCCTTGAACTTTAAGATAAACTTTAAGGTTTTCGTTAACATTTTCAACTGCGCATCCGGCTGGAGCATCATCTACACCACTCAGTAGAACCTGGAGAATAGTAGTTTGAAAAGATTAAAAATCAAACTCGAACATTAATCGGAAATAATCTAAAATTCAGAATTGGAATTTGATGATATCCGTGTTTAAATAAGCCGTAATACCTTGAAAGATGATAAAGTGGCAAGGGTTACGATCTCTAATTCACAGGATCTCATGATTTTTGACACTTCATCATTTTGACAGAATGCAAAAGCAGGTAACCTGAAACAAAATTAATCAATGCAATATAATTAGTTAAACCGATGCTGTGAGTTTCTTCTTTGAAAATTTAAAATAACAATATAGATATAGTGCTTCACATATGAACCTTTCATTCTTCTGCTTAGCAAGCAGCTCAGCTCGAAGTGACCGAAGAGACCTTACTGTCGACTCTACAAGGTCCATTTCATATTCCACCCTTTCATTTGTCCAGCTCTGCAAAGGGGAGAAAACACAACAGCCACCGCAGAAAACCAAAATTAAATGTTGAATTTGAACAATTCTTTTGCTTGGTTATCATGCTTTTTCGGTTTGCAGTATAATTGAACCAAAATATATTTACCCGAAGGAAACTGGAACTTACCTCTACTGGTGATGGGTATTCACATATCATTATAGATTCTTTCTTTGTGTGGCTCTTTACTCCTGGAAGGCGCTGCCACAGTTCTTCGGTAACAAATGGCATAAACGGATGAAGCAAACGCAGGCCAATTTCCAAACAAGTCCAGAGAGTGTCTTGTGCAAATTTCCTTTCAGAGGAAAAGGCTGATTTATCACCAGCAAAGTAGGGCTTGGTGGCTTCGATGAAAATGTCGCAGAACTGATACTGCCACCAAGAATAGACACTGGTGGTTGCATCTGAGAATTCATATGAATTTAATGACAATACAGTCTTTGATATAGCCTTGTTCAGCACTGAGAGTATCCAGCGACAACTGAAAGGCATTGCCTCGGGATTTATAGATGATGGAGGAGTATAGTCATCTGGAAGTTTGCTCATGGCAAATCGAACAGCATTCCATAATTTGTTGCACCATTGGCGATATCCAACAACTCGTTGGATATCCAAGTTAATTTTATCCGACTGAAACAAAATAAAAAATAATAATAATAAAACGGCTGAGAAGAATGGGAGGAACAAGTTTAATGAGTGGTTTATCAAAACAGAATAAGCATGTAGAAAGCAACCTGTGCGGTGTAGGAAACAAGAGCAAACCGGAGAGCATCAGCACCACATTCAGCAATGCCATTAGGAAAATCTTTCCGCTGCCCTTCTTTGGCAGTGGCCAACTCATTAGGATCCAAGTTACCCCCCTCGAGCCTCTTATGAAGACCTTCAAGTGATATCCCATTTATCACCTCAAGAGGATCAATTACATTTCCCAGAGACTTTGACATCTTACGGCCATGTGCATCTCGGATCATGGGATGCAAGTAAACCTGAAAGAAGAAAATCATAAAGGGTCAGCAGAGAACCTAAAGCAGTCTCAAAAGAGTGCTGTATATAATTTAGGACAAAGATTGCACTCACCTTACTGAACGGTACATCACCTCCCAATATAATTCCCAACATAACCATCCGAGCGACCCAGAAGAAGAGAATATCATGCCCAGTTTCAAGGACCGATGTTGGATAAAATGCTTTTAAATCAGCCGTATCATCAGGCCATCCCAACACAGATAAAGGAAAAAGACCAGACGAAAACCAGGTGTCAAGTACATCAGGATCTTGAGACATCTTGAACTTCTTCCCGGAATATTTCTTCCTAGCTTCTGCCAGAGCCTGTTCCTCATCTCTGGCAACTATCCAGTGATCATTGTAAGCACCAAGCTCTTTCTGTTCATCATCTTCCAGCGTAACATACCATGCAGGAATACGGTGGCCCCACCAAAGCTGCCTTGAAATACACCAATCACGGATATTGTCAAGCCACCTGCAACATTTGGAACGTCTCACTTAGGTTAGGCATCCATTAAACCTAGACAGTATAAGATAAAAATTTGACAGAGTATACAAATTAAGTGAAGCCACAAAACCATTGATGGAAACCAACAAGACTCGTAAACCTAAAAGTAATGGCTTCTGTCATCTTTTCTTTTTTTAATGAAAAAGTTCAGGCTTTTGCTTAATCACATCACATCAATCTAAGTCAAATATGAGAATCTGACAACACCCAACATAAAAAATAGTCACAATACTCAAGCAAGATCATTATTCAACAACAGAATGGCAGAAAGTAAAGGAAAATGAGCACCTTTTCCATTCTGCAGTATACTGCTTTGGAATGAACTCAAGCTTCCTGTTTTGGTCATCCATAGCTGCATCAAGAGCCTGCTTTGCCATACTACTGCAGTTAACATACCACTGGGGCTTTATCATTGGCTCCACGACATCATTGCTTCTTGAACAAAGGCCAAGGCGCATCTCATTGTTTTGAGCTCCTCTATACAATTTCTAATGATGAAGGAATAAGTTAATGAATTTAAGATCATGCACGGATGAAAATTAGAAATCATTCAATGCCAAAAAATAATATATATAAATGTGCAAAAGGCAACAATATGTCAATGACTCTTCATGCTTTCAAATTGTGATCCTAAAAAGAGCACAATTATGAAATATCATCACGTGCAGATCCAGCATGCTGGGATTTTAAACCAAATGAAGACGGGTTTAATTCTTGCTACATACATAGATGGGGTTGGAGGGGGCGAAACACACCCATATCAAGAAATTTAACTATCTATACCACAGTAGCAAAGAAAATTACACTTAACAAAATTTGCATGATCTCACAGTGAAAATAAGTTTTCCTAGATGCATATCAATAAAAGTAAATACCTTCTTCTGCAATGCATCAATTACAGACTCACGAGCCTTAAACCGTGGCATTCCAGCAAATTCTGCCCCACCATTGCTATTTATTTTCCCATCATCAGTGAAAATGTTAATAAATTCAAGATTATGGCGCTTGCCCACCTCGAAATCATTAGGATCATGAGCTGGAGTTATCTGTGCAACGTTGAAGGCAATGCCAAGAAAAATAAACAAACAATGAGAGACGGACAGTTGCAGGATCTCAAAATCTATGATAGAACTCTTACCTTTACTGCACCAGTTCCAAAACTCGGATCAACTAGAATTGCATCACAGATTATTGGAAGTTTTCTGCCGTTGAAAGGATGAATTGCAAATTTCCCATGCAGATGACTATACCTCTTGTCTTCTGGATGAATAGCTATAGCCGTATCACCAAGCATTGTTTCCACCCTTGTAGTGGCAACAACAATTTCACCCAAATCACCCTCCAAAGGGTAAGCGAATGATGTTAATACTCCAAACTCCACTGGTTTTTCATAACTAGGTACCTTTAACAAAGTCCTTTCTTTGATGTCGGTATAATCTACCTAGAAACATGGAGCAACTTCAAGATATGATTCAGAAGATGCAAAAACAAACAGTTACCCAAAAAATCGACTTACCTCTATATCAGAGATAGCAGTTCGCAAGACACAGTCCCAATTGACTAATCGTAAATCCCTGTAAAATGCATGGAGAAAACAAGAAGTAATTTAATTAGAAAAGAAAAAGATAATGTTTAAGGGATACCTATCATCTAAAAGCTACAAACAGTTCATTTTTACTGTCAACAACATAAATTCATCAAATCACAGAAAAACAGAAATTTTAACACGTACACAACATACCTATAAATAAGACCCTCCTTATAAAGCCGGTTGAAAGCCTCCGTCACAGCCTTCGATCTCTTTTCATCCATTGTAAAGCACTGGAGAAGTAAACAAAATAATATCATAAATATGAAAAAGCAGCAAGAAAGATGTCAAGCTATTAATAACACAGCTAAAGATAAATTTAACTATTAAGGCATTAGCCAATATAAGGAGCTTAAAGGGTACCATTTATATCTTACCTCACGCGACCAATCAAGGGAGGCACCCAAACGTCGCAGTTGTCCCAGAATGGTACCACCATACTCATCCTTCCACTTCCAAACCTAATAAGAGCAGCATCAATAGAAAACCATGAGATGTAATATTTGCAGAACAAATCAACAAGCTCCATCTTAATTTCAGACTTAAACTTGGAGAAACTTGGTTTCAGAATTGAAACTCACTTCATTTACAAACTCTTCACGACCAACATCATGTCTGGTTAAGTGTCTTTCACGCATTATCTTTTTCTCTACAACCACCTGAAAATTTCAGACATTAGAACAACTTCAAGTGACACTTGTCTATGCCAAACAAAAGGCAAAAGTTAGAGTAACTTAAATACAACACCAAATATAACAAAATTAAACTTAAGCTTTAACTAATCCAAATAAATACCAAGGGAACTCAACCTGTGTAGCTATCCCAGCATGATCCATTCCAGGTACCCACAATGTATTATACCCAGACATTCTTCTCCAACGAATGATAGTGTCCTGCAAGCAATAAAATTTAAACATAAACGAAATTCAACATAAAAGTCGGTGAGCAAATATGGCAGCATTAGGCATTATACTACACAACCTGTATGGCACCAGTGAGTGCATGGCCAATGTGTAGGGCCCCAGTCACATTTGGTGGAGGAAGAACCTGCAAAATCAGTCAAGTTATTAAAGAGCCACAAATTTAGGGGGTAGAAAAAAAAGGTGAATACAAAGTGTGAATCCAATTTTAGTCGTACAATCACAAACGGTGGTTTTGAGCTGCTTGCATCAGCGTGAAAAAAACTAGATTTCTCCCACCAAGCATACCATCTAAACATACAAATGCAAAAAATGCAAAAGTTAAATAAAAATTTAACTTCAAACCATATTGAATCTACCAATCAAGTGAACGTTTTCAACACTTACGACTTCTCCACGGCAGCTGGACTATATTGTTTAGCCATCTGACTAGAGAGTCTTTTCTTCTCGCCTGAAGGAGTCTCTGGATCCACAAAATCCTCTGGATTCTCATCATCAGCTTCTCGCTTGGCACTCTTCTTTGCACTCTTTTTGGGAGCATTTGAGCCTTGTTGTGCCTTTGTAGAATTACAATTTGCGACAAAAAAAAAACATACTCACTGATTTTAACATAGCTAAAATCAAAACAAACTAATTATATCTAGCAAACCATATATACTTGTTGTATAACGCGTTTTATTATGCAAACTTATCAAATGTGTAAAAATATCAAGCACAAATACGCTATTGTATTAACTCGTCATGTTAATCATGCAAAAACACGATTATTAAACCGTGTCTATTTCATATTCTAGTATCGTGTCCAAAACTGTGAAATCTAAACCTAATTACATCAACAGATACGCAAGTTCTTAATCAGATTCTCCGTTGCGGTTACCTTAAGCTTGGCCGCCTCAGCTTTTTCTAAGGCCTTGAGTTTCTTCAGTTCCTTCTCCCTCGCCTATAAAAAAAGAGGTAAATCACTAAATCTAAGTAAACAATATACAAATCCATGCTTTTAAAAATGATTAAAGTAAAATGGAGAAAATATTGGAAAGAAAATAAAGTAACCTTCTCTTCTTTCTTTTTCTTTCGTTCGAGCTCTTCTTCAGTCAAAGGCTTCGCATCCGGTTGCTGAGACTGCAGATATTCAATCCAAAAAGTTCAACAAAAAATCAATGAAATAAGAGAGAAAATGTTATTGATGAAAAGCAATGGAAGAGGAAGAAGGAAACCATGGCTGCCGACGGCGTTGATGCGAGAGAGGAAACAACAGAGCCGCGTCCAATATAGAGGGAATGGGCTATGAGGGCCTGCGCTTGTTTTGTGAGGGTTTTTGCTTTGTGGTTTAGGCTGGTAATGGCCGAAAGATAAAACATAGAAACAAATGGAATAAATTTTAGCGTTTCCTTTCCATGCTTGAGATGTTTAAACAAAATTACTATTTTTTTAAAAAAAAAATTGATTAAACCCCTAATCAATAAATTAAATTAATTAAAATTTTCAATCAATTTTGACTATTACTTTTTAATAATTTTCTTCAAATATTATTGTTATGGTAAATAGAGGATTGTAATAGCGGATTGAAGTGAAACTAATTTTTATAATCTAATTAATATTAGTAGATTACAAGTAGTATATATTCTAAATATACTCTCAACCATTTGACAATGAACGCTCAATCACCCTACTGCAGCTGCTGATGTTCGAACCCGTGACCTCTAGGAACAACAACCGTTCCCTTAACCACTGAGGCAAGTTGGTTCGTGCAATTTTGAATGGATATTTATATACATTTTAAATAATATATTTTTATAAGTATTTTAAAATTTTAGAACACTTAATTTTTTTTTAAATTCTAAAATTGTCGAAGTTGTGTCTCAATAATATAATGATCGAAATTGACATTTTGGAAACACTTAACATTATTCAGAGTATTTTTCAACGTAAATGTACACCTAGTTTAGCTCTACATATTTTAGAATTGTGTGGCCAAAATTAGAATGTTCATCTCCAATATATTCGACGAGATGATAACAAGGTAGCTGATCGAATGGCGAAGGTAACATAGATTAATGAGTTGGATATCTGTATTTATTACACCCACCCTTCAGAGGTGCTTAGTCTTTTATGATTTATGTTGTTGTTTTGATTTGAACACATTAGTTAGTTTTGTTAGGTTTTCTCGCTTGTTGACCTATGATTTGTAGGTATCGTTATGTGTATAAAGAGTTTTTAACGAGGCACATGATAAATTTTATTTTTATAAAAAATTAAAATAAAATGAAAAAATATAGAAATGATAAGTGACAACACTATAATATGACATGTTGCAACAATTAATCTAAAAAATGTTAGATTAAACAGTCAATATTAGTCAAATTGGTGAATTGATGAAATTTTAGAATATAAATGTCTAATTGAATATAAAAAATTTAGACTTCCGTCTAGTTTTAGAAAAATATTTTATATTTTTATTTTCTATTTTTAATAAAAAAACATGTTTAGTTGATAGGGATGTAAACTTGTTTTCAAAAAATGAAAATATGTTTGGTATGTAGCTTTTCAAAAATATATATGAAAAATAATTTAAATAAAATATAGTTAGAAATTATTATTATTATTATTATTATTATTATTATTATTATAAATACAATATGAGTAAATAAATCAAAGTTTAAAAAATGACATTAGAAGGACTTGAACCTGAATTAATATTTTTTTAGATGAAAACGGTATTATTAGCACATGCCTCATTAAAAAGTTTCTTAAACCTAAATGAGGGATAGGGGTGAGCAAAACTCGACTCGAATAGAAAAAAAATTGATATATTTTTTTCAATTTTGAGTTATTTGAGTCAACTCGATTAACTCAAAAAGATTTTGAGTTCGAGTTGAGTTAAAATTTGCCCAACTTGAAAAATTGAAAAACCAAAATTTACAGTTTTGCAATTTAGTCTTTGGTTTCATTTTTCTTTAATTCCTCATTCATTTTAAGTCAATTTTTGACCAAATTTGAACCACGCATTCTTAAACCAACGTAGAATACTCATTTATCTTTAATTTATATTTTTAAAAATAAATTTTATATTCTTTTTTTTTTCAAGTCAGCCCCTTAACTTTGTATGGTTTTCTCAATTCTTCAATCTCTCTTTCGTTTTAAGTCAATTTTGACCAAATTTGAACCGCGTGCTCTTAAACCACCTTAGAATGCATATTTAGCTTCAATTCATATTTTTTAAATTAAATTTTCAACTTTTACAATTTAGCCCCTCAACTTTGAATGATTTCCCATTTTTTTAATTTCTCTTTCGTTTTAAATCTATTTTTGACCAAAATTAAACCACACGATTCACTAACATTATATAATATCTATATAACTTCAATTCATATTTTTAACAAATATGTTCTTTTTTCAATTTAGTCCTTTAACTTTACATTTTATTCAATTTGATCATTCAACTGAATGTTTTTGTAGTTTTTTTCTTCACATAATTCATTGACTCATTTATACTCCCATCAATATTTTATCTCCAAAGGTTCCTTATTTAAAAATAATATTATAAATATATTTTTAGAAGTTTAAATGATATTTTTTTATTAAATAACATTACAAATCTTACTTATACATAGGGGTGGGCAAAAATACCCGACCCGGTTGACCCGACCCGAAAATCCGACGACCCGAAACTAAAATACCGGGTAATTCCCGGAAAAAAATTACTCGACCCGAAAAACACGGGCCGGGACACGGGCCGAAAGTTTCCCCTTACCGGTTACCCGACCCGACCCGATAAAATTTAATATATATTTTTTATATTTAAAATTATATTTTTATTTTATGTTTCTTAATATTTTCACTCTAAAATTAAGTTTAAATCCCTACATTTTTTTATGTTTGTATTATATTCTTTTAAGTTTTAAGTTTAATTTTTTTAAAAAATATTTTTGTGTTTAACATGTGATTTTTTTAATTTTAAAATAAAAAAATAAAAAAATAGAAATCGAGTACCCGGTATTTGATTACCCGGGTACCCGAATTTTACGGGTACCTGAATCCCGGGTACCCGGATATAATGGGCCGGGACACTGGCCGTTTAATGAGGTACCCGGATGAACCGGGTACCCGGTTTTCCGGGTACCCGAATCCCGAGTACCCGACAATTCCCACCCCTACTTATACATGTGAAAAATAATATGAAGAAATATATATATATATATATATATATATCTTATATGATTAGAGAAAGTCGTTTAAATTAGAATCAAACTGTACTATAACATGGTAAATAATTACAATTAAATTTGTATAGAAACTCGAAAATTCAACTCGAATAAAAAAATTCAAATTAAGTTCAAGTTGTAAAATATGACGCATCAACTAAAATAACTCAAAATTTTTCGACTCGACTCGATCGAACGCTCACCTCTAATGAGAAAAATAATACACGTGAAAATAATTAAGAGTCAACTTACACAGAAAACCCCAAAACCATAGAAACTACACATAACCATCATCATGCAAGATGCTTGTTTCGCCAAAACATCGGGAACTCAATTCCCATCGCCAAAGCATCTGCAACTCGAATCCGGTTTAATATTAAAAGTCTATTATTTTTATATTTTTTAATTTCCCAAAATATTTACAATGAAAATATTTTTTTTTCAAATTTTTACTTATTTTCTAAAAATTATTTTCTAATTTTAATCAAACACGTTTTTTATCATTTTTTATTTTAAAAAAAATGAAAATGAAAAGAGACTCTATTCTTTAGAACCAAACAAATCTTAAGTTTTTTTAAAAGTCCAAAAGCTTATGATAATCTTGATTGAGCTATTTTTGACCTTTACGAATGATAGATTCAAATGTAAATTTTAAAAATCATATTTGAAACTAAATATTGGTTTTGAGTTAAACCAACAATGATATATTCAAATATAAATGATGGTTTATACTCTCTCTTTTTTTTTTTTTACTTTTAAAAATCATAGCTATTAGATTTTGTTATCCAAAAAATGTCGGCATGTATTAGGTTTATACTTTTTTGAACCAACCAACCTCACATACTTGGACATTAGTTATAATTGAAGAATCAAAATAAAATATTAAATTATCTTTAGCTAAAAATAGTGTCAAATTAAAAAAAAAGAAGGTTAAATTTATTATTTCTTTTAAATTAAGACTAAATTGTTTGAATGTGTAAACATGAAGGACTAAATATGTTATTATACAAAATATTTTAACAGCTATATCACTCTTTTAACAGTTATTAACGATTATTATCAGGTCAGTGGCTAAATTGAAACAAAACTAAAAGTTTAATAGTAACATCGAAACAATTGAAAGTTTAATTTTCAAATTGAATAATTGATCAAAGTTTAGTGATCATTGTGAACTCTACTCTTAAATTAAAGTGAATGTAGAGATTATTATAATAATAAAATTTTAATAAATTTTTAATTAAAAAAGTAATATAAAAAATTATTTTTAAGATTTTATTTTAAAAGGGGCAATCATACTTCCGGTCCCTAGGATTGCAAAACCAATTAAAACAATTAATGGTACATTACGGTACATATAAATAATGACAAATTGCTGTGCATGACATTTATTATAAAATTATCCCTATAAAAACTAACGTAATTACATTCAGTTTTTATAAATATTATTATAATAATTATTAGTTCATGCGTTAAGGTATTATTATTATTATTATTATTATTATTTAAAAGTAAATAACACAGAACTCATAAGTGTCTCTTTGTAAAAGCGAATGATATTCATCTAAGGAGACACGGGTTCAAATCACGCTATCTACAAGGTGTATATGTATTGTAAATAGTTAAAACATTGTCACTATTACAGTTGTTATCGACCTCCCCTAAAAATTTAAAATTCTTATATAGTTTAAAATTTTATTTAAAATTTTTTATTGAAAACCTATTTTTGCATCCCTAAATTTCTATAAATTCACCCCTAACCTGAAATCGTGCGTTCGTCACTATATATAATATCATATCTCCTTTTATTTATATATACATAAAGTTCTTATATATATTATTCTTTATTTTCCTTACAATATCAACTTGAAGTTTATTATTATTAATGTTCATGAAAATTATTATTATTATTATTATTATTATTATTATTAAACTATACTAATGATCATTGAACACACTAATATGTCATCATTTATCGAATGATGCTAATTTATTAAAAAAATAACACATAATTATATAATATTTGTCAAATATATCTAAAAATTCTTATATAACCATTAAAATAATAATTATAATTATATTTGTCAAATAATAATTATATACTAAACCATAAAAATAATCGTTTTAGTTACCGGTTTTCTAAAATTAAAATGGTCATTAATAATTCAAAAGAAGATCATTAAAGTTATCGAACAATTATAAAATGATTATTATATGTTATAATACTGTAATAATTCGACTATTTTGTAACTCTTGAAAACTATCTATTTTACACTCCACCTTTGTTTGTGTTTCTGTTTTGGTACCTCACTTATTATTTTTAGTAAAATGATATCTAATGTTATGTTTTGTTTCGATTTTGATATTACGCCGTTAAAAAATCAATATCATATTGACTAGGAGAAAGAAACTTACACATGGCATGCTAATTAAGAGAGAGAGATTCACACGTGAAAGGTTGTCATGTCATTTTCTCTCTTAGTTATCATGCCACATATAATTTTTTATGATTTTAGTTGACGTGGCATGCTGACTAGAAGAAAGAAAATGACGAGACAACCTATCATGTGTGATTCTCTTTCACCTGGTCAATGTGTCGTTAAATTTTTAAAGACAGAGTACCAAAATATAAACAAAAATATAACATTAGTTACTATTTTGCCAAAAAAAGGTAGAGTACCAAAACATAAGCACATGTAAATGTGAATACAAAATATGTAGTTTTTCCTTAAAACAATTGACTACTTGTGTTATTTTTGAGAAATTATATTATACATGGAAAATATTTAAGAAAATAATGAATTTTATTAGTTAGAACCATAGATAACGTAGCGAGTCAGACTTATGATATAATTTCTCATTCTCTACCCTTTACATTTTAAACATTTATTTATTTAAATCTTGTTTAGTTAATTGTGTCATTGTGTGGATCAAAATGAATAGTGTTAATTGAATTTATAAAACATTTAAAAAAATTCTGATTTTTTTAGTATAATCAATCTATATTGACAGATTAATCTAGATCAAATGTAGTAAAAACTTACTAGCAAATTCAAAAAACTCATTATGAAAGAGACCCAAATCTATTTTATTCAATTGACAACACCAAAATTCAAATTTCTAACTGAACTCAATAAATCTAACACCTAAAGAGACTATATTATTACCGAGAAAAGAGAATATTGTTAATTTATTACGAATTTGTATAATTCTTTATTTCCCACAATTTTCAAAAGAATGCTTTCCAAGATTCCATAAGTTCAATCCTAAAACCAAAGCACATATAAGTTTTTTCGTAAAACCAAAACACACGTATCAATACAGAAACAAAAACCATACATTAGCCACTGCAGTAATTACTACTATGGTTTTCAATTGATGTGGTTTGTTCTGGTTTCCATGGGTTCTGGTTTATAAAACACGAGCCACATGAAACTAGTTAATCACCAAAACTTATCGAACCGCTCCTCGCAGATGCATTCCGTCAGAAGCGAGCTTTGCGTTTGCGAGCCGTGTACTTGGTGTCTGGGGGCACGGCATTCCCCTTCTTTCTCCTCTGTTCCTTCTTCTTCAACACCCATTCTCTGCCCTTGCCTTTCTTGTTTATTTTCTGCTTCTTCCTGGGTCTATGCCTGTCCGAAATGCTAACCTGCAAAACCCCAAAAATACAACAATAATATTAGTAGTTGCAGATGTGGCAATGGCAGAGGCAGCAACTGAAGCAAAGTACTAAACCTTGCAAACCATTTATCCACTCATTTATTTATTTCTTTTTTTTTCCCGAAAAATAAAGTGAAAGCATTGACCAGAAAAGAGCAATAACATGATAATTGATAAAATATATAGGGTCACCGTCTGGTTTTCTTCATCTCCACTGCTCTCGTCATCGGAGCAACTCTCTCCATCTTCACCTTTTCCACTGGGAACGGCAGTGCTGAGGGATGGCGGGCCACAAGTGAGAACAAGGTATTCTTTTCTCCTTTTGGTACTGGCCAAGACAATTAGTTCGTGTTAGGGTGCTTAAAATGATATCAAGAAATATCAACTCGATCCATCCATCCACTCAAATGGAAGACGGATGTTTGACCTCTCCTATGTTCCTGTATGCATATTTTCACCAAAATTATATCTCATGTGTTAGGAGCGATGACACCTTCCCTATACTAACGAACACAACATATAATAGATGGACATATGTGATATAAACAAAAACAAAAAGGCAAATGCAAAGTACAAGAGGTGATTAATAAGGTAAAAAGAATTGAACGCTAAGCTAAATATGCCCACAAGGACAGAATAGCAGAAAAATAACACCAGTAATCATGAAATGTTGTAGACAATTTCATGAAACACATTCCATTGCCTTGCAAAACCTGGACAAATGAGACTGTGAATCTTAGTTTCATTAAGAACAATTTCAAAACAGATGGTCCAACAAGACGCATAAACAGTCGATCTAAAACAAGTTCATCGAAAACAAGCAAAAGGAAAAGAAGCAAGCGTATGTAGTCATGGAATAGAGACAACTCCCAGTGCCAATGATATAAGTACTGCCATTATCTCGGGCATCCATCTCACCAAATACGTATAAGACGCAAACAGAGGAGCAATTTTAAAGCCCATAATAAATTGCTCATACAGAATAGCGGCATACCTGTGTGGGTAATCAACAACTACACCACCAGCAAATCCAGCACGCATTGCATAACTCAAAATTAACTCGCGTTGGGCTAGGTTTTCAGGATATATTTGGAGCACTGCTCTTGCTCCCCTTGCTAAGCATCTATATAATGATCCAAAAAATGCCCTAAAAAGTCATGAGAATCATCACACTTTAAATTTACAGAAACAAATTTTTGATTTGCACGTATATACGAATGTCGGTTTAATTTATAGAAAAAAGGTATATAAGAACCCAACATACTTTAATCTCAATCTTGGCTCATGAGAGGACTTGTCAGCATTGCACAACCACTGCATGCCAATTGCCAAAGCAACAAAAGGGAACAAATCATGAGCAAGTATAGTCTTTTAACTACTTTAATCTTGAGTAAGAACCAAATGCATACCTGAACAGCAGAAATACTTATACACCCATCAATAACACCAGGTCGAAGTCCTAAGCCCTGAAACGAAAATATAGCAGATCGAAGTCATCATTTCAGAAACACTATGTCTGGAAGCAACGACAATACCATCAGTTTAATTCGAAGAGATTTAAGAATTTGGTAAATACCTGGCCCATATCACCAAGTAACAAATCACCCTCAACCTCATTTTGCAAAGCAACATCTATAAATCAAAACCAACAAAAATGTGGGGGGAGGGACCCCTTAAAGATCATACATTATAAATGTGTCATAAAATTAAGTTAAAAAAAAAACCTTACTAAGCATTGAAGGAGAAATGTCTAAACCAATCCATTGGTGACCATTCTCAGTTATTGTCTCCCCACTCAGTCCCGATCCACACCCTAAAATAACAACAAATATTCCTAATTAGATATTCAGAACTAGGGATTTAAATAGCGCCTGCAACCACAATAGCAGTGGGGCACAGTCCGAAACGGCAATACTCGCAACTGTTTTTTCAGCAATAGCATATGTTACGTGGCAACCGCGATAAAAGCAACGGAGATAAAAGCTGCCGCAACCGCAATTTAAATCACTGTTCTGAACACAGGTTTACTTTTTGTTTGAGGAGAGAATGTAATATACATACCGATATCAAGGAGCAACCTCGGGACTCCATCATCAGGCAAGGCGAGAAGCTCCAGTGCTCTCTCAGAAAGCTTTGCCTATTATTTTTCACAAGATTTCAAATTTTAATACTTTGTCAACTGCTAATACAATCCAACAGAAAGTAAAAAAAAAAGGATTAAATTTTCAACTGAACCTGTATTTCAGCAATTCGAGAAGAGGAAGTATATTTTCGAGCTTCCGAGTCATCGTAGAAAATCTCCGGCGGGGCTTGCAACTCAGGCCGACTCGACATCTTATTCACTCAATTTATCCTTTCTTTTTAGTTACTTTTGAACGAGGAAATTTCCGTGGAGAACGAGGGAAAGTAAAGTGCAAAATAGAGGGGGAAACGGATGAGAAAGTAGAGACTAGAGGCAGCAACTCCGGCGACGGCGGCGGCGCGCGAGGGAATTTGAGAGAGTGAAAAGCGCGGCTGGAGTTTTGCAGGGTTAAATACGAAGAAGATGATAACATCCTTTTTCCAGGGCTTAAAACCCAAAATTATTAACTATTGGGATTAAGGTTATAAGATGAACTTCAACTTAATAAAAAATAATTGAATTATTCCTGATTTTTTCCCCGCTCAATTAAATCATCGAACCAAAAGATTTAATCAATTAAATTTTCTTTGACCAATTTTAACCATTAAATTTTAACAAAAAATTTTCTTTAGATATTACTGACCCATGATACACAACAATTCTATTATCATGCATTTATAATTTTTACCAAAAGGCATTTTTATAAATTTAAGAAGTTTTTTTTAGATATTTTAAAGAAATTTTTTAAATAAAATAAAAAATTCTAAAAACGTCACTCAGAAATAGTGCGTTATATTGTGCGATATAACGCACTGCACCATCAAATTCAAAAAATTTGCCAAAATTTAATGGTCAAAATTGATAGAAGAGCTTAATTGATTTAATATAATGGTTCAATGGATTAATTGATTCAAATTTTTAGTTCAAGAGTTCAATTGGGTGCAAAAAAAATTTCAAGGGCTTAATTGATTTTTTTCTTCAAAACTTCAAGGGCTTCTTACCCCTTAAGCCTTAACTTAGCAAAGCTCCTAACGATCAATGCACGACTACAGAACCAGACATTTTACTTGAGGTCAATTAAGGGTGAAGTCGCGAATTAAAAGTTAAAGGGGCCGAGAATAAAATACTACAATAAGTGTTATAAAGAAATTTGAAGAAGAAAATTAAGACTATAAAGGAACTTTACTCTCAAATGTATATTGGTCAATAAAATTTTAAAACATTCAATTTACTCAATGAAGTTTAGACATTGAACGTTTTTTGTCACCCCTTCATTATCTTTTTAATGACATCTATTTATCGACGAACGAAGGAACTTATCCAAGATTCGAACGGTGGAAAACTCCATCGGCACAAGAGAAGCAATATATTGAAAAACGAGCTCTATCCGACGGTGGATGAGGGAGATCAATGAGAGAGAAACCAAAAGGTTTTTGGACGATTCGTGAACTTCTAAGCATTTTTCGAAAAAATGGAGGTCAAATTCAGACTCAAGGGGCTGAGACGAAGTGATAGGTGAAATTTGGGACCGGACGACCACCATCTACGATTATTTGGGCTTTAAGAGTGACAAAAAATGTTTAATATCTAAACTTTAGTGACAAAAAACGCTCAATGTCTAAACTCAAATTACTAAATTGAGCGTTTTCGAACTTTAATAACCAAATAAATTTAAAAATAAAATTCAATGATGATTTACGTAATTTACTCTTATTCTAATTTGTGTATTTTAAATTGTTTATAATGAAATTTTACATAAATATCTTTTTGAACATGGTACCAGCGGCTTCATAAATCAAGAAACTAAACATTACAGGCATAGGATACAAACACATAACAACAACGAACACTAAACGTCAAGCCAAAGGCTCGAAGAAGCCAAGAACAACAACAACACATGAAACAACGACAAAAACAAGAAAAGAACAAAGCAAACGAAACAAAAACAAGAGAGAAACGGTCAGGCAACGACTAAGAGAACATCACCTACCAAAGTCACAGAAGCGCGAAGCCAGTAGATATGGTGTCGCCAAACTGCATGTCCTTTTGGTGGTCACCAAAGCGTTGAGGTGGTTACTTAAGATGCAAAGGGACTTTCAACAGCACGTCACATCAGTTCTGGAGTCGTCAACGGCTAGAGAAGAGGCGGAGGCACAACCCACGACCACCACCGACGAAGCGGAGAAAAAAAGGAAATAAGGAACAGGAAAATCAATACCGCTGCACCATCACCTAAAAACAAAGGGAAAATCCCAAGAAAACAAAAGATAAAGCAAAAATCAAACAAAAACAAAACGCGAAACAAAAAAATGGTGATCGTCGGAGGAGCCACCAATCCCCTAAATCGACACTGAAATAACCATCCACTTAAAGACGAGAAAGACACCAAAACAAGCTCAGTGGTTTCCCCCAAAACCCGACTCAAGGAGATGAAAAGAGCTGCCGCAACGACAAAATCACCGCGGAATTCTATCGAAAGAAGTTCAGTGAATTACTATTGAATGTTCGGACTTCTTAAGCTTTTCCTTTCATTGGCTTTATAGTCACGCTAGTTATCTTATTATTATTCTTAAATATGATAGTTGGAGACATATTTATTGACTTACTGGCCTTCATGCCTACAGGATGGTAAGTTAACTACTTTTAGGGGTTAGATGTTTAGTTTAAAGTTTAAAGATTAAGTTTTAGAGTTTAGAATTTAATATTACTGTTTAGAATTTAGAGCATAGAGTTTAGAGTTTATGGTTAGAAATTTAAGATTTAAGTTTTATAGTGTAAATATGCATGTTTGTGTAAACTAAAATTTACATGTGTATCAAAAGTTTACCCTAAATTTTATCTTAGCTTAAGATTTGGCCAGTTGACCAAGCTGCCCATCTTTGTTCCTTTATTTTCCTTAGGTCATGGGTTCTAGACCCACTAGGAGCACCCCCTTCCTTCCTCTCCGCTTTAGGTAGGATTAAGATAAGATAGGATTTGTAAAAAAATAGTTAAAACCTAATATAATATATCTATTAAAAAACTTAATATAATATATAAATTCATCGAGCAGTCTCGATAGAAAATGAAATGTTATTATCTTTAGGAGACCCGAATTTGAGCATTTTGTCTGCAAAGTATGTATGTTTTATCAAATGGTTAAGGAAAATGAACGAATACTATCATAAAATCACTAGATACTTAAATAAACAAGAAATAATTTAGGCCTTGTTTGACAATTAACGGATTGTATTAGCTGATTGTATAAAAGTGTTTGGTAAAATTAATTGATAGATGGTAGTTGTTTGATTATTTAAACAAGCAAAATGACATATATGGACATGATTATATTCGATACTTGTTTGAATAGTTTATTAGTCATTAATATTTTGTATCTATTAATATTGATTAGATTATGAAAAACATTTTTTTAATATAACATTACTAAGCATATTTGAAGGATTTATAAATTAATTTATTATTTTCATATATATTTTTAATACAATTTAATTAATTATTAAATTTAAATACAAAAATATATGTGTGAGAAAAAAAGAAAAAAATATTAATTTATAAATGTCACAATGTAAAAAGTGAAAGCGAAGAATTAAAATAGAAAAAAATTAAATTTAGGTTATTGAAGATTTTTTATAATTGTTAAGGGTAAAAGGAGTTACAACACCTTCTTCGACGGTTATTGTTTCGACATTCAAATTTGTATCTATTTGACATAACCGGGGCGAAACACAATTGATGTGGAACTTGGGTACAAGGGACAGAGCCATAATATTAATTTGAGGGGCCAAAATATAATTTTTTTTAAATACAAGTTGAATAAATTATAATTATTTTATTTTGTTAAAATTTATGATATAAATTAAGTGTAATTATATCATACACTGGCCGTGGAAATAAAAAATTTCCACTTGTGTCTTAGTTTTAGGATTTATATGGATTTAGTTTAAGGTTAAAAGGTCAGGGGTTTAGAATTAAATGGTTGTGGTTAGAATTTTGGTTATAATTTGGAGTTTATATATTAAAACTTAATCCCTTAATTAGATTATCATAACCTTTAAGCCCTAAATTTAAATCACTAACCTTAAATTACACGCTCCTAAACCTTAAAACTAAGACACTATGAAAACTCTTTTTTTTGTGTGCATGAAATATTTTCTCATAAATTAAAGGTAAACTTTTGTTTGGGTAGGGACATAGCCCCTCCCACATCATAAATCAAAGGTAAAAACAAAGGTGCTTGTTTATTAGAATCTTTGTTTCGGACGGTGCCACTGTCGCTTTATAGCAATCGCTATTATTAGAGTCGTCTTAAACATTTTCTAGGCCCTGAGCGAAAATTTAAAAATATTCTTTCATTATTTCGAACAATTAATTTAATATCTTATTAACAAAACATTATTTTCATTGTTTTGTTCAAAAAACATCTTAAGTACAAGTAACTTGAAAATTTATTAAAGCTATAAAAGTAAAAGATGAGGGACCTGAATAGAAGCTCATGCTACTCCCCATTCGAGACGGTTGTGAGTATTATAGTTGCATACCGCTATTTTCAAATTCGAGAAAGTATGGTTTGGTTAATCTGGATTCCGGAGTTTCACTCGGTTCTTATTCTCAAGCTGACCTGACAGATCATTATATTTACCTTTAACTTGCCCATGGAAGAGGAAATGTTAACAATCCTCGGAGAATCAAATAACTGGCGCATCCGCTGTAGTTTTACAACCATAATAGTTTGTTTTCAGGCATTCTTTCCCTATCTCGTAAGTTTCCAAAGTCCAAACTGTTGCCAGGTCTGCCTGCATTTGTTAAGGGATTGTGGGAGACTTGATAATAACAACTAAAACACCTTGCACCAATTCGAACATCTCGAAAGGCTAGTTGTTTGAATCGACCACCAATACTTCAGATCATTTATAGTTGTTTCTGGAAGATACTAATATTTCAGAACAAAAAATGTTTAACCAACAAAAACTTTATTAAACGATTAATTGACAATGCAGCCAGCAACAAAGCAAAATCAGCAGTCTTTTCTATATCCTCAGGGGCTGTAATTGGGGTTCACTAAGTAGTTAAGGATCATTTTCTTTAAAAACTCGAAACTTCTTGGCCAATGAAGAAAAGGCCTGAAGACCCGCCAATAGGTAGCAATACCAATCTCACTGCATTCTCTGCTCCTTCGGCAGCGGTCATGCATCCAGTGTTGCCGGTGATATCGGTTTTGACAAAGCCTGGACAAACACAATTGATGCAGAAACCGGGGTACTTGTTGGCCAGTATTCTAGTGTAGGCGTTCATAGCTGCTTTCGATACACTATACACAGTCGGTCCATTATAACTTACCCAGCCATTCGTTTTCATCCTTCCATCTCTGAAATCTTCAAGAAACTTGTTCAAGACTTGTTCCACTCTCTCTTCACTGAGGGTTTCAACATCACTCAACACTCCTTTGGCCCATTCATTGGACACTAGCTGAACCCAAAGAAGAAATAGTTGGTAAATGTTTCAAGCTAACACAGGTAGCAACTGCGCTAACATCGTATTCGCAAGCTTCTGCACCAAAACATTACCTCCAGTACTCCGAGAGCAGAGGTAACGTTTACAATCCTTGCCGAATCAGATAACTGGAGGAAGGGCATTAGTTCTTCAACCAATGTTTTCATACCATAGTAGTTCGTTTTCAGACATTCTTCAGCTTGATCATAAGTTTGTCTTGTAATGATTTCATTCCAGATTTGCTCCCCAACTGGCTGTGCATCCAGAAAGGATCTGTTAGTAACCAACACCTTGAACTTGAAGCTGATTCGATGGAAAGAACATTCCATTCCCACGAATTTGGAATATAAAATCGAACTCGAAACAAGGTGTGGTAGTATAGAATGAAAAGACTTACCCAATCACCGAAAGTTTCAAGAGCCGTAACGAATCTCTCATAGTTCATAGTGACTCCAACAACGGCTGCATTATTGACCTGCAACAGATTTCATCAGTACCATTATCAGTATTGTAATTGTAATTGTTAGCCCCATATTACCAAAATAAAGAAATAAGAGGAGAAAAAGTATACTAAGACATCGAGTTTTCCAAAATTGTTTTTGATGAAAGCAGCAATTGAAGCGATGCTAAGAGGGTCTGTGACATCAAGCTGGTGGAAAACCAGATTATGAGAAAGGCCAGATTCCTTGAGCTTTTGGAAAGCTTCAAGTCCCCTTTGCTGGTCTCTAGCAGTTAACACCACGGTCACTCCTTTCCAAGCCAACTGCCTACATATTTCCAGTCCAATCCCCTTGTTTGCTCCGCTCACCACTGCATACCTGAAACAAAGGTTTAAGATGTGTGAAGACTAAATGTTGAAGAATTCAACTCACTGCCGCAGAGATTCAAATCCCTCTGGCTTACCTCTTTGTTGCGAGGAAGTCGCATGTTTCTGCCATTCCTTCGTATCTGCTGCCTAGGAGATGAAGATGAATAGGTGAGTGGATGGAAATAGTTGACCTTTTATTGTGCCCTTTTTATGCGCTCATTTTAAAATAGTGGGTTTAGAGTTTAGAATTCAGTGTTTAAAGTTAGAGATTAAGATTAAAATTTAGAGAATTTGATGTAAGTGTATTTTTAAGATAAAAATTTTAGAATGCAGAAATTAAAGTTAAAATTTAAAATTTAATTTATAAGTAATTTTTAATGTGGGACATAAAAAAAATATAATTAAAATCATAAGACTTTTATAGAAGTTTGTGCACTTTGATGGGAATGCAAAATTCAACCCACAAAAGTATACGTTGGTATTGGTCTTAGAAAGAATAATACAGGCTAGCACATCGATTTGCACGCTATTATAGAATAACTTTTCCCACGTATCTAATGCTTATTTAAATTAAACTTTTTAACAATCGCTAGCATGTAAACGATCCGAACGAACACGAACGAGGGTGTATTCATGTTCGTTCGTTTAACGAACACGAACGAGGGTGTATTCATGTTCGTTCGTTTAACTTTAACCAATAATGTATTTTTCTAAGTTTAAAGGTGTAAGTCCTTGAACTTTGGAAAAAAATTATTATGCCTTTATTTTTTTTTCAGCCAATTAAGCTTTTGAACCAAGAAAATTAATCAATTAAGTTAAAAAATTGAATCAATTAAGCCCTCTTACCAATTTGACCATTAAATCTTGACAATTTTTTCTTTAATATTACTGTCACGTGAAACACTACAATTTTATCATGTTGTATTTAGAGATTTGTTCTAAATCTAATTACTTACTCAAATTGAATTGCATACTTTAAACCTACTAGTCTTGTACGGGCAATAACTCGGCCCGCTTTCTCTGCCCCACTTTGTGTATTAAATTGGATCACAAACTTTAACAAGAGATGTTGAGCTTTTCTTCTTTTGTGTCGACTTAATACACAACCCAAAACCATTTATTTATTTGAATTATTATAAGGGAGAAAAGGCCATTCTTGATCCATACTCCTCAGAACACCAAACTCAAACTTAATGCTCACATCGAAAAGGAAGACAAATTACAGAATATCTGCATTTTCCCTGAAAACATAAGATTTTTAGAATGTTTCAATTTTTTTTCTCAACAAGATGTCGTATATTAAAAAAATATATAATCATACGTCACAACGGTCGCCTCGTTAAAAACCTTCCTAATCCTAACGGAAGAAAAGAGTACGGCCCGTTTGTGACAACAACAACAACAAAAACAAACCGACAACAAGCGAACAAAACCAGCAATCACCTGATAACGTTAACAAGCACAAAATAAAAAAACACGCGACACTCCCTCCCAGGCCCGTTTCTGAGATTTTGGTGGCCCATGGGCGAACTTAAAATATAGACCCCTAATTAAGGGTGAGCGTTTGATCGAGTTAAGTTGAGTAAAAAAATTTCAAGTTATACGAGTTTACGAGTCCTTACGACTCGAACTTAAAAATTTATCTACTAAATACTAAAATTTTGAGTTATTAGGATTTTTATTTTATAACTCAAACTTTATTTGAATTTTTTTTCGAGTCAAGACGAGTCGAGTCGAAAAAATCAGTTTTTTCGAGTCGAGTAGAGTTTTGCTCACTCTTTCCCCTAATAACGAGTATTGGAAAAAAATAAAATTTGAAATTAAACACCTAGTAACAAGTGATATATAATAAAATGGGTTCCTATTAACAAATTTTGAAAAAAAAATGAATTTTAAGAGTATTCTTGTAATAATAAATATAGGGGAAATGGAACTGTAATAACAAGTATTAAAAAATTAAAATTTAAGAGTATGCATGTAATAACAAATATTAGGGAAAATGGACCATAAATAACAAGTATTGAAAAAAAATTAGACTCGTAATAACAAGTATCGAAAAAAATAAAATTTAAGAGTATGACTATAATAACAAATATTAAAAAAGATAGGCCCCTAGTAACAAGTATTGAAAAATTGGCCTCATAATAACAAGTATTGAAAATTTGTACCCTAATAACAAGTATTGAAATAACAATAAATAATAAAAAATAGGCCACTAATTACAAGTATTCGAAAAATGAGCCTATAATAACAATTATTGAAAAAAAACTATACCCCTAATAACAAATATCGAAAAAAATAAAATTTAAAAATAGAACTATAATAACAATTATTAAAAAAATTAAATTTTAAATAATAAATATTAAAAAATATTAAACTATAACTATAAATATTCGAAAAAAATAGGCCCTGAATAGGGTAGGGGCCCTGGGCGGGCGCCCCTGTTGCCCATGCCCAGGAACGGCCCTGAGTCTCGAGAGATTTTCAGCTCACAGCAAGCGCGGAGAAACATACAGTGAGCAAGGCAAAAAAATCAAGATAAGCGCTCTGATGGCGAGCTTGGATTACATGCTATTGTTGTTTATCATTTACTTTTTTATTTTCATTACTGCTCAGTGTTGTTGTTGATTATAGTGTTTCTCTGCTGAATCACTCGTCCAGTGGTGTTTGTGTCACCAAAATGCTGCTGCGCAATATCAACATTAAAGCACGCTGGTAGCTGGTTTCGAACAGTAAGGCGTTGCGTTTGTACTCTAACTTTTGGTGTTTGTGGATTGTTGGTTCAATCTTGCTCTATTTTGTGTTGTACACAGGTTGGGTCTAGGGATAATAGCATTTTTGCCGAACCCAACTCGACAACAAACCGACCAAATCCGAGTTTTCTTTCTTAATTCGAGATTACAAGTGTCACATTTACACCTTTTTACTTCTCCTAGGGACCTAGACTATAAGGGAACAATCTGTATTGCCATTAATCGGAGGAATATAGAAATTAATATTGCATTGCTCCCCGAGTACAGGCAGTTGTTTAATCTCATGCGGCTCATGATCTCCAATTATTATCTTAATGCACTTGCACAATTCTTGTTCATCCCGTCTGGTATGTGTTAGTTCAGCAAGTTTTCTAGTACTCGCGCAACATTTCGGTGACGGATCGGAATCTCGGCCGGTTATGAAGGGCCAGCATGGTGATATTAACCCGTGAACATCGAAATAAGAATACGGGGCATGATAGGGCGGCAACAGGGAGGCTTTGTCATTCAGGAGGGTCGGGTTGGGCGCCGCTGAGCCGATAACATCACGATTGGCGGACACTATCAATGTTTGCATAATACCGGACCCGATTAAAAAGACGAGTAGGGCTAGAAACTTGATCGAGGAACACATGGTGGCTATTGGCTAATCAACTTTATTCATTTATTGCCGTTTATGGATATATACAAGAAATGCCGAACTAAAAGCCTAAAACAAAGCTAAATTAGCCAGAAACAGTGCAGCGAAATTGCAACCAGACCAGCCTAAAAGACCGCAGCATCGCACGGGCAACGACCGAAATACCAGCGTACCGTATTCTACACCGAACACATGCACAATATGCAACACCGATTACCGCACATCCCCGCAGTCCCATCTTGAAACAAGGATTCGTGATAAATAGCGTCTTTAGCTATAGCATCCGGCGAACCATTAGCTTCACGATACACATATTCCAAACAAAAACCTACGAGGACGAAGAGATTGGTTAATACACCAAAAGACCGTCACACAAGAATCCGACTCAATAAGCAAGCAAGGCACACTTTTCCATTACAAACTCGTAAACACATGAAAAATAGACTGTAATTCTGTTTCATTAGAATCCATAACAATTACCGATAAATCAATTAACTATTGTTCTTGATAAAGTCCGAAAATTCATTCATTTTTCTCGATAATTCTCTACAACTCCTTATTTCCCCATCTGACCTAAGCATATATTAAATTCTCGACCTAAACACCATAGGCTCAGGGAAGGACGGAGGACTTTCGGTTAGGGAAAACTTATAAATTTTTAGGGGGAGAACTTATAAAAGTTTAAGGGCCGAAAATAAATTTTCAATAGAAAATACATAGAAAAATTCTATTTTTTTTTTCTAAATCGTATAGGAGCTTCAAATTTTTAGGAGAGACGACCGCCCCCGACTTCTAACCTCATGATTAAGGGATGAGGTGAGGAACCACCATACCGACGAGATTGGCAATTACTCGATTATTAGTTAAATTAGATTTTGATCTAGAAAATGCATACTGAAATGTTTTGAACGTAGAATCTTGTACGCTAAGGTTAGTGGAAAATTTTGAAAATGTTAAGGTTTAGGGTTCATAATTTAAAATTTAGTGTCATAGGTTTTAGAATTTATGATTTTAGATTTTAGGGTTTTAGAAATTGGATAAACAAAATGTGTAAACTAGAGCTTATATTAGAATAGAAATTATTTCTCTCTTTTTTTGTGCCTTTATTTATGCCCCACACTAAATTGCTAGGTTTAAGTTTAGGTTTAGTGGTAGGTATAAGAAATTAAGGGTAATGTGTATTTTTTAAATTTTCAAATTTAAAATTAGAGCTTAAAATTTAGGGTAAAATACTGAAATCATCACTCAACTTTGGTCATTTGACCTATTTTA
Organism: Hibiscus tridactylites; assembly: GCA_958450335.1. NCBI lineage: Eukaryota > Viridiplantae > Streptophyta > Magnoliopsida > Malvales > Malvaceae > Hibiscus > Hibiscus tridactylites. The sequence goes on from OY288268.1 coordinate 88,904,169, forward strand.
GTCACTCAACTTTAAAAACGTTAAATTTACTCATTAAACTTTATTTTTTGACCTATTTTGGTCACTTTAGATTATTTTATTAATATTTAAGTATAACATGGCATATTTTATTATTATTATTATATAAAAAATAATTTAAAATAAAAATAAAATAATATTTTATTTATTATCAAATATAAAAATTATAAAATAAAATCAAAACCCCCCACAAACTTCTCCCATCCTCACCGACGTCACTTGCCGGCCACCCTCATCGGAATAATCCACTCAATCGCCAGCGTCGGTGTCGGCGTCACTCACCCGTTCATCGGTATCACCTTGCCGGCGTCACCGTTCAATCTTCCTTTCAATCCTCACTAATCCAGTCTTCACTCCATTGGAGACACTCATTGTTTCATTCCGTGCAGTCGATTGAGCAGCATAAGTCTCAGGATCAGGAAAGGCCGACAACCAACAAGGTATATGCTCCCCATGAGGCTCTTCTCGTTTTTCCCAAAAGCTCCCCATTTCCCTTCCGCTCTTTAACAACCGGAAACCGTGAAACATCATACGCAAATGGGACATCCGCTGCATCACCAACAAAGTGAACAATATCCTTAACAACCCCCGAATGAGCAAGACAGCGCGGTTAACATCGGATGCACCGACAAACCCTAAGCCTGATTCTAACTCTTCCAACCCTTGAATAATATCGAACACATTCGATTCCAGTCTCCCGGCCAAATTAGCATTAAAATTCGAAGTTTTTCCTAGGGTACAAATGTACCGAGCAGTAACGTCTGACAATGTTTCTAAAGCAGAGTGTTGGAAACTCTGAAAACCTACGCTTTCGCATACTTGTGCAACGACAACCTTGGCGATTGCAAGGGCAAAATCATCACTTTTTCTGTAGAATTTGTAAGGGTTTGATTGTTTTTTGGAGTTTTCTAGTTCATTTTTATTCTCCAAGCCACCATCTTTCATGTTCAACAACTCTTCATATCAATAGGGAAAAAATCGAAAAAGGAAATGAAAGAGCCCTTACCTGGATTTTATTTCGGTTGAAGAATGGAGACACGCATTTGGGGAATTAGGGTTCAAGATGGAGAAATTTGTGGATTATTCCGATGAACGGTGACGCCGGCAAGGTGATACCGATGAACGGGTGAGTGACGCCGACACCGACGCTGGCGATTGAGTGGATTATTCCGGTGAGGGTGGCCGACAAGTGACGTCGGTGAGGATGGGAGAAGTTTGTGGGGGTTTTGATTTTATTTTATAATTTTTATATTTGATAATAAATAAAATATTATTTTATTTTTATTTTAAATTATTTTTTATATATAATAATAATAAAATATACCATGCCTAAATATTAATAAAATAATCTAAAATGATCAAAATAGGTCAAAAAATAAAGTTTAATGAGTAAATTTAACGTTTTTAAAGTTGAGTGACTAAAATAGGTCAAATGACCAAAGTTGAGTGATGATTTCAGTATTTTACCCTAAAATTTATGGCAGAAAGGGCAAAAAAAAAAAGGGATTGTTGATTTTTGTTCCTTATATCACATGTGTAAAAAAATAACTCAATTTTGAATTCATTGATTATTATACTAATTCAATATTTATAACTACTATAGAATAGCATGTACAATATTTATAACTACTATGATGGTTGGTATCATTTTTCGATGTAAATCTTTTGCCTTTTTTGGTGCCCCTATTTATGCCCCATGCTTAAAATTAGGTTTAAGGTTTAGAGTTTTAGGTTATGGTTTATGGTTAGAGTTTAAAGAATTTAGGGTAGAGTGTATTTTTTATAGTATATGGTGTAGGGTTTATGATTTAGAATTTAGGGTTAGGGTGTGAAAATGAAGGATGATTAGGATTTAAGAGATTGGTTTGGTCTATTGTTTGTTTTGTGGTGTGTTAGCGTTGTACTTGTTTATTTTTTCTACTTGTGTTATACTCTTAATGAGCTACATAATGTAGGTTTAGGGATAAAATTTAATTTGCGGGAAAAAAAAACTTGTACAATCAATTTATCCGAAGATAGATATGTCAATGTAATTAATCCCTCTTTCCTTTTATGTATTTGTTTTACATGCAAATTGAATTTTCATTTATTTTATTTTATTTTGCATTTCAAAATTACCATTTTCACACAAATTATTTCCTAAAATGTTTCAACTAAATAAGGTATTAATTTGTCATCATTCTACACTGCCACGTAGGATTATTTGTTTAAAGGGTAAACTACACCACATACCACTTTATTATGGTCATTGATTCGAAAATTTCACCTAATTTTAAAAAAAAGTTTAAAACTAACACTGAACTTTAGTTTGTGACTCGAAAAAACTACTCCGCCGTTAACTCTTAGCACACTCATTAAGTCAAAATGATGTCGTTTGACTGAAGGAAAAATATTAAGACCATGTGCTTGGAAGGGTTTGAACCCAAGATCTCGAAATTGAAAGGCTAAACCTTAACTAATAAACAAACATAAAATTATGTAATATTTTACTACAAATATTATATATGTCAAACTACTTGAGACTAATTCAAATTATTTTATGAAATAAATAACACTATAAATAATAGGGTAAACTATACTAATGACCACCAAACTATGGGTTGGTGTCGATTTGACCACTATATTTTTAATTTTGTTAAATATACCACATAACTATTTAATTGGTTCCATTTAGCCACCTGCCGTTAAAAAACGAAAAAGTTAACGAGACTGTTAAAATAATTGGTATAATTACACATTTAGTCCCCATTTATTTATACAATCATTTAATTTAGTCATAATTTTAATCTAATAAAATAAATTAATTATTCAATTAGGTGGTGACCACCTTATTTGAGGGATTTATCTATTTTTATTTAATTGGGTTATACGTTTTTATGCATCATAAGTATGTCATGTTCGAGCCCTTAAAATCACATTTATTTCTCTTTTATAACCATTACAATCGAATAACTCATATATTATAGGTAGTATTTCATGTCACAAATTTATGTCTGGCCTAGTGGTAAACCTTTGCCACTTCCACCAAGGATTCCCAGGTTTAAATCCTACTATTGCCAATTACATGGCTTTTAATTTTCTTTCTCCAATCAGATAACACATATACCACATATATTATATTTGGTATTCCATATACCAGAAACATGCTTAGCCCAGGGGCAATAGCGTTATTTTCTTTCCCTAATGACCCAGGTTCGATTTCCCTTCGGGCCAGCTTCCACTATTTCATTTTTCTTACTCCAATTGGTGGTGACACGTGTCACCACCTGATTGGGGAAGGAAAATAAATTTAATAAATCTAATAAAATAAATTAATTATTCAATTAGGTGGTGACTAAATGTGTAATTATACCAATTATTTTAACAGTCCCGTTAACTTTTTTCGTTTTTTTAACGGCAGGTGGCTACATTGGAACCAATTAAATAGTTATGTGGTATATTTAATACAATTAAAAATATAGTGGTCACATCGACACCAACCCCATAGTTCGGTGGTTATTAGTATATTTTACCCTAAATAATATTGTAACCCCCTATTTCGACCTAAGGTTTTGAAACAAATTGAAATTGACGATTTGGAAACTTTCCCCTCAAGTAAGGTTATTTATGAAAAATCGTGCCGAAATTATTATTCAATTATAATAATCAACCTTTAATGTTTCATCTTAAAACAAGCATGCTAAAAATAGTTTATCAAATCCCAAAAATAATAAATGTCCAAAGTCCACGTTTTCAACCAAATCTGAAAATACTTAAATAATTAAATGTAAGTCTAAAACAAAACATACTGATAAATAGTATCAAATTATGTTCGTACGAAGTCCTCCAAGTACCGATTCCTAAGTTTGGAAATCTGAAACAGATACTAAGGGGGAGTCAGCTATAAAGCTGAGTGTGTCTCTAAAGTGCATAACAGAAGTCAATCCAACAGTCAAGCAACAAATCAAGAATTAACAGATATTCCGAAGTATTACAAGCAAGACATATAGATATCATAACATGACATGCACCCATCTACATCGCCGTCCGAAGAGTGAGGTTCCCCTGAGCCACTCTACACCGCAACACCATGTCTGAAGCAGAACTCATCCCGAAAGATGGAACTACTAATCCGAAGCGAAGTTCAACCCGAAGGATGAAGTCGCTGAGCTTCCTCCATACAATATCCCAACCCAATGATATGACATGTAATCTGATTTCAGAGTCCGAATGCAATCTTGTTAATCAACTAAGATGCATGTAAATAATAATCTGATTATGATATGTGTTACATAACATGATCACAACATTCGAGTCATATAATATTGTCAGATAACAGAGCAGAATAGCACACAGTCGAGTCATACAATATTTATCAGATAACAGAGCAGACTAACACACAGATATATATATATATATATATATATATATATATATATATATATATATATATATATATATATATATCATTCATATCATGCAATCAAACATCAAAGACGTGTAGCACAGACAGAGAACACACCTTAGGAAGCTAAACAGTCAACGTCGATAGTGACGTCTCCCACGCTCAGCCCTAGCGGAAAGTCGGACAGAATCAGCTCCTAAAAATAAAGAACACTATATGAGATTCCTACTATGCCACATTCGAATATACTACGCTTAACAGAAATCTTACTAGCAGATCTCGAAGACTGTGCCACCGGAGGTCTGCCTGGCGGAGGAGAAGGTAAAGTCTCGGGGTCAGAGTCCACGTCACCTGAACACATAAACAACCGAGTCAAATTCTGATGCAACACTTTACAAAAATCTAAGCTCAACAAATAAACTTGATCCAAAAAGGTATTTCGGGTTCGAATTTGAAGAAACGGACAGCGGCAACGGAACCAGAACGTCGAAAAACATATAGGTTGACTCAACCGAAAAAGTCAACGCAAAAAGTCAACACTGACGTCATCGCTGACCATGATGACGTCATTACTGACGTCATCGCTGACCATGATGACGTCATTACTGACGTCAGCCTACATCAGCAACAACGTCAGCCTGCATCAGCCCACTAGTCCGGTTCAACTCAGCCGCCCGGTCTGGTCCAACACACCCAACCAGTTCAATTTCATCACCCACCTGAATCAAGCAAAACCCTAATCCCCAATTTTTATCAACCCTAAAACCAGACCCCGACGGCGCCCGACCACCACGACACGACCAGTGAACCCAACGGCGACCATGGTTATACCAGCCACGACCAACGCGACGCTTACCCTGCGGTTCCAGACGCGGCTAGGCGGAGGAGATGATGCCGGCGCGAGAGTTTCCGAAGGAACTCGATTGTTTCTGGTGACAGCGGCGGCGGAAGGCAAAGAGTTGAAGCTTTCAACTCACTTTTCTGACGAAGGAAAACGACGAACATGCAACCCTTACTCGGGTTTTGATCGGACGACTACGGAAAAGCCACTAGTGGCCGCGGAACAACGAACGACCGGCACAACAACCTTGGTCGGGGCTTCAACGGAAAATGAGGAAGGGTTTGATGTTATTATTTTAATATTTTTTTAGAGAACGAGAGATGGAGAGTGGCACATATAACAGAAATCAGACCAAAGGGGTGTTTACCCTAGACAAATGGGTAAATTACAGAAGAAGGGTCCCTATGTTTGCCCGCCTAACAAATTAACCACCAAACTTTAATTTTATTCAATTAGGTCCCTGATTCCAATTAGGTTAAATTCTGAAATTTTCCCAAATTCTAGGGTTTCCAATTGAGAATTTTTCACAATTAGGGTTTTCAAATTGGGGCTAAAATGGGGTGTTACAAATATTAATATATAAATAATATAAAACATATTATTTGTATATATATCAATATATATAAATAAAACTGTATTATTTTATTCTTTAGATAATATTTATAATATAAATATATTATTTTAAATAAAACTTCAAAATATTCATAAAAATACTATGTTTATATTGTAAACAATATATAAAAAGAACCCTAAATGCTAAACCTTAAACTACAAAGCCCAAACCTTATAATTTGAGGTTTAGGGTTAGAGTTTATGATTTTTTATATATTATTTATAATATAAATATTTTATTTTTTAAAAACAACTACAAATATTTGCGATTTAAGGTTTAGAGTTTATGGTTATATATATATATATATATTAATTTAAAGGGTAAACTATGCTAGGTACACCAAACTATTGAGGGTGACTCGTTTTTACCACTAATCTTTCAATTGGTTCAAATTTGCCACCAAATTTTATTTTTCGACTTGTTTATACCACTGCGTCGTTAACTCCTTAACACCATGATGACTTGGATGCTAGAATAAAACAACGTCATTTTGGTGCCGCTATTTTGATACTAAATTGTCCAAAACGGCGTCGTTTTGCTAGAGGAAAATATGGAAAATAATGCACTAAATGGGATTTAAACCTAAAACCTTTAGAATCAAAAGCAACCTCCTAACCACTAAACCAACTTAATATGTCTAATTTGTTTCTAGCACAAATAATATATATTCTAAACCGCCAATGAGATTAATTCAATTTATTTTATTATATAAATAATATTACTCTAAATAAATAATATAAATATATTATAAAATAATATTAATATACATATATATGATAATATATTAATATATATAACTAATAAATAAAATATTTATATTAAATAAAAAATTATATTATCAACAATATTAAATATATAAATAAATAATATATTATTATGAAAACTAAAAAACTAATTTTCACAAAACCCCCAAAATTTCCAAAATTTACAAAAAAATCTCAAAATCTACCAAAACATTAAATTCTTACCTATACCCCTAAAACCCTAAATCATAAATCCTAAGCCTTAAAATCATAAACCCATTAGCAACCAAAATGGATGGATTTGAGGTTTAAGCTTTAGGATTTTAGTGAGTTTTTGGAAGATTTTTTTGTTGTAAATTTTTAAAATTTTAGATTTTTTAAAATATTTTTTTAGTTTTTATAATAGTATATTATTTGTTTATATATTTTAATATTATTTGTTTAAGAATAAAATTTTAGGGTTAGGGTTTAATGTTTTGTTGAATTTCGAGTTTTTTTTTGAAAATTTCGGAGTTTTGAAAATTAGTCTTTTAGTTTTTATAATAATATATTTATCTATTTATATATGTCATATTATTTATATAGAGTAATGTTATTTATATGACAAACTGTAGTTTGGAATATTTATTATTTGTGCTGGAAACAAAATATAGATGTTAAGTTGGCTTAGTGATTAGGAGGTTACCTTTGATTCTAAAGGCGTTCTAGGTTCAAATCTCATTGAGTGCATGATTTTTTCATATTTTCCTCTAGCAAAATGACGCCGTTTTGGGCTATTTAGTATCAAAATAGCGGCACCAGAACGACGTCGTTTTGGTCTAGCATCCAAGTCATCAGAGCATTAAGGAGTTAACGACGTGGTGGTATAAACGAGTCGAAAAATAAAGTTTAGTGACAAATTTGGACCAATTAAAAGGTTGGTGATAAACACGAGTCACACCCAATAATTTGATGGTACCTGACATAGTTTACCCTAATTAAAATAATATATTTATATTATAAATAATATATAAAAACCATAAAATAATATATTTTATTGATATATATATAATATTTTATATTAGGGTAAACTACCTGGTTGGCCACTCAACTATTGCGTCTGACCTATTTTGGCCATCGAACTACAAAAATTCAAAATTTGACAACCCAACTATTTAATTAGACATATTTTGACCACCAACTGTTAAAATCTAACGGAAATATGACGTGATAGTTAAAAAAATTTGTATAATTACACATTTGGTTCATGTTAGTTACATATTATATCAATTTGGTCATAATTTTAATTAATCAAATAAAATTAATCAATTTGGTCATAACTTACTTTCATTTAATTTAATTTAGAGAACAACAATGGAGGGATTGCAGAATTTGGTTAGCTCCTTCTCCAAGGACCCAAAATCAGGAGCTCTTTCTTTTTTGTCGGACCTTCCTTACAACCTTCACGACGGAGGCGAAGCAGCTGCTTCTTCTTCCGATAGCGTTGGTGTTTTAGTCAACAGGCCTCCCAAGTATCCTTCCTTCATTTCAATCAACTTTACCTCTAATTATTTACGGTAATTGCTGCAATTCTTGTTTCAAATTGCATGCGAGTTGTCTCGCTATTGACATGTTCAAAACTCTGTGGAATTTGCTTTGTGCTGGAATCATAGTGGATTACGCTCTCAAACGACGTGTGTGGCGCTGAGCTTCCAAACTTCTCAAGTGATTAAAAGACGATTAGTGACATTGTTAATTCTTTTTCAAGCCCTGATAGATTTTCTTTTGTGAAAATGGTACTAGTTTGCTTTTGTCAAGGGCAATTCATTTTGAGAAAATGAAAAAGAGAAAGAAATTCAACTTTTGGAATTTACACTAAGTCGAATATAACACAAACATATATCAAGTTTCAAAAGGATTAATTTAAAAATGAATGAATCATTAAATTTCAATTCTGTTTTCAGTTCGGCTCAAAGCTGTCTGCTTTGTTCATATAGACAAATCCCCATACGGCGGGAGCAGGCAAATAAGAATGGTGATTTGGTGCGAGGAAGAAGAGCATATATATATATATAAGGGTTCAATTTGTATAATATGAATAATTTGGTGTAGTGACAAATATGGTTTACGTTTGAGGGTTGGGGGTTTGTGGGTTAATAGTTTAAGATTCCTTTTATATATTATTAATAATATAAATATATTATTTTAAATAATATTGGGACGTGGGATCCAGTAGTGGATAGATTTAGACAGAAACTTTCAGGTTGGATTTGTAGATCTTTGACTTTCGCTGGGAGGGTAACTCTCATTAATTTGGTGCTTTCATCGCTACCACTATACTATATGTCTTTATTTCAGGTCCCTAAAATTGTCTTGTTGAAGATAGATAATATAAGGAGGCGTTTCTTGTGGGGAAACTGGGTAGGCTCGAAGAAATTGATTTTTTTTATCGGCAACTGTATGAATTTTATTTATAAAGAAAAAACATACAACGCGACGAAACCATGCGTCTCGTTAAAAACCTCCATAGTGGAGGAAAAGAGTACGACATGGCTCGTCAAAACCCAAAACAACCCCTACATACAAGCCAGAAACAGTGAACATCTATCAACACCTTCCTTGGCTAAAACGTCAGCGAAACCATTCGCCTCACGCGGCACGTAACGAAAATGAATCTCTGAAATGGCTTGACAAGCCTGATCAATCGCAGTGAATATCTCCCACAAACGCCATGGTCGCTTCGCTGATCGCGTAACCCAACTCAACGCAACCTGAGAGTCCGACTCAACCACCACACACCGCTCGCGCCAATTTCCTTCCGCGATCAACCTTACCGCCAGCTCTATAGCTCGCACTTCAGCCTCATTGGAATCCATCCGTCCCAACGGTCCGGAAAACATCCCCAGGATACGACTCTCCTCATCGCGCATAGCACCCCTAATACCCGCAGGCCCGAGCTTACCTCGTGCTGAACCGTCAACATTAAACTTGAGTACCCCCTGAACCGACGGCTGCCAACAAATCCCAATACGTACCTTCCGCGGTGAGGGACTGACAACAAATGCAGACGGACAAGACCACCAAACCGATTCAGTCATCATCTCACTCGCAGCATCCACCTTTATCTAGTAAAAAGAGCGCAGTTTGACAAGGAAGCATAATTCCGCCATCGGCAGACGTTTACCCTGAAAAATAAACTCATTACGAGCTAGCCATAAGGACCATAGCAGCGCGCTAACACCAGCCACCCACCACTTCAACTTACAACCATGAAACGAGCAATGAAAATCCACGACAAAAAAGGCATCAAAACACTCCGGTAAAGGTAATGATATTCCCCACCATCCTCGCAACCAATCCCAAATATGCTTCAAACAAGGACAATCATAAAATAAATGTGTAATCGATTCCTCCACTGTTACACACCACGGACACAAACCTTGTCCACCCGACAACGGGACCCCACGAGCTCTCAAAAAATCTGTCGTCGGCAGCCGTTTCAACCAAATGAACCATAAAAACACCTGCACTTTAGGCAAGACTAGCACGCGCCACGCAAAGTAATCCCTGAAGTCATTGTCCCCAACCTTATCCATCAACAATGATTTCGACATAGCACAAACCGAAAACTCACCATGCTCATCCGGGAGCCAAATAAGAGTATCCACGCGAGCCTCCCAAAGGCTAACTCCTCGAACCAACTCACACAAACTCCACATTTGGTCTTGCTCGAATAGCCATAGTCGTCGCCTGAAATAACCCCCCACTGCCCATGATCGAAACACCCATTCACTGAATAATCACGCACCCATGCTAATTTATTCAGTGCCAAAGAGAACAAACGCGGAAACACATCCTTCAACGGCTGCTGCATTATCCATGGATCAAACCAAAATAACACTAACTGCCCATTACCAATCTTCCATTGAAAACTCGCCCCCCACATGCGAATCGACACTCGGACAACATGAATTAGCCACAATTTGACGCCATACAATAGACATGGACGACAAATTCTTCGTATTAAACCTCCACCATTGAGTATGTTCGCCATACTTATCCGTAATCAAACGGCACCGAAGATCCGCCACCCCCAAACCTCCTAAATGTCGCAGTCTACACACTGTTTCCCAACCCACTCTACTCATCCGTCGTTCAAGACTAACACCACCCCATAGAAATGCTCGACGGATACGATCCAGCTGTGCTATCACCCCTTTTAGGGCTACAAACAATCCCAAGTAAAATATAGGCAAAGAGGAGAGGACATAATTTACCAACGTCACTCTAGTAGCAAATGACAAAGAAGATCGCTTCCACCCTGCTAGCTTGCGCCTGAAGTTAGCAATAACCGGATCCCAAACAGCTAAATGTCTCGGATCAGCCCCCAATGGGAACCCAAGATAAACAAATGGAAATTCCCCCAACCGGCAACCCAACAATTCAGCCACGGATGCGCTAAACTCACCCTCCACACCGATCCCATATAAAGAGCTCTTGGCAAAACGTCCACAGAATGGAGGAAGGGATGTGTTATCATAGAGTTGGACTCTCAAGTGGCGTTGAGTTGGGTTACACAATCCGCAAAACGTCCTTGGCGGTTGTGGGAGGTTTTCTTGGCGATAGATCAGGCTTGTCAAGTCGCGTATGACATTCAATTCTGTTATGTGCCGAGGGAGGCGAATGGCTTCGCGGATGTCTTAGCGAAAGAGGGTGTGGACAGAATTTCGACTTTTGTGGCATGTATATGAGTTGGTGTTTTGTTCTTTTTGTATTCGACGGATCGCATCGTACTCTTTTCCTCCATTAGGTTTAGGGAGGTTTTTAACGAGGCATGTGATCCGTCAAGCTGTATGTTTTTTATATTAATAATAAAATCATACAGTTGCCGATAAAAAAAAGAGCTCTTGGCAAAATTAATCTGTAAACCGGAACAAACTTGAAAACAATGTAAAATTCTCTTTAGATTCCGAGCAGTCTCTAAAGTTGCATCAAAAAATAAAATCGTATCGTCGGCGAATTGTAAATGCGTCAACCGTATACCCGACACCACTTCCACCCCGCGAATCAATCCAGATGTTTCAGCTGTGACCAACATCATATGTAATGCCTCCGCCACTATCACAAACAATAACGGTGACAACGAACAACCTTGTCGCAACCCTCGTCCCATCCTGAACTCCTTTGTCGCGCTCCCATTCAACAAAACAGACAAACGTACAGAGCCAACACATTCTCTTATCTAATTTTGCCAAACTTCGCCAAACCCCATCCGAGATAACACTGAATCCAGGAAAGCCCAACTTACACAATCGTAAGCCTTAGAAAAATCTAATTTTAATATAAAACCACTAGCACCACGTTGCCGAAGGGAATGAATTACCTCAGTAGCCAATAAAACACCATCTACAAGTTGTCGCCCTTTAACAAAAGTCGATTGTGTGTCGCTAATTAGACCACTCAACACGGATTGTAAACGAGACGCCAAGCACATAGCCACAATCTTATACATCGAATTCACCAAGCAAATAGGGCGATACTCACCTAGCAACTGAGGTGCAACAACCTTTGGTAACAACACAATAAAAGCACAATTAGCACCTTTCAGTAACACCCCGCTAGCATAGAACTGAGTAAAGAACCGTAACATATCATCCATCACCACATCCCAACCCTTTTTGTAAAACTCTAGCGTGAAGCCGTCCGGGCCTGGTGCCTTCGAACCATTATAATCCCATAACACACGCTTAATTTCTCCAATCGTGAAAGGTGACACCAAGTGGGATCTATCAGCCTCTTGCAATTGCCGAAACAATCCCTCAAAGTGCCAATTACCCGCCCGAACATCACAAGCAAAGTAAGCAGTAAACGCAGATACCACATACTTACGTAATGTCGCCGGCGATGTAATCCATTTTCCATCTATCAATAATCTTGGAATGAAGTTTCTAGCCGTACGTAGCTTAGCAGCTCTGTGGAAAAAGGCCGTGTTACGATCTCCTAGACGCAACCATGTTGCCCGTGCCTTCTGATGCCACATCGACTCTTTATTGCGCATAGCGCGCCACAATGCTTGCATCCACCTACGACGGTCAATCTCCACTTCCTCATCCCTTCCGTTCTCAATCAAAGCTTCATCCGCATTATCTATTTTCTGCTGCATTTCTTCAATTACCTTATTACAATCGCCAAAGCTATTCTTGTTCCATTGTTTCAGAAAAAGTTTCAAATGTCGCAACTTCACCACAAGATTCTCATTTCCAACCCCCAAACATGTCAGTCGACATCATTCATTTGCAATTTGCAACACGTTCGACCTCCCCTCCATCCAGCAATTAAAGAAACGAAATGGTCGCGGTCCCCAATCGCAATCATCACATGTAAGAACTAGAGGAGTATGGTCAGACACCCCCTCGACAAAGCCTCATGTTTCACACTACTGAAGCAATCCAACCAAGCCGCAGAAATCAGGAAACGATCTATGCGACTACACCAATTTCCGGGGCCAAACCAAGTGAAGCGTTTACCTATCAAAGGCAAGTCCACTAAACCCGTACTGTCGACAAAATGTGCAAAGGCCTCCATCTTAGCACCCCTATCTGATCTGAATCCTTCAAAAAAGCATTGAAATCCCCTGCAATACACCACGGCCCCTGAAACCCACTCATACGAGCCAACAACGCCTCCCATAACACACACTGACCAGCCACCTCACAAGGAGCATATAGTGCCACAATACCACAAACAACATCCTCAATTCGCCATTTCCCCTGAAGAATAATAAAGTAACGATCAATTTCAATCGACTCTAAACGAAAGTGATTACCTTCTCAAATGACTAAAACACCGCCAGAAGCCCCAAGCGATGGTGCAAATGCCATCTCAAAACTATCGGAACTCCATAAATTCGCCACTAATATTGCCGGAATCTCTTCTAACTTCGTCTCCTGCAACAAAACCATATCACACTGATTTTTCCGAATCACCTCACGAACACTACGTCGTTTCGCGCTACCTCCCAAACCCAGAACGTTCCATGATAATATCTTCATCAGTCACAAACCTCAACACTCCCTAGTAATAACCCGAGAAATGCCCTTAATAATATCCTCTTCACGCCCACTCGACTTCACCCCGACAAGTTCCCCTAATTTGATCGTCGGCTCAGCTTCACTGACAATATCTTGCTGCAATATATGACCACCACCGGACTCGCTCCCCCCTTTAGATTATCCGATATTGTCCCCTTCTTCGCCGCTGCCCGACAAACTCCAGAACCGTTCCCTTTCTTTGATCTTGGTGCGCGACCAACAGCAGCAATCGACTCACCTCCAACCAATTTCCTAACCTTGCAAAACGATTGTCCAACCCGAATCAGCTCAGTTTGTCCAAGCCCTGGTTGTGAAGATACTGCTTGTAGATTCGGTTTATACATGATTATTTCCTTTGAATTAACAATATCAACTCCTATTGCAGATGACCCCACATTATCTAATGAGTTTGAATTTGAATTTACAATCCCTGCAATATCAGAACTCTCCCACCTCGGAGGATTCTCATCTAGAGTCCTACACTGACACTCCTTCTCCACGCCCGAACTTGAGATGATCGGACTGGACGACGACTGCGTCGGCAAAACCACCACCTCCCTCAATTCAGGCCCCTCGGCTGCAATGTGACACAATTCCTCCTGCGCCACAACCACCAGATTCAGCTGCCCAACCATACGATCTGAATCCTCTCGAGAAGCATCACCCGTCGCATCCACCTTTTCTTGCACAAGTGTCTCCCCTGAAATCCCACGACCATACGACTCATTCATCCTTGGGTTAGAGTGGTCGTTAGCCCCCTGCCCAGCGCTATCACCCTTGTGAGAGCCAGAAACTTGTGAAGTAAAACTCTCATAGCAGCCGCATTCGATAACCGGTCCCTGCCCATCCGTCTCAAATACACGAACCAAGTACTCCTCGGCTTCCAATTTGATCGTAATACACTTCTCAATACGATCAAAAGACTTTGTTTCTACCAGAATTCACCCACAATCAAATGACGTAGGAGTTTCAGTATCATCATCTACACAAATCAATGACCCCCAAATATTAGCGATATTGATGAAAGTTTTCCTATGCCAAAGATGAATTTGTAACCCCACAATAGAAATCCAAACACGGCGCGACTCTACTGTAATCGACGGTGACCACACCTCCACTCGAGTGAAGCACTCCTTCACACTCTCCATATTCATCACTCGTTCCCGAACTTTAGCCGACGCACACACCAATAAAATCATGGACCCCGATAGACGCATAATCGAAAATCCATCATATTTATCTACCTCCAATCTCCCTGCCAAAACTTTTATACTACAAGGTTTAACGCACCACCCAATCACGCACCATTGAAGAATCGCCCATTTATCTTCATCCAACACGCCATCAATCACTCTCCGATTGACTCCAGCATTGGCTCCCCCCTTCTCCGATGATGTTTGTGTAATCTTCGCCGGACTAGACTTGATTCTCGTCCCTTTCTCCATCGTTGCTTCGACATCTATTGTCTTCTTCTTGAATTCCTTAAATCCGTTCCAAGCCATAGAAACCCGCATACGTGCGCCATAAATCCACTTCCCATGTAATCGTTCAATCGCCCGATCAGCATCCGATTGTGATGCCATCCAAACGAAACCAAATCTTGTACCATCTCGAGCCCGCTTATTTGGGATAAACACATCACGAACAATCCCATGTCGGTCGAATACCTGCCATAAACCTTTCCAATGAAGAGAATCTAAGATTCCGCCCACATATAGAGTCCACACCCGTTGCGAATCCTGTGTGATCCCCCGCTAATCGCCGGCGGTGTGACCAATATCTGATTCAGGCGATTCTATAATCTCTCCCCCATGCCTCCACTCTACTCATTTGTGTTCAGCAATTACCTCTGATGATTTTTTATTTAGTGTGTAGTTAAAGATCCAAGGCTTTGTTTGCTCTGATTTGTATATATGAATTTTGCAGGCTATCTTTGAAGCTAATACTTTAAGACACAACATTCGAATTTTGTAAAGATAGAGTTTAGAGAAAGAATTGTAAGCCAACTTTAAAGTAGTAATTCAAAAATGCATAATTAAAAAAAAACTCATAACGTTTTTTTAGAAAATTAACCAACCGCGATTCAGCCATACAAGTTGATAAACTATTATTTAACTAAATTTGGAAATGTTAATTTCTATTTCAATCAAGTGAGAGATTAAATACTTATTTAAACAAATTTAAAAATATTAGACTATTATCAACTGTTTTAAAAGGTTAGTTCATTCTTGTAATTAGGAGTGTTCATGGTCTGTTAACCGTACCGTTTAGCCTAAACGGTCAGTTAACCGATATAACGATTATTGAATTTAGCTGACCATAACCTAACAGTTAAAAATCAGATAATCACTAATAATTAACCGTTAAGATAGGTTAACTGACGGTTTGGTTACAGGTTAACTTGTAACCTATTACAATTTTTTTCATATGTTCACCATTTTTTTGAGAATAATAAAACTATATTTTCGATAAATATTATATTAAAGTGTTTATAAAAATGCTTAAATAGAAATTCTAAACACTAAGTCCATAATTAAAAAAGTACATACATACTACAAAGTTTCAACACTAACACAAAATATATAAATTTCATACTAAGTTTAAAATTCTAAGTTTTAACAGCGTTCAACACATAGTAATGCACCATCAAAGTTTTAAAGAAAAATTTTTAACTAACATAAAACAAACATAAGGTAAATGAAACTTCCATGAGTTAGTATCACAAGTCACAAAAGTTAACTCTATGACCAAATCACCTAAGGTCTTCGCCTACTTTCTCTAAAATGAAATATGACTCATCAAAGTTTATTAAATATAGGTTGGCCATTTGTCAAAATTTGTAACCGTAACCATTAACCATAATTTTTAGCGGTTCGATTAATCAGAACCGTTTAACCTGTTAAGATTCGATTAATTAACTTGTAAAATATACCGATTAACAGTTACTGTTAATTATGCACAACCTTACGTTACCATTTTTCTGCTTGTAACTTGGTTAATATCATATTATTTAAGTCTATGCATATGAAATTTTCACGGCAAAATAAACGAAGCTTTACAAGTAGGAGGGAATTAAAACAACTTGTTTTGGTCCTTTGGAATTAAAATCTTTCGAATCACAAATTAATATAATTATTTTTAAAAATCTTAAAACTTAAAAGTATATAATACAAATATAAAAAGAAATTAGAGATTTAAAATTAATTTTAGAGAAAAATAGTAAGAAATATAAAATAAAAATAGAATTTAAAATTTAAAATATATACGTATCAAAATTACCGGGTTGAGTATCCGATTATAAAAAAAATCTCAGCTTTGACCTGGCCCAATTACCCGAGAAAAATTACGGGTCGGATATCTGGCCCGAAAAATTCGGGTATTTTTAAATAAATACCCGGTAATTTTCAATCGGGTAAGTGGGTCGATGGGTCAAATAGTTCAGACTGGGTATTTTTGAACACCCCTACCGTCCACTACAACAATATAGTTTTTTAGTGACAAATTGACATTGACTAGGAGTAATGTTGTTACAAATAGTAAACTTTTGTGACAATTTTTTTTTGTGCGCCATTATTAGTATAAGTAATTGTGGTATATTTTTATTTGGTCACTGTTATAGCAGTAATTGTAACGGTTACATTTTCACAATTAAATTTTCACTATAAACCTATAACAATGACACAAATTTCATTGACGTTAAAACTTTGACACATGATAGTGACGATATATAAATTGGTCACTATTATTTAATATTTGTTGTGACAATTAAATTATTTTTCACTTAAAATTGTACTTTTTGTTGTAATAAATTTTGACACCAATAAATAATAAAATTAATGAAAAATTAGATATTGTCACAATAATTGATTTATTTTTATAATAATAGTAATAATAACAATTATAAAAAAATTGAAGTTACCATAAACTAGTTTGTCAAAAGGTAAATTAATTCTATTAATCTCTATACTATGTGTAAGTTATTGTTCTAGTAATTCTATTTTGATCAATTTTAGTCCCTATATTTTTAAAATTTTAATACTAATCCAAACAGAACAACGGCAATATGTCTAAATTACAATGACTAAAAATAATTAAATAAAAGAATAAAAATTAAATACGAAACTTATGTATAACAAATGGGCTAAAAAAATTTACGTAACATATTTAAAGATTACTCGTTCATGTCAAGATCGAAATTTCAAATTTTAAAAAGTACATAAACTTAAAGTGACCAAATTAAAGTACAAATACTAATATGTAATCTTGCACATAATATATGATATCAAAATTTTACCTTGTGAAGAATTTTACACTTAATATTTGTTTTAACTTTGCTTGTGGAGTTAAAATTTACATTGTTAATATATAAAGTAATTATCACATAAAAAAGATAATTCTATCAATAATTTGAATTGAATTAAATTAATTTCAATATATTATTTAATATTTAATATTTTAGGTGTAAATCTTAATATTTATATTTTATATTTTAAAACCAATTTAATTATTTTTATATATTTTCTTCAACCAATTTAATTATTTTTATATATTTCGTGTAAAAACAATAGAAAAATGAATCGAAATATTATAATAATTAATATTATAATTAATACATATTTTTAAAATTAATAAAATTAATTTCAATTACAATTTAACCTAAATACTATTTTTCATTCAAAATAATATTAAATATCTTATCCAACCTAGTGGATAAACATTGCAC
This sequence comes from Hibiscus tridactylites, assembly GCA_958450335.1. NCBI lineage: Eukaryota > Viridiplantae > Streptophyta > Magnoliopsida > Malvales > Malvaceae > Hibiscus > Hibiscus tridactylites. Next base: position 88,922,561 of record OY288268.1, read on the forward strand.
TATTCTCCAAAGGTTTTGGATTCGATCCTCTTTGAAGACATGTATTGTATTTATTTATTAAAAATTAACGACTAAAGGTACCACATCATCTATAATTAAAGTTCAGTGGCCTAATGAAAGTGACAACACATTTAGTGACCATTTTCTTGAAAAGAATAGGGGGCAAAATGACCATCTAATCAAATTTAAGGATTTTTTTTGATATTATGACTTAATATTACAAACTTAGGAATATTTTTTTGACATTATGCCTTAATATTATAAACTATTTTTACTAAATTCTTACCAAGTATCAGGTAATGCAATGCAAAAGTAATTGTTCTCTTGCGAGCCATATACAATGTCAAATTATAGCATATTTTCCATAAAATCACACACACAAACTAAATGCCTGAAGGTAAGCATTGCTGAAATCATTGTATGGCAATTAGACCAGAAAAAAAAAAAGAATTTCTGCAGTTAAGCATTGTTAAACATTTTCTGTTTCCGTTTCGAAAGAAGATATATATGTTTCTGCAACATGGTGACAATGTGATTTCAAATATAAGATAAGAACCAGTTCGGAACTCATATCGGAAGATAGTTCCCTACCGGACAGCTAGGAAACATCAGTCTAACATATTTAGTACATCCTTCCAGGTAATAAGAGTGCTTTCCCGCTGGCTCCTACGAGCAGAAACTTGCCTAAATGCCTTTGGAACATCTGCATCAAAAGAAAAGAACCGATTCATGTTAACAGTAAAGATGACATTAGAGTGAAACCCGAAATTCGATATCAGATATATGGCTTTGAGATTATGACTATAGGCAAGTGAATTCATCTGCTGATGCATGACATAGAATTGGATTTAGTGTTAGGCACTGCAAACGGAATGATTAATAAATACTTGATGGTCATATCTTTTCGGATTTTGATACGGCTCAAACGTCTGTAACAAGACTGCAGGCCGGGAAAACAGACATAGATAGACACAAATCTTTAACATGATGCCATTACTTGTTTCTAAAACAAAGATATGAGAATTAAATGCATTCAAACTATTATAGAATATATGACTTATGCCTTCAACAGGATTAAATGCAATTAGCATGGTGAATGCTGCATGACAAGGCATATTAAAGCTAATTAGCCAATGGTTTGTGAAACCAATCTCTTAAACCTAAGCCCTTTGGTCAATTCCGAACCGTATAGGAAGCGCTAAGTTCCGTCCAAATGTAGCAACTAATTGACTTACTACCAGACAATTAATAGTACCAGTGCAAGAATCATCTCAATTACCGACATTACCGGTCAAAAATATGTGATATCCGAGCACCATGTGCTATATAGGCTTCAGTGATTGGTTGCTAAGGGTTTAGCTGTACATTACACGTAATCTTTTCAGGTAAACAACGGTACTTATTGTTTTCAGGATAGTGTGTCGTGTGCTAAAAAGGGAAGCACGATACAACCCAGGACTGCAGCATTGCAGTTCAACAGACTTATGATCGTATGGTTAACTTCTGATTCAAGAAAGGTACATCACTTAAGGTCCTATACATAGCTTGTCAGCATGGTTACCGAATAAACACAAAATCAATTGGCCTTCATAACAACAGGATATTCCCATCTCAGTAACCTTAATCAGTTAAAGAATCAGTCGATTTAACGCATGACACGTGTGAAAAAGACTCTAACAAGCGATCGTACTCTGTTTTTTTTTCTTGTCAAATATGTCCTAGATGGGCTAGACTATGAAATATGATACTCAATAAATTTCAGTTCAAAACACGACACATGTGATTAAAGTATTGTCGTGAAGCTGTTGGGCGGCTCTAAAAGAAATACCGAACAACTGCATCGTGCACGCCAGGCACGTGTTAAAGAATGACAGAACCGGCAACCTAAATAACATAGCAATGAATAATGCATGCATCATTACCTCCTTATAAGTGCTTGAACTTACATTATTCAGGAACTAGATGAGCCCCGATCCACCGTCAGCCATGTCGGAGGTGGCCAAAACATAGCCAGATATTCCGGGAAGAGTTCAAGAGGACCGCTAGACTGATCTGCTAAGTTGAACAATCCGACTTTTCCATTCTTTAACTCCCAAAGTTCATTGTTGTCATTGTCATTGTCTTCTTCATATCGTTCTTTGTTCAAAAGATGCTCGATATCGGTTATTTCATCGACATAAACAATGCAGTTCCCATGGCAACCTTTGGAGTATTGAGCTGAAAAGGAAAATGAACAATCAGTGCTCACGAAGAACACTTGATCACCCAAATCATTCACCTCCACCCAATCATACTTATTCTGCTGATGAACACCACAACAAGGGATCCGTTTGTAAACTCTGAATTTCACCAGTACATGATCGTCTCCGGTTTCTTTAACGAAACCATCAATTTTTCGATGATAATAAACTTGATCACCGCAGATATCGAAGTCTCGCACAACCAAGTAAAGGTGACCACAGGATTCCACGAAATATCTTTCACATTCCGGGGCCGTTGGATCCAGAGGTGAGCGAATCTCTTCCAAATAAAAAGTATTCTCATCACGCACCGAAATAGCGCCATAAATATCAACAATGAAGAACTTCCCATTGAAGTAGGCGATGTCACGAAACTTGATATTAGAATCGAACTTGTAACACATATTGCCTCTATCATCAGACGTAAGCCGGCACAAGTTCCCTCGTGAGATAGCAACCGCACTATTACTCGAAATGAAATCCAAAGCAGGCTTTATCTTACGAATCAATGGATTGTTGTCGTTAACAGCATTAATCAGGATCCTTTCTCTGCCGAATACTGAAAGCTTGGACTGTCTCCTCGACATTGAAGCTGAGATGGTTTAGCTCCCTAGGAAAGGAAGCGGGCATGTTCTTGATCGGATGCCGAGAGAACAGGCTCAGCACGCGGAACTTGTTCTGCTGTTTAGTCTCTTCGACCTTGATGAACCAGCAGTTTTGGTCGGAAGGAGCTTCGAAACCTGGTGGACGAATGCGATAAACATTCATTCGCGATATGAGGAAGGAAGGGATAGGTTTGTTCGTAGGATAATTAATCCGGAAGTGGAGCTGCTTTGGGAATGTAGGAGATGTTGGAGGCAGAGGAACTGAAGCTCTCCAGGAGCTGCACACGGCCCGGAAACGAAGAACATGGAGGCGAGAATCGAGGTGTTTGGCAATGGAAGAGATGAGATCTCTTGGAAGTTCAGACCAACATGATCGTTGACGATAAGCAGCCATTTCTTCTTCGATTGGGAGAGCTATGGAAATCAAATCACTTCTGCATTTCAACTTTGCTGCAGAAGGAATCAAATACAAAGTTGCCAACTAAGATATAATATGGACAGGAACAGTTACGGTTGAAACATCATGAATATGGACAGCATCCTAGGCTGTCAGCCGTTGATTGTTTCCTTTCAAACTTTTGCAACTTTGGGTACAAGTGAAGATCACCGTTGGATTTGAATACTTGGTGAAGGTGGATACTGAGATTGGGGATGCAAGTGAAGGAGAAGCACAAAGATATTCAAATTGTAACGCTCTCTTTGGTTTGTAAATAAGAATCGTGCTAAAGATTTTATTCTCAAAACTTATATATTCTATCAATTTGGTCATAATTCAATAAATTCAACCTTTTATGTTTAAAAATTTCGATAATGTGATAACTCGACATACAAAATCACTTCACTATTAGATAGTTGACAGACTAATGGAACAAATCCATTATGACTTTAACGCCGACTGCTAGTAGACACATACACTTTAGTAATAAAACTTTTAAATATAAAGTGTTAAATTTATTTAATTGTTTTGGGATTGGGTTTATCGTTAATACTGAGATTAGGATTAGGGTTTATGATTTGAATTAGCGGTAATACTGAAATTAGGGTTAATGAATTGGATTAACGCTAATAATGAGATTAAGGTTAATGATTTAGGTTAATGTTCATACTGAGATTAGGGTTACTATTTTGGGGGTGATTGATTAAGATTAACAATAATAGTTGAGCTTTAGGGTTCATATTTGGGTTGATACTTGGGATACAATACTGAGATTAGGGTACTTGGGGTGATTGGTTGGGATTAACAGTACTGCGATTAGGGTTAACATTTTATTTTGTGCTTAATATAAGGTAATGTTGGTTTAGGGTTAATACAATGACTTTTTTCCGGATTAATACAATGTAATGTACTGTTACATTGGTTTTGGGATTAATATAAGATTATAAATGTTAGTTTAATTAGGGTTATAGTATAAAATGTTATGTTGGTTAGGTATATAGTATAAAATGTTATGTTAATTTTAAGGTTAATATAAACATTCTAATCTTAAAGTTAGATTTCGTTGTGTTCCTATAAATGAATTGAATAAAGTTAGATTTTGTTGGGTGCACATGCTTTAGGATTAATAGAATAGAATAAAGTTAGATTTTTGTGATCCTACTTTTTTATATGGTTTGCACGTTTTTCTGACTTTTATGCATATGTTTCTATATGAAATGTTCCATTGATGGTGGGGTCTTCATTAATGCATATGTGTTGGCTATTTTTATATTGTTTTTATATGGTTTGCACATGTTTCTGACTTTTATATTGTTTTTATATGGTTTGCACATGTTTCTAACTTTTATACTATTTTTAAGTTTAGTTTATACATATACTGAACATTGTTTTTTATTTCCAGGAGTTAATTGTAGGGCATGTAGGTGTTCCCTTTTTTTGGGAGCGCAAGTGCACACTTCTGTCAAGTTATAGTATAAAAGATGTCGAATCCCACGAGAATTGGACATCTTGTCTTGTTCTTTAGTTCCTGCACAAAGGTAAAGTAAAAACACAAGTGAATAATTGGTTGAGATCGAAAATTAAATAAAAACACAAGTAAAAGAGAAGATGAATCAGAGTGATAGAGCAGGCAGGGTTATGCTGCCACTTAGTGTGAAAATTGCGTTGAATTAGGTATGAGTTATCCTTTGTTGCCACGATATGCTGCCTCGGTGGGAATGGCGGGCGGCAAACTACGACCCTGTCACACGGCCGCAGCAGGTCACTGCCACTGTAGGGGTGTGTACTGTCTCGGCAGGTGGAATGGAAATACGTCATGACGGCAAGTCTGGCAGATACTCCAAGTTCGGCAGGATAGTCGACAATGATCCCTCATATTTCTAGGTTTTGATGCTCGATATTTATAACTTGAGGACTAGTGTGGAACCAAGTCAATCAACTCGGTTAGAGATCCCTTTTAGCCGCTGAACTTGTGGACTAGTGTGGAACCAAGTTAGTCATGCCTTTCGTTGTGACCGTACTTAACCCTTTCGTGAGCCTTGCACTTTTGTGCCCGACACATAGATTCTCTCAAACGACTAGTGTGGAAAGATTGAAAGAATGAAGAACAATGGATTAAGTAAACTTTGAATATTTTATTGAAGAAATAACTCAAAAACCTAAAACAACCATTTCACTCTAGTTACAACATAACCCTAACCCAATGGAGATTTAGAATATGGCGGCAGAGAAGAGCACAAGTAAAGTCTATAGAAAACCTAGGATGATTTAAACTAGAAGTACAACGGGTATTTATAGACTCAAAACTAGGTCAAGTCCTCATTGAAGTAGAAGTCCTCTAAAGTAGCTTTTCTTTTTTAATGTAGCTTTAAATGCTGACTTCTTTGCTTGGAATATGGACTCTTCCTTGTTTTCCTTAACCCACAAGTAAGCTTGGGAATTTCGCTTCGGCAGCCCTAGCCGCTGCTACAAACATCAGAAAATCTTGTGGATGTTGGCGATAGAATAAAGAGTTTTAGCTCTACAAACCGCGCTCCAGTTCCCCAAACTTCCATAGTCAGCTGCCGCGGGCAACAAGGTTGGCAGCAGCTTTACTCGGCAGGTGCTTGACAGGTGCTTGGCAGCAACTTATCTTCAGCTGAAACTGCTTCAGTACAGCTCCTAGGTTTGCTTCTCAGTGTTGTGTCCTCCGTTACTATGCTCCCTCGTTTAGCTGTTAGTACCTACAAGCAAGAATACACTAAAACAACATCTCTTGTTCACCAAATAAATGATAAGTTATAAAAGCAAGGTAGAACAATGAAACACTGTAAAATGCTATGCATGAACTTACTTATGCCTAAAATGAGCTGGAAAACAGTAATAATAAGAGTTGGAAAGTGCATGAAATGTAGGACTTTTGGGCACTTTACACACCCCCAAACTCAAACTATTGCTTGCCCTCAAGCAATGCAACCTAAAGTACTTGTTCTGATAATAGCCAGAAAGAAAAACATGTTGTTAACCTGATTTTCTGCCTCAAGGCCGTGGCACCTATATATATAAAACTCAATGAAGGGAAATAAACAAGAAAATAACTCAAAATTAAGTTCCTAATGCCTGTGTGATGTTTGCAAATATGTAAGCAAGCTGAATACGCAGAATAAAAGCTTTAAACAAAGATACTGCTGTAATTTAAAGGTTGATGTCGAGGCAGCACAGTTTCAGCACATTATTAATTTTTAATCAAGACAGTGAGGGCTTCAGCTTATCACAACTACTCTTCCAGGTCTGACGTTTAGATAGGAGCAAACTACAAAACCCCGAACCCTTGGAGTAGAGTCATCCCATGAAGGCTTTCATTCACTCATGATAATTTGTCCGTCACTTTTAGGCTTTCAGATTCATGGACTTTGATAGCAGCGGAGTGTCCTCACTCATGATTCTTCCTAGAGCCTGTTGCGCGCACCTCTAGGGTAACACAACACGTTTTCTTTGTTTTTGATTTTGCTGCCTTTGGCGGTTTTACATTTTTCTATTTCTTTTGGCTGCCTCGGCGGCTACCTGCAATTATCGTTAGAATTTTGCAAAGAAAACAACCAGGCAATGTTCATCAAATATTCTACACATTCAGTAAGTAACAGAGATATTCAACATTTTCAGGCAGAAAGGAAAAAAATCTAAGTCATATTTCATGCTTTTTCCCAAGGTTAAGTTTAATTTTTAATTAGGTGCGAAAATAAAGTAATCGGCTATCTTATCATAGGCACAAGTCATAAAAAACTTTTCTTTTCCGATTATTACTAAGGCAAGTACAATGCAACCTATATGCAACTAAGAATGCCTACAAATGATGCGAGAGCTATCCCCCCAAACTCGAGATGGGCATTGCCCTCAATGCACAAAACAGAAAATAAGAGAGAGAACAATACATGTTAAAGATAATAAAAAATAAAACAATAAAAGATAACAATAAAAGAAAAGAAAATAATTAGTTAAAAGTTTGTTGAGGGTTGAGAGGAGGTTGGATTCTAGTTATCTGAGGAGGAGGAGGATGTTCTGACGACAAAACAACTTTTGGAAGATGCCTTGGCGGCAGTTCGAGCAGGAGAGATCTTTGCTTTCCGCGGCGGCTGGACTCTCTTTGGTGTCTGTTGTGGCTCTTCTGGAGGTTCGATAGGGGGGACGGCGGGAGATGCGTCGCTTCCATCTAACTCTGTCTCGAGGTCCACAAGTTCTTCTGCTATTATGTGACGCTTCCTCTTCCTTGTCCCTTCCCTTGTAGGAGCTGCCGGAGGGATGAATGCCATTGGGATGACTGCTGTTGCCGCTACTACTGCTGTTTCTGGTTCTGGCGACGACTGCTCAATCTCCTCTAATGAGGAGGAGTATACCACTGTGTTGGTTGTGCAGGCTGGGGAGAGATTCAGCTGGTGCCTCTCAGGGGAATCTGTCACTGTGTTTGATGGGGTGGCAATTGAGTGCTGCGGAGAATGCATAGGAGAGGGCACCTGATGACCTGTCTGGCGGGTGGTGGCGGCAGGTGAAGTTCTTTGTGCTCTTGTTGCTGCTGCAAGCTTATTAAGAAAGGGCGGCATGGTGGACACGTCACTAGAGAATTTCTGCAGGAAATAAGTCACAAGGGCTTCTTGGGCCTCCCCCATGTAGTTTATGAAGGCCAACTGCTGCTGCTCTATCCGTTTTGTGCGTTCGAGGAGTGTGTGGAGCAGCGGGAGGACCTCTCTGTCTGGGGCAGCGTTAGTACTGTTAGGGGCGGCTGGCGTTTCACATTGTACGATGGAGGGCTGACTGGGCGTTGCTGGTTCTTTCTCCGCATCTTGCATCATCTGAATGTAGACCTTTTTGGTCCAGCCCTCCTTAGTAGTTGTAAACTCATTTGTGGGCTCTGCCAGGACTCGAAAATTGGTGCAGAGACCTGTGATGAGGAACAAGAAGTACATAATGTCCTTCTTCTTCTTGTAGCAGTTGTATATTTCTGTGCAGATGATTTCCCCACGTTGATCGATTGGTTTATCAAGATGCTATAAATTAAGGCGAGGCGCGGCCGGTCAACTGTTGAGTTATGGGATGTGGGCAGCATGCGCCTTTTCACAAATGTGTTCCACAACATAGCTTCAGGCAGCAGGTGGCGGCGCTGGACAAATCCCACATGTTTGCCCCTCAGCCATGGTGTGTTGGGCTTGCAGATTCTGGCCTTGATCTTCTCATAGTGGGCACCCGTCAGTGACTGCCTCCATTCCTCATGCGGGCTGTCATTCATATCAAGGACATAATAACTGTTGATGACAACAGGGTTGAGCTTGACTGCCTCTCCGCGGACGTAGACGAATGGCTTGTTTGGGCAGGGCTGATGTGAGTAAAATTCCATGACTATAGTGATGTTCGCTATATCAAGCTGTTGAGCGAACATCTCTCATCCCTTGTAGTGGATGGTTCAGAACAAGACGGGCTCTAGACCACGGTCTCCCGTTTGCGTCGTATAATGGAAGCCTTGTTCCTCCCAAACGGACTGCTTCGAGAATTGTGCTCTATATCTCTCCTCTTCTACCTTGAAGAAAAACCTGTTGTAGGTGGGCTTTTGGGTAGATGTTGAAGCCATATGAACGGTTGTATTCTAACTGAAAATAGCAAGGAAATATTATGAGAGAGCAGAAGAATAAGGTAGAAGCTAGCAAAAAGATGGAAGTGGAGTAAAATGAAAAGAATGAGGGGTTTATATAGAAGCTGTTGAGAAGTGTCGGGGCGACATTAAATGATCAAAAATCTGATTTCCTCGTGCACATCACAGATTTTTCTACCCATTATTTTCGGAGCTGTTTGTAACTAGTTGTTGGTGGCTAACTAGCCGTTACGCTTTGCTGCGCTGGCTGCTGACTCGGCAGGATGGTTGGCGGGCTTTTTGCTGGTCTTCCCTTGTAATCTTGCTCTTTTATTCTTGATCCTAAAATAAAAATAAAAATAATTAAATGATAAAATACTGAAAATTCATCTAATCCTAAAACAAAATAAACTCTAATCCTAATGCGTAAAAATAAAAATAAGAAAATTAGAATAAAAATTAAGTTATGTTGGGAGTGCATTTGGGTGCATCTCCCATACATAACCACTTCCTAAGGTGGTTTAGCTTTTTCTCCCTTCCTGAGGGGTCCTCTTGTTCCTTTAGTTTCTATTTAATGGGGTCCTTCAATCTGCCCCGAGGTCTGTCATGGCAGCTACTACCCTGGCCTGTTTCCACACTTATCTTGGCAGCTCTTTCATCCAGGCCTTCCTTTCCTTCCTCTAACGGTTGCATCACATTCATCCTTATGCTTTGATCTTCTACCCTCATTGTATGTTCCCCGAGTTTTACATCTATCAATGTTCTTCCCGTAGCCAAGAAGGGTTGCCCGAGAATGATGGGGGCTTTCTCATCAGCCTCACAATCCAAGATGAGGAAATCAGCAGGAAGAATTAGGCTGCCCACTTTGACTAGTATGTCCTCAATCTTTCCCTCCGGTTGCACAAATGAGTGATTGACAAGTTTAAGCATTACGGAGGTTGGTTTTGCAAGTCCAATACCTATTTTGTCAAAGACAGCCTGAGGCATCAGGTTTATACTGGCTCCCAAATCACACAAGGCCCTGGTCTTGTGCTTGCTGCCCAGCCTGCATGGTATAACAAAGCTGCCCGGATCTGTCTGCTTGGGCGGCAACTTTTTATGCAGCATAACCATGCATTCTTCAGTAACGACCACCGTTTCGAATTCCCATATCCGTCTCTTCTTAGAAACTATATCTCTGAGATACTTGGCGTAGTTGGGCATGCTTTGTATAGCTTCTATAAGAGGTATGTTAATGTGCACCTGTTTCAGAATGTCCAAGAATTTTTTGAATTGGTGCTCATGCTGATGTTGTTTGAGCTTTTGGGGGAATGGAGCTGGCGGGCGGATGTCCTCTATTTACTCCTTGCTTGGGGGCTTAGTTCGGGGCGGATCATCCTTGTCAGGGTTGGTTTCATGTTCTGCTGCTGGGGCGGCTGGAGTCGGTGTTGCTGCTGGGGCGGCTAATATGGGTGCTGCTGGGGCAGGCTTACTTATATGTTCTGGCTGAGTTCCTAACTGTTCTACCATCCTAGGTTCATCCAGTTGCTTCCCACTTCTTGTAGTTATAGCCTTGCAATGTTCAAAAGTGGGCTTGGCTGCTTCTGGCGGGCTGCTGGATGATGCTCCCATGGTCCGACTGTGGTAGATTTCGGTGAACTTCCCAAACTGGGTCTCTAGGTTCTTAATAGTAGCCTCCTGGTTGTTCATCTTCATCTCCGTCCTGTCCATGAAAGACTTAGTTTTTTCAATAAATTTATTTGTATAAACAATAAATTCACTAGTTTGTTTCATAAAGTTATTCAAAGTAGCTTCTAGTGAATTATTGTGCTGTGGCTGCTAAGTCTACTGCCGGGACTAATTCTGTTGGTATCTTCCCTGTAGTTGTTGTGGATTTGCTGTTGTCTTTGGGTTGCTCAAGGAGAAGTTGAGATTGTTTCTCTAGTTAAGATTGTATGTGTTTTGGGCTGGCCTGCTATTCCTCTCATATCCTCCCATGTAGTTTGCAGATGTAGTGCATTTAGAGGAATCATGGTTGGCCCCGCATTCACCACAGAAGGGCTCAACAGCTTTTACTTCATGGACCTTCCCTGGGGATTGCACCATTTTCATCACCAGCTCCGTCAGAGTGTCGAGGCGGGCATTAACAGATTCGGAGGCTTCCACCTCATTTATAGTAGCTGGCCGCCTTGTGCCGCCTCGGCGGGCTGTCAGGTATTTATAGTCGTTTTTAGCTGCTATGTTGAGCAGCCGTAGTGCTTCCTCTAGAGGTCTGTCTAGGATGATCCCGTTGACCGAGGCATCTATCAACATCCGAGTTGGGTAGTTAACCCCATTGTAGAATATAGATACCTAAGTCCAAGCCGGTAAACCATGAAGCGGACAGTTGTTCAATATTTGTTGGTACCGCTCCCATGCCTCGTACATTGGCTCGTCATCCCCTTGCCTAAAAGTTGTGATCTCATTCCGCAGCCTATCAGTGACATTGGATGGGCTGAATCGGTCTAGAAAGTCCTTGCAGAGCTCCACCCATGAAGTGAAAGATCTGGCCGGCTGGTTATTCAACCACTGTTTCGCCCTATCTCTCAGTGAATAGGGAAATAGCCTCAGCCGCAATACGTCCTGTTGTACCCCATGAATTTTGAATGCTCAGCAAATGTCCAGGAATCCTCGTAGATGCTTCCGAGCATCTTCTATGGCAGTCCCTCCGAAGTGCCCTAGTGTGTTTAGCATGTTGAACATGACAGGCTTCAGTTCAAAATGATCTGTTCCTATCTCCGGTTTTGTTACTATTGGCTCGAACCTTTGATAGTCATGTTCATGGTAGTCTCTAGTTGTCTGCACTTGGGGTGGATCAAGGGGATCCCGCCTCTGATGTACTTGTGGTCCTCTGGGCGGCAAATCTGGCTGCCCGCCCCTGCCATTCATGGCATCAACTAGGGGGTCCTCGTTTACCATGGTCAATTCCTTTGCTTTGCCTTTGTCCTTGTTCTTTAAGGCTTCCCTAGGCTCCCTCTTGATTCGTCTAGTTTCACGCACAAGATCGTCGTAAATAATGAAGTTTCCATTAGGGTTAGCCTTGGTCATACACTTGCAAAGGACACGGTAAAATTTCTCTTTTTTCAATTAAAAATAAAAATAAAAGAAAAAATAAAAAGGTGTAGAAATTGAAAAATGAAATTCGATGTTACCAATTCCCGACAATGGCGCCAAAAACTTGTAGGGCATGTAGGTGTTCCCTTTTTGTGGGAGCGCAAGCACACACTCCTGTCAAGTATAGTATAAAAGATGTCAAATCCCACGAGGATTGGACAACTTGTCTCGTTCTTTAGTTCCTGCACAACGGTAAAGTAAAAACACAAGTGAATAATTGGTTGAGATCGAAAAGTAAATAAAAAACACAAGTAAAAGAGAAGATGAATCAGGGTGATAGAGCAGGTAGGGTTATGCTGCCACTTAGTGTGAAAAACTGCGTTGAGTTAGGTATGAGTTATCCTTTGCTGCCACGATATGCTGCCTCGGCAAGAATGACGGGCGGTGAACTACGACCCTGTCACGCGATCACAGCAGGTCACTTCCACTGCAGGGGTGTGTACTTTCTTAGCAGGTGGAATGGAAATATGCCCTGACGGCAAGTCTGGCATATACTCCAAGTTCGGCAGGATAGTCGACAGTGATCGCTCCTATTTCTAGGTTAGGATGCTCAAGATTGATAACTTGAGGACTAGTGTGGAACCAAGTCAATCAACTCAGTTAGAGATCCCTTTTAGCCGCTGAAACTTGTGGACTAGTGTGGAACCAAGTTAGTCACGCCTCCCGTTGTGAACGTACTTAACCCTTTCATTAGCCTTGCACTTTCGTGCCTGACAAATAGATTCTCTCAAACGACTGGTGCGGAAAGATTGAAAGATTGAAGAACAATGGATTAAGTAAACTTGGAATATTTTATTGAAGAAATAACTTAAAAACCTAAACAACTGTTTCACTCTAGTTACAACATAACCCTAACCCAATAGAGATTTAGAACATGGAGGCAGAGAAGAGCAAAAGTAAAGTCTATAGAAAACCTAGGATGATTTAAACTAGAAGTACAATGGGTATTTATAGACTCAACACTAGGTCAAGTCCTCATTGAAGTAGAAGTCCTCTAAAGTAGCTTTTCTTCTTTAATGTAGCTTTAAATGCTGACTTATTTGCTTGGAATATGGACTCTTCCTCGTTTTCCTTAACCCACAAGTAAGCTTGGGAATTTTGCTTCGGCAGCCCTAGCCATTGCTACAAACGTCGGAAAATCATGTGGATGCCAGCGCTAGAATCAGGAGTTTTAGCTCTACAAATCGCGCTCCGGTTCCCCAAACTTCCATAGTCAGCTGCCGCGGGCAGCAAGGTTGGCAGCAGCTTTACTCGGCAGGTGCTCGGCATGTGCTTGGCAGCAACTTATCTTCAGCTGGAACTACTTCAGTACAGCTCCTGGGTTTGCTTCTCAGCGTTGTGTCCTCCGTTCCTCTACTCCCTCATTCATCTGTTAGTACCTACAAGCAATAATACACTAAAACAATATCTCTTGTTCACCAAATAAATGATAAGTTATAAAAGCAAGGTAGAACAATGAAACACTGTAAAATGCTATGCATGAACCTACTTATGCCTAAAATGAGCTGGAAAACAGTAATAATAAGAGTTGGAAAGCGCATGAAATATAGGACTTTTGGGCACTTTACATTAATTCAGACAAATTCAGCTATGTTGTACATCATGGTGGTTTTATTGTTATGATACCTAGGGTGAAATATAGTGGAAAATTAGTTGACTATTTTGATAATCTAGATGTTGACACCATGCCAATATTTGAAGTTACTGGTATAGTTGAGAAGTTAGGGATTACTTACGGGTTTAGGGTTTTCTGGAAAGTGGCATCTAATCCCTTAAAAGTGAAACAACTGGTAACTGATACTGATGTTATTGAAATGGTTAGAAATTTACCTACTGATCATTATGTTCACCTTTACTTAGAAGAAGTTGTAGGGTTTGAGGAACTTGAACTGAATTCCGGTGATGATAATGTTGTTTTTGAGTTTGAGGGTAGCGTAGATTCTGAGTCTGACTCAGAAGATGAAGATTATGGTGCTCAATCTGAGTCAACCACTGATGTGTCTAAGTTTTCTAACAGTGAGGATGAATTTCTTAGTTCAGATGATGAAATGAATAATGTGAATGTAGGGTTGGGCAGTGGAGAAGTAGAGGTTGAGAGTGATGGTGGACATTCTGACTCACTACACAGTGTAGATGAGTCAGATTCAGGTGGTTCACAACATAGACCTAGATTTCCTGAGTTTAATGCTAAGACAGACATGTCAAACCCTATACTAAAAGTTGGTTTAATATTTGCAAGTAAGGGTATATTGAAAGAGGCAATTAGGATGTATAGTGTTACAAATAGGTACAATGTCAAGTTAAAGAGAAATGACTACAAAATGGTGCAAGTGATATTCAAGGAAGGGTGTCCATGGGTGTTATGGGCAACTCCTATTAATGGTGAGGATCCTTCTAGAGGTACTTAGCATATTAGGTCAGTAAAAGGTGAACATAATTTTCTTAGGGAGTTTGTGAATGGTAATGTAACTTCAAAGTGGCTTGCTAGGAAGTACTTAAACAATTTCTATGTTGATCCGACATTCTCTAGTACTTCTCTAAAACATGATGTACATAAAGATTGGGGTCTCACAGTAGGCAAGAGTAAGTGTATTAGGGCAAAAAATTTGGCCCTTGAAATGATGCATGGGAACCGGAATGAGTAGTGTGCAAAATTGTATGCTTACCTAGGTGAACTAAGATACTCAAATCCAGGGACAACAACAATATGTAAGTTAGATGAGAGGCATTTTAAGAAGGGTTTATGTTTGTATGCAAGCAATGAAAGATGGCTTTAAGGCAGGGTGTAGGCCTATTTTTGGTTTGGATGGATGCCACTTGAAGGGGTATTATCAGGGTCATCTTCTAGCAGTAATTGGGATTGATGCAGACGACTCAATTTACCCAGTAGCTTTTGCAGTTGTGGAGAGTGAGTGTGAATCAGCTTGGTGTTGGTTTCTTGAAATCTTAGCTGCTGATTTAGAGATAAACAACTCTCACATGTTCACCTTCATGACTGATAGACAAAAGGTATGTTTGTTTTTTTGTTTATTTATAATTTAATTTTCTAATGAAGTTCCTAATTTGTTGGATGCAGGGACTAATGGATGTTGTGTCAGAACTGTTCCCTTATGCTGAACACAGAACATGTGTGAGGCATTTGTACTCTAATTCTAAAACCAATGGCTTTGTTGGAAAAGCACGAAAAGATCAGCTGTTGAAAGCTGCCAGGGCAACATATGTTAGAGAGTTTGAATCTGCAATGTCAAACTTGAAGGTATGGTACTGTATTTTAAAATCAGTTTCATAAACTTGTATTTTAAAATTGACCACCAACTTTTAATTTCTGTAGGATTTATCAGAAACTGCTTGGAAGTGGTTGGCATATAAAGACCCAAAGATGTGGTCAAAGTCACATTTTTCCCTCAGATGCAAGTCAGACATGCTTTTGAACAATAATTACGAATGTTTCAATAAGGTAAATTGACCACCAACCTTTAATTTGTTTGTTTGTTTGTCTAATTGTACTAACTTTTACTATTTTTATATGGTCAGTTAATACTCGAAGCTAGAGACAAGCCAATCATCACATTGTTGGAGTTAGTCATGACAAAATTGATGCAAAGGCTTGCAAAAAGAAAAGAACTTGCTGAAAAGTGGAACGAGCTTCTATGCCCTAAAATTCAAAAGAAACTCGACCATGCAACTTCACTAACACATAGGTATGACTAATTATTAAAACAATTACTTTTTTGTTAAAGTTGGCTTAACTATCTATTTGTTTTATTATGCAGTTGTTGGCCCATTTATGCTGGTGGACACTTGTACCAAGTGTCATGTGATCCTTCAAATCAGCATGCAGTTAATATCCAAGCTTGGACATGCTCCTGCAGAAAATGGGAACTGACAGGTTTATAATGTTTACTTTCTGTTTAGTTTAGGTTTCTGCTGTGTATATGTGTTTAGTTTAGGTTTTTACTATGTTTAGTATATGTTTATAATGTTTACTTTGTGTTTAGTTTAGGTTTATGCTGTGTATATGTGTTTAGTTTAGGTTTTTACTGTTTACTTTCTTCTATACAGGCATCCCTTGTGTGCATGTTATTTCTGTTATTTTGTCACTTCTAGATAGGCTAGAAAAATATGTGGACCCTTGCTATCATGTCTCAACACAAAGGGCATTTTATTCACATTTGATCAGTCCAGTGAGGGGTGAGAAGCAATGGACTGTTGAAGAAACACCCGAGCCTATCCTACCACATATATTTAGAAGACCTCCAAAAAGACCACACAAGAAACGAAGAAGAGAGGCTGATGAAGCAATACCTCATCCTGGTAAAGTTTCAAAGAAGAGTGTCAAGATTTACTGCAAAAAATGTGGGGGGAGTGGACATAATAATAGGACATGTAAGGGAAAGGTTGGTGGCAATGCCAAAAGGACTGCACCTAGACAAACATCCACATCTTTTGCAAATGCAAGAGCTCCCAGAGTTTCAAAACATGGAAATGCCCCAACTACAAGACATGCAGGAACCACCCCAACAACAAGCCATGCTGGAACAAATCGAAGGTCAAGTCCAAGGCCAACTCAACCTTCACAAGTCCATACTATAAGATTGATGCCCACCCCTTCTATCCATATGAGTCAAGAGAGTTGTGCTAGTCAACCATCTCCAAGGGTTGATCCTTGAATCTGTTGGAAGGAAGCAACTTATTTTTTGTTCTTTTGTTAAAACATAGACCTACATTTGACAAAATTAGGTTATGTTGTTGTGAAAACAAGTATCACACAGTTTATGATATTTAGGTTGGCCTTCTTTAATAGGTCAACATTTTTTGATTGGCCTTCCTTAGTTGGTCAATATTTTGGAGTTTTACAGAAAATGATGTGTATTGGTCAAACATTATGTAATGTATGGATTACATTCCAATCTTAATGGCATTATAAAGTTATGTGTTCTTGTTTACATTGTACCAAATGTTTACATTATCGGTTAGTATTTGTATTGGTCAAACATTGGTCAAACACAACTTTATAAAACTGATTTTTTTTCATTCTATTACATTACAAAAAGTGCGTAACACAGTTACACAAATCCCATATCCCATTTGTTTACATTGATCCCTTACATATTAAACCTTAAATCTCATATTCCATTTCTTCATACACAAATTGGTAAAACACACAAAATGGGGATTCTATTACATCACAAATACCCTAAATTCATACATAATACCTAAAACCCACATTCAAAATGAAATTCCCATAGCACCTATTAAACCCTTACAATTAGGAGAACATTGTTCCAAAAAACCCAATGAAAAACACCACACCAAGAATCAAAATTCCCCAAATTCTTTCTTCCTTCCTTTGTTTCTCCATAACAACAGTCCTTCTTCGAAGACCAACAATAACAACTTTTGACCTAGGGCTCACTGGTGGATCATACCAGCAAAAAAATTTGCATCCCCTAACCCATTTTCCATAATTTCCACAACCCCAAAATCTCCTACCTGGATTTTCATCAGTCCATCATGATTTCATCATCGAACGAGCTCCACAATAGCAAACGCGATTCATTTCTGCATCCATATCAAACTTCAGCCTCCAAGAACACCTTCTTTCTTTGAAATCTTAAAAAGGAATGCAATGTTTATGAATTTAGGGTTTCACGTTAATTTAAATAGGCAAATGAGCATGTGTTTTTTATTTACTTGGCAATCTGATGTGGGCATATGGATATCTGGCGTGGCAAAAAAAATTGAAAAAAAGCCACATCAACCGCGCCGTTAGTTTTGTAACGACGGGTGGCTAAAATGGAACCATTTAAATAGTTGTGTGGTGCATTTGCCAAAAAAAAATATAGTGGTCATTTTGACACCAAACCCATAGTTCAGTGGTCATCTGTGTAGTTTCCCCTAAAATCTTTATTTGATGAGTAATATATATATATATATATAATATTTTGTATTTTTATATATTAATATTATTTATAGTATTATTTATTTCATAAAATAATTTGAATTAATCTCGAGTAGTTTGAGATATATAATATTTCTGGTAAAATAACATATAATATCACATTAGTTTAGTGGTTTTGATCTCAAATTAAAAAGATAAATAATTTATCCTTGATCTCAAATTAAACATATAAATAATTTATTAATAGAGAAGAAGTTTTGATCCGCAAAGACTAAGGAGCTTCTGATATCTGGAGGTTTTGATTCTGACTGTAGCAAGAAAATAAAGTAAATGGGGAGGTTTCTGATCAAGAGAATAGAAAATAAATGAAGAATAATAAAAGCAAAAATAATGAAAGTAAATTTTGAAAATAAAATTAATTAAATGGTATAGACTCAGGCTTCACTTTGCCTCAAGTCTAATCGATCATTGAATAAGATTTTACTCTGGATAAATGTTAGTTACAGTTTATATGACCCAACCCTTGTAACTTTTATTCTCTTCAGGAAACTAATAATGCAAAATCAATTTTTGAATTTCAGTTATGTGGCTAGACTAACCACGACTATCGGCGTTAGAATAAAACAGTTTAAAATCTGGAAAAACCCGACTCAGATTACGTTGTCTCAATGAGAATCAAATTCGATCTCAATTTCCCTTAGCGGATCGCCGCAGAGTGTGTTCACAGGAAGCCGAATGTACTACAAGACGATCCTTCTTTCCAACTATAAATCGAAACAACATTCAAACCAACGGGCCCTTTTTGAATTTGAAAGTGTAAGGATTTTAAAAGGAAAGCCAATTGTCAATCCAAGTTTGCATAAAATTGAGAAATATATTCGAAGATATAAAGTACTTTTCAATTCTCACGATCGTAATTGAGTTGTTGCTTTAGCCTTTGGCTTGTTGTAAAATTAGCCAAACATGATTATGGGTGAAATCATACTTGGCATTTTAAAATAAAATAAATGAAAACGTAAAAATAAGAGCTTAAAGAAAAGAGAATTTTATAGAACTTAGAAAGCAAGAACAAAACTAAGAACGATATATTTTCTAGCTTCCCCCGAGGGGTATTTGTAATATTCTAAAATCCTAAAAATGACATAGAAATGATAAAAGATAATTTTTGAAAAATATTTAAATAAAATCCTAAAAACAAAAGATAATTTTTAATTTGAATTTAAAATGTAGTTGATCCTGCCCGACCGTCCTTGCTGACTAGACCTTTTGGAAACTGCTGACTGAATGCCACGTCAGACGCTTCATGCCCAGAGTGATGCCCACTAGCCCAGCCTTGATTTCAAAAAATAAAACTGCAGAACTTTGAATTTTAAGTTCAATCTCCAGAATTGAAGTCTTGCATAGAAAACGCACAAGATCATCCAAATTAGCAACATGAACTAATCATTTAAGGTATAATTAAAGACAAAATATTAATCAAATAAACTACTTATCAAATTTCCCCTCATTTATTCAATGCTTGTCCTCAAGAATGTTGCAATTACGCAAGTTAAAAATTCCGTTTACATTCCTTCGTCTCGCCTCACATCCTAGAAATCATGCAAGTAAGTCCACAACAATCATCCAAATCAAAATTAAAATCAATCAGAAAGCATAAGTAGAATAAAGTTAAGCAAGATCGTAACATCCATACATTTATTAATCTCAATGTAACCAAACTCAACACCTCACAAGGATTCACTCGATTAACTAAAAGTGTTTTGGGTTCAAATACGCTCAAAGACGTAACCTGATCATGATGTTACCATATGATTGTAAGAAAAACAAATCTCCATTACTAGTTAGAGCAAGATGCAATTATCAAAGGGTCTTTAAACGATTGTAACGAGGCTTAGGTAAAGGTGGGAAAAAGGGCAAAAATTCAGCTAATAATCAAGACAAAAGAAACATAATAAATTAGATCTATCCCACATAAACTCAAAAGTAAAGTAAAGAAATACAACAACTTCAAACAGTTTTTTTTCGTTCGAACTGCTTTTTTTTCTTCTTTTTTTTTTACAGTTTTTCTCGAGTTGTTGTTATTTATATTAGAACCCCTTTTTTGGTGTGGAAATGAATCATACAATGGTAATATTATTCTCTTGCCCTAACAAGGGTAAAAAATATAGTCAAAATAAAAGGCTCGGGTTTGAAAATATGGTAAAAACAAAGAAAGGGTAAAGGCACAAAAATGGTTAACTAGGGGAAAATGAAAGGGTAGGCAATTTTAGAGGTAAAAAGTTGGTAATCCTAAGTGCCCTAATCATATTAAAGCATCAAATTCTTGTGTAATCTCTACATGCATTTAATTACAAGTTCTAGAACATCAATGTCAAGCTCGACACACTCAATCAAAGAATATGAACAAGAATGTAAAGAATATGCTTGCAAATGCTCAAATCTTACCAAAGTGTGTACATGCATTGAGTTAAGCACATTTCAATCAACAAAGTCATGGAATATCACAAAAAATTCAACCAAATTTCTAATCATGCTATCCTTTATCATTTATATCCCAGTTCGAATGAAAGCGTTTTCTCAAGCCAGTATGACATTCCAAGATATTTATCAAGGCCGAGGATTTCAATGAAAAATTTTCAAAAGTTCAACCAAGCATACTAGAATCACAACATAAAATATAAGCAAAGGAAAATTCAACCAATACTCTACCCCTCACTTAATTTGTATTGTCCCAATACGAAAATTAAAGTACAAGAGAAGGAATAGAGATAATCCTCGTGTCTAATGATGATCGTGGCATTCGAGTGGGGAGAACGATGACCGGTCGATGGGGAAGGGATGAACAGTGCTGGTTCATGAATAGGAGAGCGTGGCGCTCAGCCACGTCCTTGGCGGGGGCAGATGAACGACAATGGGGGAAGAGAGGAGATGAGTTGCGCTTGTGAGTATTTTGGATTTGGAGGCTGCTACAATTTTCACGGTGGGTTAAGAGTGAAAGGGAAATAATAATAATAATAATAATAATAATAATAATAATAATAATAATAATAATAATAAAAGAAAACATAATTATTTATGCAAAAAGTCCTAAATGCCCCCTTAAGTTCTCTCTTCATTTCTCTATTGATTTTCATAGCCCACTACTCATGTCTTAGAAACCTCTGCATTTTTATTTTATTTTATTTTATTTTGAAAGAATAATATAAAGAAATCAAATAACAATGCAAAGAAAATAAAAATAAAATGAAGTACAAGGAAATAAAACGAAACAGTAATGAAATAAAAACAAGAATGAAAAATGGTTGCCTCCCATTTAGCGCTTTATTTAACATCGTTAGCTCGAAAACCTGATTCAGTCTACAGGTACCACGACAAGTACTTCCACCAATTTGTGCACTTTGTCCAAATGAGACTTTCCTTAAGAGAAATTCTATGATCATGGAGTTCTTTTGTTTTCTTCTTGTTGGTTCGGGTATTAACGTAGGCATTTCTTCGGATCTTTTTCAGCTTTGAAAGCTTGTTTAAAATAATTGTCAACGTGGTACCTCCTTTGCTAAAAAATAAGTAGTTTAAATGTTCCAGTGGTAGTTTCGATTCAATATATGGTTCCGGAAAAATGGAAGGTAAGGGTTTAGATTTGGATGGAGTTAGGCACATATCAAAATGAATATTTTCTAACTCCCTAATTTCTTTTCTGTGATCTTCCAGTTCCCTGCACAAATCATCAGATAAGTCAGTTTCCAATAATTCATCAACTAAAGGCTCATAAATACCAACGAAGCTAACGTTTGCAACATTATCTGGGTACCTCATCGCCTTGTAAACATCAAATTTAACAACCTCACCGTCAAATTCCATGGTAAGAATGCCACTCCTAACGTTAATTTTAGTATGTGCAGTGCTCAGAAAGGGGCGACCAAGTAGAATATCAGAGGAAGAATTGGTTCGGTCATTTTCTATGTCGATGACATAGAAATCCCCTAGAAAAATTAAATCATATACCTTAACCAGTACGATTTCAAGGACTCCTTCAAGATAAATGATGGATCTATCGACGACTTGGATTGTCACTCTTGTTCCCTTTAAAGGCTCTGCACTAAGTGAATTGTAAACAAAAAGCGGCATAACATTTATGGAAGCACCCAAATTTACCTTTTCAGAGGAAGAATTGGTTCGGTCATTTTCTATGAATATGATATAGCACGTTTAATTCCTACTTTACTAATTTTACAAGGAATAGAAAACATACCTTGGTCCTTTAGCTTAGGTGGAAGTCTACATTGAAAAACAACTGATACATTTTCACCCAAGTTTACCTTTTCATTATCGGTAAGTCTCATTTTGGTTGTACAAAGGTCTTTCAAGAATCTAGCGTATCTCGGAACCTTTTTAATCATTTCAAGGAGAGGTATGTTTACCTCCACTTTATGAAACACATCAAGAATCTCATTTTACTCGACTTGTTTATCACATTTAATCAACCTCGAAGGAAACTTGCGATTCATCCTTCCTATGGAATCTTGCGTGAGAGGAGTTTGTGATTCATCCTTCCTCTGGAATATTGCGTCAACTTTTTTTCTGGGATTCTACATCCTCTGGGGCTGGTGGTGCGATAACAGTGCCACTCCGAAGGGTGATTGCACTAACGTTTTCTTATGGGTTCACCTCAGTTTACGACGAAAGCTTCCCTTTGGATTCTAAACGACTCACTGCTAACGTCAGTTAACTAATTTGTTTGTCAATTTCTCGAAAGTGTGCTTTGGTCTTGAGTTGAACTTTTCCTAGGATAGCGCCAACCTTTCAACAATCGACTCCAACGGTGGTTTTTGCAGTTGATACTATTGTGGTGTAGGTGGTTGATAAGCTTGATTCGGTCCGGGATTTGGTCCATAGTTGAAGTTTGGATGGTCTTTCCACCCCGAATTATAGGTGTTGGCGTGAGGGTTGTATGACCTTTGGGAAGGTCCCAAAAAATTACCTACTACATTTACTTGTGCGGCAATATCTTCTTGTAACATTGGACAACAATTTGTAGGGTGGCCGGGCTTTGTGCATATTCTGCAAACTCTAGATGTAACTGTTTTGCCTGCAACAAGAGATTGAACTATATCAGCTAACTTATCAATTTTATTTTCTAAAGAAACTGTACTTATCTCGTGAACTCGTCGAGAGGGTTCACTGAAAGGGATAAACTTTTAAGAGTTAGCGGCCATAGTAGAAATTAAATTTCTTGCCGCAGTTAGAGTCTTGTTTACAAGCTCCCCTTCACTTGATGTGTCGATCATCTTCATCTCTATAGGGGTTAAGCCTTCGTAGAAGTATTGAAGAAATGTTTGTTCCGCCAGTCCATGTTGTGGACAATTTGCGCATAATTTCTTGAACCTCTCCCAGTAGTCATATAATGACTTAGTATCTTTTTGTCGGATACTCAAGATGTTTTGCCTTAGTTCGCTCGCCTTGGCTGCAGGGAAGAACCTGTCAAGAAAAATTTGAGCCATATCAGTCCATGTAGTAATCGAATTAGACGGTAAATCAAATAACCAAACGTTAGCCATATCGGCTAAGGAAAAGGGGAAAGCAAAGAGTTTTATTTGGTCTTCAGATACTCCCTATGGTTTTGTGCTTAAACAAACCATGTGAAATTCCTTGAGATGTTTATGCAAGTTTTCACTGGGCAAACTATGAAAGGTTGGTAGAAGATGTATTAGGTCCGTCTTAAGTGTGAATGGTGTTTCTCCATTCAGGAATGTGATGCACAATGGTTGTTGATCCTCTGATGCCACGACAAGTTCGCGAATAGTTTGGTCATTTTCTGTCATCAGAATCCGCTCTACGTTTTCGTATTCAAAATGTGTTTCAGCGTTAGAAGGTGTTTCTAGATCTGGTTTGGATTGTTGTTGTCGTTGTTCTTGCTATTGTCTTTTTTCTCAAAGTGTTTGTGCGTGTAGTCTTCGGGCTAATGCTTGGATCTTCGGTTCAAAATCTGCTAGTTCTCTCAGATTCTTCCTGGTCATAAATCAAAACAAACTTTATCAGCAACTTTGCCGAAGTCCCTAGCAACGGCGCCAATTTGACAAGCATCGTAATTGTCAAATAAATTATCATTGATCTCAAATTAAATAGATAAATAATGTAGTAATAAAGAAGAAGGGTCGATTCGCAAAGATTAAGGAGCTTATAATATCTGGAGGTTTTGATTCTGACTGTAGCAAGAAAATAAAGTAAATGAGGGGTTTCTGATCAAGAGAGTAGAAAATAAATGAAGAATAATAAAAGCGAAAATGATGAAAGTAAATTTTGAAAATAAAACCAATTAAATGGTATAGCCTTAGGCTTCGCTTTGCCTCAATTCCGATCAATCATCGAATAGGATTTTACTCCAGATAAATGTCGGTTACAGTCTACAAGGCCCAACCCTTGTAACTTGTTTTTCTCTCTAGTAAACTGATAATCCAAAATAAATTTTTGAATTTTAGTTTTCTGCTAGACTAACCACGATTATCGTCGTTAGAATAAAATAGTTTAAAATCTGGAAAAACCTGACTCGAACTATGTTGTCTCAATAAAAATCAAATTCTGTCTCACTTTCCCTTAGCAGACCGCTGCTAAGTGTGTTCACAGGAAGTCGAGTGTGCTACAAGCTGATCCTTCCTCCCAACTATAAATTGAAACAACATTCAAACTGATAAGTTCCCAAAAGTTCTATATTTTTACCCCTTTTCATGGCAATTATCACTCAACCTACACCCATTTGAGCTGCATTATGGCCCTTCATGCATGGATTTCATCATTTATGCCTTTGATCTTTATATTTGATTTATTCTATGAAAAAGGTAATATTTGATACATGTTTGGTGCTTTTGCAGATTTGCACGATGCGAGGACAGAAGATGTTGTGACGGAACTTATGGGAAAGGAAGGATAAGGCAGCACCAGCTAGTAGCAGACCCTGGTCGAGCCAAGCCACAACCGGTAGCTTCTACTGAGGGAAGTTGGTTTATGATGAAGCCTTGCTGAGCAGAACCAGTCACAAGACCCATGTCGTGGCAGCAGAATGCCATGTCGCGGTCGTGTACTACTCTACCCGCCAGAGGGTAAAACATGCAAAGTGGTAGCCGATTTGTAGAGCCTTAACAACCCAACTCATTTGTGTTTTTACTTTAATTATTTTGCAGTGTGAGGAAGCAGGACCAAAAGGCTAGCTCAATCCCTGTGGATATGATACTCTATGCATTTATCAGTATATTACTTGACGTGTACACTTGCACTATTGCGGGGCACTTTTACGCGAGCATTAAGTTTTTGGCGTCGTTACCGGGGATTGAAAACTTTTATTTTTATTTTCTTGCATTTTTTATTTTGCTTTATTTAGTTTATTTATTTTTATTTTAGTACTAATAAAACTTGGTTTTTTCGGTGCATGACCAGAGCGAACCCAGGCAGCCCATTGCGAGAACCAGATCCAGAAATCGAACGCACTTACCTAAGGCTTAGACGAGAAAATGAAGCCGCAATATAGGAACCTGAGAGCCAAGGCCGAGGTCGAGGTTGAGGCATCAACCAAGGGGCCCCGACACATAATATCATAGGGCAGCGACCTGCCAACGGGCTGCCACTTGCCGATGGGCAACATAATATCCCAGTACGAGATGGAGAAAATCTACGAGTTCCATTCGCACCAGTACAACACCAAATTGTCCGAGACTACCTTGAAGAGGACCTGAACGGACTAAACCCGGGAGCTGTTACCCCAGAGTTAGAGGCCGCCCACTTTGAGCTGAAGCCCGTGATGTTCAACATGATCAACACTATGGGGCAATTTGGCGGCTCAGCAACTGAAGATGCCAGATAGCACTTCAAGTCCTTCCTCCAAATTTGTAACTCGTTTAAAATACAGGAAGTACATGAGGATATTTTAAGATTAAATATGTTCCCATATTCACTGAGGGAAAGGGAAAAAACCTGGCTCAATAGTATTTTAGCAGGATCAATTGGATCCTAGAATGATCTATCTCGTGATTTCTTAGCGCGTTACGAAATCACTTCTTTTCGACAAGCTGATGACGAGTCCATGCACGAGGCTTGAGAGCGATATATAGAGCTATTACACAATTGCCCCTTGCACAGATTCCCAGTGTGGACGAATGTGACTATGTTCTATAATGCGATTAACACATCAACTAGGATGATGCTCGATGCCTCGGTAAATGGTATACTCTTAGATAAAGAGTTGGAAGAAGCCATGGAAATTCTGAACAGAACGACCAAAAATAACTATCAGTTTCCGACGGCTAGAAAGGGAGGAATCTGCCGCCAGCCCACAGCAAATGAAATAGGGTCCTCAGACTCAATTTCACCTCAATTTGCCACCTTGACAAAGCTAGTCCTGAAAATGAAATCGCAAAACAATCAACATGAAGTCAAGGTAATGAATTTATTTTGTCAAAACTGTGGAGGTAACCATGCCTTTTCTGAATGCCCGCAGAACCCAGACTCGGCCTGCTATGTTGGAAACTTCAATCGTAACAACAACCAAATGTCCAACAATTACAATCCAACCTGGAAAAAACACCCCAACTTCTCCTGGAGCAACCCCAACAATGCACTCAATCCGCAACATCAGAATGCTCCAGCCGCGAGATTCCAACAAAACATGCTATCGCAGTAACACATGTCGCCGCAATAACCAATGCAGTCTAGTTCTTTAGAAGACACTTTCCATGCTTTTATGACTCAAACTAGTGCATATATGGCTAACACTGACAAGTTCATAAAAAAGACTGAAATTTTTATGGACGTGACAAAGATGAGGATGCAAAACAACGAGGCAATGTTGAAATCCCTGGAAACTCAAGTGGGGCAGATCGCAAAAATTCTAAACACCAGGCCAGTTGGAGGTTTTCCTAGCGACACTGAAGCCGATAAGGGGACATCGTATGAGTAGTGCAAAGCTGTAACCACCAAGAGTGGTATTCTACTATAGAGGCTGTAGAACAAGCAGACAGCACCAGAGAAATTAGAGGAGTTAACTACCACAACACAGTCCAAAGACAATGGGGTCGTGACAGCAACCAAAAACAATGTTGCACCGCCAGACCCTGTGGCAGTACCCATGACAGAACCCAGACTCAGCACACCAACTACACCATTCCCACAAAGGTTGAAACAATAAAAGCAAGAGTACCAATTTAAGAAGTTCTTGGACATCCTAAAACAGATACACATTAGTATACCTTTGGTGGAGGCAATCAAGGAGATCCCAAACTATGCCAAGTTCCTCAATGACATAGTGTCAAAACGAAAAAGGATTGGGGAATTTGAAACGGTGGTCGTAACGGAGGAATGTATGGTTGCATTATACAACCAAGCTTTCTAATACCATGCGCAATCGAGAATCACTACGAGAGGAAGGCACTTTGTGATCTAGAGGTAAGTATAACATCATGCCTAAGTCAGTCTTCCAAAAATTGGGAATTGGGACGGCCAGACCAACAACGATAATGCTACAGCTTGCCGATGGATCCCATGTGCAACCCGAGGGGAAAATTGAGGACATACTAGTAAAACTTAATAAATTTATTTCCCTACTGACTTCCTCATTCTAGATTGCGATGAGGATGAAAGAGCCACACTCATTTTGGGACGGCCATCCCTTGCTACTGGGAGGACAATAATTGATGTTGAGAAAGGAGAGCTGACAATGTGAATCAATGACGAGCATGTGAAACTCTATGTATTAAACACAAGGAAACATGCTGAAGATTCAGAAAGATTCCAAGCACTCCAGGCCACAAGGAAACCAGACCTCAAGAAGGACACAACTTGTCCCGGCATAAAAGCTGCACAATGCCGCAGCAAACACGTAGGACCCTGCCTAGACCAATGCCGCGGCGCACTAATGGGAGAACCTGGACACCAGCTACTACCTCACAAGGGATCATATGTGATGAGGGATAATGAAATAAACACTTTAGGAGATGCATCCATATGCACTCCTTTAGTGCTCTAATATTTTCTCTCAATTTTTCTTTTTCTTTTTAATTTTTTTTAGATTTTAGTTTTCAATTCCAATTATTTTTAATTTTCTGCAATTTTTTTAGGAATAATATTTTATTGTTCTTGTTTATTTTTAGGAAGGAGATCAAGAAAGGAAGAAGAGATAAAACGGCTAGGAGAAAACTGTTAGCTGTCGCGACATTTTTCGCCTAATGAACCGCAAGAGCTGCAACAGCTAGTTCACAACGGGCAAAACCGCAACGGGCAGAAACGGCTCATAACGGCTATATGTGCCACGGCCGAGAATTGCGCTCCAACGGCATTATATGCTGAAACTCTATATAAGGGCCACTATTCTCCATCATTCTTCACTTTAACATTCTCTTCTACTGCCTTGCAATCTCCAAAGTTATTATTTTCTTTTACTCTCAACCACCTACTCTCAACTCTTCTCAATTTTTAGATGGCACTCTGAGGGGAAAGCTCTAGCATTTCCGCGACACAGGCCTATACCCACTTTGCACCGCCGGGAGTCGAACACCGATTCAAGAAATATTTCATCTCTCGGCAAGTGTGGGAAGAACGAGGCTTCCAAGTTTTCGACGAGCCTAACAATGACATCGACCACTATCTATTCAACAAGATCAACCATCAGAAGTGGCAAATATTTTGCCTTCAGCCTGTCTGGGCAAACATCACCATTGTCAAAGAATTCTATGCCCACAGGCCCAATGACGAAACGCTCTTCGTGAACGTAAGAGGGAAGGCAATAAGGGTTGATGCCAAGGCCTTAAACAACTTTTATGGTCTGCACATTGAAATAGACGAGCACACGGAAGTCATGGAAGCACTCACAGAAGAAGATTATCAACATATCAAAGAGGAGCTTTGCTATATCGGCACGACATGGGAGGCCGGGGCACACCGAGGGTCAGTCCAAAGGCAAAGCCTCAAACCAGAAAGAAAGATGTGGAACAAATTCATTCGCCACCGCTTCATGCCGACCTCCCACAACACTACCATTCATCGGCCCAGGCTTGCTCTTATCCATTATATTATGCATAATCGAAAGATTAATGCTGGTAATCTTATTTGTCAAGAAATATACAAGTGTGCGCGAAAAGATAAGGGGTCGTTTTACTTTCCTTCATTGATCATCGGCCTGTGCACGGAAAAGGAGGTGCACGTTGATGAAGCCGACGAATACACGCCGCACTGAAAAGGCTGGGATAGGGAGGCCTACCACAAACTGATGAACATCACTGAAGCCGACTCGGTCTGGGTCACGCCAATGGGGGCAGTAGGCTCAAAAACCATCCCAGAAACGCCACAGACACATGCCCCGGCCGTGGCAGACCTCCAATAGATTCTGAAAAGGCTAGAGGAAATAGACCAACGCCAACAGCTGTTCATGGTACACACGAGGGACTTTCATGTCTCAATTGTCCCGTTAATCCAGAGGAAGTTCCCATACTAGGCAGTCCAGTTTCCACATTTCCTTGTCGTCTTCACTACTGCCACCGTCCCTGATCCTAGAGAAAAAGCAACCCCTGTTGTCGCCCCCACTGCCCAGGTATCCCAAGTACCCACTGCCATGGCCGCGACACGCAAGGGCAAGCGCAAGGTTGGCTTGGATATACCTGCCGGATCTCCATACTATGTCGCCTCTAGTTGGTCCGACACCAATCATTCGGTCAGTCGGGTCTTTGAAGAACTTAAACGCAAGGTAGCGACTGTGGATGAAATCTGCCCCGACATAGAGAACGAGGAGGTCACTGCCCTGGCACCAAAGCTCACCCCAGCCTCACGCATCTAGCCACCCCGCAAATCCAAACGAATCAAGCACACAACATCAAAACCGATGAGGTTGATTTTACAGAGTGAAAGTGATAAGGAAGATGAATCTTCCAAATCACCATCTATATAAATTTATCTTCTTTATGCCTTTTATTTTTAAATGCCCTCATATTTTGTGTGCTAATTTTTTCTATCTTAAATGTATAAAATGTAAGCATTGAGGGCAATTCTTGGTTCGAGTTTGGGGGTGTAGGTTCAGTTGCCAAGGCAAGATAGTGTCGCGGCATTATAATATAATTGCCATGCAGTTTTGTTCTTTTACTTGTCAAATTTTTTTAACTGCATTGCCTTAACCAAATTTTGTTGATGCCTCGGCAGTACTTTCTATCAATTGCCTTAGTTTAGTTTTAATTAAATCTTCTTTCTTGGCAATAGAACTCTCTCTTCTTATCATTGTTTAGAACTGTTTAGAGCCTTTATTTTTAGGATGCTTAAGGAAGATAACTTAGGATCACACTATGAGATTAGAACTTTAAAACACCTTTGTGACTTGTATGATTTAAGGAATTTTAGTACACTTGGGGCATAGACTAACTTAGAAAGAAAATTGGGTAAAAAGTTAGGGGTGCCTAACACTGACTCTAGCTTAAGGAAGCCCTAAAGGTGCCTGAAACCGGCTCTAGGCTAATCACTAGAGGTGCCCAAAATTGGCTCTAATTGGTTAGGACGCTTATAAAAAAAATTACCCAAGTTAAGTAGGTTAATGCTTAAGTGTTTGCTTAGAATCCATATAATCATCTTGTTCACAATGCATGCACACACTCACAAATCTTATAGTTTGATTCCAGGGAATTCCTAAGGCATCCAAAGACTTAAGGGTTGAGTATCCTTTGCCATGGTTTGAAGAGAGAAGGAAAAATATGACCAAGGAGACGGTTTATCAAAGTTAAGGTTTGGTAATTGATGTTTTGCATTGCTTGAGGACAAGTAATAGTTCGAGTTTGGGGGTGTGATAAGTGCCCAAAAGTTCTATATTTTGACCCTTTTTCATGGCAATTATCACTCAACCTACACCCATTTGAGCTGCAATATGGCCCTTCATGCATGGATTTCATCATTTATGCCTTTGATCTTTATATTTGATTTATTCTATGAAATAGGTACTATTTGATGGATGTTTGGTGCTTTTGAAGATTTGCACGATGCGAGGGTAGGAGATGTCGTAACGACACTGGTGGAAAAGGAAGGATGAGGCAACACCAACTAGTAGCAGACCTTGATCAAGCCAAACCACAACCGATAGCTTCTACTGAGGGAAGTTGATTTATGATGAAGCCTTGCTGAGCAGAATCAGTCACAAGACCCATGCCGTGGAAGTAGAATGTCATGCCGCGGCGGTGTACTACTCTACCTGTCGGAGGGAAAAACAGGCAAAGTCGTAGCTGATTTGTAGAGCCTTAATTGTAGGATTTTTCTACACATTTTGTGTGGCAGTTGGAGCTCGAGAAGAGGACGAAAACATGGAAGGAAGGATAAAGTTGGACTTCTGGTCAAAAGTTAATATTGCATTAAATTAAAGAGATTTACCTCTTTAATAAAGTTTAGTCCAAGTCCAACTTAACTTTCTCTTCAAGAAGGATTTGTGCCTACACCTTGCCCTATGTAAGGAGGCTTGCCATGTAACACCCCTCCCCTGGTTAGGAGCGAGGAGCGTTCGGAAACATTCTAATCAAGATTAACTAAAAAGTGGGCCAATTCAAATTTTTCAATTCTTATAAGAAGAACTAAACAAAGAGCAACAAAGCTATATTTCAAATACACAAATTCACCATGGTAATAAAATTTGGTTTTTGATGGGTCCAATTCGGTTCCATACTATAATGAACAACACCAATTAATCAACATATGTATTACTTATAAAATAACCTTTTCTCCACAAAAACCTAAACTGATTGCCAATTAAAATTTTCTCTAAACAAATCGAATAGCTACAAAATTATCGAAGTGACTAGTTTCCTCATCTCCATCCAAATTCCTTACATCATTCGAAACAACAATTGCCAAAAGGTATATTAATTTTTCTAAAACATCGAAAGATCATACTCGTTTTATTTATTTTCATATGATCTCATAACAAGAGGCGTATATGGCTATAGTTCATGCTTACTTCCATAACATATGTACAACAAAAAGAGGATTACCATGCCTCTAAACAAAACACCATGAGAATAACATTTACAACCTCATGGTATTCAAAAAGAAAGTCATCATTCTAACATTCAATACACACATCTTAAATAAAGCTTAAAGATCATCATGATGCAAAGGACCAAGACCACAATGCAAGAGCCTAAGCCACCCATTATCATCAAAACATAACCAAAGCATGCCATACTTTTAAATCTTCCTTCACTTGTACATATATATCTCCAAGGATTGAGAATCTCTAATCAATCGATCCTGAGTTTTTTGGAAGAATAACAAACAAGAGGTGGTAAGTACATAGAAGTACTTAGCGAGGTAATAAAAATTGTCAATTTTAAAGTTTGGTTATAAGATGATCAAATACCACATTCATATACAATAATCATCCAATTCATGATAAAAATAGATTCAACAAACCATTGGATTACAATCACCCATTATAGGTCGTAGCCTTAGAACCGTAGTCCACTCGTACACAAAGCTCATGAATTCTATGGCATGTCGATTGTATCCAAAGTCCGTTCAAATCCAAGGTTCCATTGACAATATCCATATTCAATATTCAATGATAATTCTGATGACCAATGTCTTCAATGTTATTATTAGTAACCATGTTCTAAAATCAATATTCCATGATTTCAATGTCAATGCCAATGTTTGATGATTCATTTACAATGTTTCAATAACAATAACGATGTCGATAACAATGCACGATGATGAGGTCAATAACTATGTCTGGTGTTCATTACCAAACTTACTGATACTTACCAATAGATAAGTTAGATAATAAAGAAGATAAAAATAGGTTGTAACCTGAAATGTTGTGTAAAAACAGGTTGTACCCTATAATGTGGTACGAGTATTGTGCAACCTAAAATGTAGTGTAAAAACAGATTGTAACCTATAATGTGGTACGAGTATTGTGCAACCTGAAATGTAGTGAAAAAAATAGGTTGTAACCTATAATGTGGTACGAGTATTGTGCAACCTGAAATGTTGTGTAAAAACAGGTTGTAACCTATAATGTGGTACGAGTATTGTGCAACCTAAAATGTTGTGTAAAAACGGGTTGTAACTTATAATGTGGTACGAGTATTGTGCAACCTGAAATGTTGTGTAAAAACAAGTTGTAACCTATAAGGTGGTACGAGTATTGTGCAACTTGAAATGTAGTGGAAAAGTAGGGTGTAACCTAAAATATGGTGCTAATGTAGTATAACCTGGC
This sequence comes from Hibiscus tridactylites, assembly GCA_958450335.1. Taxonomy (NCBI): domain Eukaryota; kingdom Viridiplantae; phylum Streptophyta; class Magnoliopsida; order Malvales; family Malvaceae; genus Hibiscus; species Hibiscus tridactylites. The sequence continues at coordinate 88,955,698 of OY288268.1, forward strand.
ATATGGTACAAAAGATGTTGTAACCTAAAATGTGAACGACTTTGAGGAGTTAAAGGTGTGTAAATATGAGCCATACATACAATTAAAGTTGTGTAAATAAGCTTTCTAGAATGGTAAAGAACTCCTAATTTAGAGTTGTGTGTAAAAAGTTATGGACAGATTAGTGTAAGGTGCTTAAAACTGCCAGAATAGGGGCAGTTTCATGTTGCATTGTGTATATACTTACAAATGTCATTGGATACGATTTGAATTGATTTATAATGCATGTTTTATGTTGTTTACTGGTTGTTTAAGACCAAATTGGAGAAGAATTGTTGGAGGAATCGAGGCTTGATCAAGCTAGTAAGAGGGGAAAAGGCTTGCTAATCAAGGATTCCAACTAAGCTTTGGAGTATTGTGAGTGTGGTTGCCTTTAGGGTTAAGACTAGTGTCTTAACCTTTTCTTTAAATTGTTTGTTGAAATCACAAGATGCATGAAATGAACCTAAGCTATATTGGTAAATTAAAATGGAATTGGAAGAAGGCTAAAGGAAATGAATTAAATGATTATGAAATGCTAGTTGTTAGTTACAAGTAGCTAGTGTTTTGAAATGGATTGAAACATGAATGTTATGGCCTTTGAAATGGTTGATTGTATGATGTTATGCTACTATTTTTGAAGCATGAATTGAGTGAAATGTTGCCTAATGCTTGCTGGAAATTAGTGGTTGAATAATCTTACATGAATTAATCACAATGTGAACAATAGACGATCATATGGCATTGTTTGATGTTTGTAAACAACTTGGTTGTTTGGTTTAAAGACTTAAAAGACTATATAAGACCTTGGCTGATTAGTGGTCCTTAGGTAGAAAGGCATGCCTTAAGAGTCATTGAGCTCATTTACATGATCAGGATGGTGGTTAGTCACCTATAAACCTGCAAGGTTGTAACCCCCTCGTCCCGGTCTGGCCGGATGACCGGTCCGAGTGAGCTACACGGGGAAAACCGAGTGAAAACTCCCTAAGGAAATCTCCCTCGGTTAGCAACCCTATTTTTTTTCATTTTAATCTTGTCTAAATGAGATTTACATCCTAAGTGAACATACAGCGGAACAATATCTACGAATCAATCAATCGAACCCAAACTAACACTTAAAAGCCCATTTTTAAAGTTAAACTGCAGGCGGTATCGATACCCTTAAGAGGGGTATCGATACCCCTGTGACTAGGTCAACAAGGTTTGGTCAACCTGAGGAGACAGTATCGATACCCCAAATGAGGGTATCGATACCCTCCCCTAAAGTTGACTTCCCCCGGTCAAAGCCAAGACAACGGTATCGATACCCTTGAGATGAGTATCGATACCGAAATCGACAGTAGCTCCAATGGCCAAAAAGGTATCGATACTCCCCCTCGAGTATCGATACACGAGGCCTGAAACCACAGGGTAGTATCGATACTAGATCAACGGTATCGATACCCCAGCTACGAAACTGCAGGTTTGAGCTGATTTAGAGCACAAGGAGGCCCCTAAATCCCTCTAACCCTTCAACCAACACACTATCATCAATCCCTAAGGCAAGCCAACCATGAAGCATGCATATTTAAGCCAAGGGAGTCAATCAAACATGGATTTAAGCAATCACACATAGCATTCAATTCAATGAGCAATATAGGCATTAATAAGCATACTTGAAGGCTCAAATGGTCTTAAAAGCACAAGTCAAACACAAGAGGTTTGCATCCATACATAAGGCAACCTAAACACCCTAAAGCATGCCATCATACACACCAACAATCATCAAGGTATTACATGCATACAATCCATAATCAAACCAAAAACAACATCAATCAAATGAGTCACACATGCTCATACAAAGACACTTGCCACATTGCTAGCTATTACAAAATCGGTAACCATACTTGAGCTACAAACTTGGAAGCCCTTCTTGCCTTGCCTCGAGCTAACACCACGCTAATGATCTGCATTGTTGAACATTGAGAGCGTAAGCTATAAGCTTAGTGAGGGTGCTCTAAAACGAAAACAACAACAATGCAGGGTTCAAGCATGCAATCCTAATCTCATACATATCAAGCATTGCATAAAAACAAGTAGACCTAGCTAGTCTTTCAAGTGGCATATATGGTCTCTCATTCCTAGCAACATTACACATCAATATCAATTATCATGCACAAAGCCATATATCAATACCACATATCACCGTCATATATCACATTACATAAACAAGTTTAATTGGCCACTTTAATTACCCCGATTGTGCGGATATAAACCTTGACAACACTTTACCTCGGTGGGATTCCACTCATCACCGGACTTTGCATGTGCGGGATTCCACTCATCGCCACATGCCCTACGGATGGGATTCCACTCATCATCCCGTAGAAATATAATAAGCTTCCGGTGGAATGCTACATCACTGTACTCCTCCTTGATGACTTAACGCCATCAAGGCCACGTACGTTTTGACTCAATTTGTGTGCACACTATCCTAATGATCGATCATTTACAACCGGTAATTATTTAGTGCCAATTATTATAACCACAACATGTATCACCAACCACATATCATCAACACATTCATGCTCAACACATATGTCCACACCATGATATACACATATACATGCACCATCTAATCACAAGCATTTGAGCATAGCCATCAAGCACATAGCATTCAAGGAAATTAGGATAAGTTAACTACTTGGATTAAAAGGAAGTGGCCTACCAAGCACACTTGCACACACACACACCACTCATGCTCGAACCAACTTTAAAACAAGTTTGAAACCACTCACTGTCCTTCCTTAGCAAATCGAACAATCCTCCTACGCACCCGGATTCGGTCCCAAAGCTCCTTCAACGTTTCCCCTTGCTTCTAGCCAAGCAAAACACACTTATTACACCACAAATCAATGCTAAAGCTCAACTATCAATTCACTTCACAACATAAGCCAAATTTCACAAATTCCCCAAATCACAAAATCTCCCAAAACTCAATTTTCGTGCTTCCCAAATCCCTTGCTGAAAAACCCACTTCCAAACACCCAAATGGCTTCCAAAGCATCCCAAAACACTCTCATACCATAGGTAAACCAACAGCCCACCAATTTTAACACAAAACCCACCAAAAACTCAAGTTTTACAACCTTAAATCTAGCCCTAAGACATCTCTACGAACTTCTATCAAAATTCAACCAAATTTAAGTATATGGTGTATTTCATCATGCTTAAACAAACCCCCAACATAATTTAACAAAACAAATTAAAAAGCCCCATCAAAATCCCCAAATTTCATATGAACCCTAATTTTCAAAACCCACAATTTTTGAAATTCAAGACCATGGTTAGATAGGGATTGAAGAGGAGAGTTAGAAAACATAATTACCTTTGAAAAACGTCTTGGATTGAGGAAGAAAATGAATGGAATAGGGTTTGTAGTGTTGGGAGAGTTTGAAAAGAGAAGATGGGGTTTTAACATGAAAAGGAGATAGGAAAGAGGGAAGACAATTTTTTTGTTAAAGTAGTCTAGCTTTTTAAAAGTTTTTGGTAAAATTGCAACATTGGTCCCTCCCCTTTCGATTGAAGCTTAATTAGGTCACTACTTGAAGTTGAATTATTTTAATTAAATTTAATTTGACTCGAATTATAACTCGGTTAACTCCTAGGCCCAAAACACGGGTGTTACAACTCTCTCCCACTTAAGGAATTTCGTCCCCGAAATTACCTGACTGAAAGAGATACGGAAACTGCTTTTCCATATCCTCCTTCCTCTCCCAAGTGGCCTCGTCCACACCTCTACGTTGCCACCTCACCTTCACTAACTCAATTGATCTACCCCTCAACACTTTACTGTCTGAAGCTAAGATCTCCACTGGCTCTTCTTCATAAGTTAAATCCGGATTCAATTCAATTTGTTCTACGGGCATAACATGTGATGGATCGGACCTATACTTACGAAGCATGGATACATGGAACACATCGTGTATCTTCTCAAGCTCGGATGGCAAACGCAACTGATAAGCAACCGGACCAACCCTCTTCACAATCTCATACGGTCCTATGTACCTCGGACTCAATTTCCCTTTTCTGCCAAATCTCATCACCTTTTTCCACGGAGACACCTTCAAGAATACCTTCTCGCCCACTGAGAACTCAACTTCCTTCCTCTTCAAATCGGCATAGGACTTCTGCCTATCCGAAGCAGCCTTCAAGCGATCACAAATCAATTTTACCTTGTCGGTTGTCCCCTTGAGCAAATCCGGCATAAGCAACAGTTTCTGTCCTACCTCGGCCCAACACACTGGAGTTCTACACTTTCGACCATACAAGGCCTCATACAGAGCCATCTGAATGCTCGACTGAAAACTGTTGTTGTACGCAAACTCTACTAGAGGCAGATGCTTCTCCCAAGTACCCTGAAAGTCAATGATACAACATCGCAACATATCCTCTAAGATCTGAATAACCCTCTCTGACTGGCCATCTGACTGAGGATGATAAGAAGTGCTGAAGTTCAAACGGGTACCCAAAGCTGTATGCAGACTCTCCCAAAATCTCGAAGTAAACCGCGGATCTCTATCTGACACAATGGACTTCGGCACACCATGTAGCCTCACAATCTCACCAATGTACAAATCGGCCAATCTATCTAAGGTGTAAATAGTGTTGACTGCCAAGAAGTGAGCACACTTCGTAAAACGATCTACTATCACCCAAACTGAGTTCTTCTTCGTAGGAGTCAAAGGCAAACCCGAAACAAAATCCATGGTGATGTTCTCCCATTTCCATTCCGGAATTCTCAACGGCTGTAACAAACCTGAGGGAACCTGATGTTCCGCCTTCACTCTCTGACACACTAGGCACTTACTCACAAAGTCGGCTACATCTCTCTTCAAGCCAACCCAAAAGTACTCACTCTTCAGATCACGGTACATCTTCGTGCTTCCTGGATGCATAGCAAACGGACTACTGTGAGCTTCAGTCAAGATCGTACGTCTCAAATCACTGTCTTCAGGCACAACTATTCTGTCCTTGAAACATAAGACCCCATCGGAACTGAAACTGTAGTCTGAAGATCTACCTTCGGCTATATCTTGCACGTGAGGTGCCAAAGATCTATCTAAGAGCTGTTTCTCTCGAATCATCTGACCTAGAGTAGGTCTAACCTGAAGTTCGGCTATTAAGCCACCATCCTCGGACAAACTCAATCTAGCAAACATGGCTCTCAAGTCCACAGCCACCTTCCTACTCAATGCATCGGCCACTACATTGGCCTTACCCGGATGGTACTCAATGGTAAGATCATAGTCCTTTAGCAACTCTAACCATCTACGCTGTCTGAGATTCAAATCTCGCTGAGTCATAATGTACTTCAAACTCTTGTGGTCAGTGTATACTGTGCATTTCTCACCATACAAATAGTGCCTCCAAATCTTCGGAGCAAACACAACTGCAGCTAACTCTATGTCATGGGTCGGATAGTTGCGCTCATGAGTCTTCAACTGTCTTGAGGCATAAGCCACTACTCTTCGGTCTTGCATCAGAACACATCCTAACCCTACATACGAGGCATCACTATAAATCACATAGTCCTTCCCGGACTCAGGCTGAATCAAAATCGGTGCTTGGGTCAAAGCTTCTTTCAATTTCTCAAAGGCTCTCTGTCTTGCATCTGTCCACTCAAACTGAACACTCTTCTGAAGTAACTGTGTCAATGGAGCGGCTAACTTAGAGAAACCTTCCACAAATCTTCTATAGTATCCGGCTAAGCCTAGGAAGCTACGTACTTCTGTCACTGACTTCGGTTGCTTCCACTCAACAATGGCTTCAATCTTCTTCGGATCAACTCTAATGCCTTCAGCTGACACTACATGTCCTAAGAAGACTACCTCTCGTATCCATAATTCACACTTGCTGAGCTTCGCATACAACTGATGATCTAGCAAAGTCTTCAAAACAAGTCTCAAATGTCGGTCATGGTCTTCTTCAGTTCGCGAGTACACCAAGATATCATCAATAAATACAACCACAAACTGATCTAGATACTGATGAAAAATCCTATTCATCATGTCCATGAAAGCTGCCGGTGCATTAGTCAACCCAAAGGGCATGACTAAGAACTCATAGTGTCCATACCTAGTCCTAAAGGCCGTCTTCGGTACATCAATCTCTCTAACCTTTAGCTGGTAGTAACCTGATCTCAAATCAATCTTCGAAAAGACCGATGCTCTCCTCAACTGATCAAACAAGTCATCGATTCTAGGCAAAGGATATTTGTTCTTCACTGTCAACTGATTCAACTGTCTGTAATCTATGCACATTCTCATACTTCCATCTTTCTTCTTCACAAACAATACAGGTGCACCCCAAGGTGAAGAACTAGGCCTAATAAAACCTCTATCTGTCAATTCTTGCAACTGAGTCTTCAACTCTTTCAATTCCTTCGGTGCCATACGGTACGGAGCAATCGAAACAGGAGCTGAATCAGAATAAGTCTCAATGCTGAACTCTACCTCTCTGTCCGGTGGTAACCCTGGCAATTCTTCCGGAAACACACTAGGAAAATCACATACTGTCCGGATGTCCTGAGGTCTAACCTCACTCATGTTAGGGTTCATCACATACGCTAAGTATGCTTCACACCCCAACTCCACTAACCTCTTAGCCTCTAACACTGAAACCACATTGGATAAGAATTTCACATTCTCACCCACCACAACAATCTCATAATCATCTGTGAGCTTCAAAGAAATCCGTTTAGTTTCAAAGTCTATCCTAGCTCTATGCTCCGTGAGCCAGTCCATACCCAGAATTACATCAAAACCATAGAAGGGAAGTTCCATCATATCCACCGGAAACACATGTCCCTGAACCATCAACGGACACCTTCGGTACATCTTCCTAACCACTACCGTGTCCCCAAAAGAACTAGTAACACTAACTCCTACCTCTAACAACTCACAAGGCAAATTCAAAGACTGTGCATGCTCACTCAATATGTAGGAATGTGTAGACCCAGAGTCAATCAAAGAAAGCAAACCCAAAGACTGTATCGAGAAGTTACCTGCGATCACATCGGTGTCATGCTGCTCCCCGCGCTGAGCGTAAACCCTAGCCTGTCCTCCGCCCTCCGGCTGGACTGCAACAACATGAGCTAAATTCCTCTGACCATCGTTCCTCGGCTGGAAATTACCTCTACCACGCCCGCGGCCTCTCTGAAAATCATTAGCTCTAGCAGGAGCCTGAGCTGGTGCCTGTCCCACTTGATGTGGACAGTCACGCCTAATGTGGTCTCTAGCACCACAACCCCAACAGGAATGGTAATTTCCCCAACACTCACCGGTGTGGTTCCTCCCGCAAGTAGCACATGTGGGCAACTTCCCACCAGCTCTCTGACCCTGATGGCCCCTACCGTGGTTACCGCTACCACGCCTATGATCGAACTGATGCCGGTTGTCCCGATGCCTCTTGGCATCTCCTCTATCAAAGTTGCTGGACCTCTTACCCGAACTAGATCCACCTGACCGCCTGGTCAAACTCAAACTGTGCTCCAAGTCCTTGGCCCTCGAGACCAAGACATCAAAATCAAAGTAATCAGAAGCTAGAGTATAAGTCTTGATCTCCTCATTCAGCCCATATCGGAAGCGGTTACAATGCTCCACCTCAGTAGGTACAAGTTCAGGTGCATACTGACTCAGTCTGACGAATCGGATCTCATAATCAGTCACAGACATACTCCCCTGAAGCAATGCCATAAACTCTCTCTTCCTCTCATCGAGGTATCGCGGACCCAAATACTTCTTCCGGAAAGCTGTCTCAAAGAACCCCCAAGTGATCTCGGTCTCATCCATCCCCGAAGTAACGGTGACCCACCAGGTGTAGGCATCACCCTGAAGCAAGGACTCAACACAACCCAACTTACGATCACCAGTACACCCCATCTGAGCAAGGATGCGGACGGTCTTCTCAAACCACAACTCTGACCTCTCCGGTGTAGCACCTCTAAACTCTTCGGCCCCAAGGTCCCGAAGTCTCTCTAATGGCAATCCAGTGCCCTCACCCTGATGATGAGCTGCCTGACCTCCAGCTACTGCCGTCTGGAATGCCCCGGCTATTGCCTGAACCAACAGGGCTAAGTCAATTCCGGCCGGTCCTTGGCCACCTTGGCCTCCTTGTGGTCCCATTCCTCCGGGGCCGGCCTCGCCTCCCACTCCCGGTGGAGGAGGTGGTGGTGGTGGAGGTGGTGGAGGAGCTCCAACTCCAACCACATGCTCTCCCACTGGGGCTCCAACCCTAACTTCTTGCTCAACTCTCGGAGCCTCTGCCCGTGGTTCCGGTCGAACCATCCTAGGCCTCCCACGTGGTCTCATGGTTCAACTAGCAAGGTATAAACTACAACAAGAAACAATAGGATTACGTTAGCCAAAGCAAGGGTCCAATAGTGCTCAAGTATTCCTCTTTCAAAATCCTTTTTAAATTAAGTAGTAGTAGCAATGGGCACACACTCACACGAGACACGACCATTCATGCATTCAAAACATCATACGATCAATAAAGCATCAAGGATTCATGGCAAATCATGCATCGAACAACACAAGCATTTAACACATTAATCTTACCTCACTTACCTGCCCGAGGTCTCGGTAACCTCAGGCTCTAATACCAACAAATGTAACCCCCTCGTCCCGGTCTGGCCGGATGACCGGTCCGAGTGAGCTACACGGGGAAAACTGAGTGAAAACTCCCTAAGGAACTCTCCCTCGGTTAGCAACCCTATTTTTTTTTTCATTTTAATCTTGTCTAAATGAGATTTACATCCTAAGTGAACATACAGCGGAACAATATCTACGAATCAATCAATCGAACCCAAACTAACACTTAAAAGCCCATTTTTAAAGTTAAACTGCAGGCGGTATCGATACCCTTAAGAGGGGTATCGATACCCCTGTGACTAGGTCAACAAGGTTTGGTCAACCTGAGGAGACAGTATCGATACCCCAAATGAGGGTATCAATACCCTCCCCTAAAGTTGACTTCCCCCGGTCAAAGCCAAGACAACGGTATCGATACCCTTGAGATGAGTATCGATACCGAAATCGACAGTAGCTCCAGTGGCCAAAAAGGTATCGATACTCCCCCTCGAGTATCGATACACGAGGCCTGAAACCACAGGGTAGTATCGATACCAGATCAACGGTATCGATACCCCAGCTACGAAACTGCAGGTTTGAGCTGATTTAGAGCACAAGGAGGCCCCTAAATCCCTCTAACCCTTCAACCAACACACTATCATCAATCCCTAAGGCAAGCCAACCATGAAGCATGCATATTTAAGCCAAGGGAGTCAATCAAACATGGATTTAAGCAATCACACATAGCATTCAATTCAATGAGCAATATAGGCATTAATAAGCATACTTGAAGGCTCAAATGGTCTTAAAAGCACAAGTCAAACACAAGAGGTTTGCATCCATACATAAGGCAACCTAAACACCCTAAAGCATGCCATCATACACACCAACAATCATCAAGGTATTACATGCATACAATCCATAATCAAACCAAAAACAACATCAATCAAATGAGTCACACATGCTCATACAAAGACACTTGCCACATTGCTAGCTATTACAAAATCGGTAACCATACTTGAGCTACAAACTTGGAAGCCCTTCTTGCCTTGCCTCGAGCTAACACCACGCTAATGATCTGCATTGTTGAACATTGAGAGCGTAAGCTATAAGCTTAGTGAGGGTGCTCTAAAACGAAAACAACAACAATGCAGGGTTCAAGCATGCAATCCTAATCTCATACATATCAAGCATTGCATAAAACAAGTAGACCTAGCTAGTCTTTCAAGTGGCATATATGGTCTCTCATTCCTAGCAACATTACACATCAATATCAATTATCATGCACAAAGCCATATATCAATACCACATATCACCGTCATATATCACATTACATAAACAAGTTTAATTGGCCACTTTAATTACCCCGATTGTGCGGATATAAACCTTGACAACACTTTACCTCGGTGGGATTCCACTCATCACCGGACTTTGCATGTGCGGGATTCCACTCATCGCCACATGCCCTACGGATGAGATTCCACTCATCATCCCGTAGAAATATAATAAGCTTCCGGTGGAATGCTACATCACCGTACTCCTCCTTGATGACTTAACGCCATCAAGGCCACGTACGTTTTGACTCAATTTGTGTGCACACTATCCTAATGATCGATCATTTACAACCGGTAATTATTTAGTGCCAATTATTATAACCACAACATGTATCACCAACCACATATCATCAACACATTCATGCTCAACACATATGTCCACATCATGATATACACATATACATGCACCATCTAATCATAAGCATTTGAGCATAGCCATCAAGCACATAGCATTCAAGGAAATTAGGATAAGTTAACTACTTGGATTAAAAGGAAGTGGACTACCAAGCACACTTGCACACACACACACCACTCATGCTCGAACCAACTTTAAAACAAGTTTGAAACCACTCACTGTCCTTCCTTAGCAAATCGAACAATCCTCCTACGCACCCGGATTCGGTCCCAAAGCTCCTTCAACGTTTCCCCTTGCTTCTAGCCAAGCAAAACACACTTATTACACCACAAATCAATGCTAAAGCTCAACTATCAATTCACTTCACAACATAAGCCAAATTTCACAAATTCCCCAAATCACAAAATCTCCCAAAACTCAATTTTCGTGCTTCCCAAATCCCTTGCTGAAAAACCCACTTCCAAACACCCAAATGGCTTCCAAAGCATCCCAAAACACTCTCATACCATAGGTAAACCAACAGCCCACCAATTTTAACACAAACCCACCAAAAACTCAAGTTTTACAACCTTAAATCTAGCCCTAAGACATCTCTACGAACTTCTATCAAAATTCAACCAAATTTAAGTATATGGTGTATTTCATCATGCTTAAACAAACCCCCAACATAATTTAACAAAACAAATTAAAAAGCCCCATCAAAATCCCCAAATTTCATATGAACCCTAATTTTCAAAACCCACAATTTTTGAAATTCAAGACCATGGTTAGATAGGGATTGAAGAGAAGAGTTAGAAAACATAATTACCTTTGAAAAACGTCTTGGATTGAGGAAGAAAATGAATGGAATAGGGTTTGTAGTGTTGGGAGAGTTTGAAAAGAGAAGATGGGGTTTTAACATGAAAAGGAGATAGGAAAGAGGGAAGACAATTTTTTTGTTAAAGTAGTCTAGCTTTTTAAAAGTTTTTGGTAAAATTGCAACATTGGTCCCTCCCCTTTCGATTGAAGCTTAATTAGGTCACTACTTGAAGTTGAATTATTTTAATTAAATTTAATTTGACTCGAATTATAACTCGGTTAACTCCTAGGCCCAAAACACGGGTGTTACAAAGGTGGTTAATCACCTTATTATATGATTGGTGGTAAGTCACCATTGATGCTTATTCATCCTTTACACGATTACATGATATGTGGTGTTGAGACACCTTGAGTATCCAATGTTATACGTTATACGATTGACTTGATTACCTAGTCTACTAATCATCCAAGGCAAAACCTAATTGAACTTGCAATAAGACTTTACATGATCAATGAAATGGTGAAAGGATACATGGTTATATGCTATATGGAATAATATGATTGATATGGGTAATGACCCTATTTGAATGATACGAAAATGTGATCAATGGTAGGATATGATCTTGTAATTTACACGACGACATGAATTGAACATGATATTATGGAAGAATATATATTTGAATTGTACAAATGACATGATACTATGTTTGAATATGATATATGATTCTTGTTCTTTGGTGGTGTTATACTTTGGTGTGTTTGTTTGACATTGAATGTGAGTATGTTTATATGACTTGACGATATGATATGAATGGAACTAGCTAGTCTACTTGAGCATGAGATAAGCTAGCTAGGTGTGACTTGTTAGGTGTTAAGCCTAGTTAGGTAACCTTATTTACATGAATAACACACTTAAAAGATTGTATTAGTAAATTATAGAGACTACCTCACTAAGTACATAACGTACTTAACACCTCTTGTTCCCTTCTTCCAAAATAACAGGTCTTTGATATCCGAAAGCACTCTATTTTGATCCGGGAGCTAACACAAGCCAAGATACAAGTATGATATAAGATTTGCTTAGACTCCTAGATGGTGGCATAGTTATTGACATGCGTCACATAGTGTCAAAAATAAATCCTTAAACTCAAATAAATAAGAATTAAAATAGTATAGCGAGAGTAAGGGTCGATCCGCAGGGAATAGGAATTCTAACACCTTTCGTTCTGACTTAGACCAAGAAACCTGTAAAAATAAAAGAAGGATTTTATAGAAGTGATTTAAGTGATAAAGAAAAATAATAAGAACGTAAAATAAATATTGAAAATGGATTATGGATTGAATTAGCCTCAAGCCACGCTTTGCCACGACATCTTCGATCACTGAAATTGATTTTTCTTCAACTTTCTTGTCGGTTACAGTCTACAAGGCCCAACCCTTGCAACTTACTTCTCTTGGGTAAATTCGACTCCCAGGGCAATCCTTGAAGTCAAGCTTTAGTTGGTCAGCTACAGCAATCGATGCTAACTCAAATCTGAGTTAGTGCTGGAGAAGCCCGTGCTCGAATAATCGTCTCGGTGAGAATTGTTTCTGATTTTGATTCCCCTTAGTGGACCGCCACTAAGTTTGTTCTTAGGGAGTTAAATTGGCTACAAGCTTTTCATCGTCCCCAACGATGGATCTAAACCACTTCAACCCGATGCGCGCTCTCGGAATGAAACAATTGAGATGCCTAAAGATTAGGCCGATTGCCTAATCAATTTTACAGAGAATCTAAAAAAGAGTTGTTGAAGGATTGAAGTACTTTTCTAATCTCACGAGTTTAGTCGGGTTTGGCGTTGCTTTTGGCTAAAGGGGATTTAGTTAAGCACGGTTGGTGAAGAAACCATACTTAATTAAATAAAGAAATGGAGAAAATGGAAATGGAGAAAATAGAGAACTTTATTAAACTCAAGGTAGAAGAGAACAATGAGCAACTGATGATCTAATTCACCCCCAAAGTGGGGTATTTATAGTAGCTGAAAACCCTAAAAAAACTAAAATGATAAATCCCAAATTTAAATTATATTACATAAGATAATTATCCCAAGTTTGAATTTTAAAATAAAAATTCGTCTGATAAGCGGCTTGATAAGCTATCTGTGTTGCTGACATCAGCTTCTAGAAGGTGCTGACGTGGCGCCCAGTCAGCATTCATGCCCTGGTTCATGCCCATGAATCTGCCCACGACTCCAGTATTTTCTGCAGCATTCCAGCTTATTTCCAGTATCATGCAATCTGCATGAAAACAACATAAAAACAGCCCACTTAAGTCCTTCAAACTTATATTCAATCAAAATAAGGACTAAAAACATAACCAAAATAAATACTTATCAGTTATATGTTAATGTGTCACATGCATTTTGAATATGAATATGATAGTTTGGTTTGTATAAGCTTAAAACAAAGTTTATGTTATGTAATGTTGAGTTTAATGTTTAATATGTATATATATGGCTTTGATGGCGTAAATGTGTATATGGTGATGTTGTTTAAGCTTTGATAAGGACTACGAAAATGTTATATGTTGTTTAAGTTGGTGGTTGTCCAAATGATAATATATGTGTAAGGTTGATATGTAAGTTTGATCTAGGTGACTTGCATCTAAAATTTGCTTTGTTTGGTGACATGTTTCGAATGGCCATGTTGTATTAGAGTTATAATTGTTATAATGATACGGATATGGGAAGATACATGTATCTAGTAATAGATTTGAATGAAAATCATATGAGTAGCTTTGAAGTATTCGAATGTTTGGTTGTCTTGTGTAGTTTGAATAGAATCTTATATGGTTTAGGTTGATTAAACATGATATATGATATGTGTACTTGTTATTGATGGTTGATAGGTTTAAGATAACATGATCATATGCCATGTTAGGTTGTGATTCACTGTCTATGGTTAACATGTTGGTATAGGTTAATAAGATTATATGTAACATGTGTATAGGAATGCTTACAAACATGTTGGTGTATTAGCCGAATGTACTACAAGTAAGTTTGATTTGGTTTGGCTTGTATAAATGACTATTCGAATGATGCATTGCACTAGATTGAGATATATATATATGTATGATGTGGTTAGTGTTTAATTAGCTTGAAGTGAATCCTTTAAATGTCTTGGATTGATACGTTTAAAATGTTTAGGAGAATTGCATCTAGAGTTTGTTATGATTATATGATATATTTGAATGGTATGTTATGATTGATTTTGTATATGTTCGTTTACATGACATTAGGAACATGTCTTTGTATTTAGAGTGGTTGAATGTTCATGAAGGTGAATGTATATATGCTTAATGATTCATGTTGTCATGTATAGGGTGTCTTGATTGTTATTTAAATGTAAGCTTAGATGTATTTATGTTAGGAAGTGAATGTATCTAGTTATAGCTTGAAATGAAATTGAATGACCTTATTGAGCATGTTATGATTCGAATGGTTTAGTTGTATTAAAAGAACTTGTAATTGTAGGCTTGATTAATTAAGGTAGAGAATATATTCATGTATAGTGTAAGTGGTCATGTTAGCCGAATATTTATTAGATTGTTGAAGATTGATTTGAATCCTATATGTGTTGATCGAATGTGATTAGGTTATATAAGTTAGACCGAATGTTTAAGTGATAACATGTTGCGAATCTTATATGTTTGATTCAATTGTATATATGTGCTAATTAAGTTGATAGCCAAATGATAATAGATTGTTTAAGTTAAATGTTTGAATGATATGTTAGTTTACAAGTTAGCCTATGTGATTAGATTACATGTTAAAAAGTTTTTTTGATGGTATCTATGTGTATCATGGTTTGGTTACATGTTTATAGGATTGCATGTTTTCATAAGCTGCGCAACTCTAATTGTTAGATATTATATGATCAAATCTATGTTTACATGTTCTGAATTGTGCATTATACGTTGTGACATCTCTCGCTCCTAACCCGGGTGGAGTTGTTACAGAATTAAAGCTTGGAAGGCAGCAAGAAGCAAGGGATCGAGAAAGACTTCACTACTTGAAAGTATGTTTTTGGTTTAGACTATGAGTAATAAGGGCAATGGAGGATCCGGTGAGTTTTTTTGTAGATATGTGTAAGCTCTCTGTTTGAGCAAGTTTCTATTGTTGTTTTGGACTTGTAAATGGCGTTTGGTATTTGGATTATGTTTTGCTATGATTTTTGGTACCTTGCTTGAAGTGGTTTAATAAGCATGCCTATAGTTTTCTTTTTGAAGCATGATGGTATGATTCGATGTTAAATATGTTATGTTTGCTTGAGGATTGATCTTTGGATATGATGTGTATATGTTAGAAGCATGTTTAGGTGGTTTGTATTGCATCAAAGGGTGAATAACTAGCAAAATGGGACATTACAGGCCCAGGCGTACCGATACACCTAAGATTGTATCGGTACATCAAGGCAGAATTAGGCTTGATGTTTCGGTACTCGGGTTACTGTATCGGTACGGTTCAATGTAATTTTTGAAAGGGTATCAATACGGTAAGGAATGTATCGGTACAATTTTTGGTCTCTAGTATTTGGTTTATACAAAAGTGTACCGATACACTTTTTCGGGTACCGGTACGGTTGGTCGTTATTGGTAGTTAATGGACGTTTTGAGATTCTAATTTCTTACGTTTTAGTTCCTGAATGTTATTGGTGCAATTAAATGAGTTTGGATGATCGAATTGAGCTAAGATTTGACATTGTGGCGTGTAATATTACTATTTAAAGGTTGGTAACTTAAAATTGGTTGAAATCCCTATAATTCATTAAAATTACAAATTGGTCCCTAACTTATGTTTAAATGCCCAATTGTTGTATGTTTGAATTGAGGTTCTTCCGTTGTAAGTGTGAATCACTTATGATGGTAACGTGCATCTAGACAAGATAAAAGGGGGAAATATGTTCATTTATTGAGGTAAACCTTCCCAGTTTACTTAAATATTCCTTGTGTGACCCGTTCGGTTCAGTCTCGCGTCTAGGCCGGGTCGAGGGGGTTACGTTTTTCCTCCAGCAAAATGACGTCGGTTTGGGCTAAATTAGGCTTCAAAATAGCAGTACCAAAACGGCATCGTTTTGACTTAACAGGGATGTTAAGAGTTAACGGCGAAGTGGTATTTTCGAGTCACAGACTAAAGTTTAGTGTTAGTTTTAAATTTTTTTAAAGTTCGGTGATATTTTCGAGTCAACGGCAATACTTGAGTGATGTGTGGTGTAGTTTACCCTTCTTTAAAAGACTAGGAGCACAATTCTTTTTTGCCAATAAAAAGATTTTCCATCAAATCTCTTGAAAATAAAAAGAATTGAATATTTAGATAAAAAAATGATTAAATTCTTCCAAGTATTTTGTATTCTTGCCATCTTCTCCTATTCACCTCGGGTATTATTTTTTTAGTCAAATTAAGCATTTTTGTATTTGCGTGTGTTTTTATAATTATTCGTATCTGGTCTAATAGATGACTAATTTGGATTGTGGGGCCCTCTTAACCGAATTTGTTCTATTCAAACATTAAAATTCAAACCTTTGATCTTATTTAAAGGACCTAATAACTCATCCCAGTCGAGCAACCTATAGTGAGAAAACTATAATTACGAATTAACTAACTATAATTGTGTTTTGTTTTGCGAACAAACAGCCAAAACAAGCGGTGAACAATGCGAAGAAGAAATGGGGATTTGTAGCCAAAACTGCAGCTCAAGATGTGAACTTTCAAAGAACGGAAAAGGAATATGTGAGAAATCGTCACAGAATGAAACGGAAACGTGCAAATGTTTGTATGAATGTGGTGGCAACAACGGCAACGAATAGCCGTCACCGAGCAACAAACAATGCAGTATGGGAATCAGATCATGCGGTGAGTATTGCAACGAGGCTTGTTGTGACCGACAATGTTATGCTCAACACCCAGGGCCTCAGCAAGGGTATGGCGTTTGCACCAATATTCTTGGTTCAAGACTGTGTGTTTGCTTCTATGATTGTTAAACAAAACATGTCGGGCATTTGCTTGCATTTAGTATCTATATTAAAATAAGAACTGATGTTGGTCGATGGATTGTTCTTAAACAGTTCGAATTGTGTATATTCTTCTTTGAAAATATCTATTTCGGGATAGAATTATGATGAAATTATAGAGGGATCATGTTATTTATGTTCGAAAGTAAAAAGGTTCTAAAAGATAATTAAAACATAAAAAAGATAATTTTAATAACTTTATAACTTTCAAGGGTTTAAAATACATTCAAACCATAAAAGTTGGTGTGGGTCATGTCTCCTTAGTCTTCCACGATGTTCCACCACTGATCCCTTCTAACCAGGGACAAAACTATTACCAGAATGAGAATTGTTGGCTCTCCCAAAATATTTGGTATAATAGTATTTTATGTCCTTTTTTGTTTTGATTATTAGTCAAATAAATTTTTTACCCCTCTTAATTTTTAGATTTAAAAGTTTAAAAAACTTTTGTTCTTCCTAATCTTTAATTCTAACATCGTTTCTGCTTCAAACTTATCGTGTTGACATGGAGTTTTAGAGTTAAAAATGTTTTTTTTTTAAGAAAATATGCATTAAACGAGTTGATTAGACTAATTAACATAATCACAGAAATCAGGGTCAAGTGCAAGAATTAAATCCCAATTTGAACATAAGAGAAGGACCAAAATCATAATTTAAACATATAAAAACGTTGTGGCAATATTCTATGATGAATGGAAGGGATCAAGTTGTGTACATAAACTTTCACCAAAGTTTATGTATAATATTGTACATTAATGAAAGTTTATTTGTACTTTTATATGGCAGAAAGTTAAAATAACCCCCAACGTAATTTATTGATTACTTTAACTCTCTTTTTTTGCAAACAACCATTAATACTTTTTTTGTGTGTGCAATTTCTACACTCGTTGAATAGAAATCCTTAATTAACAGACGTTGATCGTTTATTACTAACATGACGCTGTTACATGGCAGGAGAAGATGACGTAGAAGTGCCGCATGTATATTGACATGTCAGTGGTGACACGTAAGAAATATTATTTTTAAAGAAGAGACTACTAATAGAAAATTGACATATGGCACCTTCCAATTTAAAGAATTTTGAACAAAATAAAATTGTGATATTATGAGAACTAGAACTTAGATTGTTGGGTTAGAAAGATTTCCGCAAAGCCACCAAACCAAGTCACTTAATTAATTATGTCTTCAAAGAAATATTACATAATGTAATTTTTGAATTTAAAATTATTAATTAATAAATAAATTTAAGATAAAACATTGGGTAAAAACAAAGGTTCACCCTATTCTTCCCCAAAATGCCTCTGCTTCCTAATAAAAAAATAACATTTGCTCATTCCTTTGTGTCCTGGTGGTAAAGGTTAATGTTTATCATCCTTTGAAACCCGGGTTCGAGCACCAGTATTGCCATGCTGTGTGTGCCGTCTTTGAAGAGACTAAGAAAGTTGAACAGATACTACTCTTGCATCACACCAGCATATTAAAAAAAATAACATTTGAAATAAAAAAAAAATTCTTATATATCTTCTCTACAAAAGAGCATCTTCTATCGAGGAGGAAAATCTAGGCCATTAATCCACGCCATGTCGTTATTAAACAGGGTCATCTTTTTTGGTTTTGTTTGTAAAGTACCAGTATTAAGGCTTCTTTTGGGTTGTTTTCCTCCAACCTCCATTGACCAAAAGCTAAAAAATTTAGCGGTTGTCAAATGCTTGTCGAAAACTAACTATATAGTCGTTTGGGGTTTTTGTCGTTGGTAAATGTAAAACTTAATTTGATTTTGATATAACAAAGTGTCTAAGGACCTATTTGTAGAAGAAAATAAATTTTTAACCATTTCAAAGTCTCACAAATTGACGAGAAATTTGAACCAAAAATATTTCTAAGCCAAATAAATTGTTCAAACAATTTTTTTTTTCTAAGTGTTATAGCCCAAAACCTTATTGTACGCTAAGGCATGCGTATCGATACGATTTTTAAGTTCTGGAATTTTAATAAAAAAAAGTGAATCGATACGGTTATACCCGTATCGATACAATATTTTATCTAAACTTAACATTAAGGCATAGCGTACCGATACGGTAGTACCCGTATCGATACAATTTGATCTGATTCGATAAATCTT
This sequence comes from Hibiscus tridactylites, assembly GCA_958450335.1. NCBI lineage: Eukaryota > Viridiplantae > Streptophyta > Magnoliopsida > Malvales > Malvaceae > Hibiscus > Hibiscus tridactylites. Next base: position 88,974,986 of record OY288268.1, read on the forward strand.
TGCATTTAAATTTTTTGACCGTTGCTTGTCAGTTATGATTTCAACAAAATTTCAAACGGTCATTGGACCATATCGATACGCCCATATAGCATATCGATACACTTTTTGCTAAAGTTTTACTCAGTATTCTAGTGAGCAAAATTCGTATCGATGCGGTCTTAGAGTATCGATACGCCCCTCTTTTTACACTATACCTGTACCGATATGCCCTTATAACGTATTGATACTCCCTCTTAAATGTGCACGACTCCTTCTATTTTTGAGACATTAATCAATACCCTTGTTTGAGTACCGATGCGGTAGGTTGCAGAAGTGCATTTATTGCGGGAAAATGAAGCTCAACGGCTCTATTGATGATCTCAACCACCAGAACAGCTAGAAATCAATGCAATGATATATAAACAAGCCTCAAAAGCTACAAAATAACTATTGAACTAATTTTCAAAAATCCAAGCACATATCCAAACTCTAGAGCTCATAAAGTCAAATTCTTGTACCCCACTTGTGTAATCTTCTATTGTATTATCTTATTTCAAGTTTGTGGAGTGTTTAAGTGTAATTGGGCAATCTCTCAACCTTGTGAGAGGCATTTTTCAGATTGTCAATCTTTTTTGTATTCGAGAGAGTTTTTGATTAATCTTTGGGTTGAAAGATTAACCGATTTGTAAGGTTTCCTCCTAATCAGAGAAAAGGAGACAGATTTCTAGTGAATTTGGCTAAAAATCCTTAGTGGGAGCTAAGGTAGTGGATGTAGCACAAACAAGTGATTTTCACTAAATACATTGCGGAGGTGCAAGAGGCCTTTGTGGCCTACTTGCTTGACAAGTACCATGACGCCAACCCACAGTTGCCTGCATTCCCATCGAAGTTAGCAGCGTTCAAATCGACCCAGATCACACCCAGACCATCTGCTACTCCAGCCGCCGCTGACAGCGAGGGGTCGCACATCCGCCCCAAGAGAAGGACCTCACCTACTCCCATCCAGCCATACAAACTCACCTCCTCATCAGAGTCGGAGAAAGAGGAGGAAACCACTGCCGCCTCCCTAGCAGTAAAGGAGGCAGCTGCCAAAGAAGCAGAGGACCCACACATGGAGATATCTGACTCCTTCAATGATGAACCGGCCGAGGCAGCATGGAAGAGGAAGCGGCCAGCCGCAACAATCGAGCCTTAGGGTGGACGATCTGAACCTGAGCCAGAAGCACCAGCAAAACGACCCACACCCAGCCAAATCTAGCTGTCGCGTGGCACGAAGAAGAGCCCTGCCGCCAAACCTTCTACCACACGCCGCCTAGTCCTGCCTGCCTCCTTAGAATCCTCCTCCGACGCAGCAGCAACAGAGGGGAAATCCCCTAGTCTATAGCACCTTTTCTTTTTCTTTTATTTATTTTTATTTTTATGTTTTCTTTTATTTTATTTGTTTTTCTCTTTATGTTTTATTTCTTTTTATTTTTTGTAAGGCATTGAGGACAATGCCAACCTTGAGTTTTGGGGGAATAGTCCTCTTTGTTTTAGGTTCATTTAGTAGCATATACGAGCATATGTAAATTTTACCCTAAACACTTAATGAAGTAGAAACTCTGGGAAGAAGTATGAAAAACACTTAGAAAATTTTTCTTTTTGCCAATTATTCTTACATTGTCTGTTAAATGCTGAATTTTTGCTTGAGTTCTAAGTTTAACACTGCATGCTTTACTTAATAAGAATTTCTTAATTGAATACAGGTTTTCTGCCACGACAGCACAGGGCAGCAGCACAAAGATGGTGAAAACCCTAGAGATGCCTGAAACAGGCTCTAAGCAGGATGATTAAATACCCTAGAGGTGCCCGAAACAGGCTCTAGGAAGGATCATGAGCAAGGACACTCCGTTGCTATCAAGGTCCAAGTATCTAAACCAAGTGACAGACAAATTAGCAAGAGTGAATGAAAACCTTCACAGGATGACACTATTCAAAGGGTTCGGAGTTTCGTAGAGTGCACCTATCTTAGCTTCAGACCCAGAGAATAGTTGTGATGAGTTGAAGCCCTTAAAGCCATGATTAGAGAAAAAGAAAAGAGGAAAAGAAGTGCTTAACTGTGCTGCCAAGGCAGCAACTCGTATCCTTTTTAGTAATTTAGTTATGCTCATCATTCTCTGTTAACTTAGTATACTCAGCATGTTTAGCATAAACACAAACCTGCACACACTGCACTGGCACTAAGAAATTTAAAATCTAAATTATTTCATGTCATTCCCTATCACTAACATTAAATAGGTGTCATGGCCTTGAGGTAAGAAATCAAGTTAAAGACTAAGTTTCTACTAATTTTGTGCAAGGGGCAGGTCTACTAGTTAGGTTGCATTGCTTGATGACAAGCAATAGTTCGAGTTTGGGGGTGTGTAGAGTGTCCACGAGTTCTATATTTTGTGCACATTCCTGACCTTGTTTGTAACCCCCTTAGCCTGGCCTAGACGGTTGACCCGAACTACGAAGATTACACGGGGAAAACCAAAGTCAACCCGAAAGTCAACCTTGATTAACGACCCTTTTTTTCTTTTTAAACTTGTCTAAATGCATATTAACCCTAAGTGTATTCTCAAGATGTACATATTCAAAAATCACAGCATTCGGAAAACAAATGGGGACTCAATTGCACAACATACGAATTTTGGGACCAAAATGTAAATTCTGGAAATTAAGAGGACTTAACCAGTTTAAAAGTTACCATTATGAAATTAACCATATTTCATGCTTCTTTGTCAAATTTCATCTCAAACGGATATCACAAACTCAACCAATTGCACATACAAAGATTAGGACCAAAACGTAAGAGTTTCAAAACATTCAACCATCAGATTCAGTGCCCAACGGTCGAGTGTTCCGAAACGGGGATGATCTGTTCCGAAACGCGGGACCGTTCTGAAACAAGTTGCGGAACAAGGCTTGGCAGTGGCAAATCCGTTTCGGAACAGCCTTACCTGTTTCGAAACGCCAAGGCCATTTTAGGCCCTCTGTTCCGAAACAGTAGCACCTGTTCCGATACGGGCTGCCCAGAATTGTAGATTTTTGCTGGTTTAATACACAATTGACCCATCAAACGCATTCCAAAGACCACCAAATCATATCAGCAAGTCATTCAATACTCAAAGAACACATTAGCATCAACCAATCTCAATCATAGCCTCAATTAAAGAAAAACCCAATTCTATAGGCATGCATCCTATATAGAAAATCATGCAACCATCAAAACATCAAACCAAAAACCAAAAGGCCATTTACATGTCCCAACTTCATCAAAAGCATAAAACCAACTTAGGGAGTCCAAAACACCTCCCAAAAACACAATTTAAGTTCCCATTGCCAAATGCCAAAAGCTAATAGTGTTCGTAAAACCTTCACCATACATGAGCTTAGTCTTCACTTGGATCCTTGACCCCCTTGCTGCCCTTTGTGTACTTCAATGCTCTGCATTATTGGTTTAGGAAAGAGAGAGCGTAAGCACATAGCTTGGTGAGGAATGCTCAATTAAAACATCACAATAATGCATTTGTAAAAACACCCTTTTCAAGGCCTTTAGTTTCAAAACAACATTTATCATGCAATTATGCATACAAACCAAGCATCTCATGCTTCAAATAATCAACATGTCATATTGGCTTTCAAGTGATAATCCATAACCATTTTACAACTCAAAACACAATCGGATACGCGGATTACAAGCGTTGTCTCATACGCTTCATACACACTACCAATATCAAGGTGGAGCATGGTACAATCACAACCCCTCAACACCCGTGATGGAGACTATGGTACAATCACAACCCCTCCACATCACTCATTGGTAGTTGTATAACATCACTAACGAGAACACGGGACACACAACACAAGATCCACACATGGACTTTTAACCACCATTTTGATCTTAACACAAGATCCACTCATGGACTTTTAACCACCATGATGATCTTAACCATCTCGTCAGTGTACTTGGATGGAGTTTACGGTACAATCACAACCCCTCGACATCCAAGGCGACTTAATTCACGGTGCACCCAATCCTATAGCCGGCTAACTATATCCGATTCAAGTACTTTAAAACCAACACATCACTTGCCAATATACATCATTTAACATCATTAATCCACTGTTTTAAAGCATTTAACAAAGCCATTAAATCAACATGCATCACTATGCATCAAAACCACATTTATCAATGTCAAACCAAGGACCTCTTACCTTGAGCACCCTTCAATACATGGCTTACAAAACCAGCATTATACATGCTAAAATATGCTTTCAAAACAGAATTTAAAACATGCAAAATACCACATTGCATTCAACCATCTCATGGTTCATCAAAAAGAGAGTTTCTCCGAAAACTTACTCTTGAGCTTAGCTAAGTTGTTTAGACTTAAACTAAGCTCCCATAACCTTCAAACATTGGTTTCAAAGCTGAAAACCAAACTTCACTCACCGATTCCGTTTCGCACGCTCGCCGAAACACCAAACAAGCTTCCGGATCAACACCACAAGGATCCGAAGATGTCTCCCCTGTTTTAAACACATCAAAGCAGAGGATTAATGCATCATCATGCATTAATATCTTCAACCAAGACACCTAAACTCGCTGCTCTCATCAACACTCACATTTCGGCTACCAAACACAACCGAAATCACATCCAAACACCTCTACAACATTACCCAGCCAAGCTCCATCAATTCCAATCATACTTATACATCAATTAACATCCAAAAAGGATCTAATCACGTCCTTATACCTCCAGCTATAGCAGAACATCAAAATCACTCCAAAAACCATCATTAACTCAATCAAAAACTTAGGAAAATCAACCTATTCGGGATTGCATTGATTAAACCTCAATTACACATCATTTATACATCCAATTTACATCAAAAAGACATCTCAAAACAGAGCCCAATCATTTAATACGAATTCCATCAAAATTAACTCCAAATCTTGCATTTTAAGCCAAGATCAAGAACACAACATAAAAACCTTTAATAAAACTCAAATCAAGGATTGAGAACTTGGGAATTTCAGTAAAGAACTGAGTATTTAGAGGAGAAGGACGTTCATACCTCTAAATGTGAGTTTCTCCTTGTTTAAAGCCAAGATTCTTGAAAATTCAATAAGCAAATGCTAAGGATTTAGTGTAGGAATGATTAGAGATCAAATGGAGATTGAAATCTCATCTTTAGATGTTAAAATCAGAGGAAAAATGGATGGGGAAATGTGTTTGGCTGAAAGAAAATGGAGAGAAAATGAAGTGGGAAAATTTTGAGAAAAGTTAGTTATGAACTCAAAAATATCTATTTCCCCCTTTTCCTTTTATTAAATATCATTTAATAAATGTTTAATATTAAGAAAAATCTGGAGAAAACTCTTCTTGGGTAAATTAGCTCCTTAAAGATTCAAAGTTTCAATCCTTTAAAAAACAGTCACCAACTTTTCAAAAATTACATTTTAGTCACTAACTTGAAATGTCACATTTCGAAACCTTATTTTGTAAAATTGATTTCACCACTCTCTTATATATAATAAAAGAGGATTTTTAGATATTTTTCCATATTTTTAATGCATCCCGAACTAGGCTTTCCCTAAAAACCACCTTTTATATTCGAACCGAAATCCGACCGGTCCGATTCAAACCCAAAACTTCTAAACCCAACATTGGGGTATTACAACTCTCCCCCCCTTAAGAAATTTCGTCCTCAAAATTTACCTGAAGGAAAGAGGTACGGAAACTGCTTCAACATGTCATCCTTCCGTTCCCACGTGGCTTCTTCAGCACCACGATGCTTCCACAACACCTTTACCAACTCAATGGTCTTGCCTCGAAGAACTTTACTATCCGAATCCAGAATCTTCACCGGTTCCTCATCATAGGTCAAATCCGGATTCAATTCCACTTCTTCCACATGCATCACATGTGAAGGATCCGATCTATACTTCTGAAGCATAGAAACATGAAACACATCATGAATCTTTTCCAACTCTTGCGGTAACCTCAACTTGTACGCAACAGGACCCACACGCTCAATCACCTCATATGGTCCAATGTACCTAGGGCTCAACTTACCCTTTCGGCCAAACCTCATCACCTTTTTCCAAGGCGAAACTTTCAAAAACACACGGTCACCCACCGCATACTCAATCTCCTTACGCTTCAAATCCGCGTAAGACTTTTGCCGATCAGAAGCTGCCTTCAAACGCTCACAAATGAGCTTCACCTTCTCAGTGGTTCCTTTCAACAAAGCTGGCATCGAAACCAACTTCTGACCCGTTTCAGCCAACAAAGAGGAGTCCTACACTTCCTCTTGTACAAAGCTTCATAAGGTGTCATTTGAATACTTGCCTGATAACTATTATTATAGGCAAACTCCACCAAAGGCAAATGTTTCTCCCAAGAACCCTGAAACTCAATCACGCAGCACCTCAGCATATCCTCCAACACCTGGATAACACGCTCAGACTGTCCATCCGACTGTGGATGATAAGATGTACTGAAATTCAACCGTGTACCCAAAGCCTGATGCAAACACTGCCAGAAACGCGATGTAAACCTCGGATCCCTATCTGACACAACCGACTTAGGCACACCATGCAGCCGCACAATCTCAGCAATGTACAGCTCCGCAAGCTTATCCAAAGTGTACGTAGTATGCACAGGCAAGAAATGTGCACACTTCGTCAGGCGATCCACAATCACCCACACCGAATTTTTCTTCGATGGCGACAAGGGCAAACCAGACACAAAGTCCATGGTAATTCTTTCCCACTTCCACTCAGGAATCCTCAACGGTTGCAACAACCCTGAAGGAAACTGATGCTCAGCTTTAACTCGCTGACAAACCATGCACTTGCTTACAAACTCAGCAGCATCTTTCTTTAAACCCACCCAATAGTACTCATCACGAAGATCACGATACATCTTAGTACTACCAGGGTGCATAGCAAAAGGACTACTATGACCTTCAGTCAGAATAGCACGCCTCAACTCAGCATCATTGGGCACTACTATTCGACTCCCAAAGCATAACACTCCATCATCATTAAAGCAGAAATCTGATGGCCTACCCTCTACAATATCCTGAACATGTGGCACTAAGGAATCATCCGACAACTGTTTTTCCTTAATCAACTGAACCAAGGATGGTTTCACTTGCAACTCAGCCACAAGACCACCATCACGCGAAATACTTAAACTGGCAAACATAGCCCTCAACTCAACAGCTACCTTCCTACTCAAGGCATCCGCTACAACATTAGCTTTACCCGGATGATACTCGATCGTCAAATCGTAATCCTTAAGCAACGCCACCCAACGTCGTTGCCTAAGATTCAACTCTTTCTGAGACATCAGATACTTCAAACTCTTGTGGTCCGTGTACATAGTACACTTCTCACCATACAGGTAATGTCTCCAAATTTTCAAAGCAAAAACCACCGCAGCTAACTCAATGTCATGCGTAGGATAATTGCGCTCATGCACCTTCAACTGCCGCGATGCATAAGCCACCACCTTACCCTCTTGCATCAACACACATCCCAAACCAACGTAGGACGCATCACTATACACCACAAACTCTTTCCCTGATTCTGGTTGAACCAAGATAGGAGCTTGCGTTAAAGCTGCCTTAAGCTTCTCAAAAGCCTGTTGTCTCGCTTCCGTCCACTCATACTTAACATCCTTCTACAACAACTTCGTCAAAGGTGGAGCAATCTTTGAAAACCCATCCACGAACCTTCTATAGTAACCTGCCAAACCAAGAAAACTACGGACTTCATGAACAGACTTAGGAGGCTTCCAATTCATCACCGCCTCAATCTTTTGAGGATCAACACGAATCCCCTCAGCAGAAACCACATGACCAAGAAACACAACCTCTCTAAGCCAGAACTCACACTTGCTCAGCTTGGCATAAAGTTGATTCTCCAACAAAGCCTGTAACACAATTCTCAAATGCCCTTCATGCTCCTCCTCAGTACGAGAGTACACGAGGATATCATCAATGAACACCACAACAAATTTATCCAAGTATTCATGGAACACTCTATTCATCATGTCCATGAAAGCTGCAGGAGCATTCGTCAAACCAAACGGCATCACAAGGAACTCATAATGCCCATACCTCGTTCTGAAGGTTGTCTTTGGCACATCCACATCCTTCACCTTCAACTGGTAATACCCTGACCTTAAGTCAATTGTAGAGAACACAGCCGCTCCCCGAAACTGATCAAAAAGATCATCAATTCTCGGCAATGGATACCGATTCTTGATAGTCAACTTGTTAAGCTGACGGTAATCAATGCACATTCTCATAGTGCCATCCTTCTTCTTCACAAACAAGACCGGTGCACCCCAAGGTGACACACTCAGCCGAATAAAACCACGATCAAGCAACTCCTGAAGTTGCGTCTTCAGCTCTTTCAACTCTTTAGGTGCCATTCGATAAGGAGTAATGGACACTGGAGTTGTGTTTTCATACAGCTCAATTCCAAACTCCACTTCTCGATTAGGACGCAATCCAGGCAACTCCTCTGGAAACACACCAGGAAACTCTCGCACAGTCCTGATATCTTGCACACACAACTCTTTAGAGCTAGGATTCATCACAAAGGCTAGGTAAGCTTCACAACCTTGCCTCAGCATCCGGCTCGCTTCCAATGTAGACACCACATTGGCAAGAAACTTCACATTCTCGCCAACCACAACTACCTTATAATCATCCGCAAGCTTCAACGAAACTCGCTTATTCTCAAAATCCACTACAGTTTGATGCTCAACAAGCCAATCCATACCAAGGATTACATCAAAACACTACAAAAAAATAGATTTTTAGTGACATCAAAAATAGTCACTAAAAGTATTAAATTTAGTCACTGAAATTTACAGTGACTATTTTTTTGAGTCGTCACCTGTCGTCACTAATAACTCCGTCACTATTATATTAGTGACAACTTTTATGCATTTTGTCACAATAAGTTATATTTTTTATGACTATATTTTTTGACACAAAAGATTAATAACAGTGACTAAAATTTAGACACTAATGTTATTCTTATTAGTGACAAACATTTTATCACAAATACATATTGAAATAATGTCTAATAATAAAATAATTTATATTATTTTAGTTGCAACCATCTTATTCAGGCAACACGCACACTGAATATCTCTCTCTGCGGGGCGTAGCGAATGTGCTAGATACCAACCCTTGACTTCTGCGACGAGCGCGACATGAGGCCCTCTGCCCCCAAATTGGTCCCTAGAAGGTCATCCACTTGGTCACAATGGCTCGTACACCTAGGGTCACTTACACCAAGGTTAGCTCGGTTGCTAGCCCATGGCGAGGGGGTTAATTATAGATGATGTGGCATATTCATATATCAATTTTTAATAAATAAATACAATGCATGGTTTCGTAGGGAATCGAACCTGAAACCTTTAGGGGGAGAGTGCAATGTCTATCCACTAGGCTAGGCAAGAAATTTAATATTATTTTTAAAGTAAAATATTATTTAGGTTAAATTGTAATTGAAATTAATTTTATTTATTTTAACAGTATGTATTAATTATAACAATAATTAATATAACAATAATTTAATTAATTTTATATGGTTTCCTATACAAAATACGTTTGTTGAAGAAAATATATAAAAATAATTGAGTTGGTTTTAAAATATAAACATATGAATATTAAGATTTACAGCTAAATTGTAGATAGAATTATCCCTTATGTGATAATTATTTACTATATTGACAATGTAAATTTTACCTCCACAAGAAAAGTTAAAACAAATATCAAGTGTAAAATTTTTCACAAGGTAAAATTTTGCTATCACATATTACGCCAAGATTACATATTAGTCTTTTTACTTTAATTTGTTTACTTTAAGTTTATGTACTTTCTATTAAAAAAATATGTACTTTTTAAATTTTGAAAGTTCGATCTTGACATGATTGATAGTCTTTAAACATGTTAAGTAAAACTTTTGATTTTTATTCTTTTGTTCAATTATTTTTAGTCATTGTAATTTAATCATATTGTCGTTGTCTTGTTTGGATTAGGATTGGAGTTTTAAAATTTAAAAAATATAGGGACTACAATTGATCAAAATAGAATAACTAAAACAACAATTTACACATAGAGTAGAGACTAATAGAATTATTTTACCTTTTGATAAACTAGTTTATGCCTTTATGGTAACTTCAATTTTTTATAATTGTTATTATTATTATAATTATAAAAATAAATTTATTATTGTGACAATATATAACTTGTCATTAAGTTTATTTTTTATTGGTGACAAAATTTATCACAACAAAAGTAAAATTTTAAGTGACAAACGATTGCATTGTCACAAAAAATATCAAATTATAGTGACCACTTTATATATCGTCACTATCATGTGTCAAAGTTTTAGTGGCAATGAAATTTGTGTCACAGTTATAGACTTACAGTGAGAATTTAATTGTGAAAAATGTAATTGTCACAATTACTACTATAATAGTGACCAAATAAAAATACATCACAATTACTTATGGTAATAGTGTCGCACAAAAAATTTGTCACAAAAGTTTAATATTTGTGACAAAATTATTGCTAGTCACTGCCAATTTGTCACTAAAAGTCTATATTCTTGTAGTGAAACCATAGAAAGGCAATTCCATAAGATCAACATGAAAAACATGATCTTGCACAACCAAGGGACATCTTCTATAAAGCTTTTGAGTCACAACAGTCTCACCAAAAGAACTAGTTACACGCATACCAACATCCAAAGACTCAACAGGCAACCCAAGCAATTGAGCATGCTCACGCAATATGTATGAGTGTGTAGATCCAGAATCAATCAAGGAAAGTAATGACAAGGATTGCAAAGTGAAAGTACCTGCGATCACATCCGTGTCATTCCTCCCCTCCCTCTGAGCATACACTCTGGCCTGGCCACCACCCTCAGGCTGAACAGCTACAACATGAGCTACATTCCTTCCACCATCCTCTCTATGCTGGAAGTTACCACGGCCGCGCCCACGACCTCTCTGTGGTGCAACAACTCCAGGAGCACGTCCCTGGCCACCACCAGCCAACAGAGGACATTCCCTCCTCATATGATCCGCTGAACCACAGTTCCAGCACGAATTACCAGTCACCACAATAGGAGCCTGTACTTTCCTTGCTGCTCGAGGACAATCACGCCTCAGGTGTCCACGCGATCCACATATCCAACATGTGTTCGGATCAGCTCTCGCCCTGTCTCCCTGAACAGGCGCACCTTGCCCTCCACCACCTCGCCTAGCTGAAGACTGATACTTCCGATCACGTCCTCTCTTGTTTCATCCGCCACCGGAACTATACTCAGCAGCTCGCTTGCCCACACTAGGACCAGCACCTCTAGAAGATAGACTCAAATTCAACTCAATGTCCTTTGCTCTACCAACCAGCACATCAAAGTCAGTATACTCAGCAGCCAGCATATAAGTCTTTACTTCCGTCACCAAACCATAACGAAACCGTTCACACCTCTCCCGCTCATCAGGAACAAGCTCAGGTGCGTACTGACTGAGTCGAACAAACTGAACTTCGTACTCAGCCACTGTCATGCTCCCTTGAGTAAGAGACATGAATTCTCTTTTCTTTTCATCCAGGTACCGCACACCCAGATACCTCCTCTTGAACGCGTTTAGAAAGAACGTCCAAGTTACATCAGCTTCCGCCATTCCAGAGATAGTGGTTGTCCACCAGGTATACGCATCGTCATGCAACAAAGATATCACACAGCCCAGCTTCTGCACATCATTACAGTTCATTTGTCCCAAGATTCTCTTGGTACTTTCCAACCAAGACTCAGAACCTTCAGCAGACAAACCCATGAACTCAGTCCCTCCCAGACTGGGCAAACGTTCTAGAGGTAGTCTAGCATTAGCATCTCCCTGATGCCCAGCTCCTTGAGCTCCAGCTACCGCCGCTCAAAAAGCTCCAACAATAGCTTGTATCAGCATTGTCATATCAGGAGCAGCTTGCCCCTGCCCAGCTTCAGGCCCAGCGACCCCAACACCAGCACCAGCTCCAGCACCAACTCCCTCACCCCCAGCACCAGCACCACCACCACCAGGTGGAGGAGGTAAGTCCACTACGTTATCAGCATTCTCCTCATTCTCATTTTGAGCCATAGCTCGCGTATTAATCCTCGTCTCTCTACGAGGTGCCATTCACTAAACAATGCAATCACAATACAATAAACAAAGTCAGGCTCAGCAAGGTAAGCAATCCAAGTACTCAAGCTCATTTCCAATTAAAAACAAATCATTTCATTAGCTTTGATTTGGCAATGGGTCCCTCTAACATGCTTCACCAAAGCACACACCACAATTGTAACATGCTTACAATTCATACATCATACTTTCACTCAACAAGCATACAAAGCAATCATACTCATATCACCCACATAACCATTCCCAATTACTCGAGAACTCAGCTCTGATACCACCAAATGTAACCCCCTTAGCCCGGCCTAGACGGTTGACCCGAACTACGAAGATTACACGGGGAAAACCAAAGTCAACCCGAAAGTCAACCTTGATTAACGACCCTTTTTTTTCTTTTTAAACTTGTCTAAATGCATATTAACCCTAAGTGTATTCTCAAGATGTACATATTCAAAAATCACAGCATTCGGAAAACAAATGGGGACTCAATTGCACAACATACGAATTTAGGGACCAAAATGTAAATTCTGGAAATTAAGAGGACTTAACCAGTTTAAAAGTTACCATTATGAAATTAACCATATTTCATGCTTCTCTGTCAAATTTCATCTCAAACGGATATCACAAACTCAACCAATTGCACATACAAAGATTAGGACCAAAACGTAAGAGTTTCAAAACATTCAACCATCAGATTCAGTGCCTAACGGTCGAGTGTTCCGAAACGGGGATGATCCGTTCCGAAACGCGGGACCGTTCCGAAACAAGTTGCGGAACAAGGCTTGGCAGTGGCAAATCCGTTTCGGAACAGCCCTACCTGTTTCGAAACGCCAAGGCCATTTCAGGCCCTCTGTTCCGAAACGGTAGCACCCGTTCCGATACGGGCTGCCCAGAATTGCAGATTTTTGCTGGTTTAATACACAATTGACCCATCAAACGCATTCCAAAGACCACCAAATCATACCAGCAAGTCATTCAATACTCAAAGAACACATTAGCATCAACCAATCTCAATCATAGCCTCAATTAAAGAAAAACTCAATTCTATAGGCATGCATCCTATATAGAAAATCATGCAACCATCAAAACATCAAACCAAAAACCAAAAGGCCATTTACATGTCCCAACTTCATCAAAAGCATAAAACCAACTTAGGGAGTCCAAAACACCTCCCAAAAACACAATTTAAGTTCCCATTGCCAAATGCCAAAAGCTAATAGTGTTCGTAAAACCTTCACCATACATGAGCTTAGTCTTCACTTGGATCCTTGACCCCCTTGCTGCCCTTTGTGTACTTCAATGCTCTGCATTATTGGTTTAGGAAAGAGAGAGCGTAAGCACATAGCTTGGTGAGGAATGCTCAATTAAAACATCACAATAATGCATTTGTAAAAACACCCTTTTCAAGGCCTTTAGTTTCAAAACAACATTTATCATGCAATTATGCATACAAACCAAGCATCTCATGCTTCAAATCATCAACATGTCATATTGGCTTTCAAGTGATAATCTATAACCATTTTACAACTCAAAACACAATCGGATACGCGGATTACAAGCGTTGTCCCATACGCTTCATACACACTACCAATATCAAGGTGGAGCATGGTACAATCACAACCCCTCAACACCCGTGATGGAGACTATGGTACAATCACAACCCCTCCACATCACTCATTGGTAGTTGTATAACATCACTAACGAGAACACGGGACACACAACACAAGATCCACACATGGACTTTTAACCACCATTGTGATCTTAACACAAGATCCACTCATGGACTTTTAACCACCATGATGATCTTAACCATCTCGTCAGTGTACTTGGATGGAGTTTACGGTACAATCACAACCCCTCGACATCCAAGGCGACTTAATTCACGGTGCACCCAATCCTATAGCCGGCTAACTATATCCGATTCAAGTACTTTAAAACCAACACATCACTTGCCAATATACATCATTTAACATCATTAATCCACTTTTTAAAGCATTTAACAAAGCCATTAAATCAACATGCATCATTATGCATCAAAACCACATTTATCAATGTCAAACCAAGGACCTCTTACCTTGAGCACCCTTCAATACATGGCTTACAAAACCAGCATTATACATGCTAAAATATGCTTTCAAAACAGAATTTAAAACATGCAAAATACCATATTGCATTCAACCATCTCATGGTTCATCAAAAAGAGAGTTTCTCCGAAAACTTACTCTTGAGCTTAGCTAAGTTGTTTAGACTTAAACTAAGCTCCCATAACCTTCAAACATTGGTTTCAAAGCTGAAAACCAAACTTCACTCACTGATTCCGTTTCGCACGCTCGCCGAAACACCAAACAAGCTTCCGGATCAACACCACAAGGATCCGAAGATGTCTCCCCTGTTTTAAACACATCAAAGCAGAGGATTAATGCATCATCATGCATTAATATCTTCAACCAAGACACCTAAACTCACTGCTCTCATCAACACTCACATTTCGGCTACCAAACACAACCGAAATCACATCCAAACACCTCTACAACATTACCCAGCCAAGCTCCATCAATTCCAATCATACTTATACATCAATTAACATCCAAAAAGGATCTAATCACGTCCTTATACCTCCAGCTATAGCAGAACATCAAAATCACTCCAAAAACCATCATTAACTCAATCAAAAACTTAGGAAAATCAACTTATTCGGGATTGCATTGATTAAACCTCAATTACACATCATTTATACATTCAATTTACATCAAAAAGACATCTCAAAACAGAGCCCAATCATTTAATACGAATTCCATCAAAATTAACTCCAAATCTTGCATTTTAAGCCAAGATCAAGAACACAACATAAAAACCTTTAATAAAACTCAAATCAAGGATTGAGAACTTGGGAATTTCAGTAAAGAACTGAGTATTTAGAGGAGAATGACGTTCATACCTCTAAATGTGAGTTTCTCCTTGTTTAAAGCCAAGATTCTTGAAAATTCAATAAGCAAATGCTAAGGATTTAGTGTAGGAATGATTAGAGATCAAATGGAGATTGAAATCTCATCTTTAGATGTTAAAATCAGAGGAAAAATGGATGGGGAAATGTGTTTGGCTGAAAGAAAATGGAGAGAAAATGAAGTGGGAAAATTTTGAGAAAAGTTAGTTATGAACTCAAAAATATCTATTTCCCCCTTTTCCTTTTATTAAATATCATTTAATAAATGTTTAATATTAAGAAAAATCTGGAGAAAACTCTTCTTGGGTAAATTAGCTCCTTAAAGATTCAAAGTTTCAATCCTTTTAAAAACAGTCACCAACTTTTCAAAAATTACATTTTAGTCACTAACTTGAAATGTCACATTTCGAAACCTCATTCTGTAAAATTGATTTCACCACTCTCTTATATATAATAAAAGAGGATTTTTAGATATTTTCCCATATTTTTAATGCATCCCGAACTAGGCTTTCCCTAAAAACCACCTTTTATATTCGAACCGAAATCCGACCGGTCCGATTCAAACCCAAAACTTCTAAACCCAAAATTGGGGTGTTACATTGTTATTGCTATTCTTAAACTCATTTAGGCATATTAAGGTGCATTCCATGCATAATAACAGTATTTTCTCTTTTACCATGCTTTCATTGAATATTTTATGTTTGGTTAAGAAAAGATATTGTTTTAGTTTAGTTTTTATTTTCATGTGTTGTAGTTGTGTAGAGGAGCAGAGGACAGGATAGGATAGGAAAGCTAGGAACAAAAGGAGTTGTACTGAAGCAGTTCCAGGTGCCGCCAAGGATGTCGTCGTAGCAGCAATGCTGCCAAATGCCGCCCAGGCAGGAGTTACACCGACTTAGTCAAGATGGGTTGCGATTGAAAGAGGGCAATTCCCTGAGCCCAATGAGCCCAGTCTTGCAATTTTCTGAAGCATGTAGTGGCCGGTAGAGCTTATCCAAGATTGATAAGAAATAGTACTTATCCTTACTTGTGAGAGAAGGCAACGTCCAAAGAGTCCGCATTCAAGTCAAAAAGGAGTCAGCATTTAATGTAAAGTTACTTTAAGGACTTCTACTCCAAGAAGGACTCAAACTTAGGCCATGAGCCCTATATATACCCATGTATGTGAGGGTATAGGGGCATGAAGGGATGCACAGATGCATAGATACAAAGCGGAGAGGTAGATAGATAGATTGGAGGTGTTGGAGGTCGCGGCCCAACTCCTCTAGGGTTTAGGTTTTGTATGTAAAGTATTTGTGAGAAACGATTGTAATAGTTTAAGTGTGTTTTCAATTAAATATTTCAAGTTTGCTTAATTCATGTTCTTCACTCCTTCAATTAGTTCCAAAAGTCCAGTTGAAGAAATCCATTTATCGAGCACGAAAGTGTAAGGCTCACGAAAGGATTAAGCACGGTATCATCATGTCGAGGTGTTGACTAATTCGGCTTAGACATAACTGCGAGTTTAAGTGGCTAAAAGGAGCAACCAAACGTCGACTGCATGTGTTAGGTTTACGCTGAGATTGCTAGGTATTGCCTACATCACGTGGTGACAGAATCCTTGCCTAGACATATGAAGGATCACTTAAGAATTGCTCTACCGAACTTGGAGTATCTTCCAGACTAGCCGCCAGGACTTACTCCCATTCCACCTGCCGAGACAGCGAAAGTTGCAGAGGCAAAGACCCGCTGCGGTCACGTGACAGGGTCGTAGCTGCCATCCGCCATTACCCACCGAGGTAACAGATCATGGCAGCACAACATACTTAGGCTTTACAATGCAGTTTGCACACTACTTAACTACAATTACCTTACCCAATCTATCGACCTTATCTCTCCCTATCAACCCTACCATCAATATCTTTATTTTTATTTGTGTTTTTATATTTCCACAATTAGGGATTTAATTGTGTATTATCTAAATCATTGTGCATGAAACCATTCATAGGAGTTGCTCCAATCCCTGTGGGAGACGATATCTTTTATATTATAACTTGACAAGAGTGTGCACTTGCATTCATAAATAGAGAACACCCAAACGCTCTACAGTCATTGATGATGATCCTTAGGTAAACCCTAACTCATCTACTTTCGATTTTACATTTGATGAACTTCAAGATGCATATGATGAGTTGCAAGAGGTTTACGATGAGTTAGTTGAAAAGTACAAGGAATTGGTTTTGAAAAACAAGTAAATAATTTTCGATTTGAAAACCAAAAGGATTCCCTTTCTAAAACCAACTCGGAACTTGAAGAGAAGATTGTGATTTTACAAGATGATTTAAGTTTTTTCAAAATGAAAATGTTGATTTAAACAATCTTCTTTCAAAAGTTCATGATGATCACCACAAAGTGGTGAATGAGCTTAAGGTTTCTCTAAACGTAGTTGGGAAATAAGACTTTGAAAAAGCAAGCTCTTCAAAACCCAACTATGTGAAGAGGAAATTTAATGGCTACAAACTAAGAGGCTCTCAAAGGCATCCTAAAGGTAAAAGGGTTAGAAATGTGTGGATTCCTAAGGAACTAGTAGTTTCTAATAATATTAATGATATTGCTTCTTGGATCCCTAAGGGAACCAAGTATTCGGGAGCTAACTCACATGGACCTAAAATGATTTGGGTACCAAAAATCAAGAACTAATCTTTGTTTGTTGAGGGAGCATTGCTACAAGGCCAAAGCTTCAAGTCAAAACACTTGGTACCTTGATAGTGGATGTTCAAGACACATGACTGGCGACAAGAGTAGATTCATGGAGCTAAAGCCAAAGAGTGGTGGAGTGATGACATTTGGTGACAACTTCAAAGGCCACATTGAGGGTATAGGTTCCATTGGTAATCTCTCTTCTATTTTTATTGAAGATGTTCTATATGTCAATGTTCTAAAGCATAACTTGTTGAGCATTAGTCAATTATGTGATAAAGGTTTTAATGTTCTTTTTTACATAAATATTTGCAAAATTGTAGACATTAAAACAAATAAGATAATGCTCATTAGTCATCGCATAGGTAACAAATACATGGTGCATCTAGATGACATTCATATATCATGTGATGTTTGGTTGCTCAAAATGAAATTGATGCATGGTTATGGCATAGGAAATTAGGACATGCTAGCATAAGTGTTTTAGAGGAATTGGTTTCCCAAAATTTAGTTAGAGGTTTACCTAAGCTAAAATTTTCTTTAGATAAAATTTGTGATGCTTGTGCTAAGGGTAAAAAAATGAATTTCGTTTAAATCCATTAATGATGTTTCAACTTGTAACCCCCTCGACCCGGCCTAGTTGCAGACCGCATCGAATGGATTACACGGGAAAAACCGAAGCAAAACCCGTTAAGGCTCCACTCTGATTAGCAACCCTAGGAAATTTCTTTTAAAGTTATCTTGTCTAGAAACATTAATTATATCCTATGTGAGGGGACACGCAGCAGAAAACACACATGGATGCAAAACAAGCAAAAAAGAAAATTAAGATAACCCTTTTCAATTTTACAACAGGTCGTATCGATACACATGTACTTGGTCAACACCCCAAGTCAAACCTAGGGAAACTGTATCGATACCCTCAAGGCTGGTATCAATACACCCTTAATGGTCAAATTTCCCCCTGGTCAACTTCGAAGATCGTACCGATACACCCAGGACTCGTACCGATACGCCAAAATCTCATCAATTTCACAAATTTCCAGAGAGCATTTTGGGTATCGATACCGCCCTTGAGCATATAGATACGCCCTACACTGCAAAAATAAGTTTTTTGTTGCAAAAACGCAAGGGACCCAACACTAGAGGCATATAGCAAGCATTTAAGCAACATACAAGCACATATATGACACAAGGCATCCATGGATATACATATAAAGCAATTTAATCACTTAACGATGCAACAACCAACAAGACAAGATTCTTAGAGAAAACAAGCATACATAGCATTCACCAACATAGCCAAAAGCTAAACCAAAGCATAAACCATCAAGGCATAAGGCAATACAAGCCCAAAACAACTAAGCAAACTTGTCCAACGCAAGAGACATGCCAACAACTACTCAAAACATAAAGGTAATATCCCATTGCTTAATACTAATTATTGTAGTCTAAACTCATACTTGAGCAAACCAAACTCCATTGGATTCTCCCTTGTTCCCCGAGCTGCTCCGTAGGTCTAAGGGCCTGCATTGTTGGAAAAGAGAACGTAAGCGTTTAAGCTTAGTGAGCGGGGCTCAAAACGGTAGCTACAACAATGCAGTTTTAAAACGTAGTTTGCTTCAAAATCAAAACCATTTCCAAATCATCTTCACACGCTTGAACACATAACAACATGCATTTACCTTCACGTGCATTTACCGAATGCAACTACAAGCCATAGGCTTACCACATGCTCATTCTCATAATGCAAGCAAAGTAACCAACGATGCATAAGCTTAATAGAAGGAATCAACAACATGCTTAACATGAGAATTAAAGCATCATGGGTATATTGACATTCATTGTTTTTACTCGAATATGAGGATAGTTTCTCAAACCGACTAGACACTTTCGGTGGAATCTCACATCATTGTACTCACCCGTCTAGTAAAAACATAACTTCTAGTGGAATCTCACATCACCGTACTCCTCATTAGTGGAATCTAACATCACTAAGGCCACGCGCAACTTTCACCTCGAGTGCACTCTAATCCTATTGATCGATCAATTATATCCGGTAACAACTCAACACATGTCAATATACTCATTCACAACCACAAGCATTATCGATGCTTGAACCACTTACCATGTCCAAACTTCCATGCAAGGCATGTACTCACGATGCAAGTATAAACACAAGTCATAAGTCTCAACATGTATAACAATGCAAACTAACACATTACCAACATGACATGTTCACATTGCATCAAGAATCATAAAACACAGATTAATTGCATAAAACCTTTAAAACTTACTCTTGAGCTTGGATTGGCCTTTCAAGCTCAATCCAAACTCTCAAAACATTTTCTTAACCACGTTAAGGCTTTTAAAATCGATCCACTCACCGGCCAACACACAAACGATGTTCAAGATGCCGAATCAAGCCTCCGAACTTCCCAGATTTCCGTCCACAAAGACCGAATCTGATTCCTCTATTTTAAGCAACTCAAAACTGAACACTAATACACTCACAAACACAACAAAAACACGTAACTCAACAATCTTGCAACAACACACATCGATTCAAGCCCCAAATTTCACCCGATACACATCAATTCAGTCCCAAACTACTTGCAGCCACACCCAACGAATTTACCATAAAAAATCTACCTTTTAACATTCCAAAACATCAACCCAAAGCTACCAAACCTTCAGCTTTCATTTAGACTCAAAACCCAACCAAAAACTCAAGATTTTCAACTCCCAAAATCACCCACAATACCCATTTCGGGTTTCCCATAACAACCCATCCTTTTCATGTTATTTTAGCAATAAAACAAAGTTAAAACACACTCAAACTCAGCCATAGTCAACCCCAACGAAAACACATAAACTTCCTTTCATTTCAAACCAAACTTTAAAATCAAAACATGTTTAAACCATAGGTTTTGCAAAAATCTCAACATTTATGACTCAAGGAAGATGAAACCAAGTTAAGACATCAATTACCTTGAAGAAATCACTTGGATTGAGAGCTTGGGGCAATGGAATAGTGAAATGGGGTTTAGGGGAGGTTTTGAACGTGAAAAGAAATTTGGAGAAGATGATGGCTTTCAAAAATACCTTTTCCTTATTTCTTTTATTAAAAATTCTCATTTTGCCCTTTACTCTTTTAAAACACTTTAGGTGTGTTAAAAATAGTTTTTCTCCAATTTAAATTTATCCCAACTCGGCTTGACTAATCCGATTATCTCCCGGCTCTAAACTCGAGGCGTTACACAACTAGTAGAGTTTTATAATTGATCTATATGGATCACTTTGGGACTATTAGGACAACTAGCTTGGGTGGAAAATCATATGCTTATGTTTTAGTTGATGATTTCTTTAGATACACTTAGGTTCTCATTTTAAGTGCAAAAGATGAGGCTTTAGAAAAATTCATCACTTTTTCAAAAGTTACTCAAAATGACATTGGTCAAAACATAACTCGTTTTAGAAGTGACCATGGAACGGAATTTCAAAATCTAGGTTTTAATGATTTTTGTAACTCTAATGGTATTAGCCACAATTTTTCCGCACCTCGCACTCCTCAAAAAATAGGGTAGTTGAGAAGTAAAATCATAATTTAGAAGAAATGGCTAGAACCATTCTTTGTGAAAACAATCTACCTAAGTATTTTTGGGCGGAAGCCACAAACACCGCTTGTTATATTATAAATCGTGTAATGATTATGCCAATTTTATAAAAAGACTCCTTATGAGATTTTAAAGTCAAAGAAGCCTAACATTAGCTATTGTCATCCTTTTGGATGCAAGTGTTTTGTTTTAAACAATGGAAAAGATCATTTAGGTAAATTTGATGCAAAAAGTGATGAAGCTATTTTCTTAGGATATTCTTTAAACTCTAAAGTTTATCGAGTGTTTAACAAAAGAACTTTAGTTGTAGAAGAGCCTATTCATTTGGTTTTTGATGATAACCTCCTTTCCAGGAAGGATTCTTCTGATGATGATGATGTAGGGATCATTGAAGCCAATGATGGTGGACAATCATCAAAGGTGGATGAGGTTCCAACCAAAGAAGAAGAAGCACGTGATCCTCCCATAGAATCCTTGAAGGACATGAATCTTGGTGAAGTGAAAAGAAAGTGGGCTACCCAAGGGAACTCAACTATGTCAAAGATGGTGAAATCTTTGGTGATCCATCCAAGAGGGTAACCACTAGATCCTCTCTTAGATTGCTTAATAATGTTGCATTCATTTCATGCATTGAGCCTGAAAATATCAAAGAAGCATTAAAAGATGATTTTTGGATATTGGTCATGCAAGAAGAACTTAATCAATTTGAGAGGAATAAAGTTTGGACATTAGTGGATAGACCTAGTAATAAGTCTACTATAGGAACTAAATGGGTCTTTAGAAACAAACTAGATGATAGTAGTAACATGGTGATGAACAAGGTTATACTCAAGAAGAGAGAATCGAATTTGATGAAACATATGCACCCGTAGCTAGAATGGAAGCAATTGGGATGCTTCTTGCATTTGCATGTTATCATGAATTCAAGCATTTTTATATTGATGTTAAAAGTGCATTTTTAAATGGTTTTATAAATGAAAAGTGTATGTTGAACAACCACTCGGTTTTGAAGATCCAATTTACCCAAACCATGTTTTTAACTAACTAAAGCTTTATATGGTTTGAAACAAGCTCCTAGAGCTTGGTATGAAAGGCTTACAAACTTTTTGGTTGAAAAAGATTTTGAAAAGGGGAAGGTGGACACTACACTTTTAATTAAAAGAAATGGCAATGATATCTTAGTAGTACAAATTTATGTTGATTATATTATATTTGGTTCTACTAATAAAATTTATTGCAAAGAATTTTCTAAGTTAATGCAATGTGAGTTTGAGATGAGCATGATGGGGGAGTGTCAAGTGTCCATAAGTCCTATATTTCATGCACATTCCAACTCTTATTATTATTGTTTCTAAGCACATTTTAAGCATAAGTAGGTGCATGCATGGCATTTTACAGTATTTCTTTGTTTTACCTTGCTTTTATATATTATCGTTTACTTGATAAACAAGAGATACTTTTTAGTGTATTTTTGTTTATAGGTACTAACGGCTGAAAGAGGGAACCGAGGAGCTGAGGAGTCAAGGCTAAAAGAAAAAACCTAGGAGCTATACTAATGCAGTTCCAGCAGAAGACAGTTGTTGCCGAGTAGAGCTGCTGCCGATCGCGCTGCCCACGGCAGCTAACTATGGAAGTTGGAGAACCAGAGTGTGATCTGTAGAGCTAAAAACCTGAATCTATCGCCGACATCCACTTGATTTTCCGACGTCTATAGCAGCGGCCAAGATTGCCGAAGCAAAAATCTCAAGATTACTTGCGGGATAAAGTCCATATTCCACGCAAAGAAGTCAGAGTTTAAAGTCATATTAAAGATGGAAAGCTACTTTAGAGGACTTCTACTTTAAGGAGGACTTAACCTAGTCATTAGTATATAAATACCCATTGTACTCCTAGTTCAAATCATCTTAGGTTTTATATAGACTTTTCGAGTGTTCTCTGCCGCCGCCATGTTCTAAACTCCATTTGGGTTAGGGTTATGTTGTAAACTAGTTGTGAAACGGTTGTTTTAGGTTTTGAGTTATTTTTCAATAAAATATTCCAAGCTTGCTTAATCTGTGCACTTCATTCTTTCAATTATTCTACACCAGTCAATTGAGAGAATCCATTTGTCGGGCACGAAAGTGCAAGGCTCACGAAAGGGTTAAGTATGGTCACAACGTGTTGAGGCGTGACTAACTTGGTTCTACACCAGTCCACAAGTTTCAGCAGCTAAGAGGAATTACAAACTGAGTTGACCAGCTTGTGTTAGGTTTACGCTGAGATTGCTAGGTATTGTCTACGTCACGTTAGCTCTTGAGCATCCTTACCTAAAAATATGAGGGATCACTGTCGACTATCCTGCCAAACTTGGAGTATCTGTCAGACTTGCCGCCATGACTTATTTCTGTTCCACCTACCAAGACAGTGAAAGTTGCAGTGGTAGTGACTCGATGCGGCCGCGTGACAGGGTCGTAGCCTGCCGCCTGCCGAGGCAGCATATCGTGGCAGTACAAAATAACTCTACATTCACAACGCAGTTTCACACTAAGTGGCAGCATAACCATGTGTGCTTTATCAACCTGATCACCTCCTTTATTATTTGTGCTTTACTTTACGTTACTCTTCAATCCAACAATCAATTCACTTGTGCTTTTATTTTACCTTGTGCAGGGACTACGAAATGAAACAAGCTGTCCAATCCTCGTGGGATTCGACATCTTTTATACTATAACTTGGCAGGAGTGTGCACTTGCGCTCTCACAAAAAAGGGAACACCTACACGCCCTACAAGTTCTTGGCGTCGTTGCCGGGGATTGGTAACAGCAAATTTCATTTTTCAATTTCTGCACTTTTTATTTACATTTTATTTTATCTTTATTTTTAATCGAAAAAAAAATTACCGTGTCCTTTGCAAGTGTATGACCAAGGCCAGACCTAAAGGAAATCTCCTCATTTACGACGATCTCGAACGTGAAACGAGAAGGATAAAGAAGGAGCTTAGGGAAGTCCTTAAGAGAAACAAAGAAGACAAGGGAAAAGCAAAGGAAGAAACAAAGGTAAATGAGGACCCACCAAATGATGCTGCAAACGGCAGGGGCAGGCAGCAAGACTTGCCGCCCAGAGGTCCGCAAGACCTACCACGGCAGGATCCCTCTGATCTGCCAAGGTAACCCCAGCCCGCTCGAACTACTAGAGAATACCTTGAGCATGACTTTCGAGGGTTCGACCCAATAGTGACGGAACCTGACATAGGTGCAGACCACTTTGAATTAAAGCGCGTCATGTTCAACATGATAAACACACTAGGGCACTTTGGAGGGACTGCCACAGAAGATGCTCGGCAGTATTTACGAGGATTCCTAGATATTTGCCGAGTATTTAAGATACATAGGGTTCACCAGGATGTACTACGGTTGAGGCTATTTCAATATTCACTGAGGGATAGGGCGAAACAGTGGTTGAATAACCAGCCAGCCGGATCTTTTAATACATGGACGGAGCTCTACAAAGATTTTCTAGACCGTTTCAGCCCGTCCAATGTCACTAATAGGCTACGGAATGAGATCACGGCATTTAGACAAGGGGATGACGAGCCGATGTACGAGGCATGAGAGCGGTACCAACAGATGTTGAATAACTGTCTGCTACACAGTTACCGGCTTGGACTCAGGTATCTATATTCTAGACCTCAGAGAAAGCACTGCGGCTGCTGAACATAGCCGATAAAAATGATTACAAGTACCCAACAGCTCGCCGAGGCGGCACAAGGCGGCCAGCCACTGCAAATGAGGTAGAAGCCTCAGAATCTATTAACACCCGCCTCGATACCCTGACAGAGTTGGTTATGAAGATTGTGCAACCATCTGAGAAGGCCTATGAAGTAAAAGTTGTGGAGCCATTTTGTAGCAAATGTGGGGGCAACCACGATTCCTTTGCCTGCACTACATCTGCAAACTATATGGGAGGATACGAGAGGAATAGCAGGCCTGCCCAGAACACCTATAATCCTAGATGGAGAAATCATCCCAACTTCTCCTAGAGCAACCCAAAGACAGTTGTGAACCCACAACAGCTACATGGAGGCTACCAGCAGAACCAGTCCCGGCAGCAGACTCAGCAGCCACAACACAATAATTCACTAGAAGTAACTCTGGAAGTTTTTATGAAGCAAACTGGTGAATTTATTGTTCATACAAATAAATTTATTAAAAACTGAGTCTTTTATGGATAGGACAGAGATGAAGATGAATAATCAGGAGGCTGCCATTAAGAACCTGGAGACCCAATTTGGGCAATTCACTGAAATCTACAACAGCCGGACTATGGGTGCATCATACAGCATCTCGCAAACAGCAGCCAAACCCACTTATGAACATTGCAAGGCTATATCTACAAGGAGTGGTAATCAGTTGGATGAACCCAAAATGGTGGAAAAGCCAGAAGTACAACCGAACCAAAAAAGCAAGCCTGCCATAGCAGCACCAACACTAGTCGCCCCAGCAGCAGAACATGAAGGCGGCCTTGAAAAGGATGATCCTCCCCAGACTAAGCCCTCAAGCAAGGAGCACATAGAGAACATCCTCATGCCAGCACCATTCCCTTAAAAGCTCAAGCAACAGCAGCAAGAGCACCAGTTCAGAAAGTTCCTAGATATTCTGAAACATGTGCATATCAATATACCTCTTATAGAAGCCATTCAAAGCATGCCAAACTATTCCAAACATCTCAGGGACATGTTTTCTAAGAAGAAAAGGATTGGGGAGTTCGAGACAGTGGTTGTCACTGAAGAGTGCATGGCTATGATGCATAACAAGCTACCGCCAAAGCAGAATATCCGGGCAGCTTTGTTATCCCATGTAGGCTAGGCAGCAAACATGAGACCAGAGCCCTGTGTGACTTGGGAGATAGCATCAATCTGATGCCAAAGGCCGTCTTTAAAAAACTAGGTATTGGGCCTGCCAAACCCACCAATTTCGTACTTAAACTCGTTGACCACTCATTTGTACAACCGGAGGGAAAGATCGAAGACATCTTGGTAAAGGTGGGCAACCTAATTCTCCCCACCGACTTCCTCATCTTAGATTGTTAGGTCGACGAAAAAACCCCTATCATCCTCGGGCGACCATTCTTGGTCACGAGTAGAACGCTTATAGATGTGGAACTCGGGGAGCTGACAATGAGGGTAAAGGATCAGAGCATAAAGATGAACGTGCTACAACTCTCAGAGGAAGGAAGCCTAGATGCAATAGCTGCCAAAATCAGCGTGGAAACAGGCCAGGGCAGCCGCTGCCGCGACAGGCCTAAGGGCATACTTAAGGACCCCGTAACACAGCATCTGAAAGAACAGGAGGACCCCCAAGAGGGAAGAAAAAGTCAAACCACCTCAAGAAGTGGTTATGTCTAGAAGATGCACCCCAATGCACTCCCAACATAACTTAATTTTTATTTTATTATTTATTTTTACTTTTATGCATTAGGATTAGAATTTATTTTATTTTAGGAATAGATTAATTTTTAGAATTTTATTTTTCAAAAATTATTTAATTATCTTTATTATTTCTATTTTTATTTTAGGTTTAAGAATAAAAGAGCAGGATCATGAAGGACGCCCAGCAAGAAGCCGGCCCACCATCCTGCCAAGACAGCCGCCAGCACAGCAACGCGTAACGGCTAGTTGGCCTTCAACGGCTAGCTGCCAACGGCTCCGAAATTAAAGGGCAGAAAAATCCGTAACGTGCACAAGGAAATCAGACCGTTGGGCATTTAATGCCGCCACGGCATCTCTCAGCAGCTCCTATATATACCCCACTTACTCACTTCATTTTACTTTACTTTCACCTTTTTACTATCTTCTTTCTGATTCCACTGCTCTCTCATAACTTTTCTTTCTAGTTTCAGTCAAGCACAACCGTTAACATGGAATCAACATCAACCTAAAAACCCATCTACAACAGATTTTGCTACAAGGAGGACGAGGAGAGATACCGAAATAAGTTCTCTAAGCAGGCAGTATTGGAGGAGAAAAGCTTCCATTACACACGGCAAACGGGAGACCGTGGTCTAGAACCCGCCTTGTTCTGAACCATCCACTACAAGAGATGGGAAATGTTCGCTCAGGAGCCAGAGATAGAAAACATCACTATAGTCAATGAATTCTACTCCCATCAGCCCTACCCGGAGAAGCCATTCATCTATGTCCACGGGGAGCTAGTCAAATTAAAGTCCATATTCCACGCAAAGAAGTCAGAGTTTAAAGTAATATTAAAGATGGAAAGCTACTTTAGAGGACTTCTACTTTAAGGAGGACTTAACCTACTCATTAGTCTATAGATACCCATTGTACTCCTAGTTCAAATCATCTTAGGTTTTATATAGACTTTTCTAGTGTTCTCTGCCGCCGCCATGTTCTAAACTCCACTTGCGTTAGGGTTATGTTGTAAACTAGTTGTGAAACGGTTGTTTTAGGTTTTGAGTTATTTTTCAATAAAATATTCCAAGTTTGCTTAATTTGTGCACTTCAATCTTTCAATTATTCTACATCAGTCAGTTGAGAGAATCCATTTGTCGGGCACGAAAGTGCAAGGCTCACGAAAGGGTTAAGTACGGTCACAACGTGCTGAGGCGTGACTAACTTGGTTCTACACCAGTCCACAAGTTTCAGCGACTAAGAGGGATTACAAACCGAGTTGACTAGCCCGTGTTAGGTTTACGCTAAGATTGCTAGGTATTGCCTACGTCACGTTAGCTCTCGAGCATCCTTACCTAGAAATAGGAGGGATCACTGTCGACTATCCCTCCGAACTTGGAGTATCTTCCAGACTTGCCGCCAAGACTTATTTCTGTTCCACCTGCCGAGATAGTGAAAATTGCAGTGGTAGTGACCCACTACGACCGTGTGATAGGGTCGTAGCCTGCCGCCCGCCATACCTGCTGAGGCAGCACAAAATAACTCTACCTTCACAATGCAGTTTCACACTAAGTGGCAGCATAACCCTGTATGTTTATCAACCTTATCACCTCCTTTATTATTTGTGTTTTACTTTACGTTACTCTTCAATCCAACAATCAATTCACTTGTGATTTTATTTTACCTTGTGTAGGGACTACGAAACGAAACAAGTTGTCCAATCCTCGTGGGATTCAAAATCTTTTATACTATAACTTGGCAGGAGTGTGCACTTGCGCTCTCACAAAAAGGGAACACCTACACGCCTTACAAAGAGCTCTCATTCTTCTTGGGGCTCCAAATCAAGCAAATGAAGGATGGCCTCTTCATCAATCAAGCTAAGTACATCAAGGATATGCTCAATAAGTTCGGCTTGGAGAATGTGAAGCCTCAAGCCACTCTAATGAGTTCATCAATTAAGCTTGACAAAGATGAAAGAGGTAAGTGTGTTGATTCTAAGCTTTATCGTTCTATGAATGGCTCTTTGTTTTACCTTACCGCAAGTAGACATGATATCATGTTTAGTGTTTGCTTGTGTGCTAGGTTTCAAGCTAGCCCTAGATAATCACACCTTGTAGCCATTAAGAGAACTTTTAGGAACCTTAGAGACACGCCTTGTTTAGGTCTTTGGTATCCTAGAGACTCTTCCTTTAACCTTCATGCATATTCTGATGCGGATTATGGGGGTTGTAAGATAGATAGAAAAAGCACCTCTGGTACCTTCCAATTCCTGGGTAGTATGCTCATATCTTGGTTCTCTAAGAAACAAAATAGTGTAGCCTTATCTACCACCGAAGCGGAATATATATCAACCGGAAGTTGTTGTGCTCAAGTCCTTTGGATGAAGCAACAACTTCTAGAGTATGGAATTGATGTAGGTACCATACCCCTTGAGTGTGACAACACTAGTGTCATATGTCTCACTAAGAATCCCGTACAACATTCTAAAACCAAACACATAGAGATAAGACACCATTTCATTAGGGACCATGCCTCAAGAATGATGTTGTTCTAGAATATGTTGATACCTCAAACCAACTAGCGGATATATTTACAAAGCCATTAGACAAAGAGCATTTTTAGACTCTTAGGAGAGAGTTGGGTCTAACTAGCCTATCTTGACCTTTTAGATCCCTTAAGTGTCAAAATTTTGCTTGAATTTGAATGATGATCTTGTTTATGCAATTTTGCCTCTTGATGCATCTATGCTTGTTGCTAGGGGGAGTATGTATCTGTTTTAGTCCATAAATGTTGCTCATTCATCATACACATGCATTTAGGATCGTTTAAAATCCAATTTTTGAACTCAAGTCAGCTCAAAAGTGCATTTCTGGTAAAAGGATATCGATACGGGTCATAGCGTATCGATATGGGTTGCTTAATGGGTGTCGATACGGTTTTAATTGTATTGACATGATTACGTGTATCGATATGGTATGAAAATTGTACTAATACGGTGGATCGGTATGTGTCAGCGTATCAATATGGTAAGCCGTTGGAGCTTAAATGGGGCATTAAATGGGTGTTTCATTTTAATTAAAACACAAACCCTTTTTCTCTCAAAACCCAAGCCTAGTTTCATCTATAAAAACCTCCACAACCCCTTGATTTTTCACACCAAACTCAAAATTCTTTGAGGGTTTTTCATCAACACATCAAGGCTAAGCTTTGCTATCAATTTGGTACATTCATCATCCTTCGTTCATCCAAATCCATTACTCAATGTATAAAACCCTTTTTCTTTCTTTTTAATTTTCGTTTAATTTTATTTATTGTTTTCAACTAATTTTTGCATACCTAGTATATTTATAGTATGGGTTTTGAAGTTTTGCAAAAATTCTTTAATATCTGAAAATTTTTGTTTCGAATATATAACCATATCGTGTATTTTTGTAAACTGCTTTTTTATTCTTTTTACTAAAATTAATTTTTATACTTTTATATAATTTTAACGTATAAAATATAGTATTTTTATCAATACCATGAACTATTGAAATGTCTATTGGATCAAATGTGATGAAAATTACATACATTGTTTTCGAATGGTTTTGATGTTTTTCAGGTTATTATGGGGCTGAAAAAGAGACAAAGGAAATTTAAAACCTAAGTTTGATTTTGATATAACAAAGTGTTTTAAGGATAAAATTGAAAACTTGAAAAAGATTTTTAAGACCCTCAAAAGATCTCAAATCAACAAGGCTTTAATCTAGTTTGAAAAACTCAAACTCCAAAATAATTTCTAAGTGTTCCAAGGCCAAACTATTGAAAAACGTCCAGGCGTATCGATACGCTTCTAGTCGTATCGATACCTTTTTTACAAACTTGGCTACTGGAAAAACGCATTTCGATACGCCCCTTACCGTATCGAAACAGCGTATCGAAACAGATTGAATCTGTATCGATACGCTCTCCAAGTAAAAACTGAAGGAGTTTGAATGGCGTACCGATACAATGTCACACATATCGATACGGTTTTAATGGAATTTTAAATTCGAAAGCTTTTAATGATTTTGACCGTAGGTGTCAATTGTTAGGTAACAAAAATTTAAAGTGGTGGTTGTCCCGTACCGATACACCCTTTGCCTTATCGATACGGAAACTTCCAGTGAGCTTTGTGAGAAAAATGGTATCGATACGGTCTTACCTGTATCAAAACGGTCCATGTCCCGTACCGATACGCTTACACGCGTATCGATACGCCCCTCTTGTTATTGTGCAACGGCTCTTTCTGTTTTGAGACAGGTTATTTTGCTCTTTCGGTCCCGATATCTACTCCAAAGTTTCCTCCATCGAAAGTGTTAAGGAAGTGTGGGATACACTTGAGACCACATATGAAGGAACAAGTGATGTGAAGGAGACAAAGATTGGAATTCTCAATCTTAGTTATGAGAATTTCAAAATGGAGCCCGACGAAACTATTTCAAAGATGTTTGATCGTTTCTCAACAATTGTCAATGGGCTAAAGGGTTTTGGAGAGATAATCCCGAAAGACAAACTAGTCCGGAAGCTACTTTATTCACTTTCCGAGTCTTGGGATGGGAAGAGAACCACCATCATTGAGGCCAAAAATTTTAAGACACTCAAGCTTGATGAGCTAGTTGGTTCTCTCCTAACTCATGAGATCATGAAGCAAGGAAGGGAAGATGAAAGGAAGAAGGAAGAGAGAATAGTGGAGAAGCTTGAGGTAGACAAGAAAAATAAGCTAGGAGTGGCTCTCAAACTTTCTCTACATGAGGAGAGCACTTCTAGCGAGGAGTAAGACCTAGAAGAATTGGCTATGATAGCCAAAATATTTTCACAGTTTATTAGGTCCAACCGGGGTATAAAGATTCAAAGAAAAATGGACTTCAAGACCAAAAACAAAGAAGAAGAGGGGGATCAAATCATTTGCTTTGAGTGCAAAAAATCGGGTCATATTCGTTCTGAGTGCCCTCAACTCAAGAAGAAGGGATTTGAGAAGAAAAAGAAGCTCAAATCCAAGCTTGCAACTTGGAGTGATGAGGAGTCATCCGAGGATGAGGAACACGAAGTGGCCAACCTTTGCCTCATGGCTCTTGAAGAGGATTCCTTCATGGTAACCTCTAACTCATCTTCATTTGATTTTACATTTGATGAATTGAATGATGCTTATGATTAGTTACAAGAGGTTTATGATGAGTTAGTTGAGAAGTATAATGAGTCGTTTCTAAAAAATAGAAAGATCATTTCGGAACTAAATGCTAAAAATGATTCACTTTCTCAAGCTAACTTGCAATTTGAGAAAAAGATCTTAGGTTTACAAGATTAACTTAAA
Organism: Hibiscus tridactylites; assembly: GCA_958450335.1. Taxonomy (NCBI): domain Eukaryota; kingdom Viridiplantae; phylum Streptophyta; class Magnoliopsida; order Malvales; family Malvaceae; genus Hibiscus; species Hibiscus tridactylites. The sequence continues at coordinate 89,007,162 of OY288268.1, forward strand.
TTCTTTCAAGATGAAAATGTAGACTTAAACAATCTTATTTCTCAATGCAATAGTGAACATCAAAAGGTGTTAAATGAGCTTAATGAGCTTAAGAATTCTTTCAAGAGTATTGGTAATGTGAAAAATGAAATAGGTGAATCATCTAAAACAAACCAACCAAAGAGAAAGACTTAAAAATACAAACAAAGTAGCTCCTACAGGCATAATAGAACTAAAAGAGTTAGAAGTGAATGGGTTCCTAAGGAACTTATCGAATCTAATAATATTGATGTCATGTCACCTTGGATTCCTAAGGGATCCAAGCTTTTGGGAGCTAACACTCATTGACCCAAAATGATTTGGGTACCAAAAATCAAGGCTTAATATCTTTGTTTGTAGGGGGAGCATTGCTATAAGACCAAAACTCATGGTACCTTGATAGTGGATGCTCGAGGCACATAACCGGAGACAAGAGTCGATTCATGGACTTAAAGCCAAAAGGTGGAGGAGTAGTGACATTTGGTGACAACTCTAAAGGCCACATTAAAGGTATTGGATCCATAGGTAATCACTCTACTATACTCATTGAAAATGTTTTGTATGTCGATGGTCTAAAACACAATTTATTGAGCATTAGTCAATTGTGTGATAAAGGGTTTATTGTCTTATTTGATAAAAGTGGGTGCAAAATTGTTGACATTAAATCGAATAATATAATGCTCATCAATCATCGCATAGGTAACATATACATGATGCATATAGATGACATCCATACATCTCATGCATGTTTTGTTGCACAAAATGAAAATGATGCATGGCTATGGCATAGGAAATTAGGACATGCTAGCATTAGTGTTTTAGAAAAATTAGTTTCCCTAAATCTAGTTAGAGGTTTACCCAAGATCAAATTCTCAAATGATAAAATATGTGATGCATGCTCTAAGGGTAAACAACATAGATCATCCTTTAAATCCATTAATGATGTTTCTACAAGTAGGTGTTTACAACTAATTCATATGGATTTATTTGGGCCTATTAGAACTATGAGCTTGGGTGGTAAATCGTATGCATTTGTACTTGTTGATGACTATTCTAGATTTACTTGGGTTCTATTTTTAAGTACTAAAGATGAGGCTTTAGAAAAAATTCATCACATTTTCAAAATTAACTCAAAATGTTCTTGAACTTAAGATTTCTCATATTAGAAGTGATCATGGAACCGAATTTCAAAATCTAGGTTTTGAAGATTTTTTAAATGAAAGTGGTATCAGCCACAATTTTTCGGCTCCTCGAACTCCTCAATAAAATGGGGTAGTTGAGGGGAAAAATAGGACTTTACAAGAAATGGCTAGAACCATGCTTTGTGAAAACAATTTACCTAAATATTTTTGGGCGGAAGCCACAAACACTGCTTCCTACATTGTAAATCGAGTAATGATTAGGTCACTTTTAAAGAAAACACCATATGATATTTTAAAATCTAAAAAACCTAACATTAGCTATTTTCATCCATTTGGTTGCAAGTGTTTTGTTTTAAATAATGGAAAAGACAACTTAGGTAAATTTTCTTAGGGTATTCTTTAACCTCTAAAGCCTATCGTGTATTTAATAAGAGAACTTTAGTAGTAGAAGAGTCTATTCATGTTGTATTCGATGATAACCTCCTTCCGAGGAAGGAATCTTGTGATGATGATGATGTAGGAATCCTTGATGCCTTTGATGGAGGACAAACTTCAAAGGAGGATGAGATTCCAACTAAAGATGAGGATGCACAAGATCCACCTCTTAAAGCCTTGAAGAAATTGGCTCTTGAGGAAAAGGAAGTGAGCTACCCAAGGGAGTACAACTATGTCAAAGGTGGTGAAATCTTGGGTGATCCATCCAATGGGGTAACTACTAGATCTTCTCTTAAACTCGTGAATCATGTTGCTTTTATCTCATGCATAGAGCCTAAGAACATTAAAGAAGCATTAAATGGTGATTTTTGGATTATGGCTATGCAAGAAGAGTTAAATCATATTGAGATAAGTAATGTATGGACAGTAGTTGAAAGACCTAGTAATCAATCTATTATAGGAACTAAATGGGTATTTAGGAATAAACTAGATGAGAGTGGTAACATTGTGAGAAATAAAGCTAGATTAGTTGCTCAAGGTTACACTCAAGAAGAGGGAATAGATTTTAATGAAACCTATGCACCCGTAGCTAGAATGGAAGCTATTAGGATGTTGCTTGCATATGCATGTTATCATAACTTCAAGCCTTTTCAAATGGATGTGAAAAGTGCATTTTTAAATGTTTTATAAATGAGGAAGTGTATGTGGAACAACCATCGGGTTTTAAAGATTCAAAATTTCCAAATCATGTTTTCAAACTAACCAAAGCACTTTATGGTTTAAAACAAGCTTCTAGAGCTTGGTATGAAAGACTTTCAAACTTTTTGATTGGAAAAGGTTTTGAAAAAGGTAAGGTGGACACTACACTTTTCATAAAAAGGTATAAAAATGACATCTTAGTAGTGCAAATATATGTTGATGATATTATTTTTGGATCTACTAATGAATGTCATTGCAAAGAGTTCGCTAAGTTAATGCAAGGTGAATTCGAGATGAGCATGATGGGGGAGCTCTCATTCTTCTTGGGACTCCAAATCAAACAAAGGAAGGATGGCACCTTCATCAATCAAGCAAAGTACGTGAAAGATATGCTCAAGAAGTTTGGCTTGGAGCAAGCAAAGCCTCAAGCTACACCAATGAGCTCATCTACAAAGCTTGACAAAAATGAAGGAGGTAAGTGTGTTGACTCTAAGTTTTATCGCTCTATGATTGGATCTTTGCTTTACCTTACCGCCAGTAGACCGGATATAGTGTTTAGTGTTTGCTTGTGTGCTAGGTTTCAAGCTAGTCCTAGAGAGTCTCACCTAATAGCCGTTAAAAGAATCTTTAGGTACCTTAGAGATACTCATTGTCTAGGTCTTTGGTACCCTAGAGACTCAACCTTCATGCTTATTCAGATGCGGATTATGGGGGTGTAAAATCGATAGGAAGAGTACTTCGGGAACATGTCAATTCTTAGGTAGTATGCTCATATCTTGGTTCTCTAAGAAACAAAATAGTGTAGCTCTATCTACCACCAAAGTCGAGTACGTATCCTTAGGGAGTTGTTGTGATCAAGTCCTTTGGATGAAGCAACAACTCTTAGATTATGGTATTAAAGTTGAAACCGTGCCCCTTAAGTGTGACAACACTAGTGCCATATGCTTAACCAAAAATCCCATCCAACACTCTAGAACCAAACATATAGAAATAGGGCATCATTTCATTAGAGATCATGTCCTTAAGGAAGATGTTGTTATAGAGTACGTTGACACCTTGAACCAACTAGCGGACATTTTTACCAAACCTCTAGACAAAGAGCGTTTTTGGTCCCTTAAGAGAGAGATGGGTCTAACTAGCCTACCTTGACCCTTTAGGACTCTTTTTGAGGTTAAAAATGCTTGAATTTGTGAAATTGCATGTTTATGTGTTGTTGATCTTGAAAGTATCCATGCTTATAGCTATGGGGAGTATGCTTCTGTTAAAATATGCTTAGAACTACTCATTATCAATTGCATTCATTTAGGATGAGTTAAATTCGGGCCTTTGGTTGTTCTTAAAGCCTAAAATGCATTTCTGGGCATATGGTATCGATACGGCCTTCTGTGTATCGATACGAGTACTATATTAGCTTTCCAGACTGCATTTTGTCTAAAACGGGTATCGATACGGTTAAACTCGTTTCGATACAATCTAAGAGTGTTTCGATATAGATAACATCCGTTTCGATACGGACCTTTGACGAGCTTTTCTAGGGAATTACAATTTTACCCCCGTATCGATACACCCTTTGGCGTATCGATACTCGATTGCGTAGACAGCTTCTTAATGGCATTTAAAGAGTTTCACTTTTACCAAAATTTCAATTTTAAAACCCTATCCATTTTCACTCTATAAAAAGCCTCCCAATCCCTCATATTTTTCACCACACAACTCAAAATCTCTTGAGGGTTTTCAACATCAAGCCAAGCTTTCCATCAATTTGGTGCAAAGTTCTTCTCCCATTCCTCTCTATCAATATCAAGGTATAAATTACTTTTATCTTTTTTTTCTTTTGATTTTCGTTTTAAATTCTTCTTGTTTTGTTTTGTCTTCTTAAAAAACAAACTTTATCAAACTTTTTATTTTTGATTTCTCTTTCAAAAAAAAAAATTAAACCTTGATTATTGATTTTCAATGGGTTGAATGAGAAAATTAATGCATGCACTGTTTTTGATCTATTTCTCTAGTCAATGGCACTCAAAAAGAGAGCGCGTACTAGCGAAGTCGGTGAAGCTTCCAATGTCGGAGATGGCACTCGCCCAAACCTCACTCTTATCTATCAAAAGTGCTTTAAGACCACCAGAGATATCACATATTTCCAACAATTTCAAAACTATAAAATCCGCCCGGAGAGGGTAATTTCTGTTCCTTTTCTCAACTCGGAGCGCTTCAAATTTGCATACTTGCCTTTGCTCCAAGAATGGAAATTTATGGATTTTATTCAAATTCTCGGCTTTTACTATCGCAATTTGGTTTTGATTTTCTATGCTAATGCCAAGTGTGTCGCCAATCAAATGAGTGTTGTTACGGCCGTTAATTCTTATCTAATGGGTAAAAAGATCACCATCGATGATCAATCTATTTGTGATGTGTTCAAGTTAGAAGATGAGGGTTTTGGTGATGAGAATTCTCTTGGCCATGTCCTGGGAGGTTCTATGACCGCTCTTAATGCTCAAGATCGAATCCTACACTTGATGGTTTCTTGGTGGTTTAGGCCTTCGGGAGGAAAGTATTCAACTATCCGCCAAGTTGACGACTTTTGGATTCGGTGCTTCCGTGAAAGAAAACAACCAAACCTTGCTCGCATCATGTTTACGGAGATTGTCTATCTCGTGCAACATCGCCACACTACTCTTGTCACTTCATTCACATATGGTACGGCTTTGAGTTATTTCTTCACCTAAAAGGAGATAGATTGTTCTCACGACTACCCGACACCCCTCACCGATCCTATTGATGAAAGATCACTTTCAAGGGGGAAGTTCATGTACTTCAATGGTAGTTGGCTTCGTCTCTTCGAGCTCCCTAGCGATGCAATTCCGGAAGAAATTACCAATCCTCAAGCCGTTCAAGCTCCTCCTCCACCTTCCATGGATGCCCTTATGACCTTTCTCAATGAGCAATTCACGGGCTTGCGCACGGGAATTGCTTACATGGATCAAGCGATGAATTTGGGGTTTGCCTCTATCGACACACGCTTTACAAGCCTTGAAGATCGTGTGAAAAATGTGTAGACGCGTCTCACTTCCCTTGAAGGCGGTCACAACTCGATGAACATGTCTCTTACTGCTTTTCATGACGAGTGGTGTCAATCTCGGAGGAATGATGATGCACATGAAGAGAATGATGAAGATGATGAAGATGGCGATGGAGGAGCGTAGTAGTTCATCTTTGCATATCATTCATGTCATTTAGGATATCTATTTATGCACTTTGAATTATGCTTTTAGGATTAAGTTCGCATTCTAAAACCTATGCTTTAATTATTTTTATTTGGATTTTATGCTGATGTTTCCTTTATTTTGAACTTAATGTTTATCTATATTATGTTGTTTGGTTATTATTTATGTCTTTTGCCTATGTTTATCTATGTCTCTATTTTTTGATCTAACAAAAAGGAGGAGAGGGAACAAGCTCACACTTAAAATTTTGATTTTTAACTTAAATTTTACCTAGCTAATATTAAGGGGGAGTTATTTTGCAAAGTTTTTCAAAACTCTCAAAAATTTCAAGTTTTGGTTTTGTTATATCAAAAAGGGGGAGATTGTAAAACCTATGTTTGATTTTGATATAACAAAGTGTTTTAAGGATAAAATTGAAAACTTGAAAAAGATTTTTAAGTCCCTCAAAAGATCTCAAATCAACAAGGCTTTAATCTAGTTTGAAAAACTCAAACTCTAAAATATTTTCTAAGTGTTCCAAGGCCAAACTATTGAAAAACGTCCAGGCGTATCGATATGCTTCTAGCCATATCGATACCTTTTTTACAAACTTGGCTACTGGAAAAACGTGTTTCGATACGCCCCTTGCCGTATCGAAACAGCGTATTGAAACAGATTGAATCTGTATCGATACGCTCTCTCTGTAAAAATTGAAGAAGTTTGAATGGCGTATCGATACGGTGTCACCCGTATCGATACGATTTTAATGGAATTTTAAATTCAAAAGCTTTTAATGATTTTGATCGTAGGTGTCAGTTGTTAGGTGACAGAAATTTAAAGTGGTGGTTGTCTCGTACCGATACGCCCTTTGTCGTATCGATACGGAAACTTCCAGTGAGCTTTGTGAGAAAAATGGTATCGATATGGTCTTACTCGTATCGAAACGGTCCATGTCCCGTACCGATACTCTTACATGCGTATCGATATGCCTCTCTTGTTATTGTGCAACGGCTCTTTATGTTTTGAGATAGGTATCGATACGGGTCCTCGTGTACCGATACGGTAAGCTGCAGAAGTGCATTTATGGTGGAAAGAGAGGGTCCCAACGGCTATATTCAATACCCTAACCACCCAAACGGCTAGAATTAATGGAGAAGGTATAAATTGAAGTCAATTGAGGACTAGCAACAACTATTGCATTAAAAAGAAACATCCTTACAAAAATCCAAGCTCAAAGTGCCTAATTTATTATCTTTTGTAAAATCCCAAATTTTGTTGTGTTCAATTCTGATCTTGTATTCATATTTGGGTTGAGTGATTGTATTTAAAGGGGAAATTTTGTATTGGGAGATATCTTTCTTGCCTTAATTTCTTCTTTGTACTCTTTTGAGGGTTTGGTCAAATTTTGGGTAGAAAAATTGACCGGTATTGTAAAGGTTACCTCCTAAGCCTTAAAAAGGGGAAGAGCAATTAGTGGATTGTTGGAAAATCCTTAGTGGTAGCTAAGGTAGTGGATGTAGAGTTTATTTGGAACTTGAACCACTCTAAAATTCCTTGTTCTTCATTTTTAGCTATTCTATTTTCTCCAACAATTTTTAAAAACCCAATTCACCCCCCCCCCCTCTTGGCTTTGATCAATCCATTGATCCACTCAACAGGAAATAATTGTCTTCTAGTTCATTCAATCACAATTGGGAAAATGAGGGTATTACTAAACCGAACCTTGGTTTTATTATTTAAAATAGTTTTCAATCACATTCGGCTATGGCCCATTATAAACAATACCAAGCTTTTTCGATCCGAGATGAAAGAGTTGTTTCAATCCATTTTCTAAACTTCAAACGTTTTAAGTTCAAATATTTTGGATTGTTATAACAATGAAAATTCATGACTTTTCTAAGTGTACCCTCGATTTTATATCGAAATCTTGTTTTGATTTTCTTTGCTAATGCCTGTTGCATCCATGATCAAGCTAGGGAAAGTGTAATTACCATTAAATCTTATCTTATGGGCAAGAAATTTCGAATTGACCAAAGTCTTTTATGTAACATTTTTGGTTTTGAAAATTTGGGAATTGATGATGACTCATTGAGCATTCTCAACTTGGCTCCGTAACCGTCCTTGATGCCCATGATCGTATCCTCCATCTCATCATCTCTTAGTGGATTCATCCATCTGGTGGGAAATTCTCTACCATTCACCAAGTTGATGCTTTTTGGCTACGTTGTTTCCGAGAGGGTAAATGCCCAAACCTTTGCCAAATTGTGTTTGTCGACTTGGTCTATCTTGTTCAACACCGTCACACCGATCAAGTCAAGTCCTTCTTCTATGGTACGGCTTTGATAGGGATGGGCACGGAACCCGGACCCGACGGGTTCCGACCCGACCCGGCCCGATTGGGTCGGCTATTTTTATGAAAAAAATCAAGTTCGGGCCGGGTGGGGTCGGGTTTTTGTGTAGGGTGAGGTCGGGTTGGGTTCGGGTTTTAGGGTGAAAAAATCCGACCCGACCCGACCCGGGACTAATAGTGTAATTTTCCCTTAAATTTTTTAGGGATATTTGTAAAAATACCCCTTTTTTATATATTTTTTTATAATTAGGTCCTTAAAATTGATTTTTTATTTACAATTTAGTCCTTAAATTTATTATTTTTTTATAATTAAGTCTCTTAAAATTATTTTTTTAAAATTTAGTCCCTAAAATTAATTTTTTTATATAGGTCGGGTCGGGTTTTTTAAAAGATATGATTGGGTCGGGTCGGGTTCGGGTGGGCCAAAAACCCGGCCCGACCCGTGCCCATCCCTAGGCTTTGAGCTTCTTGTTCCATTCCTTGGAGATCGATTGTTCTCATGATGCCGCCGAGCCTCTAGGCAAGCCGATTGATGAACACTCCTTTACTCGTGCTCACTTTGAGTATATTGATCATGAGTGGGTTCGTGTTAATCACCCTCCTCCTCAAGACAATCAACATCCTTCGGTCACTCTACAAGGTCCTCAAGTCCAACAAGCTCAATCTTCCATGGATGGACTCATGGCGTATCTCAATGAGCAATTCACATCCTTAGCGAATAATGTAGAGTGTCCATGAGTTCAATATTTTGTACACATTCCTGCCCTTATTATTGTTGTTCTTGAGCACATTTAGGCATATTTAGGTGCATTGCATGCATTATAACAACATCTTCTCTTTTACCATGCTTTTATTGAATATCTTGTGTTTGGTGAAGAAAAGTTATTGTTTTTGTTTTGTTTTTGTTTTTAGGTGCTATAACTAGGAGAGGAGAGGACAGAACAGGACAAGGCAAGAAAGCTGGAACCAAAGGAGTTGTACTGAAGCAGCCCAAAGATGTCGCCATGGACGCTGCCGGAGCAGCATTGCCGCCAAGTGCCGCACGGGCAGGACTTATACCGACTCGGCCAAGATGGGTCTCGATTTCAATAGGGCAATTTCCTAAGCCCAATGAGCCTAGTCTCGCACTTTTCTGAAGCCTATAGCGACCGGTAGAGCTGATCCAAGACCGATAAGAAAGAGCACTTATCCTTACTTGCGGAAGAAGGCAACGTCCAAAGAGTCCATAGTCAAGACTAAAGGAGTTTGTAATAAATGTAAATATACTTTTAGAACTTCTACTTTAAGAATGACTCAAATTTAGGTCATGAGCCCTATATATACCCAATGTATGTAATGGTATAGGGGCATGTCATATCTCGCATATCGAGAGGGTAGATGGGGAGATAACTAGATAGGTTGGAGTGTTGGGGGTCGCAGCCCAACTCTCCTAGGGTTTAGGCGCGTGTATGTAAAGTAATTTGGGAAACGATTGTATAGTTTTGAGATGTTTTCAATAAAGTTCTGAGTTTGCTTAATCTATGTTCCTTATTCCTTCAATCTTTCTACATCAGTCGTTTGAAGTGAAAATTCATTTGTCGGGCACGAAAGTGCAAGGCTCACGAAAGGGTTAAGCATGGTCACAACGGAAGGCGTGACTAACTTGGTTCCACACTAGTCCACAAGTTTCAGCGGCTAAAAGGGATTACTAACTGAGTTGATTAATTTGGTCCCATAGTATCTGTCGCGTGACAGGCGGGGATACTCAAGTTAAGCAATCTCAAGCATCCTAACCTAAAAATAAGAGGGATCAATATCGACTATCATGCCGAACTCATAATGACTGCCAGACTTGCTGCCAGGACTACTTTCCATTCCACCTGTCAAGACAGTACACACCCCTGCAGAGGCAGTAACATGCTGTGGCCGCGTGACAGGGTCGTAGTTTGCCGCCTACCATACCTGCCGAGGCAGCAATTCATGGCAGCACAAAGTATACTCAAAGCCTTACAATGCAGTCCACAAGCTACTAAGCTGCAATTGTCTTACCCAGATTATCGTCCAATCTCTCCCTATCACTCCTCTTATCACTATCTTTATCTTTATTTGTGTTTTATATTTTCACATCTTGAGATTTAATGGTGTTGTTACTAAATCTTTGTGCAAGAAACCACTCAAATGAGCTATTCCAATCTCTGTGGAGACGATATCTTTTATACTATAACTTGATAGAGTGTGCACTTGCGCTCACAAATAGAGAATACCCTAAAGCTCTACAGAAATTTGTAAAATTACACATTTAATCCCTGTTATTTACCTATTATATTAATTTGGTCCAAATTTTAATTTAATTAAAATTAATCATCTAATCGGGTGAAGGTAATTTATTTTTATTTAATATTTAATATATTTTCCCCCAAAATTGAAGAGGAATGATGAGTTTAGCGAGGATTGAACCTGTAACCTCCAAGTTAGAAACCCCACATGTTTGCCACTACTCCAACACATCTTTAGTGTAATAAATTGCACTCGAACTTAGATCACTTGGGATGTGTATAATCACACAAACATTCGATTTAATTTAAATCTGAAAATTATTAAACGATTTTAAAAAATATTCGATTTAAAAGAAAAGTAGTTCGATTTAAAATATTTGATTTTCTTTCTTTTTCATATTTAATTTAAATTAAATCAAATATTTTTAAAATCGAATATTTTTATTAAATATTCAAATATTTTAAATCAATTTTCTTTTTTGAATCTATTATTTTTTAAAACCGATTATTTAAATTAAATCGAGTATTTTAAATCAAATATTTTTTAAAATCGAGTATTTAAATTAAATAGAGGATTTTAAATCAAATATTTTTGAAATCGAGTATTTAAATTGAATATTTTAATAAAAATATTTAAATTAAATCGAGTATTTTAAATATTTGAATATTTAATAAAAATATTTTATTTAAAAGTAAAGGAATTCGATTTAAAATATTTTTAAATTGAGTATTTATTTTAAATATATTTTTATTAAAACTATTTAATTTAAATACTCGATTTTAAAAATTATTCAATTTAAAATATTTGATTTAATTTAAATACTCGATTTTAAAAAAATATTCTATTTAAAAGAAAAAAAATTCGATTTAAAATATTTGAATATTTAATAAAAATATTCGATTTAATTTAAATTAAATGTGAAAAAGAAAAAATTAAATATTTTAAATCAAATTACTTTTCTTTTAAATCAACTATTTTTTAAAATCGAATATTTAATAATTTTTAGATTTAAATTAAATTAAATATTTGTGTGTTTATACACATCTCAAGTGATCTAAGTTCGAGTCATTTCAACTATTTTTATTTTTTTTATTCCCTAGCATTTGGTATTATATATATATATATATATATATATATATATATATATATATATATATATATATATATATATATTAAATGATGCAATTTATTGCACTAAAGATAGGTTGGAGAAGTGGAAAACACATGGGGTTTTTAACTTGAAGGTTGCAAAGTTTAATTCACGCTAAACTCATACTTCATCTTTAATTTTCCTTTAACCATGTTGGAGGGTAAAATATATTAAATATTAAATAAAAATAAATTAAAAAGTAAAATAAATTGTCTAATCGGGTGATGATTAATTTTAATTGATTAAATTAAAATTTGAACCAAATTGATATAATAAGTAAATAATAGTGACTAAATGTGTAATTTTACAAATTTCTATTTGCTATCACGTCACCACTCCATTAATTTTTTTACGACGATCAAAATAGGTCAATTTAATAAGTTTGGTGGTCTGATTAACGAGGTCGATAGTTCGGTGATCAAAATAAATATGTCCTTAAAGTTCGGTGGTCATTGGAGTAGTTTACCCTAACAATAATGTTTATCAATGACAATTAAAAATAAATATATAAATATAAAGGGCGATTATTCCATGCACAGCCACTTGTGGAAACTTTATTTACACAAGCGCTTTAATTTTAAGGTTTAGAGACTCTGTTTAGGATTTAGGGGTTTAAGTGTAATGGTTATGCGTTTAGGGAATATTGATAGAATTTTGGGTTTAGGGTTAAAATCTAATGTTTATAGGTTAAAATCTAAATCCCTAACCATATTATCCTAAAACTATAAACTCTAAATTCTAATCATAAACCCTAATTCTAAACCACAAAACTCTAAGCCATAAACTAAAACTTTAAATTCTAATATTAAGGCACTTGTGGAATAAAAAATTCTAATACCGGTACATAGAATAATAATTCATAAATATAAAGTATTTTTAAAAAATATAGATCCAACATGAATACTTAGAATGTAGTTGAATGAGGACTAAACAAGTCCCGCGTACTCTGCCTTTGCCTTGAAGAAATTAGAATACAACTTTAGACTTGGCCACCCTATCCAGAGTTGGCGGTGGTGGTCGGTGTTGGCGGCGCTGCAATGGGGCGGATGTAGTTGGACTTGGACCAATACAATGCCGGCATAAATAGGAATTTGTATTTCCACTTCTTATTCTCTTGTTCAAAACCATAATTACCTTTATATCCCCTTTCAAGTAAAGTGAGGAAAAAGAAAAACATATATATATCATGAGTCGGTTTATCACATCATTCATAGTCCCGTCCAATAAAAATTACCCACTTCATCGTTATTTATTCTTATCATTTTTTTCAACCAATGAATTTTTATTTGTATTTTTTCATGTCATTTAAAAAGTAACTTTTTTGAAGTTATTATATTATTAGATTAATAACATAGAAAATAATGATGAAGTAAGTGATTTTTATTGGATAAGATCGGTGATTGATGTGATAACTCAGACCCATAATATAATTTCTCAAAAAAATATTCCTCGAGAAAAAATGTAGCACAAGATTAAGACGCCTAATAAAATATTGGGTAAAGTTCACAAATGGTCATTAAATTATGAAAAGTGTTTATTTTAGTCATTCAACTTTTAGTCTTAATTCGAAAAATTCAAAAAAATTAGCCCTCCTTATATAGACTTTGATAGAATATGATCAAATTGATAGAATGTGTAAAAATGATACCTAACTTTTTCTAATTAAAAATGAGACCAAATTGATAGAAATCGTAAATAATGATATCAAACTATTTCTAACTAAAAATGGGACCAAATTGATAGGATGTGCAAATAATGAGTGCTAAATTTATTATTTTTTTGAATTAGGACTAAGGTAATTGAATGTGTAAATATAAAAGACTAAATGTGATATTATATAAATTTTCTTAGCTGTCATGTTACCCCTTAAGAGCAGTTAAAGGCCTAATGACCATTTTGTAATAAAAAACAAAGTTTAATGACAATTTTGTAACATTTGAAGGTTGTGTGACCAAAATGAACATTTTACCTTAATTTAGTGACCATTTGTGAAATTTACCATAAAATATTATTATTATTATTATTATTATTATTATTATTATTATTATTATTTAAAATGTCTCAAATAATAAACTTTTATTCGAGTTTTATTATGTGTAATTATCATGTATAATTCTAGTAGGTTGTATTTAGATTCATTGCGATTTAAGTATGAGTATTTCGATTTTTAGTCTAATTATATTTATATTGATTTGATTATAATTATAATTATTTTTTTGATTTAAAGTGTTGACCTGATTCTTATTAACAAGCGTGGGTGTGCAAAAAGTTACCAACAAACTAACGAGCCCGTTAAAAAAAAAGAAAAATAATAAATGAAGACCCATAAAATTAAAGCATCAACTAAAAAGGCAAAAAATTAAATGCTAGAAAGAAAAAAAAACCCAAGAGCTCCCAAAAGAAGTTGAATAGAACAACAAAACATCGTCTGATCAGATCGAAGCCTAGTGAAATGAGCTAAGATTTAAAGAGGTAACATACAGACAGAAATAAAAACACCATCGCCGAGTAAAAATAAAGAATCCCTAAATCGCACATATTAGTTAGTGGGTACAATACAATCCACCAACGATCTATGATTATAATTATTTGAATATGTATTATATGTGTTGTAACTGTAATTAAACTTAAAAATTAAATTAAAATTGAATAACTACAATGATAAATTTAAATAAACCTAATTTAAAATGATTCAAATACTAATTCAAACTAAAATTATTCAAAAATGTTGACTCGAAATATATGAATTAAGTCTGTCGCATAAACATTCATAACTAAAAATGATAAATTTAAATAAACCTAATTAACTCGATGGGCATTCAAATTTAAAATATGTGTTTCTCTTTTTCAAAATTTTTGTTTTGCTACTGTGATGGATCCATCAATGAAAGATGGTTTGGCTACTCTCACAATCGAGGACGATGAGGATAATGAAATCCAGGTGCAAGAGGAGGGGGGCCTCCCAGTGGGCATATCTTTCGATCTATGTTTTTGGGCCATTTTCTTACCACCAGTGTGATACACTTTTCAGTCCATGCGCAACACTCTTGCTAATCTATGGAGACCGTTGGGAGGAATTGCCATTTTAGAATTGGGTGAAAACAGATTTCTTTTCAGATTCTTTCATTTGGTGGATATGGATCGGATAGAAGGGGGTGCACCCTGGAATTTCAACACTCATCTGCTGGTCCTTCATCGCCTGAAGGAGGGTGAAAATCCGATGGAAGTTCCCTTGCACGTTGCTCCTTTTTGGATTCTGGTGTACGATGTTCCGCATGGCTACATGTCCAAAAGGGTTGTTCGTCAATTGGGCTCCTTTATAGGAACTTTTATTGAATATGACTCTCAAGAAGTCTCCTTGGGCTATAAAGGTATTATGAGGATCCGGGCGTGTTTTGACATTCGAAAACCTCTAAAACGACGTAAGAAAATAGCGTTAACCGGCGGTTGTTCTACTTATGTTCGTTTTGCTTATGAGAAACTTCCTTTATTTTGCTTTATTTGTGGGAAGATGGGTCATGGTGAAGCTTTATGTCCGGTTCGTCTCTTAAAACCGAAGGAGATTACTTTTGGCTGGGATCTTAGCTTACGTGCGCCGACGAGAAGAGCAGCGGCGATAACCCCTAGCCGGTGGCTCAGGGAAGAATCCCTGATCACACTCTCTGGCCAGACTGTAATAGCGAGATTTTCGCCATCAAGCTCTCATTCTCCGGGATCACAACAGATTAATATGGAAGGTAACAGAAATTTTGGCAGTTTCCCTTCTAATTTTGTCAATCAGCTGAATTTGGGCGCATCTCCTTTGGATGGCAATAATTTGGGGCCTATTCAATCAAATCGACAAATGGATATGTGTTTAAATGATGGAATCAGGGCCATTAATGATGTTATAATGACCTCACGGGAGGAAAATTCGCAGTCCACACTTATGGAAGGATCTAAACGGCCTAGAGTAGTTGCTTCTGCGTTTGACGTTTCTCATATTGATTCGGATGAGGCTTCCAATCCATTATCGGCAGGACCGACTTCTCGGGCCAGCCGGGCCCAATGAAGCTTATAAGCTGGAATGTTCAGGGCTTGAGCCAACCCCGAACTACAAACCGTCTCAGGCATTTGCTTAGAGACATTAATCCGGATGTGGTAATTTTAATTGAAACAAAACTTCAAGGCCCGAGAATGGAGAAAGTTCGAAGAATGTGTGGTTATTCGAATGGTGTGGATGTACCGTCCAATGGAAGAAGTGGAGGGTTATCTTTAGCTTGGAAAGATAGTTGTACAGTTTCCCTTAGATCCTACTCTGATAGGCATATTGATGTCTTGATCGAAAAAGATTCTGATGGTCAGTTATGGAGATGTATTGGCTTCTATGGTGCCCTGAAGTACAGAATAGGGTTCACACCTGGAATCTTTTACGTCAACTTGATGATATGAATGACACCCCTTGGCTCGTAATTGGAGACTTCAACGAATTATTGTTGGCTTTAGAAAAATCTGGTGGTAGAATCTGTAGTGATGGGCAGATGAATGACTTTCGTATGGCTTTACAAGATTGCGGGTTAAGTGATATTGGCTTTCGAGGACCTTGGTTTACATGGGAATGGGGCAGACTCTCTTCTAATTTAATACGGGAGAGACTAGATCGTGGAGTGGCAAATTCTTGGTGGTGGGATTTATTTCCGAATTTTTCGCTCGATCATCTCCCTCATGCTTTTTCGGACCACTGTCCCCTCCTCCTTAATACATCTTCTGTTCACCCTCATAGTAACCGAGTGCATCATTTTCGGTTTGAGGCTGCATGGCTCACTGAGGATTCTTGTGAATCGGAAGTCCAAAAGTTGTGGCAATCATCACTTGGTTCGATTCCGGATAGACTTAGATGTGTTGGCAATGGTCTTGAAAATGGTTTAGAAGGATCACTAAGGAAAAGAAGATCTCGGTTCGGGCCCTTAAACAAAGACTCCAGGAGCTGAATGATCTTCACCCAAATGATGACATTTTGGAGGAAATTCTCGAAACAAAAATCGCTTTAAATTTAGAGGCTGATCGTGAGGAATTGTATTGGGAACAAAGGGAAATGGCCAATTGGCTCTGAAACGGGGACCGAAATACAAAATTTTTCCATAGTTTTACTTCGAGCCGTCGACGGAAAAATAAAATTTCTTTTTTAAGGAATGACGATAATATTACTGTAAACTCTGAAGCTGGTATTCATGCTGTGGCTCACGACTATTTTAAGAACTTATTTACTTCACAGGGGTGCGATGATCCTGGACAAATTCTCGATGGAATAAACCCCAGTATTACAGAAGAGATGAATGCAGAATTGTTGGCGAAGTTCACAAAGGAAGATGTTCTAGGTGTTGTCCGTTCTATGGGACCTTTGAAAGCAGCAGGGAAAGATGGTCTATGAGCCATCTTCTATCAGCGCTTCTGGCACATCTTAGGTGAAGAGGTGGCTGACTTTTGTATTAGTGCTGCTGAGGGTAATGAGGATTTGGCAGCAATAAATAAAACCCATATCGTTCTTATCACAAAGGTAAATGATCCTTTGCATATGTCCCAATACCGTCCTATCAGCCTGTGCAATGTGCTCTTCAAAATTATCTCCAAAATGTTTGCTAATCGTCTTCAGAAAGTCCTTTGTGCATGTATTGATGAAGCACATTGTGCCTTCATTCCCGGAAGACTAATCTCAGGCAATATTATTATTGCCTATGAACTGCTTCATGCCATGAAATTGAAAAGAACGAGAAAGATGGGAAGCTTTGCTCTTAAACTCGACATGAGCAAAGCCTATGATAGGGTGGAGTGGCCGTTTCTTGAATCAATTTTGGGAAGAATGGGTTTTGATGTGGGCTGGACTATGAGAATGATGGATTGCGTTAAAACGGTTTCCTATGCTATTACGATTAATGGCCAGGTTGGTGAAGCCTTCTTACCTTCACGTGGAATCCGACAAGGGGATCCACTGAGCCCATTTCTGTTTGTTATTTGTAGTGAGGGTCTCTCGGCTCTTTTGCGAATGGGTACACAGAATGGTCGGGTCAAAGGAGTTCGTATTACGCGAGGGGCTCCCTTGATTTCACACCTTCTTTTTGCTGATGACAGCTACATATTCGGGGATGCAACTGCATTGGGGGATACTAATTTAAAGGATATCCTATATACCTATTCTCAATGTTCGGGCCAACTTATTAATTTCGATAAGTCCAGTGTCTTCTTCAGTTCGAACGTTAATGAAGGTAACCGAGAGAATGTGTGTCGAATCCTTGAAGTATCTAGTCAATCTTGTCCGGATACCTATCTAGGACTTCCATCTATGGTGGGAAGAAGAAAGAAAGAGTCTCTAGCTTTTATTAAAGATAAAGCAGCTAAGAGTCTTACCTCTTGGAC
The DNA here is from genome assembly GCA_958450335.1 of Hibiscus tridactylites. NCBI lineage: Eukaryota > Viridiplantae > Streptophyta > Magnoliopsida > Malvales > Malvaceae > Hibiscus > Hibiscus tridactylites. The sequence continues at coordinate 89,024,808 of OY288268.1, forward strand.
AACACGATCTTTATCCTCTGGGGAAAAGAAATCTATATCAAATCTATCTTATAGGCTCTTTCTCTATATGCTATGAGATGTTTTTTGTTTCCCTGATCTTTATGCAATGACTTGGAATCTATGTTTGCGCGATTTTGGTGGCAAAAATCAGCTAATAAAAGGGGTATGAACTGGTGTTCTTGGCAGAATCTCTGTTTACCTAAGAAGAATGGTGGAATGGGCTTCATAGACTTAGGATGCTTTAACATAGCTCTACTTGCTAAACAGGGATGGCGTATCCTTTCGAACCCTACGTCCTTGATTTCTAGACTCCTAAAAGCTAGATATTTCCCTTACTCTGATTTCCTTCAGGCACCTCTTGGTTCGCGTCCCTCGTATGTATGGAAGAGCATTTGGTCCTCTAAAAAGACCTAGAGCTTGGAATTTTTTGAAGAATATGTAATGGTGCCTCAGTGTCTATTTGGAATGATCCATGGATTCCCCTATTCCCTACACGCCATATTATATCTCCACGAATACATAATCTAAATTGGGTTTCTGATCTGATCTGCCCCGAGACAAGAATGTGGAGAGAAGATCTCATTACAAAATATTTTAGCATTGCTGATGCTCAAGCCATTTTGTCTATTCGATTAACACGAGTCCCCCAACTAGATCTACTAGCATGGGGAGGTGAACAATCTGGAAATTTCTCAGTTCGAAGTGCCTACAAGATCCTAATCATAGAGCTCTTTCCTAATTGTTATTCAGGTCTGTTCTATAAGTCTATATGGTGTTTGAACTGCCCCTCGAAAGTTAAAATTAACCTGTGGAGATTCTCTCAGAATTTTATTCCAGTTATGCAAAATCTCTATACTAAACGTATATCTAGTCATAATCTATGCCCTAGATGCTCGAGTGCACCAGAAACCATTTGTCATGTGAGCAGAAATTATAAGTTTGCTAAGAACGTTTGGAATACCCTAGCTATTCAGTGGCCTCCTCAAGTTGACCATTTTAATTTATGTGAATGGTTGGCTTGGTTGTTTGATAATTACAGCAACAGCAGACATTCAGAAATAGCAATATCTATTTGGGCATTATGATTTTCACGTAAGAAGTATTTTCATGAAGGAGTTAATCAAACATTTACAGATGCGGTACGTTTCATAAAGAGTTACCTTGCCGAATTGAGGTTACTCTCAACACAACTTGCTCATCCTCGTACTCGTTCGTCTGTAAATTGGTGTGCACCCCAGGCTCCTCTGGTCAAATTAAATTTCGATGCTTGTTTTTCTCTGCAATCAAAGGTTTCTTGGTCAGGTATCATTGTCAGAGACCATCAAGGGCTTATTCTAGGGTCTTCTTACCGTTCAAATCAGGGTGTGAACTCTGCCTTTGAAGCTGAAGCCTTAGCAACAATTCAGGGGCTTTCCTTTGCAATCAATTTGGGCCTCTCACAATTGGTGGTTGAAGGTGACTGTAGAACGCTTATCTAGAAGCTCTTGTCATCGGAAGATGATAGGTCAGTACTAATGCCTTTCATATTGGAAGTTAAATCGATTTTTAGGGTTTTCAGAACTTGCCTCTTTAAGTTCACCAGACGGGAAGGTAACAAGGCGGCACATGCAATGGCCTCCCTCGGACGCAGAGACATTGAAGATCGTTTTTGGGTAGACGAAGCACCAGCTGAAGCCTCCGTCGTCGCTGATCGGGAACGGCGGGGCCTGTTGAACTCATCGCCTACAACGAAAAATATCAACCGACGTTTTTGGATCATCTTATGCGTATTTCTGTTTTGGGTTTTCTTTTTTTCCTTTATGGTGGTTTGGTTTTATCTGAACTTTGATTTGTTTTTTTTTTGGACCTTTCGATGGTCTTTATTTTCAATAATATCAGATGGTACCCTTTGTCAAAAAAATTAAAATATTTTAAGAATGCATATACGCCTAACTTATTTGATTAATGTTATAAAATAATAATGTAATATAAAAAATATTTTACAATGATTTATTTTACAAACGAATTTTTTATATTATCACGTGTCCTACTCATAATTTATAATTTAAGAATCAAGATTAGAGATGGGCACAGGTCGGATTTTTGGTCTACCCGAACTCGACTTGAAAATAAATACCTTATACCCCCACCCGACTTGACCCGAACATATTTAAAAAAAAACCCGACCCGAAAATAAATACACTAAACTCAACCCTGACGCGACCCAACCTATAGAAAAAAAAATTAATTTTTAGGGACCTAATTGTAAAAAAAATAATTTTAGGGGACATAATCGTAAAAAATTATAATTTAAGGGCTAAATTGTAAATAAAAATTCAATTTTAAGGACCTAATTATAAAAATATATAAAGAGGGAGCATTATTATAAATATCCCTAAAAATTTAAGAGAAAATTACACAATTAGTCTCGAGTCAGGTAAGATATTTTTCACCCTAAACACAAACCCGACTTCACCCTTAATACAAAACCCGACCCAAACTCATTTTTTCATTAAAAAATCTGACTTGATCGGGCCGGGTCGGGCAAAATACCCATCTCTAATCAAGATTTAGCATTTATTATTTATAATTTTAAATAATACTAATAATAATGTTAAAGGTTTGATTGAGAAAAAATAAATTGACAAACAACAATAATTATAATAATAATAACAATAATAATAATAATAATAATAATATTTTTTCCTATTCACAACTTAACCCTTATAAATTAGACTGTACTATGAATAAACATAGTTAAGGTTGGTTGGGTCGAATTTTTTGCCCACTCAATTTCGACCCAAAAACTAAAAATATCATTTAATTTTAACGAAACGTTCGGCGATGTTTCATCCGACTTCTATTTAATCTTAATTTGAGATATAAAAAAATTGTCTTTGATCCAATTCAAATGAAGTAATTTTTTCTTTTTTTATCGGTAAAATAGGACGATAATTGAGAAATATATATCAAAAGGGGCATTATAATGAATATTTCATTTTAATCGGCAAAATATGAAGAGAATTAAAAGATGTAGAGATGTATTATGGTAATATTCCTAAATATATAGAGAAAAGTTATATCATTATATTAAGTCAATTGAACGTTTTTCATTCTAAACTCGAACAATCCAAAATAAAGAACCGATGTTATAAAATCAGATTATGTTAAAATCCATCAAATTCGAATAATTTAATTATTTTTAAACTGAACCGGAAAAGGAAAAAAAGGCGGTCAAAGAAAAGAAAGAAGGGCAACCAAATTAGCATAATCAAATCCCCCACCACCTAACTTTCATATGTAAATTAGGGCTGAGTACAGTTAACCGCGAAATAAAAAAATTAATTCAAATTGAGGTGTTTGGACGGTTTATAGTTTATAAATTTATGAACAAAATCGAATTAAATTGAATCGAATTTGATTTTTTATTTACTTTTATAATTGTTTTATGATATAAAAATAAATATTTTATACTTAAAATACTATAGATGCTTTTTTAATTATTATATTTTACTTAAATAAATAAATTTTTAATAAATATTTACAAAAAAACACTTTAAAACTTTACCTTTTAATGTTTAAAATTCATAAGATAAAAGGTATTTTGTCAAAATAAAATACAAAATTTCAAAAACAATCGTTAATATGGAAAAACCGAAAATCAAAGTTAACTGAATTAAAAATTGGTGGTTACTAAAATATCTTGTTGAATTAAATCGAAACCAAACCATATGCACCCCTGATGTAAATCATGGCCGGTGACAGACTTTCTCTTTTAAAGTTTAAGAATTATTATTTTATATATTAACGGTAAAATAAAATTATTTTTAAATAAAATTATTTAGAATTTAAGGATTTTGTTTACAGTTTAAATGTTATAATTTAAATTATATAGTTTAGAATTTATGTTTTAAAATTTGTAGTTTAATATTTAAGATTTAGAGTTTTAGATTTTAAAATTAAAAATAGACATATTTATCTTTTTTACACTAATAATGTATCAAATAATATCCGTATATTTATTTTGTGTTTGTATTTTTATAAAACGATTTGTGTAATGTTAGAATTTAAAATTTTAGAAATAATGTTAAAATTTAGAGTTTAGGTTAGAATTTAGAGTTTATAAGTTAGAGATTAGTTTTTAAGGTAATGTGGCCAGAATTTAATTTTTAACCTATAAACCCTAAATTTTAACCACTTTCCTTAAATTTTAAACTCATACACTTAAACCCCTAAACCATACACCTTAAACTAAGTCTCTAAGCCCTAAAACTAAGGTGCTTGTGGAAACTAAAAGTTTACACCAACTGTGTATGAAATAATTATCGTAATTATATATTTATGTTAGAAAAAATATTTGATGCACTGCTATTGTAAATTTGAGTTTATACAAACATTCTACTTTTGAGGGTTTAGTGTTTATTTTAGGGTTTAATCTTTTGAATTTGGGCTTTAAGTTTATAATTTAAGGTTTAGTATTTAGAACTTTAGGGTTAGAGATTTAAATGTTAGGTTTTAAAACTTAAATAGACATGCTTGTGTAAAATATTTTCAATGCATTTACATCATTTTTTATTAAGTAGGGATGTAATTTTATTAAGGCAAATACTAGGATTTGAATCACATACAATATGAGTTAACGTGAGAATCTTCGAGTACTCGGCCAATTAACGAATCTTCCCATGCATCAAATATTAACCCTTTATGTTATAGTATGTTAATTTATAGGCATAAAGTCAAAAACAAATCCAACGTTTGGTATTTTGGTCACTTTAACTCATGTTTTTTTTGGTGCAAACAACCTCTAACGTTTTATTTTTATTCAAAATCTACCTTCGTTGGATGAAAACCGTTCGTCAACTAACGGTTAACTCCCTTCGCTGATGTGACATGACGGATGGAATTCCTCTGCCCCTTTTCGGTGCCCCTACATATGCCACCACGCTCAAAATTAACTTTAGGGTTTAGGGTTCATGGTTTTAGGTTAGGGGCTATGGTTAGGGTTTAGGGAATTTAGGGTAGGGTGTATTTTTTAGGGTATAGGGTGTAGGGTTTAGGATTTAGAATTTAGGGTTAGGGCTTATATTTTAATTTTGTAGTGTTTTTTAGTGTTGGGGCATATGTAGGGGCACCGAAAAGGGGCAGACGAATTTTATCCGTGACATGACTTGCTGACATGAAACTTTAACGATGTGTCATCACCACTTTTTAAAAAAATAAATATTTTTAATATTTATTTTATATTTTTTAACCAATCAAATGATGTTAAGAGAGATATAAAAGTAGAGAATTGAAGGAGTTGGGAATCGAACACAAGCTTGATGGATGAAAAATATGATGTCTAACAACCAAGCTAACCCAATTATTTTTTTACCAAATATTATATTTATTACATTCATTACGAATCACACAATTAAAAGGCAAAAGAGTCTTACTCAGATTAAACGACCTGGGATGAGTATGACCCGAAGAGTTGTATAAAACTAAAGGTTCAACAAGAAACCAAAGCAAAGAATGAAAGAACCATAGACTCGACAATTTGAAACCCTAAAATATAAACGCCGGCTCTAAATTTGCTTGATGTAAAACATTTTTCGCTTTTCTTCCCATGAAACACTGTAATGAACTCCCAAGTTTGATGAGTTTTTTTATATAGTAAATTATATCCGATACCATTAAATTTTAAGTTGAGTATAAATTATATTATTGAATTAAAAATCAATATTATTTTATTTACAAACGTCAATTATACTACAGAGTCATTAAAATTGATGACGTGGACAAATCTTAACGGTCCACGTGTGATGACGTAGAGAATTTTAAAGACCGAATTCTATAATTAAAATCTAAACTAAAGTTCAATGCTAAATTAATATTAATTTTTAGTTCAATAACATAATTCAATTCTTTTTTTTTTTGAAGTGAACATAATGTTCAGTGATATATAATGTAATTTACCATTTTTACGTTAACATTGTATCATTTACATAGTTAAAGTTAATGAAATAAACATTTAAAGTAAATTATTATACAATATTTTTAAAATAGTAATTATTCTATATACAGATGGTAAAAATAAAAAAAAATTCGCAAGTGTCTTAGTCAGTAAAACTTGGAGTTAAAGTTTAGAGCTAACTTATTTTTAAAAAAAATTAGAGGCTTAAATGAAAATTTTCAGAAAAAATTGAGGGTTTAATATTTTTTTAATAGTTTTGAGAGATTTAACAAAATAATTTTAAAATTTTGAGAGGAATTTAATTAAAAATATTAAAAACTTTGAAGCTTAATATGAATTTTTAAAAATCGTGAGGGGGCTAAATTAAAATTTCAAAAATTTTAGGAGCAAAATTTCATTTTTCCCAAAACTCCCCACTAACCCCTTAAACGATCCGCCATTGGCCTTAATTTTAGAGTTTAAGGTTAGAATTTAGGTTTTAAAGGTTATGTATTTAAAATTGATGAGTTGTGATTATAATTTAGGGTTTATCTCTAACCATATTATCATAAACTTTAAACCCTAACCTATAAACCTAAATTATAACTCTAAATTATAACCATAGCCCTTCAGTTCTAAACCCTAAACATAAATTCATAACCTTAAAACCCTAAATTTTAGTCAAAAATTCTAAAAACTAAAGTGCTTGTGGATTTTTTATTTCTATCGTAAATAAATTTTTTTAAAATATAAAAATCAGTTATTTAAAAAACAATAAATTGGTCTTCTATTATTAAAGCTACTTTGTTAATCAATTTTTTTTATTAAAAAACAAAGTACTAGTCATGTTCTTACCGAACACAAAGATTCTGAGACATCAACAGTAACAAAAACAACAAAGATCTTTGTAAAAACGATTAAAAAGCCGCAAAGAAAGGCAATAACCCTTTTAATCCTTTTGATTTTTCTATTTTCCATTTTCAATGTTTTATTTGTTCTACTTTCCTTTGAAAAAAATTCATTGAAATTCTCTGCTACCACTGTACTTTTTAATCCATCTTTAAATATTTCTACCTGCATTGTTAATTAATTAATTAATTAATTATTAATGAGATTTAACAGTTCATTTTGAGTATATTTTTAGAGAAATTGTTTGGGTTTTCCATTAGTGATAAGCACGACTGGCAGTCATCATTCCTTTTCAATTCCCTCAGCCCCTTTTCCTCTCTTTTGTTCCTTTCTCTCTCTTAACTTTTTCCCTCTCTACAATTCATGCTTTGTTTCGCTGTCTAAAGCTTCCATTCCAATTCTATTTTCCCCCTTTCAATCTGTTTTTTTTTTCACTCTCAAAACAGTCTCATATTGTTTTTTCTCTGTTTTTCTTTAGTTTTTTGGATCTGGGTTCTGCTTGCTTTTAGATTGCCATCTTCAAAGTCTTCAACTTCAACACCAGGTAATTGTTTTTTAAATCATTTTTTAAGTTTTTTTTTGTTGGTTTTTGGTATCTGGGTATTTTGAATTATAGTTCCATCTGCTGAATTCAAGATGATGTATTGGCTTGAAGTGTGTGTTTTCTGGATTGTGGAGTTTTTACAAAGTTGGAGTATTTACAATTTTGATTGTTTTTTTTTTGTGTGCTATGCCTTTGTTTTTGGTGTTTAAAGATTTGATCTATTGGTTTTTATGCCTGATTTTTTGCTGAGTAGGAACTGATTTTAGGGGACATGATTTTAGCTTCTTTTTTTTTTGTTCATTCGATGTGGATTTTCAATAAAAATATGGTCTTTTTGTCATTTTCATGGCATTGAATTTTGATATATGGGGAACTGTAAAATCTAAAACACAGTGATGGAATGTTGTATTTCCAAACAATTTAGAAAATTCTTTTTTTTTCGGGGTATTGCAAACATGGATCTAGCAGGACTGGACAGCTAAACAAATAGCATTTTTTATAAAATGGAACCCCTGAGAGCCTAAGCTTGGTCTTAGCTGATCTATTTAGCTGACATCTTTGCAGTTTTAAGAATTTGTCTTCGAGTCGATTGTATTCGTATGCTACCTCGGCTAAAATTAGCTCTACTGTTTAAAATGCGATTATGAATATCGAAGAGAGTGGATTAGGAGAAGAAAAAACAGGGTTTATAGACAGTTAGAACTTGGGATTACAAGTCTGCGTTGTCCGAACTAGTTCTAACTTTTTAAGATTTAATTGTTGACACTCTTACCAGCTAGTAGCTATTTTGCGTCCATGATGAAGAATGTTGTAGATGTTTCGCCTTTTTCAGGAAAAAGGCAAAGCAAAAAGAAGGAAAGAACAATGAAGCTACATGCTTGTCCTTTCCTGGAAATTGCGTTTGATTTTTTTATGAGAGTTGTGAAGATGTAAAACAATGATAGATTCTGTACATTTAAGAATTGGCTTTTACTTGATGAATAACTAATATAAATACAGATTCCAACTATAACTGATGCTTAAATTTTGTTCTTCCAACATCATGTTAAAATCATATGTGATATGTATCAAGATCAGATGTGATGGGGTATCTGGTTACTAAAAACATCGCTTCCAACACAATTAGGAATTTAGTGTAATCTGGTATTCTATAATCTCATTGTTTGATTGTTTTTTATTGGAATCTACTTGGTTGATTTTTTATTCAATAAATTTGATCACCTTTTCAGTAGCAATACCATGAACAGTGTGGCAAGAGAGTTTTTTTTTCTTCGTTTATTTAGATTATCTTGCTGCAGTAATATATTTATGTATGTCATACTCAATTAATGGTGTCAATTATGTTTCAGGTTAAATCTATTACTTGCCTCAAGCTCAAGACCCATAAGATCAGAACATAAATTTAAAGCTGCATAAGAAGTATGGCTGTTTCCATGAGAGATTTAGATCCAGCTTTTCAGGGAGCCGGACAAAAAGCGTATCCTTAACTTTATGAAACTTGCAATCATCCTTAGCTTTTCAGGCAGTCAAAATATTTTTTATACTAATTTAGGTTGTATGTATAGTCTAGGGTGACAAAATTTATTGTTGGCAATCTACTGCTGTTTTAATCTTTGGTAAATGTCTGCTTTTGAGTTGCTCTTCTTCATGAACTATTCTCCTTAACAGTGTGAAGGGGAATTGAGATCTGGCGCATTGAAAACTTCCGCCCGGTTCCGATTCCGAAGTCATCTTATGGCAAATTTTTCACAGGCGATTCCTATGTTATTTTGAAGGCAAGTTATTTTGTTGAGAAGCATCATATTAGATTTTAGATATTGCATGCTTCTATCAGCACTGAAATTTTGAAGCTTGTGGACTTATTTTTATTTTTTATGCTACACTAAAAGACAATGATAATGGAGAAAACAGTCTGTTGGAGGCTTTTAATGATAAGCGTTTGGACGATATTCTCATTTCATTTCAATTGGGGTTATTCATAAAAACTGAGTACTCATATTTTACTCGAGTATACTTTTAGTTTGAGGCTTTAAGATGCATCTAACTTTTACTTCTAGTTCTCGGATAAATGTTCTTTATATTACTATTTTTTCTTGGCTCAGACAACTGCCTTAAAAAGTGGCGCCTTGCGTCACGATATCCACTACTGGCTTGGTAAAGATACATCCCAGGTAAACCTTGTTCCCACAAACATCTTATTCTTGTTCAACTCCTAACATTTCAGTAAGTATAGTTTGAAATTTGAAATTAAAAAGAGAGATTAGATCAATTTTGTGACCACAACTTGTTTAACATAGGATGAAGCAGGTGTTGCTGCAGTCAAGACTGTTGAACTTGATGCTGCCCTTGGAGGGCGTGCTGTTCAATATCGTGAAGTACAGGGCCATGAAACTGAGAAGTTTCTTTCCTATTTTAAGCCATGTATCATACCCCAGGAAGGTGGAGTAGCATCTGGATTCAAACATGTCCAGGAAGAGGAACATAAGATACGTTTGTTTGTCTGTAGAGGCAAACATGTTGTCCATGTAAAAGAGGCAAGTCTTTCGGCCTCATTTATCTTTTAAGGACTAACAATGCTCATTCTTGAGTGCAATTCAGTACTTTTCTTTCAAGAAGTTGATGACATGTATTGTGTGGCAGGTTCCATTTGCTCGATCCTCACTTAATCATGATGACATCTTTATACTGGATACGAAGTCTAAAATATTTCAATTTAATGGGTCCAATTCATCCATTCAAGAGAGGGCAAAAGCCCTAGAAGTTGTCCAATACATCAAAGATACTTATCATGATGGGAAATGTGAGGTAGCTGCCATTGGTGAGTAAACTGACAGATACAGTTCATGAAGGAAGGAGAGAATAAGATAAATGGAGTGAGAAGTGAATAACTGTATATAAACTAATAGATTCTATCTTATTACTCAATGCAGAGGACGGAAAGTTGATGGCTGATGCTGAAACTGGAGAATTTTGGGGATTCTTTGGTGGCTTTGCTCCACTTCCAAGGAAGACTGCTAGTGATGAGGATAGACCTGTTGAGTCTCATCCAGCCAAGCTACTTAGGTAAATTTTCATTCTTGGTTTCGGGACGGTGATCATGGTCAATCAATGTTTGGTTGATTACCTCCACAAATGCAATTTTTTGCTTTCTCTAAATAGATCAATTTGTATATTTGAGGAAAGAAAAAAAAATTGCATTTGGTAAAGGACCTTTTGGTTCCTATGATTTTGTACTTTGAAAAATGCTCTCACTCGATTATGTTTGCTTTTCAAGTGTTGAGAAGGGGCTGGCAAAACCTGTTGATACTGATTCCTTGACAAGGGAGTTGTTGGACACAAATAACTGCTATATTTTAGATTGTGGGTTAGAAGTGTTTGTATGGATGGGAAGAAATACTTCTCTTGATGAAAGAAAGAGCGCAAGTGGAGCAGCTGAGGTAATAGCTTTCTAGGGTGATTTAGACCAACTTTTATTAGGATTTCTCATTCACTCCTTTTGCATTGTTGATGTTACCGAGCAGGAGTTAATCCGTGGTTCCGATCGGCCGAAATCCCAAATAATTCGTATAATTGAGGGGTTCGAGACTGTTTTATTTAAGTCGAAGTTTGAGTCCTGGCCCCAGACCACCAACGTTGCTGTTACTGAGGATGGTAGAAGCAAAGTTGCAGGTCAGTAACTGAAATATCTTGCAATTTTGTTGTTTTTGCAGTACAAATTGTCCTTGCTTAATAATTTTACTATTTAGCCATCAAATACTCATTATTTGTCAACTTGAAACATCAATATATTTCAATGGTTTTTGTAGCACTTTTACGACGCCAAGGGCTGAATGTCAAGGGTCTAGCAAAAGCTGCTCCAGTGAAGGAAGAACCTCAACCACATATTGATTGCACTGGAAATTTGCAGGTATGTTTGTACTTATGTTGTTTATGCATTTTTTCCCTATGTGCTAAATTTTTGTATTTATTGTGATACTTTACTGCCATGCTTCCCAGACAGTGGAGTTAGAAATTTTATCTTGGGGGATGTTGCACTCATGTTAAAGTAATACATTCTTGAGTATGATTGAAATTAAAAGTAAAAAACTGAAAACAGTAAATTCAGATACAAGGTAACATTTACTGTTACTAACATTAGTGAGAAACTGGCTGCCTAAATATTTGACATAAATTTGTTTATTTTTTTTATTGGAAAGAAAAATTCATGATATGAGTTAAAAGATCACATGCATAAATATTTATAATATACAAATGTACAAAAAAGGTTACCTTTTGGTTGTTAGAGTACTAAAGATCTGCAGCCATTCCAAGTTCTTGAAGAAACATTACTAACTCATCCTTTTGGTTCCAGTGATGGGCTTATATAACTGTTAAGAGTTTCGTTTGTTGACTTTGTTCTGTCTTTAGACATGTTATCTTGAAGTTAATAGTTTCTTTTTGAAGGAAAATGAAGTTAGTGATTGTGTATGACAAAATATGAATTACTATGTCAAATTTTACATGGGGATTGAATTTTACCTATTGAGAAGTTGGGAATACATCTTGTTGAATCTTCGAACTATTGGGGGAGGGGTGGCCCCTACCAGCCCCTTAGCAAAATGTTATTTTATGTTTCTTCCAGTTAATGAGTGATACTATCATATTTTGATGGAAAATTACTGTTTAACTTTGCAATGCTCTATAGGTTTGTTTGATGGACTGCATTTAATGGTGAATCTCCCTCTCATTCTCTTATGCTAACTGTGACTAGTATGGGTGGCTGTGGTGCTTTTCTCTCCATGCTGTGGACATGATATATTGACTTTGGCTTTTAAAGCCAGTTTACTGATGATAGTATTGATTTGGTTGCAGGTTTGGCGTGTGAATGGCCAGAAAAAAGTTCTTCTTCCAGCTTCTGATCAGTCAAAATTTTACAGCGGGGATTGCTATATTTTTCAATATTCTTATCCTGGAGAAGACAAAGAAGAGTATCTCATAGGAACATGGGTTGGAAGGCAGAGTGTTGAGGTGATTAAGTATACTTTTGACTGTCTTTTGTCTCTCGATTCCCAAAACTTTTGTGAGCCATAATACTTTCACTTCCGGTGACAACTATCCTTTGTCCAGAACAGGAAACACACATGTACCATGGATGTGAATTTCCGTCTTATACCTATATCTTATTCGATATGTGTTTGTCTTTATCATGATACCTTTTCTTACAATGCTTGTGTTAGTGTTGTTACTTTACTGATCATGAGCTTTTGCTTAACAGGAAGAAAGAGTTTCTGCGGTCTCTTTAGCGACCAAAATGGTTGAAGCAATGAAGTTCCAGGCTACCCAGGTAGCTTTCTTTTAACTAGAACATTGTTATTTTGCTGTATGTTTCTATTTTCCTTCTGATGATATTTTAACTGATTAACAGGCTTGCATCCACGAAGGAAGTGAACCGATTCAATTCTTTTCTATCTTCCAGAGCTTTATTGTGTTTAAGGTCTGAGAAATTTTGATTCGTAACTTTTACTTCCTTCAATGGATACTCATGTTTTTGGGTTTTCCCTAGATGACTGGTTCGGTTATGTAAAATTCATTAGGGTGGTCATAGTGAGGGATACAAGAATTATATTGTGGAGAAGGAAATCCCAGATAGCACATATACAGAAGATGGTCTTGCACTGTTTCGAGTACAGGGTTCTGGACCTGATAATATGCAAGCAATACAAGTCGAAGCAGTACGTCTCAAGTTTCATCTACTATCTTTGTTTTCTTACGAACTTGTTACATTATGATCCTGTTAGAACTAATTTTTATGGAAAGTGTAAAATCTCCATCCGACTACGGTTAGGTACTTGTTTTTTTTTTGAATTCGAAAAAAGGTAATGGACCATATTTTGCCTTTTCCATGACCGGACAATGTGAAAGCATGAGTCCCAAAACAGTTGCTAGTATAGATACAAAAAATATAATCTGTTCTGCAGTACATTTATTGTTTATAGGATGGAACTTATGCTCTTTTCCATTTTTTCTTTATTCGACTTCTATCAGGTCGCGTCGTCTTTGAACTCCTCCTACTGTTATATATTACATAGTGGTTCCACTATATTCACATGGGCTGGGAACCTAACTTCCCCCGATGACCACGAGCTTGTCGAGAGACAACTGGATATCATAAGGGTATGTTTCCCTTGATTGTTTCGAGCATTATGATTCACTTTGGGTTCAGTTATTTGAGTTTTTTATTTGATTCTTTAACTTCTGATTCATGTTCTAATTGGTTTATGCTACCCTTATGATTCCCTCCAGCCTAATTTACAATCCAAGCCACAAAAAGAAGGATCAGAATCTGAACAGTTTTGGGAGTTGCTCGGAGGAAAATCCGAATACCCGAGCCAAAAGATTGCAAGGGAACCTGAAGGTGATCCCCACCTATTCTCCTGCACGTTCTCGAAAGGTATTGGCAACTCTTTAATGGTTACAAGGTTATTCATGGTCTCTTAATTCTAGAAAAGTAAAATGTTTGTTCATACTATAATTTTCTAATTCCTTGTCTTTCTTCATTGTCATGTTTAATTGCAAATTGTACTGCAATCTGCAGGGAATCTTAAGGTGCGTATCTAAGTTTCTGCTACTTTCTAAACCTGCAGTATAAATCCATATTTAATGCGGTTTGAATTTTTAATTTTCCGTATGCGGGTTCTTAAAATGTAATGATTTTATCTAATCTCTTCGGAACTTTATATGTTCAATCCATATGTGGATCATGCTAGCATGCTTATAAATTTTAAGTATGCATAGCTTTTATCATATCACAATGATACTTATGAAATAATGCTTTGAGCTTATGGCATTATATCCCAAAACAGGCAAAAAACTAAAATAAGGAAAAGAAAACAATGGTGTACATTATTGTCTTTCATCTGCACTGTTGGCTTCGACTGAAAGTTCTTATGCAGGTGACGGAGATATATAACTTCACCCAAGATGACTTGATGACTGAAGATATATTCATACTAGATTGCCACTCGGATATCTTTGTCTGGGTCGGACAACAGGTCGATACCAAGAATAAATTGCAGGCCTTGACTATCGGCCAGGTAAGATCAACTGGTTAATATAGAAGGTGAACTGTTGCAGCACTCTATTTTTAAGGGTATTATTTTCATTATCAACAAATTACGGATTTCGAGTGCCGCTACATATGCTTAAATCATAAAACTTAAAAACTAATGTAAACGGGCTTGTCCTTGGTTCATATAATATCTTTTAGGAACTTGAATTAGTTTGTGGCAGATATGCCAGGTGTGTTCTTACATTTCCTTCTGTTGTTGCTCAGAAATTTCTTGAGCAGGATGTTCTCTTAGAAAATTTATCCCGCGAAGCTCCAATCTACATAGTCATGGAAGGGAGCGAGCCACCCTTCTTCACACGTTTTTTCACATGGGATTCTGCAAAGTCCGCAGTAAGTATATTTACTACTACACTGGAATTGCTCATGGTTGAGATCTTTGCAAGGATCTTAGTGTTTTTATTTTCTTGCAGATGCATGGAAACTCATTTCAAAGGAAACTTACCATTGTGAAAACCGGGGGTACACCGGCAATTGATGTAAGCCTTCACTTTAGCCTTTCAGAGTAGTTGAACTTTCACTGCTCTCGATATTTCTATGCTGCACGGACTCTTTGTTTTCTTGAAGTATTCATGTCTGATACTCGTGTCCAAAGCAAATCCTTATATTCAACATTTTAAAAAAAAATGAAGATACTCATATTCAACATCCACACGTAAACTGGAGTCTGAGTAACATCGCATGCGTGATTGCGTGTATGTTTGTGCTCTTGTTACTACTTTAACAGTCGTCTTTAGAGTTAATTTTCTGATTACCATCATGTTACATGTTTAGAAACCCAAGCGGAGAACACCGGCATCATATGGTGGAAGGTCTAGTAGTGTGCCAGACAGATCACAACGTTCGAGAAGTATGTCCTTCAGCCCTGAACGGGTTCGTGTGAGGGGAAGGTCTCCTGCGTTCAATGCACTAGCAGCTGCATTTGAGAATCCTAATGGTAGAAACCTTTCTACTCCGCCACCCATGGCTAAAAAACTGTATCCAAAATCCGTGACCCCAGATTCTGCAAAAAAGTCTTCAACTATAACAACTCTTACTTCATCTTTCGAACGACCACCACCAGCTCGGGAGACCATCATACCTAGATCTGTGAAAGGTATGTGTTTTCTGTGTTTCGAGATGAGTTTATGTTATTTTCATATTTGTACTCAAAACCGTATGTATGTTTATTGGTGAAGTGAGCCCACCGACACCCAAATCAACACCAGAGCCTAACTCTAAGGAGAATTCCATGAGCAGCAAACTAGAATCTCTTACTATACAAGAAGATGCAAAAGAGGATGAGGCTGAAGACGAGGAAGGCCTTCCGATATATCCTTATGAACGTCTCAAAATAACATCAACCGACCCTGTTTCTGAAATAGATGTGACCAAGCGGGAGGTATGCTTTTAAAATGGTATCATGTTGTTCTAGTCATTTATGATTATTTCTTCTCCGAGTCCCTTATATCCGAAATATGCAGACGTACCTGTCATCCGAGGAGTTCAAGGAGAAGTTTGGGATGAAAAAGGATGCATTCTATAAGTTGCCGAAGTGGAAACAAAACAAGCTAAAAATGGCTCTTCAACTGTTCTAAGTCCCTCTTTGATTCATCTGCTATTTATTTACAACCCCCCTGCAAATGACAGTGCAGGTGGACCAAAACATGCTTGCAAAATTGTACGAGTTCTTTCCATTTTTCATCATCAAGTTTGCTTCTCTTTTATCTTAAATCAAATCCGCGAATCAGTCTAACTGCACACATTTTGTTTGGCTGCAGTGGGAAGAACCCGAACCCGTTTTCTCGGGATCGAAAAAGTGGGACAGCTTCAGTGCATATTTAGCTGCTTCTGCTCCCCTATGAAGCTTTTGGTTTTTTTTTTGTCATGGATAACATATTTGGATTTCAACCCCATTTTCCCCCATGTGGTTGTTTGGATGTCTAGAAATTCTTCCTTTTTTTTCTTGGTTGTTTTTGGTTGAGTTAGCTTATTGGTATTCTTTATGGTTGTGAGGTTTGCATTTTTAACTTGTTTTTTATTTTATTTTTTTGGTTTCCAAATGATTAAAAATAGAACAATTGTTGGGAGCTTGCAAATGCAGACAATTTAGGTTGTAATTTTGTAAACTTTGAGGATGAGAAGTTTGTACAGCAGAGTTTAAGAACCAAGAACTAGTTCTTTGTCTTTTGTTTTGGATAATAAAAGTGTGTTTATTAATATTAGGGTTTTATGTGTTTTTTTTATTAACATCCGGTATTTGACTCATTGGTCGACTAACTTAGATTTGGTGCTATAGAGGTCATTATGGGAAATCATCGCCCCTGATACTGCTAGTGGAATATTCTAATTTTACGTATTTAAATAGTCATGTGTCTTAAACATGACATTCTAAAACCGCATCATTTATATAATTTTGTTTGTGAAATATTTTTTTTACTTGTATATGAGATAATAATCCGGATTTGGTAATTTTATTCCAGAAAAAAAAAGTAGGCCAGCTTATATTGAGTAAAGAAATTGAAACAATTGATTTTGAATATATCTCCAATATAAAACAATAATCATACCTCTAATAATATGTTCAGTGATCTCTCGGTTTTTTTTAAAGAAGTTTTCCTAGTGTCGTCTTCTGGACAGTTGATCAGAACTCCAGTAATCGATATTGTACTTTCGAATATCTATGTACAGTTTTAGTTCCGAGATTTTGTCTTCCGACTCTTGAGAAGACTTCGGGAGAAGCCTCGAAGTAGTTTATATAGTTTAGAAGACCGTATCAAATGTCACAGAAATAATTCATCCAGATTAAGAAACTGAACGAAATCACAAGAGTCCGACATAAAGAAATAAAATAATTTCACTGTCGGAATTGCAATTTTGTGAACTTTGAGGATGGATACATCATTTTTTAAAATGAACATATCCGTATTCGAAACTTACGTTCGAATTCTAGTACTATGAAATTGTACATCATCTAGGTCAATCATCTCCATCAAAATCAGGCTGAACCGATTGCTCCAACTCTGCATCCATAATAACTCCATCTATAACATGCACAACAAGCTTTCCTCTCCTTATATCAACCCTCTCCAACTTCACTCCATTAACCACCAACACTCCTCCGACATCCTTCGAAACGAACAAATCGAACCCCGACAACGAACCATACGACACCTCTTTGCCGGCAGGCACCATGGTCGAATCGAGAACACGAGGAACGGCCGAGAAACCTAACACGCGAGAGATAACCGCGTATGTATCATTCATCTTTTCCCCAACCAAACTCTCGCTTGTGTTTAGCCTCAAATCACGCTCGAAAGCCGCTTCCGAAGGGAGGAAAACGGTGAAAGCGAGATCTTCAGGTAACATATCGAGCATCATGTTCCCAAATGTACCGATCGAGTCGTCATTACCAGAGGCCTTGAGCAAGTTCATGTCATTACCGGTGGCGATGTCCGGAACTCTGAGCATCGAAACGATCAACAACGAGATACAGCAAAACAACAACAGCAAGAACACAAAAGCAATCGAGTTTTTGAAATGGTAACCTCTCCTCATCTCCTTCTATGGATTATTCATTAGTTGCGTAGTGAACTCAATCTGGGATTTATGGGAAAATAGAGTAAACAAACTCAAAATTTAACTTAATTAACTCATATAACTACTTTTAATCAATGTCATTAAATGCGCTATTCAAATCTGATATCCACAACTCTTCACATTAAATCAATTCTATTAGGAAAATGAAACTAAAGTCAAATTGAATCTATCGAAACAATACAGCATAAACTTTTGTCTCGGGAATCAAAGCATTCCAATGAAAAGAGAATGAAATATAATACGAGTAAACAGAGAACCCGAAAGTTTCAAGCAGAATTTTTGTATTTCCCCAGATTTAGAACCAGGAATTGCAACAAAATCCCACGACTCAAGAGATCAAAACTCAGGCCGAGACCGATTGCAGAAAACAAATTGCAAAAGAGAAAAGCGAGCGATGAAGAAGTTTATATATACCTGGTTAACTTCGGAATATTGCCATTAAAGAATCAACGAAGCACGGAAACCCTAGTTTGAAGTACGATCAAAGAACGCAAGCTTCGATTTCCAGAAGTGGATTTGGCGATGAAAGCCGAGAGCTGGAAGTCAGAGTCCTAAATCTTACTCTCTTTTTTTTCTCGTTAAGAACGCACTAAGTTGATTTCACGTGAAATTGTCTTGGAAAACGTTCTCCACTTAATTTTTTTCCAACGTTTATAAATTGGGTAAAATACAAAAATAATGAGTCAACTTTTGCCTCTCTCCTATTTTACTCACTCATCTTTAAGTTGAGTCGATTTAATGACTCAACTTTTAATGTTGAGTTTTTATCATTACCCAACCGTTATATTATGGATGCCATTAATGATGTGGCATTTTTTATTGATTTGACCGCCACATAAGCACACACACGTGTTAAAAAACCAAACCAAAACGACATTACCACGACCAAACCCAAATCAATGGAAGTTAAACGCCGAACCGCTCGGAATCTGGTAGCCAAACTCAGCTCAGTTTCCAAACAAACCTGAACCGAAGCTCTGTGCGAGTTACGCCTAATCTCCAAACATGATCCCAAAAGCCGACCCTTAATTGCCGATGCCAGAGCCGTTCCTTACCTCTCCGAAACGCTTTATGGTTCTTCTCCAACCATTCAAGAAAACGCCGCTTCCACTCCATTGAATCTCTCCATTACTTCGCGCGCTTCTCTCATGTCCACTCGTGGCTTCCTCGACGCGTTATCCCACGCTCTCAGTAATTCACCTTCTTCTTCCGTTGAATCGGGCCAGTTTGGTGGGTCTCGGTGCGGTTCCCGCTTTGGTGGCGTTGATCGTCAGGGATGCGAGGACGGGGATCGTGGAAGACGCCACGACGGTGTTGGCGCAGATTGCGAGGTGTGAAGAGAGTGAAGAAGCGATGAGGAAGGCGGGTGAGATCAAGGTTTTGGGTGATTTGTTGGATGAAGGGACTGGAGCCAGTGAAAGAACAAGGGAAAACACAGTGGCGGCTCTTCTGAACCTGGCTCGCTGCGGCGGCGAGAAAGGGAGGAAAGAAGTTAGTGATATGGAAGAACTAAACCTCTAAACTATGCGTTTAGGTTAAACGAGATAAAAATATGTCGTTTTGGTTTGGTTTTTTAACACGTGTGTGTGCTTACGTGGCGGCCAAATCAATAAAAAATGTCACATCGTTAACGGCATCTATAATATAACGGTTGGGTGATGATAAAAATCTAATGTTAAAAGTTGAGTCATTAAATCGACTCAATTTAAAGACGAGTGAGTAAAATAGGAAAGAGGCAAAAGTTGAGTCATTATTTTTGTATTTTACCCTTATAAATTTTATATGGGTTAACCATAAATTTCATCGTTAACTTTCTTTTATTTTTTATTTTGATCATTAAAATTAGGGTAAAATTCACAAATGGTCACTAAGATCTTGGTGGGAAGATTGACATCTGTTTTGCCTCCTTTAATCACTAAGAGTCAGTCTGCTTTTATCAAGGGTAGAAGTATTACTGATAATACTCTCCTTGCACAAGAGCTAGTTAAGGGGTATGGGAGGAAGGTTATTTCACCTAGGTGTGCCCTCAAGGTTGATCTGCAGAAGGCATTTGACTCTCTGAGTTGGGAGTTCTTGGCTACTATCTTGGAGGCTATTAATCTGCCTGAAAGATTTAGAAAGTGGGTTCTTGCTTGTTACACTGGTAGCAGATTTTCCATTACCTTGAATGGGAGTTTGGTAGGTTTTTTTGAAGGGAAGAGGGGAGTGAGGCAAGGGATCCTTTGTCCCCTTATCTATTTGTCTTGTCTATAAATGTTCTTTCACATTTATTAGACATTGCTGCAGCAAACAAGATCTTGCAGTATCATCCAAAATGCAAGAGGATTGCGCTCACTCATCTGTGTTTTGCAGATGATCTCCTTATATTTTGTAAGGGAAACTTGGATTCTCTTGTTGGTATTCAGTGTGTGTTAGAGAAGTTTCATGAATGCTCTGGTCTTAGGTTGAATGCTGCAAAGTTTGAACCTTTTACTGCAGGTCTTTCCCTTGATCTTCAAAGTGAAATGGTTAGCTTGACTGGGTTTAAGGTGGGCCACTTACCTGTTAGGTACTTAGGCATCCCTTTAGTTACCAGAAAGCTTACTGAAAAGGACTGTAATAGTCTGTTGGAGAGCATTAAGGCAAGACTGGGGCATTGGTCAAGCAGGCTGTTGAGTTTTGCTGGTAGGATGCAACTGATTAGAAGTGTTATTTTCAGTGTTGTAAACTACTGGTGTAGACAAGTGGTGCTCCCTAAGAGTGTGATTAAGAAGATTGAATCTTTGTGTCTGAGGTTTTTTTGGAAGGGTAAAGATGTTGCTGCTGCAGGTGCCAGGATAAGTTGGAATTCTATCTGCAAGCCTAAGAGAGAAGGTGGCTTGGGCATGAGGAATTTGCATGAATGGAACACAGCTTGCCTAGTGTTGTTGCTGAGGCAAATGCTAGCTGAGGAGGGTTCTCTTTGGGTTGCCTGGGTTAAAGAATATGTCCTCAAAGGAAATGAGGTGTGGGATGTTGAGGGGAAATCTCACCATAGCTGGTACTTGAGGAAGATGTTTAAGCTCAAGCCTGTTTTGTCTGCTTCACTTGCTACAGGATCGGGTGATAAGATTAAAGCTGTCTGGAATTTGATTCGTGAGGGTCATCCTACAGTAATGTGGCACAGATTGATATGGTTTGGGGGTCATGTGCCAAAGCATTCAGTTAGAGCCTGGATGGTTATACTGGATAGGCTACCAACCCTGGATAGATTGAGGAGGATGGGGATTCTTCACGCTGATCAGATTGATTCTTGTGTTCTGTGTTGGGAGGTTCCTGAAACAAGGAACCATTTGTTTGCTGAGTGCTCTTTTTCGCGTGGAATCTGGAATGCTGTTCTTGAAAGATGTGGATTGCAGCATAGGATGTTGACCTGGGAAGAGGAACTTGCCTGGTTGTGCTCTCGGTTGAAAGGCAAGTCCTTGCTTGTTTACATGTTGAAGCTAGCTTGGGGCTCTTTTGTATACTGTGTTTGGGAGGAACGAAATCGAAGAAGGTTCAAAGGAGTAAATAGGGAGGTAGATTCTTTAATTGCTTGTATTCAATTGATTTTGAGTGTAAAGATTCAACATAGACATGTTCATATTGATGATGTAAATAGGAACTTACTTGAGGCTTGGGGAATTCCTTGGTTGGATGCCTAAGTCCTAAGTCTTGTATGATGTATTCTTCTTGTCTTGGATAAATAAACACAACAATTATCCAAAAAAAAATTCACAAATGGTCACTAAACTTTAGTAAATTATTCAATTTGGTAATCAAACTTCCAATTGCTTAATGTTACCATTAAACATTGTGTTTTGCTTAAATTTGGTCAGACGTGGCTGTTAACAAATTTTGTATAATAACACATTTAGTCCTCCACATTTTCATATTCAAATAATTTACTCTTAATCCAAAAAATAATAATGAATTTAACCTTCAATATTTCATATTATTTCATTTTGATCATATTTTTAATTAAAAATAATTTAACCCTAAACACTAAACTTAAAACCTCAGTACAAGCATCAGCATCAGCAACCATTTACCAAAAGCTTGTCTCTTTTGAACTTTGGGCATAGAATAGGTTCCATTAACGCCAGTTTTGCTCATATTCGAATACCAGTTTTGCTCATATTCGAAAACTTGGACTTGGTTCTAGGTTCTGGATATGTAGAGGGAAATTGTCTTCTTTTTTCTTTAATTCTTCTGGCCCCTTGTTTTGTTTTTGTTATTATGAAACGAATATGCATTGATTCCCATACAAGTGTTGCTTTCTAATTTGTATTTGTCCGGAAATCAACGAAATCCCAAAATTTGTTAGACAGGTAACTCGAATCCTTTTCTTGCGTCTACATCTCAATGATTCGGTTCATTGAATGGTAATTATGGGGGATTCAGTGTATACTTGAATTAGAGGGAGATTGAAGTCATTTGCCTATTCCATTTATTCTAATTTTAACTTGGGGGCTGAATTCAAACCCACTATCCAGGACAATGCTACATCTACCCACTGGATCATCTACCCAGCTGAGATGACACATGACATGTCATTTAAGATAAATATGATTGAAAAAAATTAAAATATCTTTTACCAATAAATAATTTTCAAGACTATAAATACAATGCAATTAATACATCTTTTTATTAATAAACAATCTTTAAGACAATAGATACAATGCAATTAATACATCTTTACCTCATAAATACTTTTTTAAAAAATATTCAATTATAGAATTAATTACACCAAATAAAATATTGATGATAAAATATTAGTATAATATAAAATATGCTTGATATAGAAATAAGTGCCTAAACTATACATATTATTAACTTTAGGTGCCTAAACTATTTTTTGGTAAAAAGAATTGTCTATCGTTTAATTTTGTTAACTTTAAGTGCACAAAGTTTCAATCAATTATTATTTTAAAGTTGCGTTGTTAAAGAAATTTATCACCCAATCAAATTTAGACATGTTGTATTTATTTTTATTTTCTATTTTTTTCAATTAAATAAAATAATTTTAAAAGAAATCTTAAAATCCTCCAAAATAGTCCTAAATCTCTAACCTAAAATTCTCAAAATTATCATTCTTGCTACCATCGATAACCTCGCTAGACCCCACCACTGTCGTCGCCACCCATTTTCCCTAACCACTCATCGTCAGTACTGACGATGGGTAGTTGGGAAAATAGACGGCGACGTCCGATAAAGATAGTGATGGCGTTCGAGGAGGTTATTGACAGTGGCCACATATCGTATTTTGATTGGATAACTAATGTTTTTAATAATTGTTAACAGGCAATCATCGAAAATTAAAAAAATGAAACTTTAGGTACATGTTTTTAACAAGAAATAGTTTTTTAACATATCCAAAAAAATATATAAACTAAAAAAAAATTAGACACCTAAAATTAAAAAAGTGTATATGTTTGACACTTATTTTTTTATTAAGCCTTTAAAATAATTATTTTAAATTTTATTTTTCAAAACGAAATTTATTTTAAAGATAGAAAAAACATAACATTAGTACTATACAACTAAATTACTTCATTCTCACTTTAGCACTGTACAACCATAAGTAGTCTAAAAGGTTATTTTTTCATATAAATTGAGGTGAGACAAAGCTTAAAAACTCATAGTTCATATATGATATTTTATTCTTAATTTGATTAAAAACAATAGTAACCTTATTGTTTGTTTGTTGGGTTATTGAAGAGCTGAAAAATCATTTGAAAATTTTAAATTCAAGAGAAAAGAAACAATTAACGCCGTTTATTAAATTGAACAATGTCTAAAGAAAAATACAAATTTAAAATATTAAAACCATAATGTTGATTAAAATTTCAATGTTTAACAAATATCTCATCTTAAAGAATATCTAAAGAAAAATAAAAAATTAAAATACTAAAATTATTATGTCGATTAAAATCTCAGTATTTAACAAATATCTTGACTTAAATAATTTTTAGAGAAAAATACAAAATTAAACTACTAAAATCATGATCTAAATATACAAATTTAATTTATTATATACATAATTTATCTGTAAAAATATTAAGATGAATAGTAAATTAATTCATTTTAACATGTTAAAATTTGTCTTTTATATTTATATTATAACATTAAATCATGTAAAGATTAAGAGAGATGAATAATAAATGAAAGTTGAATGTGTTTGAATGTTTCATTTAGTGCATTTATGATTATTTATATAAGAATAATAAATACATAATTTATTATTTTCTACCTAAGTTGTCATATCAGCTGGGTAAGCTACCCAGTGGGTATCTAAAGTTTTCTCCCGCTATCCACAGTTGTTTGGCCACGTGAAACTAGAGACAACCCAATTCTCGATTCACAAAAAACAGATGGAAATTCAATAACAACATGTTTCTGGTTTAGGGTTAAATTATTTTTAATTAAAAATAGGATCAAATTGAAAAAAATTGAAATATTAAGGGTTAAATTTATTAAATTGTTTGAATTTGTAAATGTGAAAGACTATTGTGTTATTATACAAAATTTGTTAACAAGCACGTAACTTTCTTAATGTCTGTTAAGACTTCAGTGACCAAATTGAAGCAAAACACAAAGTTTAATGGTAACACTGAAGCAATTGGAAGTTTAGTTATCAAATTGAATAATTAACTAAAGTTTAGTGACCATTTGTAAACTTTACTTTTAAAATTAAAAAAATAATTTATTTTGAGATTTATTCCTATTTTACTCACTCAGACGGTAAAACAGAAATGAAAGGATGATATGATAATTATGTGTGCTGATATGACATTCATATATCCATCCACATTATTTTTTACTTTTTTTATTTTATCTTCTTCAACAAGACGAAAATTTTATAGCTTTATTTATGTGTCACGTCGACGTTCAAATCATCATTTTATGGTGTCTTCTATAACCATTTAAGATACCGACAAATTCGTCTCCTATCACTATATTAGTTTATTTTTTTCAAAATCACTTTAAAACTTGCAAAACTCAGACCATATTTAAAATCTTGCAAAACATCAAACCATTTTAATCTATAATATCAATTATTCGACGAGTGTAGAATCAAGATTATAGATCTTGTTTTCTCCTTCTTCTCATCCATACCGTTGTGAATCGAAAGGAGATGTTCTATCATAAAAAAATCAAAGAGAATTTGAAATTAGAGTTTTTTCTCAAAAAATGAAAAAAAAAATTATGAGATCATTTCATAATTTTAAAAGATGAATGTTCAGTCATTACCGTCGTTAAATATTTAACAATGACCAAAACAAGAACAAACAAAAAATTTAGTGATCAAATTAAAATAAGACCAAAATAACAAGACATGATATTGTGAAATTAAATATGAAGAATAGATTTCGTTTTTTTATAAAAAAATATTTTTGTTCCGTTATATTTTACAGTTTGGATAAAATCAGATCATCAATCTAACCAATTATTTATAATAGTTATAAATGTATACTTTAAATATCAGTTATTCATTTTAATTAGTACAGTACAATTTAAAATTGATAATTGAATTTAGGGTGCACAACACTCAACTCGAAAAAAATTAAATAAAGTTTGAGTTATAAAATAAAAATTTGAATAATGCAATTTTGAGTCGAGTCTCTCGATTATGCTTGGTTTATATATATATATATATGAATGAAAATGAGGTACATTATAATTTATATGTCCCTCATACAAACATTAGAGGGATCTAAATTGTGACGGTGTAATATCGCAATTAAGTCAAGAATAGAGAAGCAGCAGCAAGTTTGGCCATGAATTCAGCAGTCATATTTGTCTGGCGGCGAATGAGGGAAAATTAAACCATCTGAGCAAAATGAACCTGACTTGAGCGTGAGGGCTTCCGGTAGAAGGCGATGAAAGTAAATTTATGACATTTGCATTGTCTGACTGTACAACCACACGTTCTAAACCTAAATCCCAGGCAAGGCGCAATCCCTCCGCTCGGCTTGCAATACTCAAGTTTTCCCTAACCTTTCTGAGAAAGCAGAAAGCAAAGAACCTGCAATCAATGAAGAAACACGATTTGTTGGATTCTTTGATGAAATGTACTTGCTATGCTTGGCTTCTGAGCTTCCAAACATTGCAACTTTAATGCTTATGTAGTTATTTCAAGCATATTTGTCTATATATGTATTCATAGTTTAACCTTTTTGGATAACAATTTTAATATTATTTTAATCTCCATTCGTATGGATTTCATTTTCAATTGTACACTAAAATTTAATTTATGTATAATTTGTGTTTTTATGAATTTTCCCTAATATTTAATGATTCAAAACTGCGAGTTACAGACAACTACTACATGCTTAATTTGACAAACGTTACCCTTACAAGGTTGAGTGCCGTGAACCGTAGTCCCATGGTTGCCAAGTCTGGTGTCAAGAAGAGGAATCGACAAGCATTGAAGACATGTGATAAGTGTTTATTTTGGTTATGTTTTTAGTCCTTGTTTTGATCGAATATATATGTTTGAAGGACTTAATTGGACTGTTTTTGTGTTGCTCTCGTGCAGGTTACGTAATGCCGGAAACAAGTTGAAGTGCTGCAGAGATACTGAATTCGTGGGCATGAACCAGGGCATGAATGCTGACTGGGCGCCACGTCAGCGCCTTCTAGAAGATGACGTCAGCAAGCTTGATAACCTATCAGTCCACTTATCAAGATAGCCTATCATCCGAATTTTATCTTTTAAATTTAAAACTTTGATATTTATCTTATGTAATTTTATTTAAATTTATTTTAGGATTTATCATCTTAGGTTTTTAGGGTTTTTCAACTACTATAAATACCCCACTTTGGGGGTGAATTATTCATCAAACATTTTCCATTGTTCTCTTATTCCTTGAGTAATAAAGCTCTCCATTTTTCTCCATTTCTTTTCTCCATTTTCTTTATTTATTTTATTAAGTATGATTTTTTCAAACCATGCTTAACTAAAATCCCTTTAGCCAAAAGCAACGCCAAACCCGACAAACCTCGTGAGATTAGGAAAATACTTAAATCCTTCAACAATTCCTTTTTTTAGATTCTCTACAAAGTTGATTAGGCAATCGGCCTAATCTTTAGGCATCGCAATTGTTTCATTCCGAGAGAGCGCATCGGCTTGAAGTGGTTTAGATCCATCGTTGGGGACGAGGAAAAGCTTGTAGCCAATTCAACTCCCTAAGAACAAACTTAGTGGCGGTCCACTAAGGGGAATCGAAATCGGAAACAACTCTCATCGAGACGAATATCCGAGCACGGGCTTCTCCAGCACTAACTCAGATCTGGGTTAGCATCGATTGCCGTGGCTAATTCACAAAAGTTTGACTTCAAGGATTGCCCTGGGAGTCGAATTTACCAACGAGAAGTAAGTTACAAGGGTTGGGCCTTGTAGACTGTAACCTGCAGAAAAGTCGAAGAAAAATCAACTTCAGTGATCGAAGATGTCGTGGCAAAGCGTGGCTTGAGGCTATTTCTATCCATAATTCTTTCTCAACATTTATTTTTACGTTTTACTATTTTTCTCATTCAAATCACTATTCTAAAATTCCCCTTTATTTCCTACAGGTTTTTGGTCTAAATCAGAAGAAAGGTGTTAGAGTTCCTATTCCCTGCGGATCGACCCTTACTCTCACTATATTAATTTAATTCTTATTTACTTTGAGTTTAAGGTTTTATTTTTGACACTATACGACGCGTGTCAAAATTGGCGCCGTTGCCGGGGAATACGGCAAATTACTAATATCGTTTTATTTGATTTATGACCAGGAGCAATCCGGGAGAACAATTTGATCTCATCCCGGAAATCGAAGCACTAGCCCGAAAGTTGAACGCACAAACACTTCGGGAAAAGAAAAACAAAAGAAGCCAACAGAGATTCGAACGCGACCTAGAAATCACATCTGAAGCAGAATCGAGTTACGAGCCCAATCCGATGGGAGACGAAAATCAAACCATTCGCCAACTAAATGCGGCGCCCGATGGCCAACAACCTATGTGCATAACTTTCCCGAATGGCGAAACACCGTTCGTGCTAAAAACGGGTTTGATCCATCTCTTGCCTACCTTTCACGGCTTACCGACAGAAAATCCTCATAAACATTTGAAGGAATTTCACATGGTTTGTCTAAGTACAAAGCCACAGGGAGTATCCGATGACCAAATCAAACTTAGAGCTTTTCCATTTTCCTTATCTAATATAGCGAAAGATTGGTTATTTGATTTACCCCCTAATTCGGTTACAACATGGACTGACATGGCTAAACTTTTTCTTGACAGGTTCTTCCCTGCAGCGAAAGCAAGCGAAATCAGGCGCAGCATCCTAAGCATTCAACAAAGAGAAGTTGAATCCTTGTATGAATATTGGGAGAGGTTTAAAAAGTTGTGTGCAAATTGTCCACAACACGGGTTGTCGGAACAAACCCTCCTCCAATATTTTTACGAAGGATTAACGCCTATGGACATGAAGGTGATAGATGCGGCAAGTGGCGGAGCTCTAGTCAACATGACACCAACAGCGGCGAAAACACTGATATCAACCATGGCCGCCAACTCGCAAAGATTTAATCAATCTAGCGAACCATCTCGAAGGGTTCGCGAGGTAAGCACAGTTTCTTTAAAAAATAAGATTGATAAATTAGCTGAAATAGTGCAATCTCTTGTTGCAGATAGAAAAAGAACAGCTAGACTTTGCGGAATCTGTACTAGTCCAGAACATCCGACAGACTTTTGTCCGATGATTCAGGAAGATGATGTCGCCCAAGCCAATGCCATAGGAAATGCATATAATCAGGGATGGAGAAACCAATCAAACTTCGGTTACGCGCAAAACCAGAGGCCAAATCAAGCTTATCAACCAATTGCACCACAACAATATCAACCGCAGAAGCCATCGTTGGAGTCAATTGTTGAAAAGTTAGCTCTAGCCTAAGAAAAATTTCAACTAAGAACCGAAGCTCACTTTGAAGCAATTGACAAACAGATAAGTCAATTGACCTTAGCGGTAAGTCGCTTAGAATCCAAAGGGAAATTACCTTCTCAAACGGAGCCTAATCCAAGAGAGAATGTGAACGTCATCACTCTACGAAGCGGTACAATCATCGAACCTAAAGCTAAAGAAGATGGCGTACAAAAAGAAGAGAAAAAGCAATCATCCCCTACTAGAAAAGGTATGCCTGATCCAACCCCTGTACCTTCTCCCTACGCTACACCACCGCCCTTCCCGTCGAGATTAATGAAAAAAGACAAACAAGCAGAAGAAAAGGAGATCCTAGATGTGTTTCAAAAAGTAGAGATCAATATTCCACTCCTCGACGTAATCCGAAAAATCCCAAGGTATGCTAAGTTCCTTAAAGATTTATGTACTAATAAACGTCGTCTTATTGGAATTGAAAAGGTTAATCTAGGAGAGCATGTATCGGCGGTCTTCCAGCGAAAGTTGCCACCAAAATTGAAGGACCAGGGTATGTTTGCCATTCCCTGCAAAATCGGTAAAGTGGGTATTAAACGAGCCATGTGTGATTTAGGAGCTTCAATTAAAGTTATGCCTTTATCTTTATATAACTCACTTTCTGCTGAGCCTTTGAAAGATACGAAGGTAACCATACAACTGGCAGATAGATCCATAATCTACCCGGAAGGATTACTGGAGAACGTCTTGGTAAAGGTAAACGATTTGATCTTTCCGGCGGATTTCTATGTTATTGACATGGAAAACGACCGGGCCAATAATTCTTCCGAGATCCTCCTTGGCCGCCCATTTTTAAGTACTGCAAATACGAAAATCGATGTGAGAAGCGGGATCCTTACAATGGAGTTCGATGGCGAGGTCGCAAAATTTGATGTTTACAAAGCGATGCGACATCCTGATAATGTTGCTAGTATAAATTTTATAGATGTTATTGAGCCCGCCGTTGAAGAATTTATAGAATCTAAATCTGTTGATGATTCGTGCAGGGACTTGAAGGATCACGGCAAAGGAATTAAGGAGTTGAAAAATGTTTCTTCTGTTCATTCTGATTTACGCCTAACTCCATTAAAATCTAAAATGTTTTCTTTCATTTTGCAGGGATTGAATTTGGCGTTAAAATTACCTCCAAATAAATTGAAGAGTGAAAGAGAAATTTTTCCAGTAAAAAAACTCCATAATCGCAAAATTTCTCGTAGGGAAATACTCAGTTGGATAAAGCGCAAGAACTGTAAGAAGTATTTGTCGCAATGCCTGTAGTCTGAACCAGGTCGTCGAGCTAAACGACGTTAAATAAAGCGCTAGATGGGAGGATACCCATTTCTTTTTATTTTTATTTTCTTTATTTTTAATGTTATTTAAATTTTCTTTTTATTAAAAAAATAAAATAAAAAAATAAAAAAAAAAGAGAAAAAAAAAGAAAAGAGTCGGAATTATCTAATCCATTTAAAGATTTTTAATTTTGATTTTATCTTTTTCAAATTTATCTTCATTATTTTTCATAATTATTTTTTCTACTTTTAAATTTATTTTTATCTCATTTTATCTATCCTTTTGAATTTATTTTATTATCTCATCATTTTATTTTATTTTATTTTATTTTTTTAAATTCTATTTTTATCTGATCTTTTATTTATTTTATTTGCAGATAATTTAGATCGAATAAAGAGATGAGAAGCTATCCGGATTTTGTGGGCTGAATTTTTAATTTAATATTCGGATTTTATCTTTTTTTTACCCAATCAAACCCATATTTTAAACACATCCCAATCTTATCTACCCGGTCAACCACCACACTCCAAACCAAATTTAAATACCCGTGGACCCCACTTACACAATTTCCTACCCGGTCAAACACCCAATCACCCACTTTAATTTTTTTCCCTTTATTTCTCCCCTAGCCGCAACTTTTTTTCCAACTTTTACCAGCCACCTAAACTTTCACCAAATTAAAATTTCGTGGACCCCACCCAAACCCAAAGCTTTGACCTACACCCCCAACCACCCATTAAACCCTTTTTATTATTTATCAACTTTCACCAGCCGCAACCCCCTCTTTCTTTCTTCATTCATTCAGCAGCAACAAAGAAAAAACCTTACACCACCGACAAGATGCCACTTACCCGTGACCAAGCCCGCCGGCTTCCACAGCAGCCACCACTCGCCATCGGTGGCCGCCAGCGTTTTCAACCGCCGTAATTGATTAGGGGAGTCTCTCTTTTCTTCTCTTTTATTTTAAATTTTTATTTTGGGACAAAATGCATCTAAGTGAGGGGGAGGAAGATATGCTTATCAATTTTTATCTTGCTTATCCGTCTTGATTGTTCGTTTGAAATCTTGGTTTTATTAATTTAAGTTCTTTGTTTAAATCCTTAATTTCGCCTTGTCTCACTGTTTTCACATGGTTTTGTATCTATCTTGTTAGAAAATTCTAGGTTGCATGGTAAATTTTTGGCATGATTAATTTTTAATCTTTTATATGACATTTTATTTCTCTATTAATCCACATGATGCTTACCTAAGTACACAAGACATATTTGTGAGTTTTTGAGCCTAATGAGCATGCATGATATTTGCTCTTTGTTTCTTTGAGTGTGCCTAGCTAAATTAGTTGCATTCTAGAACTTGTTTTTAAATTCTTTTTGAGATTACATTGATTGATTATGATGCTTTAATATGATAGAGGCACTAGGTTTTAACCAATTCTCTTCCCAAATAAATCACCTACCCTTTTAATTAATTTCCCATAGTGAAACAATTTTGAGCCTTAGCCTTTTTCTTGAAAATCACCACATTTTAAGCCTAATCCATTTTTTCTTCTCAATTCCATTATTTTTGTTCCCCTTTCAAGACAAAAATCGTCTTAAAAAAAACAGATTCGAATAAGTGCAGTGCAGTAGCAGAAATTATACTGTGCAGAGAGAAAAAAACTGTGCAGAATTGATTCGAATATATAGTGCAGGAAATTGTTCGAGTCTGCAGAAAAATAAAACCAGAAAAAAAAAAAGTGCAGTTCGAAAAGAAAGAAAAAAAAAGGGTACACTGTCGAGCAGTTTTGGTTCGAATGAAAAAAAAAACAGTTTCGAATATATTTTTTTGAGATGATTTTTTGTCTTGAGTTAGCCCTTATTTTCAGCCTTTATCCTACCCTTACCTTAGCCCCATTACAACCCTTATTTAAGACCTCTTGATTGTTGCATCATATTCATGTTAGTAGTGGAGATTAGATTTAAACACAAGCTTATGGTTATGCTCTAATTAGCTTTGGCTCGAGTGATTTTTCTCTACCCTTAAACACTTTGAGTGACATGAGCGATTCCTTGTGAGGGTACTTGGTTTGCATCATTAATGATTAGTAGAGTTTTAGAATGTCGTCTTAACTTTAAATTATTAGTCTTGCCATTTATCTATTTTTGCTCCTTAGTTTTCTCTCATATTTAGATGCTTAATCATATTGAGAACTTTTGAGACTTCGTGAAATTAAAGATGAAAACTTGAACTTAAGATTATTTAATTTTGAGATACTTGAGGACAAGCATCGGATAAGTGAGGGGGAATTTGATAAGTGTTTATTTTGGTTATGTTTTTAGTCCTTGTTTTGATCGAATATATATGTTTGAAGGACTTAATTGGGCTGTTTTTGTGTTGTTCTCGTGCAGGTTACGTAATGCCGGAAACAAGTTGAAGTGCTGCAGAGATACTGAATTCGTGGGCAGATTCATGGGCATGAACCAGGGCATGAATGCTGACTGGGCGCCACGTCAGCACCTTCTAGAAGATGACGTCAGCAAGCTTGATAACCTATCAGTCCACTTATCAAGATAGCCTATCATCCGAATTTTATCTTTTAAATTTAAAACTTTGATATTTATCTTATGTAATTTTATTTAAATTTATTTTAGGATTTATCATCTTAGGTTTTTAGGGTTTTTCAACTACTATAAATACCCCACTTTGGGGGTGAATTATTCATCAAACATTTTTCATTGTTCTCTTCTTCCTTGAGTAATAAAGCTCTCCATTTTTCTCCATTTCTTTTCTCCATTTTCTTTATTTATTTTATTAAGTATGGTTTTTTCAAACCATGCTTAACTAAAATCCCTTTAGCCAAAAGCAACGCCAAACCCGACAAACCTCGTGAGATTAGGAAAATACTTAAATCCTTCAACAATTCATTTTTTAGATTCTCTGCAAAGTTGATTAGGCAATCGGCCTAATCTTTAGGCATCGCAATTGTTTCATTCCGAGAGTGCGCATCGGCTTGAAGTGGTTTAGATCCATCGTTGGGGACGAGGAAAAGCTTGTAGCCAATTCAACTCCCTAAGAACAAACTTAGTGGCGGTCCACTAAGGGGAATCGAAATCGGAAACAACTCTCATCGAGACGAATATCCGAGCACGGGCTTCTCCAGCACTAACTCAGATCTGGGTTAGCATCGATTGTCGTGGCTAATTCACAAAAGTTTGACTTCAAGGATTGCCCTGGGAGTCGAATTTACCAACGAGAAGTAAGTTACAAGGGTTGGGCCTTGTAGACTGTAACCTGCAGGAAAGTCGAAGAAAAATCAACTTCAGTGATCGAAGATGTCGTGGCAAAGCGTGGCTTGAGGCTATTTCTATCCATAATTCTTTCTCAACATTTATTTTTACGTTTTTACTATTTTTCTCATTCAAATCACTATTCTAAAATTCCCCTTTATTTCCTACAGGTTTTTGGTCTAAATCAGAAGAAAGGTGTTAGAGTTCCTATTCCCTGCGGATCGACTCTTACTCTCACTATATTAATTTAATTCTTATTTACTTTGAGTTTAAGGTTTTATTTTTGACACTATACGACGCGTGTCAACCTGTTGCAGAAAGTGGGTTTTACACTATTTTAGTTTACATTTCATTGTGCTGCAATTTTCTTTGTTTCTGAAACAATCTTCTTTCCATGGTTGTAGGTGGATTCTATAAGTAGATTCTTCGAAACAAAAGTGATCATCTTAAAACAGTCTAGCTGCTCGAGGAGTTCATTATTTACACCGGCTAGGGACGACACTTCAAGATCTTGGATTCTTTATTTTTCCAGTAAGATCACCTTTGGTTTGATTTTTCTCTTTGTTTATTTTTATTTCATGCCAATTTGGTGAAATGTCTTATATCTAATTTTCGTTTAAATTTAGGAACTTAACTATATCTACTCTTTTAAGTTTTGTGTATATTTGGATCACCTAAGTAACACATGGACCATCTTATTAGTGGTAAGATTATCATGTGGCTGATGATTGATGTCCAATTTGTGGTTCTGTTTTTAGATTGAAATTTGGCTGCTATTGGTTGATTTTGTTATATTTATATTGTCTCCAATGGAATGATCTCTTACAGAATCTTTATCCTCAAATATATAACACGACATTTTTGGAGATAAATCTCAGGTTTAAGAATTGTGCAATGTTGTTTATAATCCTTTTGTTAGTGTACTCCATAAGATAGGATCTAATTTGTTGGGTTTTATGATGCTCGATTTCCTACAATCGATGTGTTTGTCAAGTTTGGAGAAGATTGGATTTTTGGGTGATAGATGTGTAGAAGCTAAAATGAAAAAGACAAGATGATTTATAGTGGTTCAACATTCTAACTAAGGTCTACATCTACTACTTTAGCTCCCCACAAAGGATTTCTAATCAATCCACTATTGATTCGTCCCCTTTTCTGGGCTTAGGAGGAAACCCTTACAATATCGATCAAGCTTTCTACCCAAAGCTTGATCAAACCCTCTTTAAAAATAGATGAAAAAAATAAGCAAATTCAAATCCCTCTAATAGGTATTTGTTTGCACAATTAAGCTCTCACTCAATCCTAAAACACTTGAGCAAATATAACAATTTTGGCTCACTAGTGCTTGTCTATACAAGAAATTGACAATTAAGGTTCTAGACACAATTTCTCATCATAATGTTGTAACAATTGATGCATTAGCATTCTCTTGATGTTTGGAGGTCCCTTTTATACTCCTAATTGAGTTTGTAGATGTTACTAGACGTTGGGGTTGAATTGGAGCATTTAGAGACTTTATTTCCCACCATAAATACAATTATGTAGCCTACTGTATCGGTACACGTGGAGGCGTATCGGTACGCTCTTCTTCAGAACTAGCCGTTGGGCTCTTTGTCAACCTATGCATATCGATACACTTGAGAGCGTATCGATACGGTCTGC
The DNA here is from genome assembly GCA_958450335.1 of Hibiscus tridactylites. Taxonomy (NCBI): domain Eukaryota; kingdom Viridiplantae; phylum Streptophyta; class Magnoliopsida; order Malvales; family Malvaceae; genus Hibiscus; species Hibiscus tridactylites. Next base: position 89,060,034 of record OY288268.1, read on the forward strand.
AATTTAAAAGACCGTTGGGGGTTGTTAAAGCAGGGATCGGTACATCTAAGATGCATATCGAAACGATCCCTATCTGTATCGATACGGGTAAGCCTATATCGGTACGAATTTGGCAGATTCAAAACTTGGGTAAAAAGGTATCGATACGGGGTATAACGTATCGGTACGGGCTTGCTGAAAAGTTAAGTTTGACTACTTTAAAGCATTAAAAACTTTGCCAAAGACTTTTTTAAACACCTCAAACATATTTTCAAGTTGTTTGGACTTAAAGACAAATTTTAAATTCTTTTCCAATTTGTCCAAAACACTTTTCAATTATTATATCAAAACATTTAGTTCTACAATCTCCACCTTTTTGATATAATAAAACCAACTTGAAAAATTATTTGGGATTTCTCCCCTTTGTGAAGCAAAATTTGAATAAGAGAATTAAGATTCAAAATCAATTAAAGTTCCCCCTTATTCATTTGAAAATTCATTTTTTTTCAAACCATTTCTCCTTTTTTTGTTATGTCAAAAAGAATTTAAAACACTTTTAAGCTCAAAGCAACAATGGAGGTTTAAATTTTGAAATTATTAAAATGTTTGGTTTTTAAAGTGACTCTCTCTTACTCAAAGCATCATCAAAAGATGTTAGTCTAATACATGACAATCTAGTTGAATTAAAAAATAAAAAAACAAATTAAACAAACAAAAATAACTAGATTTTACCAACACTTGAATCCAAGGGAGGGTGTTAAGCATTTCTTCTTCAAGTGTTCTTCCTTGTGTGCATGGAGCTCCCCCTCAATTTTTGACTTGTTGATCAATCTCCATCACACCTATCATAAGACAATCAAGTAATTTTTTGTATCCAAATTGCTTTGGATCCATAGATGTTGGTAGCGCAAAATTTAGTCCCTTAGGAATCCATTTTTCAATTTCATCCTTCTTAGTTGAAGTACTTAGTCCTTTTGGGACCCAAATACTTCTAAAAACTGTACAATTTACAAATCTAGGGGCACTAGATTGTCTTACATAAAAATTTGATTTTCCAACATTATTTTTCTTTTCAAGTTCTTTGGAAATCAAATAATTTTCTTCTTAAACTTTATGAAGCAAATTTTGCAAATCGAAGCATTTTTGTTCAAACTCATTGAGTTTTGCTTCAAGTTCAATTTTGGTTTTAGAAATCAAGTCATTTTAAATTTTTAAATTTGAAATCACTTTCTTGTTTTTCAAAATGTGATTTTTAAATTCCAAAACCAAATCGTCATAGGCATCTTGTAATTCATCAAAAGAATATGAACATGAAGTAGATGAATTAGAAATTACTCTTGAATCTTCTTCGATGGCCATAAGGCAAATGTTGACTTGTTCATCGTCGGTGGAGACTTCATTACTCTATGTAGTCACATATGCCTTCTTCTTATGGCTTGAAGTGCTTGCCCTCTTCTTCTTTATGGATTCTCGTTCAAGTTCTTTCAAGGCTTTCTTCATGAAATGGGCACAATTCTTGAAGAGATGAACTATCTCTTCTTCTTCATCCTCCTATTCACTTGAATCTACATGATGGCATGTGGAGGATTTGAGAGCAATGCCATTTGTGTTGATGCCAAGCCCTTTGAGCTTCTTCTCCCCCATAGCTCTAATCTCTTCCTTCTTCTTCTCCTCTTTTTTGTTTTTCTTCATTATTTTGTGAGTGAGAAGTGACCCCATGAGCTTATCAAGCTTCAAAGTCTTGAGATTCTTGGCTTCGATGATGGCGGTTCTTTTTGAGTCTCATGACTCGGGAAGGGAGTAGATGAGCTTTTGGACAAGCTTCTCTTTCGGGATGACTTCTCCATAACCTTTGAGTCTATTGGTGATGGTGGAGAACCTATTGAACATCTTCTCAATATTCTCTTCCGGATCCATCTTGAAGTTTTCATACTCTAGGTTGAGGAGCCCGATCTTGGTCTCCTTTACTTCGTTTGTCCCCTCGTATGTAACTTCGAGCTTGTCCCAAATTTCCTTGGCACTTTCGCAAGACGACATCTTCTCGTAGATGTTAGGGCTCAAAGCACAAAAGATGATGTGCAAGGCTTTGCAATTGAGCTCCATCTTTTTGCGATCATCCGCGCTCCAATCCGCCTTCCTTCGTTATGGCACGAACGAACCATCTTCTATTATGTCCCAAAGCTTGTAGTCCTTGGACTTTATGAAAAACTTCATTTTTGTCTTCCAATGGGCATAGTGTGTTCCGTCGAAGAAAGGCGGCTTTTCAATGGATTGCGCCATTTGATCGGTTGATTGATATGTTATATCGAGCTTCCCGGATCACCTCAATAGGATGTTAATCCTCTTCGATTGAGCCAAGCTCTGATACCAATTGTTGAGTTTTATGATGCTCGATTTCCTACATCCGATGTGTTTGTCAAGTTTGGAGAAGATTGGATTTTTGGGTGATAGATGTGTGGAAGCTAAAATGAAAAAGACAAGATGATTTATAGTGGTTCAACCTTCTAACTATGGTCTACATCCACTACCTTAGCTCCCCACTAAGGATTTCCAATCAATCCACTATTGATTCGTCCCCTTTTCTAGGCTTAGGAGGAAACCCTTACAATATCGATCAAGCTTTCTACCCAAAGCTTGATCAAACTCTCTTTACAAAGAGATGAAAAAAATAAGCAAACTCAAATCTCTCATGATATGTATTTGTTTGCACAATTAAGCTCTCACCCAATCCTAAAACACTTGAGCAAATATAACAATTTTGACTCACTAGTGTTTGTCTATACAAGAGATTGACAATTAAGGTTCTAGACACAATTTCTCATCATAATGTTGTAACAATTGAAGCATTAGCCTTCTCTTGATGCTTGGAGGTCCCTTTTATACTCCTAATTGAGTTTGTAGTCGTTACTAGCCGTTGGGGTTGAATTGGAGCCGTTGGAGACTTTATTTCCCACCATAAATGCAGTTTTGCAGCCTACTGTATCGGTACACGTGGAGGCGTATCGGTACACCCTTCTTCAGAACTAGTCGTTGGGCTTTGTCAGCCTATGCGTATCGATACACTTGAGAGCGTATCGATACGGTCTGCAATTTAAAAAACCGTTGGGAAAAGCTGTTGGGGGTTGTTAAAGCAGGGATCGGTACACCTAAGATGCGTACGAAACGATCCATATCTGTATCGATACGAGTAAACCTGTATCGGTACGAGTTTTGGCAGATTTAAAACTTGGGTAAAAGGATATCGATACGAGGTATACCGTATCGGTACAGGCTTGCTGAAAAGTCAAGTTTGACTACTTTAAAGCATTAAAAACTTTGCCAAAAATCTTTTTAAACACCTCAAACATATTTTCAAATTATTGACTTAAAGACAAGTTTTAAATTCTTTTCAAATTTGTCCAAAATACTTTTTAATTATTATATCAAAACACTTAGTTTTATAAAATTAAAAATTTTAAGCTTTATGAACTGAAAATATATTATGACAAGGGTAGAGTGTCGTAGTCTATATAAAAAGATGAAATCACAAAATAACGACATGAACATTATGTTGCAGTCTGCTCACAGAAACCCATGCATACAAATTAAAGTACCAAATACAAGACTAGCTATAAACTAATAATCAAATTCATACATACATTAAAAGCATCCACCTGCACTGGTGAAATAGTGGCTATGATTTAACAACCTACTAATATTTTTAACTTTGAAATGTTAATAGTTTTCATGTGTTAATATATGGGTTTATTTTCTATCTGTCTTCACTGAAAGAAAATTGTTGTAGTCTTTGTAGAGGTTGATGATGGTTATTATACAGATTGGAGTCTTGATTTTCTTGTAGTAAAAAAAGATCTACATTAATTTGTGAAGTGGGCTAAGGTTATTCGCATTTAAAAGAAAGAAGAAAAATCTTTAAGCAGCGTTTGAAGGTTCCACCAACATTGAACCAGTTTACCAAGACTCTTGACAAGCATAAAATCTTCACTTCTTTCTGATTTTTATGTTAGATTCACCATGTCTGATTTGAATGGCTTCTTTCATTCCAATTTTATTTCATGTTAACTTTACATATATGTTTGTGTAGTATGAGTTTGGGAAAATAAATTTGTAATGTTGGAAGTTATTTTAAATGTATTGTTCTGACCATTCTCACGATTAATTTTTTTTATTTGAGTAAAGGAATATGGATTGGAATTATGGAAATTGGTGAATGCATTTTAAATTATTATATAATAGTATGCTTTTTATTTGAGGGTTTTTTTTAAAATATGGTGTTATTCGCGTCGTTTGTAAACACAAACGCCACTAAAGAACAAATTTTTGCAGCGTTTGTCCACACGCGCCACTATAGCCCATAACTTTTGGCGGCGTTTTGATAATCAAACGCCACTATAGATCTTGACATGTTTGTGAACTGTTGCGGCGCTGTTTTCAGCGTCACTTCTTGCAGTGCTTTCCTTAGTGTTGGGAGAGTTTTTAACGACACTTAAAAACGCTGCTATAGGGTCGCTAAATACTTGTTTTGTTATAGTTATATCATATATTGATATGAAAAGTCGTTTAAATTAGAATTAATATGTATTATAACATTATAAATATTTACAATTAAATTTATACAAAAACTCGAAACTCGACTCGATTCAAAAAAAAATTCAAATAAAGTATGAATCGTAAAATAGGACTTGTAAACGCGAATAACTCGATTTTTTTACTTGACTCGATCGAACGTCCAGTTCTAATTGAACCAATTAAATTTATAAATAAATCAAAATAACATGGTAACGATTATCCGAATACAGTTTTGCACGACTTAAAAGGCAGTTTTAGGTTTAAGGGTTATGCGTTTAAAAGTAATGAGTTGTGGTTAAATTTTAGAATTTAAGGTTATAATTTAGGGTTTATAAGTTAAAATCTAAATCTCTAACATATCACCCTAAAACTTAAACTATAATCTTTAAACCTAATTTCTAACCACAACCCTTAAATTCTCCTAAACCTAAACTCTAAATTAAATACTAAACCATAAGCTTAAGGTGCTTGTGAATGCGATACATGAAATATTCTCTCAATTATAAATCTACATAATTCAAGCAAAAAATAAATAAATAAAACGATAAACTACACAAATTGTCACTTAAGTATGAATAAGATTTTCTTTTCACCATTGAAGTTTCAAAAATGACATAACGGTCACTGACGTTATCAACTCATATTAAGTTAATGACACAAATAGTCACTGAAGTATGAGTAAGTAAATTTTTTACCATTGAAGTTTAAAAAAAATGACAAAAACGATCGCTAACGTTATCAACTCATATTAAATTAATAACCAGACACGTTAACAAAAAGATTAATATCTAATTAGTCCCTAAACTATAACTAAAACTTGAATTTAATCCTTCAACATATTTTTTTAACTATAATTCTAAAAAAATCTAAGAAACTTTCATAATCTTCTGTTCTCTCACTTTGAAAATCTGATGTTTTTTTTTTTGGGGAAAATCTCGTTTCCCCCGATTCCTTCACCATCACCACCATCATCAGAGCAATTCAAACCTTATCGAGTGTGAAATGAACAAGTGAATCAATGTCGATCGATCGAGTTGTTTTAAATATGCCGACAAAGAAGGAGATCTGGGTTTTGTTTTTCAGGTTTAAGAGAAAGTCGATGAGATTAAATTGGCATTGTGAGGCTCTTAGAAGAGCAATGTGTAGGCTATCTGCGTTGCTTTCCCCACTTGTTTTTCTTTATTTCTTCACCCCATTCAGTCATGCTTCCCCTTCTGCATCATCGGTACGTTTTCTTTGCTCATTTTTCTCCTTTTCCTTCAAAAAAATAAATCAAAATCCATGGAAATAATAGAAAGTTTGAACTTGTTCATACAAAATTTTGCAATTTATTAAAACTAGAAACTACATACTATGAAGCTGTCGTCCAACCTATCCGATACGTCCTCGTTTCGACGACGGTTTATGTATCTATTTATTGAGTGAACCATTTAAAAAATTTTAAATTTTGGAGAACCAACCATATAAATTGCTTGTTTTTAGGGGACTAAACTTGCATATTTACGAGTTAATGCTTTTTAAATCTCGACCAATTAAGTGAGATTGACCAAACGCACCAAAGTAAATCAAATTGAGTAATGAGTTCCCGTGGAATTGAATTTTGTTGAGTGACGTTTATAAATTACGAGTTGAGTCAAGATGAATAAATTATTTTCTAATCGAGTAAGTTGAATAATTCGGTTTTTTGAGTCGAGCGAGTCTTTCGCACCCCTAAACACTAGTAACCGTTTTATAACTTTTGAAACTATAGTGGTAAAAAGTGAAATTTAGTCATACTTCAGTGACCATTTGGTGTAGTTTACCTTAAATAAAAAAGTGTAAGAGCGAAGAGTAAAGCTCAAAGAAACAAGATTGACACAGTTGAAAATCCTTTGCCTTTCTACTGCTTAAATTCAACTGCCTTACAAGAAAGCGAATCAACAGGCTTTGATTTTTCTCAGAACTGAGCAACAATCTAGAAATCAACCAGTCTTTTTTTTTTGCAATTTTCGTTAGTGCTATAACTTGGGGAGACATTCTATGTCGATCGAGAGAGTAGCTGTTGAGTTAGCCAAGGGCGTTAACGGCCTCGAAAAAGTCATCCTCCGCGAGACTCGTGGCAGCTCCGCCGAGGTAATTTTGTTCTGGATCTGTTCAATCTGATCTGAATTAGTCTTCTTTCATTTCTTTGAATTTGTTTTTCCATTCGTTTTTGCTGTTGTTGTTTTCCATAGATCTTTGATTATTTAACATTGTTTCTTGTTTCTTTTCTTTAGGTGTATTTGTATGGAGGCCATGTGACATCTTGGAAGAATGAGCATGGAGAGGAGTTGCTTTTCGTCAGTAGTAAGGTGCCTTTCGGTGACAGTAATATTCTTGACTAGATATGATATAGTATAATGTTTAAAATGTATTGTTAAGTCCTTTGAATCGATGCTTCTTTTAGACCTAATCTTTTTTTTCCATGAAATTATGTGTTTATACATAGATGTGAGAAAGATGGAATAGCTTTTGAGTACTAGATTTAGGTGAAATACTTCATCCTCTAATGGACGCTGCTTTGCTTCCCGTGTTGCCTTGGTCAATCTGTGATCTGTCTGTTTTGAGCGTGAGCAATTGCAAAAGATAGACAGATTATGTGTTTTTTAGATTGTAAGCCTTTCCGAACAATTTTGAGAACATAAAGAGTTGATTCCGTTCATTATTGCAATAACACGAACCCATAGATTTAGCTGTTCAGAAAAAACAATTTTAGAGTAATGCAATGTTTAAAGAAATTGATTAAACTTATGTTAATTATTTTGAAACTCCTTATTCTATTATGAAATGAAGTACTTCAGATGTTTTTAGGAAAAAGTATTGTTTAGTAACTTATTTTTTTTGCTTATCTTTTTTATTGATTCCTTGACCAATAAGGTAAACAGTAAGAAGACCTTTTTTTTGGTTTTATGAGATGTAAAATGCTAAATGACTTAAATTATTTACGTGAATGTGATTACAAGTATAAAGAATTCATTAATCTATAGTTGCTGTCTAAAGTGAACACTTGCATATGCAAATGCAAGTGTTTAAGAAGACAACACTTGGAAGTTATGTGCTTTTTTTCTAATGTACTAGATACATTTCTTCTGCAGGCATTGTTCAAGCCTCCAAAGCCAATTCGCGGAGGAATTCCTTTATGTTTCCCCCAAGTATGTACAGATCTTCTATTGTCCTAGCTTGTTTAGGCCATGATCATCCTGGTCACGAAAACATGCTCTATGTTTGCAGTTTTCAAATCTTGGTCCTTTCGATTCGCATGGGTTTGCCAGAAATAAATTTTGGACCATTGACAGTGACCCACCTGCGTTACCAACGAACCCATCCAGTAAAGCTTATGTTGATTTGATCCTTAAGCCTTCTGAAGAAGATATGAAGGTTTGGCCTCACAGGTAGTATCATTTTTTAATCTTTTAATGTCAGTTCACAAAGAGAGATCCATATTCGAATCTTCACGACATTAACTTGTCTTGTTGGCTGTCTTCTGTCTCAGTTATGAGTTCCGTCTGAGGGTAGCTTTGGGACATGGAGGAGATCTAACGTTAACATCTCGAATCAGGAATACTAATAGTGATGGGAAGCCGTTTACATTTACATTCGCATATCACACATATTTTTCTGTTTCTGATATCAGGTAGCTAACAGAATTTGTTTTATGTTTTATCTTTTATGTGATAAGACGCTCTTTGATATTACTGCGTCAAGGTTTATATCTACAGATCTTGGAGTCAACTTTTTGACATGTATATGTCACACTATCTTCTTCCTTGTCACATTTGCATATCCCAGTTCATTAACACCAACTGTTGAGTGTTGACGGCTAAGCTATTCTACTTCATCATTATTAAGTTCTAACGAGTAAACTGACATTACTAGTGACGTCTGTCCTATTCCTAGCTCTAGTTTATGCCAGGGTCTAAAATTATGTCTACTATTATTGCAAGCATGTCTTGTGTTTGAGCAATTGGGCATGAATGTAGTTTGGGTTTTGTTTGTCTGGAAGGTATAGGAGACGGGGAACATTGTTTGTCCTTACCTAATTTCCCCCAACGTCCTTTGAATTGGTGTGTTCTATTGAACGATCCTTGTTGCCATTTCCAGTAGTGTAAGTAGCAAATGTTCTTCTGCCTGCTTATCCAAAGCCACTTACTTTTCAATGATGATTTTTCACACAATGCTTAGTGTAAATAACAGGGTTTATGATAATGTAACAATAATAATTTTTAGTTTTCACCCACAAAAAGAACATTTCTTAGGTTTAGATCACTCAAATAAAGTATTATTTTTCTTAATTTCTCTTTGGATATAAGTTTTATTTGCTTGTTTTCTTGAACCTTTATCTTGAAATTTTATATTCCGGAAATCAACTGTGGGTATATAAAATCATATATTTTGTTCTTAAATTTAACTGATTTCTAATTAACGATATGGGTGCTAATGTAATTGGTTCTCTTATATCTTCTCGTACTACTGCATTGCATCACAACTAGTGAAATTTATTCATGGTAGAATATGTTAGTCAATGACTCAATGTTTGTCTTATGTCATGATTATACCATTATTATTGAGCAGTAGCTCATTTTATCAGGGTTTAAAAGAACTAAGTTCCTTGTGTACAGTGAAGTTCGTGTTGAAGGATTAGAGACATTTGATTATCTGGATAATTTACAGAACAGGGAGCGATTTACTGAGCAGGGAGATGCGATAACATTTGAAGGAGAAGTAAGTTGATGATTGCTTTGCACCTCAGTTTGCTAACGCTTTAACTTGGTTTACCATTAACATATTCGTATTTCTGCTTAAAAGGTGGACAAGATATATCTCAGTACTCCTACAAAAATTGCAATTCTGGATCATGAAAAGAAGAGAACCTTTGTAGTACGCAAAGATGGGCTCCCTGATGCTGGTGAGGTTTATTTTCTTCACCATATTTTTTATTGATGTTTGTGCTATATATAGAGAGCCTGATACTTTCTACAGTTCTACTTCATATTTACGCAGTCAGAGCTGGAAAAAATTATCATGTTGTTCACTGCTGTTTAACAGTGGAGCGTAAACCTATGAAAACCGTTTATGATAGAACTATGGATTATTGTTGGACCATTTCAAGTAGTTATGTGAACTACTTTTTTTTTCTCTTCTAAGGTCTATATGGTTGTTAGGTATTGTGAACTCGGGCTTGAGATTCTTATCAGTTCTTGCAGATATTCGTGTTTCCTGGTAGTATTTACATATATGGAATGTGAAAAAGATCCACTAAAAAGTACATGAAATGCCTTCCCGTATATTAATACAAGCTGTTCTTTGCTTTAATATTCTCATTTCTTTTGCATGCAGTGGTGTGGAATCCCTGGGATAAGAGGGCAAAGGCTATGGCTGATTTTGGAGATGATGAGTACAAGTATATGCTGTGTGTGGAGGCTGCTGCTATTGAGAAACCCATCACACTGAAACCCGGTGAGGAGTGGAGGGGAAGGCAAGAGCTTTCCGCTGTTCCGTCCAGTTACTGCAGCGGCCAACTAGATCCTCAGAAAGTCCTCCAGGGTAGCTGAAGATCCCTTTCCGTGGTCGTTATATGTACAGGTATTCTACTTCCATGCTGCTAGTGTTTTCTGGTCTCTGGTCCGGAATTTCATTTCCATCCTAAAGTAGAAACAGAACCTCAAATTGCAAAAATCAAAGTGGAACTTCAATGTTCAGTACATGCAGTCGGTGTCTTGCAATAATCGAGTCGTTAAATCCCTTTCGTGTTGTTGTTCTTTTAACGAAGCAGACATACTCATCGATAATTATGATGCGGCATGCAGGTATCACGAGGCAAACATGTTGAGGATGAATCCTGGATTTTTGGTTGGATTAATGAAATAAGGAGAGCTTGTGGAACAATGTTATTACTCTTATTGATTACACTGTTGGTTATTTCAGCTATGGATGAGCTTTTATTTGTCTATGGGCTGTCTTTTGAATTGTCTCATCAACTGCTCCCGTTTTGTAAGAACTTCCCTATTCAATTTTAGTTGGATTTTTTCTCTTTTCTCTTTCTTATTTTGTTATTATTTTTCTTTTGGATTTTTGGTCGATTCTGCTCTGACCTAATTTTTTTAATAAAAAGGGGATTACTATGATGTGTTTAGTTAAAAAAAAATTAAACTTAATTAGAAAAAATAGAGTACGAATGGTAGTAATTACAAAATTTGTGAGAGAAACTCGACAAAAGAATTACAATGAAGCGTTGACCTAAAATTTAAACGTCTTAATTTGTTTCTGATTTTATTATAACTTAACCTAAACTCAACTCGGCAAAATAAAAGCATAATCTAACCTGACTCCAAAATTTTAACAAAAAATAGACTAAACTGTCCCGATCTGAAAATAATTAATAAAAGTATTAAGTATATTATATAAAATAATTATAATATAAGAAAATTGTACTTTTTAAGAGAAAAAGTTCGATACATAAGCTTGTCAAATTTAGAGATTAAGGGTTTAGTTTAGGTTTAAGTTATATGGTTTAAATTTTTATATTTAAGGTTAGAGTTTAAGTTTTAAGAATTTAAATTTTAGATTTTAAACAAGGGTTGTATATTATTTTACACAGCTTGTATATCAAAATACAACTCCAACCACTTAAATCCAACTCCGACTTGATCCCAGAAATTTCAACAAAAAAAACTCAATCCAACACACCTCAATTCCCGATTAAAAAAGAAAAATCCAACCGCAATCAGATTGAATCAGGACCCATCGGATCAGAAATAATTGTCTATCCCTACTGTTTTTCATGAATTACATTAACAAAACATTTTGGAATTTGATTAAATTTAGAATTTTATTCATTACCATTCAAAAATATTTTTATTTAGTTATCAAAGTATGAATATGTGTTTAACCAACAATCAATTTGTTAATGGGATAAAACACATTAAATTCAGACATGGTAAATGAGACAAATTTAAGAATCACCCCATAATGAGCCTCTACAATACTCGATACAGATTAATTAACAAAACGAAAAAGAATGGTTATTGCCTCCATACTTGACTCACGTAGCCTGGAGATAAAAAATGTAGTTATTGGAGCTGTGTTGTTTCACAAGTCTCAACACCACAAGCCAAGGTCGTTGCAAAATTAACAAAATCAGAAAAGGCCTCTTACAGGCACACCAACCAATTTGGGGTCTATCTCATGTAGCTGATAGCCTGCTCGAATCCCGTCTACCGGAGATGATACCTTCCTTTAACTTGAGGTATCAAAATCTCCACCGTTTGCAGGATTCGTTCTAACCTAACCTCAAACATCAAGTATTCCACAGTAACGAATTTTACCAGCAAATACTGAAATTATCAAGAGACGCCAAATTCAAGTCATGGAAACTAGAAACCTCAGTTATGCTCATAGCATTCAACAAAATAATAGTTCTTCCAGCATACCATCAACCGTCCATTTACAACACAAAATCAGTCCTCGCACCTTCTTGTTCGATTCATAAAAGACACTTCACATCTTCTGGTTCCTGATTTCCATGCCACCACTCTCTCTTCCCAATCGTCTCTATAACCTGAAAATATAGGTTTTCAATCAACATCTAATTATATCATATTCATTCCCCACTTATATAACACTAGCTGAATCTCCTTGGACAAGGAATCAATACATTTGAGATTCATATAGAAAGTATGCAGTTAAATTCGAGTTCAAGGAAACAAGTCTCACCTCTTGTTCTGCTTCTTCCTAGGTACCTTGGAACACCTCTAAGCTCCCTTTCATTCTCAACCCTTCTGCTTCTTAGATCATACCACATCAAAACCTTATCGGCATTGTTCGAAAAAGCCAAAGGTACCACATCATTGAAACCACAAATGAACTCGGATTGCTTCACGGATATCAACTTAGTCCATAATTCTCTAAACCCCATATTCTTTCATCACCCATATCTCAGTATCATGAACATCCCAAACATCAACTCCCCAATAATACTTCACAGCCAAAGAAAGGCAACCTCCCATGGCTCTTACATTCATACTTAAACAGTTAGGCAATTCGGTCGGATCCGATCTGCGCATTCTCGAAACCACAAAATGCAGGGCATTATTAGCAAGAACCCCATGCACCAGTTTATATTTAAGGTAAAAAGGAAAGTCCTTAATCCTTCTCCAACAATTGGAGCTCAAGCTGTAAACCTTAACTTCAGATTTGAAAGTATTATCATTGGACACATAAAATTAGGCTATTTGAACCAATTTATAGTCGTCGGAAATGTGATCGTAGCCAAACCCATAAACAACGAACCCGCGACGAGTACGCCCCCCTTTCTAGATCTCAATCTTGGCGGCCTGAAACATCCGGAATTTTCTCCGTTGAAGGGTTCCACAGCGATATTTCATTCTTACGGTTAATTAAAGCCAACAAACCATTACAGTAACTTAACAAGTCAGCGTATTTATCTTCATTAAACTCCAATGGGTGTTTGAGTTTTCGAGCTGTGTTGAGTGAGTCGAACTCGACAGAGAAGAGGCCGCCGTCTAGGCCTCGGGGAACAAGGGAGATATTGGTGCTGGTTTTGAGGGAATGGAAGAGGTGAAGCTTGGTGAAATCTGGATCGTCAATCAAAGAGCACCATGCCTTTGAAACGCTCTTGAAGCGTAGAAGATCTTTTACTCTAAAACGGTGTAGTATTTCAATGATAATGTCGTGCGGCCATTGTTGAGAGCTTGGCATTAGGGTTTTGGTTTGTAAAACAGCGAGCAAACAGGTGAAGGTATTGCGGGTTTCGACCAAAATTTGAAAGGGTAAACTACACAGCTAGTCCAACAACTATAGTCAACTTTTTCTTTGTGTCCATAAACTATAAAAAATTACAAGATAAACATTCTAGTTATAAAAGTAATAAGTCAAACCCGAAACTTGGGGTAAAATTTAAGGGTAATCTTTAGGGGTTAAATTAATATTTTTTAAAAATTTAGGTGTCAAATTCTAATTTTTCAAAATTTTGTAGGTCTGGCCACCCAGTCCTCCCTAAATTACGCCCCAGTCAAACCTTTTTTGGTAAGAAAGTGACGACAAATAGCGTGTGACAGCTAATAAAATTGATATAATAATAAATATAGTTCTTGATTTTTTTCATATAGATATAGTTCTCGATTTTTATATTTATTTTAAGAGAGTGCTAATTTTAAAAAATAAACGTATAATATTTAAATATTATACTATCATGTAATTCGAGTAAAATGTTAAAAAAAATACTATACTAATTTATTTTAAAATTTTAAATAATTTTATATTTGTAAATGTTTGTAAGATTTTTTTAATAAATTACTAATAGATTCTGATATTTAAAATAATTATTATATTGTTTAAAAAGAATTTATATTTTTTTAATAAATTCAATATTCCATTTTAAGTCAAATGCTTTACTTGATTTAGTTTTTTAATTCAAAGGATTAATTGCATAAATATAGAGATTTAATTAGGGTTGTAACGAACCAAGCGTTGACCAAACCGTTCGACAGGAAATTTATTTATGTTCATTTATTTATTAAACGAACGAACATGAACAAGATTTTTTGTTCGTTTAATTTAATCAACGAGCACGAACAAATGGATCGTTCGTTCATTTACGTTCAGAAATTCGTACGTTTAAATTTATTCATATATGTCTATTTATATTTTTATTAGTTTCCATAACAAAAGTATTATATTTAAAAATTTTAAAAACATATATTAAAAATATAAAAGAAAAAGAAAAAAAAAATAAACAATAATCAATGTACATAATTTCAGACTTCTTAAGAAAAAAATCCTAGACTTTTCTTCTAGGTCTATAAACAAACCGAACGAACCCTACTTATGTTCATTTACATTTGTTTATCATTTTAACATGCGAACACAAACAAACTACATTTCTTAATGAACGAACACAAACAAGAAATCATGTTCATTTAGTTGTTCGTGTCCATTCCTTTATTCAGTTATATTTAAACAAACAAACATAAACATACCCTCATTCGATTCGTTTATTGACCTAGATTTAATTGATTCCCTAGATTAGTGCAAAGACTTTTTATACCTTTAAACCTATTTTAAGATATATGAAAGAATAATATTATGAAAAATATACAATATAAAAATAACGTATATATGAAAGTAAATATAAAAGAATAAGATTATTAAAAGTTAACGTCGATTATGCACTTATGATTTGGCAATGTTTGTAACAATCGATTAATTAGTAACTTTTAAAATTCAGTGACTAGTGGTGTAATTTACCATTAAAGCACCATCTATTCCGATGAAAGCAATTTAAAATAAGGTAAATTGCATCCATAGTCACTAAAGTTTAAGGGATTTTCTCAAACAATAAAGAATTTGCCAATAAGTTATCAATAAATCACAAAATGATCTCCATGACACCAATTCAATCGGGGTTTTCGGCAAAAACCGAGGGATCGATTTGCCACTAGGAAGCTATTCAACAAACAGTTCCTCTTGCATTTGTAATCAACTGTCATTTACAAGACAAAATCAATCCTAACATCAGCTTGTTTGATTATCAACCAAAAGAAGACGAGGTCCCTGCAAATTTAACAATAACAACAACAAACAAGCATCGATATCGGACTCTCTCCTGTAATCGGCCGCTTGCTCGAGTCCCTTCTTCCATCCAATAAATCCCACTTCCACCGGAGATAACCGAAAAGATTATCACAGAGCTCCACTCTTTTGCAGGATTTGTTGGAGAAGAATCTCCTAGGTCAAGTATTTACACACAACTCTTTGATTCAGTATCAAAATTAACATGGCATTTGATGATAATGAAATTTACCGGCGAATATCAAAGTTGTCGAGATTCAAAAGGTTCTAAATTCTAGTCAAGGCTATAGACATGATTACCATTAGAACTAGAAACCTTAATTACATTCATAGAGCATTCAACAGACAATTCCACTTGTATATCATCAGCCATTTACTAGACAAAATCAGTTGCACAGTCAGCTTGTTGGGTTCAAAAGAGGAAAAAGAAAACACCATTCAAAAGAATTTACAAATCTTTCCAAATTTCCAGGCTACATTCCTATTTTGCATAGAAAACTGTTGGCCCCATCGCTAACCTGAAGATAATGCTCTAACAAAAGTGCTTATAAGATACTCTCATTATTGCAATACGGATTGATCTCGGATCTAACCTGATGAAGGTAGATTTTTTGTTTGAAAACCAGGTTCAAGCTAAGGAGGTGTGGGACTTCAATTAAAATTGTTTGGGTCGGGTTGATCTCGGATTTTGACTAAACCCATACCACCCCACCACTGAAAATTTATCAAAATATGGAGTGAAATTATCAAGAGGCACTAAGTTCAAGTCAAATCAAAGGACATAACATGTATTATGTTACTCGGATTCGAATGCAAGTATCAAAACAATATGGATATGCATTTGAAAGATATTTGACCCCAAATATAGAAGAATACCATAAAAAACTAATGTAAAACTCTCATCTTCAATCTTGTCAATCGGAAGAAATCGACAAATACTTGCATCTAAATACAGGAAAATTCATGTCACAATTGTAATGTATAAATCAAACACTGTCATTTCATAATAATGAAATTCACCAGACAACGAGCACTTAATTCAAGTCAAATAATTAAGTCAAATCATAATCACACTGAAACTAGAAACCTTAATTACATTCAGAACATTCAACAAAAAATTCTTCCTGCATACCATCAGCCATTTGCAAGACAAAATCAGTTGTACAGGAAGCTTGTGTGGTTCAAAAGAAGGAAAAAGAAAACACCATACAAAACCAGCCATTTTCCCGGCTATCCCTACAGTGCATGGAAAATTCTCAGTCCCTTCCATAACCTGAAAAATATGGCTCTAACATTAGTATTTACAAGACACTCTCTGACCAATTCTTGCAGTATTTGCAACTAATTACAATCAAGAAACAAGCTTAGTTTAACATTTCATTACCTCATATCCCTTCTCTACTTATCACACCTAGTGAATCCTCTTGGACAAGATATTATCCCTAACAACACAAAAGAAACAAAAATTTATACATGGGGATTCATATTGCAACATACAAGGGAAAATGTGAAACATAACTGCATAAAAGTATGCACAATGCCAATCTGAATTCTTTGAGTTAAATTCCTTTCAGGGAAAGAAAATCTCACCTCTCAGTGTTCTTTCTCTTCGTTTTTCCGCTATGTTGGTTCTTGTTGTTGAACATTGCACCATTTCCATTAAGAGGTACAAGGCTCTCAACCATCATTTCTGCTTCAGAATATAGACATGGGATATCTTCAATATTCACCTTGTCAGCCTTTTTGCTTCTCAGATCATAGAAAAACAGCATTCCGCCGACATGTAGTAATACTTTGTCACCATTTTTGGAAAAGACCAAAGGTAATACATATGGAGCAGCCTCAAAACACTGGTATGTCTTTACAGATAGGAACTTAGTCCAAGATTCTTTCACCCCATATTCTTTCATTATCCATATATCAACAGCAACATCGACATCAACATCAACTTCTTGATAAGTTGCTATCAAACAAAGGCAACCTCCCATGACATTTATATCAGTACTAAGCATCTCACCTAAACAATCCGGCAATCCAATTATGTGGTATTCCTCGGTAGCAAGATCAAAAGCAGCAATGAGATCAAAATCAGCATCGAAGCTTTCAGAATCCGATACGGGCTTTGTAGAAACCTCACAATGCAGGGCATTGTTAGCTAGAACAGCGTGCATTGTTCTTGTGTATTTAAGATAAAAAGGAAAGTCCTTTCTCCTTCTCCAATAGTTAGTCTTCAAGCTGTAAACCATAACTTCAGACTCGAAAAAGTCAACAACTAGACAAGAACTTTGGACAATTCGAAGCAATTTGTAGTCATCAGAAATGGGATCATAGCCGAATCCATAAACAACGTGCGGTGCAGAGAAAACCTCTGGTGTAAACCCGATTTCGTTGACCGGCAACATCTGTGATTTTTTCGTTGAGGGGTTCCACAGATATAATTCATCCTTACGCTTAAACAAGGACATCTTAAACAACGACAATGGTACATCCTTACGTTTGAACAAAGCCAACAAACCATTGCAAGAACCCAATACAGCAAAGTCTCTTCCTTTGGCGCACTCTTCGCCTGGGAATTCGAGTCTCTGTGCTGCTTTGAGTGAGTCGAAGTTGACTGAGTAGACATCTTCGAAGCCGAATCGATTTAGGAGAATAACGGAGAGATTGGTGCTTGTTTCGACGGAGTGGGAGAGGTGAAGCTTGATGAAACCCGAGTCGTCGATCAAAGAGCACCATGACTTTGAAACGCACCTGAAGCGGAGAAGATCCTTTACGCTCAAACGGCGTAGTATTTCGCAGATGAGGTCGTGCGAGAGGATTACCGATGCCATATCCGAGTTCAGCGTTTAGGGTTTCAGATTGGGGAAGACAGCAAACAAGCAACTTTAAAGTAGGCTTAATATAAAGTGTAAACAACCGAGATGGTCATTCACCTTTAGTAAGTCTACACTTGTGTTTACCAATTTCAAAAACTTAACGTCCTAGTCACTTGTATTTTCGCTTTTAAAGGCTTAACACAAAAGTATGTGCTTAAACCATATATCTCTTTTAATTTTAGATACTTAAAGTTTTTCTTAGTAAAGATAGGTATTTAAAATATTAATTCTTATATTCAAAGAGCACTCAAGGCAAAATATAGTTTTTATAAATTTTTATTTGAGAAGATTTCTTCTGATAGTGTTAGGTTTGGTATGTTCAACGTCTTTCACACCTTTATATTTTTGTTGTTTTGTTCAACATTGTATTTCTATTGTAAAAGGTGTGAATCATTTGTATTTCTTTCGCTGTTGAATATAATCCAGATTCTAAAAAAATATTAATCATTATAATTTTAAATATTCGATTGTTCAAAAAGATATTACCCATTAATAACGTAGCACATGTCATTTTTTTTCTATTTTTAATTTTTTAAATAATAATAATAATATTTAAAAAAACTTAAACTTCTCAAAATCCTCAATAAACTCCAGAACTTAAAACCACAAATTTCTTAAATTACCATTGTTATCATTGTCGGACATCGCCATTGTTCTCGCCGGAGGCCACTATTTATTTTTTCAACCACGCATCGCCCATAACTAATGAGAGGCGTGCTAACCTGATGAAGAACAATAAATGCGTATGATTTTAGTTGAACGACGTCCAATTTGTACACATATCGACGATTATTGGTGATGAGTGAATGAAAAAAAAGGGTGGTGACTTCTGACGACAATAATGGTGATGTCTGATAACGACGTCAATCAAAAGAATTTGTACTTTTAAGTTTTAGGTATTTGAGGATTTTTTTAAGATAAAGAATTTTGAGGTTTTAATATATATATATATAATTCGTTTTCAATTTTTTAATAATAAAAAATATACCACATGCACATTTTTATTGGGTAATTATTTTTTTAAACGTCTGACACTTAAAATTGTAACGGTTAAAACTTTAGGTACTTATTTCTACTAAAATAATATTTTATGCCCATAAAGTTCAAGTAATGTATAATTTAGACACATGTTTCTTAAATGCCTTTAAAGTCACTAGGTGTTGATTGCAGTTAGACAGACAACTGACAGCGTGCCGACTTAACACAATAAAAAGAAAAGTAAATTCCATAGATAGTTATTAGAGTATTATTTTACTTTTATTTAGACTATTAAACTAAAACCAATTTGTATAATTACACAAATAATTAATTTATTCTTGAATTTAATATAAAAAGTGAATGAAGAGTACAAGTCTAAGAGCATCACAAAAGCAGAATAACTTCTTTTGAGGATGAAAGTGGAACCAAGTAAAAGGAAACTAAATTTTAGGTGCGGAAATACGTTTGGTAAATGATCTGAGTTTGCTATAAATCTTGACTGAGTATAGAACCATCATTGATTGCGTAAGTGTTTAAGAAGTAAGCCGATGATTATTTTCTATTAAATTCTTCTTTCAGTTAAAGGTTTTTATGTTAAATTTAAGAATAAATTGATTGTATTAGTAATTAAATTTTTTTTTGTTTAGTTCGTTTTAAAATAATAGTGAAATAATAGTTTAGTGATTATCCAAGTAATTTATCATTCCTTTTATTATGCCAAGAAAACACACTATTAGAGATGACAATTTGACTCGTCCTCGTCGGGTTCCAACCCGACCCGATAATGGTGGATTGTTTTTATTAAAAAACCGAGTTCAGGTCGGATCGAATTATTGAAGAAATAAAGTCGGGGCGGGACAGATTCAGATTTAGGGTGAAAATTCTCCGACCTGACTCAATATATTTATATATATTCATTATATTTTTATATATTATATTTAATTTTTTTATTAATTTTTTTTCGGTCGAATTTAGTCGAGTTTTTTTATTAAAAATCGGGGTCGGGTTATGTTTTTTTATTATGTCGGGTCGAGTCGAATCGAAGATATAATATATTAGAGTCGGGTCGGGGTTGTGGCGGCCAAAAACCTACCCTGTCTTGTTGCCATCCCTACACACCATTAGTTGTCTAATGGTAATTAACACCCGAGTGACCAAATATTAAAAAAATAAAAATATAAGTGATCAAAATGTTAATTTTTTAAAATTAGTGAGCAAAAATATACACCTACTAAAAGTAAATGACCAGTTCGATAGTTTGCCTTAATATAAAAACAAGTACCCCTAAATTTTAGGTGAGCAAAAGTATACCCCTAACTTTTTCCCTAAGGTATTTACCTAATATTTTATTTTACTCATTTTAGGTGTTTGGACGTTAAATATCGTTTTTTAATTTTTTTAATTTTATTTAATTTAACTTAACTTTTTAAAACCCTTAAATTTCATAAAATTCACAAAAAAATTCATAAGTCCCTAACTCAAAATCCAAAATCCCCAAAATGATTGTTGATATCACCGTCCATAGTCTCTTCAAAGCCCATCACTATCGTCGTCGGATGCTGTCAATTTTTTCTCTCAACCACTCATCATCGAAAGTCGGCAGAGGGGGTACTTAAGGTCGAAGGAAGTCGGACCCAAGAAAAAAAGTTAATCGGCACACCTACTGTCAATTATTGACAATGGGTGATTGGAGAAATTGGCAGTAGTATCCGACGACGATAGTAGTAAGCTTCAACGAGGCTATCAACGTAGAAACAAGGACATATTTGAGGTTTTGGATTTTGAATTAAGGACTTGAAGACTATTTTTTAAATATTTTAAATTATTATGTTCTTTTTAAAAATATCAAATGTCATGTTTTGACTGGATAACAATTTTTTAACTATCATTAATGACCAATCACTTAAAATTAATAAAAATAAAATTCTAAACATTTATTTTGAGTGAAAAATAATTTACACCAAAAGTTAATAATATGTATAATTTAAGTACTTATTTTACTATTAAGCCTTTAATTTAAATACACTACTTCTCAGTTATTAAGAACATTACAAATTGACGAGTAAATTAAAAATATATAAGGTAAACTATTTGTTTAGTACATATTTAGTACCTAATCTATTATTGTCTTTTCTGTTTTTTGGACCTCATTTTTTCAGAAAAATAATACTCATTTTAATTAGGACAATAATAGTTTCAATCCCAAAACCTTATACATTTTTATCAACTTGGTCCAAACTCTATCAAAAAAAAATATCATCTTAAATATTTTGGGGTTAAAACCACAAATTTCTCCCCTTTTTTTCTTTCTTTTTCCCTGAAAACCATATCACTCTTTCTACATCAACCCAAACTCGCATCATAGAAGCAATAAAACGATGGGACGCTAAGATGAGTTTGTGAATTGGCAGGGGCAAGCATGCCTGAGGTGGGCTCGCTCAGGCGTTGAGCACTGGAGATGAGGGCAGGGAGCCTCGAGCAGAGGCGCAATTCCAGGCAACCGAGGTCGTGGCTTATTTTCCTTACTCTTATTTCAATCCTATGGCTATGGAAAATATGGATTTTCAGAAACAAAACCTGCCTCAACAACTCACACTACATACCAAGCTAAACAACATGAGCCAAGCTTTTGAGGATAACAAACAAGGTTAAAAAGGTTATGGAACAGTCAACGGGTCGGCACATAATTCAAACATTGCCATTTCATAATAATGAAATTCACCAGACAACGAGCACTTAAGTTGAGTCAAATCATAATCACAGTGAAACTAGAACCCTTAATTACATTCATAGCATTCAACAAAAAGTCCTTCCGCATACCATCAGCCATTTGCAAGACAAAATCAGTTGTACAGGCAGCATGTTTGGTTCAAGAGAAGGAAAAAGAAAACACCATACAAAATCAGCCATTTTCCAGGCTATCTCCATCGTGCATGGAAAATTCTTAGTCCCTTCCATAACCTGAAAATATGGCTCTAACATTAGTGTGTAATCTCTGACCAATTCTTACTGTAATCGTTAAGGGTGAGCAAAACTTGATTCGACCAAATGTTCACCGCTAGTAATCGCAACTAATTACAATCAAGAAACAAGCATAGTTTAGCATTTCATTACCTCATATCCCTTCTCTACTCATCACACCTGGTGAATCCTCTTGGACAAGATATCATCCCTACCAACACAAAAGAAACAAAAACATATACATGGGGATTCATATTGCATCATACAAGGAAAAATGTGAAACATAACCGCAAAAAAGTATGCACAATGCCAATCTTGAATTCTTTGAATTAAATTCCTTTCGGGGGGAAAGAAAATCTCACCTCTCGGTGTTCTTTCTCTTCGTTTTTCCACCATGTTGGTTCTTGTTGTTGAACATTGCACCATTGCCATTAAGAGGTACAAGGCTCTCGACCATCGTTCCTACGTCATGACACAGAAATGGGACATAATCAATATTTACCTTGTCAGCCTTTTTGCTTCTCAGATCATAGAAAAACAGCATTCCGCCAACATGTAGTAATACTTTGTCACCATTTTTGGAAAATAACAAAGGTAATACATACGGAGCAGCCTGAAAACACTCGAATGTCTTTACCGATATGATCTTAGTCCAAGATTCTTTCACCCCATATTCTTTCATTATCCATATATCAACAGCAACATCAACACCAACTTCTCGATAAGTTGCTATCAAACAAAGGCAACCTCCCATGACATTTGTAATCGTTGTGAGCCTCTCACCTAAACAATCCGGATATTCAATGGCATAGTATTCCTCGGTACCGAGATCAAAAGCAGCAATGGCATCAAAATGAGCATCAAAGTTTTCAAAGTTTTCATAATTCCTTACGAGCTTTGTAGAAACCTCCCAATGCAGGGCATTGTTAACGTGAACAGCAGAGTACAATCTAGCGTCTTTAACATAAAACGGAAAGTCCTTTCTCCTCCTCCAATAGTTAGTCTTCAAGCTGTAAACCATAACTTCAGACTCGAAAAAATCAACAATTAGACAAAAACTTTGGACAATTCGAACCAATTTGTAGTCATCAGAAATGGGATCGTAGCCGAATCCATACCAAACGTGCGGTGGAGAGAAAACCTGTGGTGTAAACCCTATTCCGTTGGCCGGCAACATATGAGATTTTCTCGTCCAGGGGTTCCACAGATATAATTCATCATTGCGCTTAAAAATCCACATCTTGAACAACGGCAACGGTGTATTTGGACATTTAAGCAAAGCAAACAAACCATTGCAAGAACCCAATACAACAAAGCCTCTTCCTTTATTGGACTCGTCGCCTGGGAATTCGAGTCTCTGGACTGTTTTGAGTGAGTCGATGTTGACTGAGTAGATATTGCCTTCGCGGCATCGATTTAGGAAAATAGAGAGATTGGTGACGGAGTGGGATAGGTGAAGTTTGATGAAATCTGAGCCGTCGATCAAAAAGCACCATGACTTTGAAACGCACCTGAAGCGGAGAAGATCCTTTACGCTCAAACGGCGTAGTATTTCACAGATAAGGTCGGGCGAGAGGATCACCGATGCCATTTCTGAGTTCAGCGTTTAGGGTTTCAAATTGGGGAAGACATCAAACGAGCAGCGCAGCCAATGGTTTAACGTAGGCTTAATATAAGAGGTTAATATACGTATGTCATTTCCGAGTTCAGCGTTTAGTGTTTCAAATTGGGGAAGACATCAAACAATGGGTTTTAATTATTATTAGGGAAAATGGCTCCTAAAAACTTTTATTTGGCAATATGACCCCAAAATTGCCAGGTCGGCAGACCTCGCGTTGTGTAGGACGCGAGGCATGATATTGTGTTCTGCACAACGCGATTTTAGTCGACGTGGCCTTGGTGTTTGTGTTAACGGTTTTACAGTACCTCGCGTTCTGCAGAACGCGAGGTTCCCAAGAAATTGAAACGGCGGCTGAATATATCGCACAGACCTCGCGTTCTGTAGGACGCGAGTTCTGTGCAAATCTGGCCTGAAGAACAAGGGAAAACAAGTGTGGGTAGGCCTGTTCGAGCCCAATTTCGAGCGTGTAAATCGTATATTTTTAGCGATCATCGAGTTTGGGGTCGTAGTACTGGAAATTGTCTATCGTATGATACCAACATGATTAATTTCCGTCCATTCTACAATGGTTTAAAATAGCTTCGAAAACCCTATGCTATCATCTATTTTTTAATTGAAGTTGCATTTCAACTAATGTCGATAGGCATGTTCGAGCAGAATTTCATACGTAGAAATTTAAAATTTTTAGGTAACATCGAGTTTGGGGTTGTAGTAGTGGAAATTCTTTATCGTATGACACTGACACGGTCAATTTTCGTCCATTGTACGCTGATTTAAAGTTGATTCGAAAACACTATCATAACATTCTTTTTGAATGATTGAAAATATAAGATGACGTACTGTATAAATCGAAGTAGACTGAGTTTATTGATTCGATTGTCATGGGCGAACTCACATATACAAATTAAAAATAATTAATTAATACGAGGGGCTGAGCGATTAGGACACTTAGGAGCTGTGTGTCCAGGATTTCGACATATAGTACAATGCTTCTTTTGTCCGGTTTTCTCTCGATGTTCGACCATATCCTCGGCACAGTATAATCTTGTAGAACGTGGACGTCCTTTGGCTCGTAGTAGTGCTGGATCTGGGCGTATGATCGGTTCAGTGTCCACAACATTCGGATCAAGCTCATTTCCGATTAGAGGAAACTCTTTTTCGTAAACCTTAAACATTGTTTTGAGTAAGTATACCGCATCAACCATATGCATGTATTCTATCCGTTGGTTAGTACAAGCAGCAATGGCGTGTGCGCACGGGTATTTGAAAGTTTGGAAAATTCCGCACTCGCAGGTTCTTGCCCTCAGATCTACCACGTAAGCGTTGTGCTAAATGCCTTCCAACCGCCTGGAAAATTCTGCAACACGAAACATGTGTCCTTCTCGCGAGAAGAGAGTTGCTTGCATCTGTCTTGATTGGCCCAATTGAATATGCAGTTTTGTGCGGAAATCTGGATGAACTTTGTGTCCACCTTCCATGTACTCAGTTGCTTGCCTTCCCAAGGTTGCAAAAAGGGTAGCTAAACGATAATAGGTCGCTTTGACAATGGAAGTGATAGGCAACTGTCGCACTCCCTTCAGTGATGAGTTTACTGCCTCAGCCAAGTTCGTTGTCATGTGGCCATAACGTTTACCCTCGTCATACGATCGAAGCCATTTTTCCTTTGGGATTTTTTCAAGGTATTCTGCGTCATTTTTGTTTCTCGCTCTCAGTTCCTCGAGCAGGTCAGCCACCTCTTGTTTGTAGTGCGAGTTGCCTACGGGATGATAGTTGAATAGTTATGGGCGAAAAACACATGTAAAAAGGTGGTAAATGAAAGCGAGTAACAAGTAATATAGTAAATGAAAATGACATAAAGGACGTACCCATATCGATCACCATTTGACGTTCATCACGATTCTTGTATTTCAGCAGGTAGTTTGCGGCTATGTGCCGCAAGAAAAAACGGTGGTGAATGTATGGAGGCTTCCAATAGTCACCCAAATTTTCTATCGCCCACAACAGCGCTGTGCCTCTGTCAGAAATAACACACACCCCTTCATCCCTTCTTCGTATTACATGATCAAGGACATATTTTTGTAGGTTCTGAAGGAAGAACGTCCAAGACTCCAAATCCTCATTCGGGACAATTGCGAATGCAACAGGAACGCATTTGCGATTGTCGTCATGTGTTATAGCTAGAAGTAGGATCTCTGTATATCTTCCGTACAACCATGTGCCGTCGATTTGGACCATTGATTTGCAGTGCTTGAATGCGTTGATGCACTGGGGGAAAGTCCAAAATAACCGGTGGAATTGAGAAACACCTCGGACGACACGATCATTTTCGTATGCCAGAACCGTATCAAGTTTGATAACCATTCTGGGGATGTGTTTCTGCAGAAGATTAAGCCACGGGCGCAACTCTTTGTAAGATTCCTCCCATCGACCATACATTTCCTCTTTGGCCTTTTCCTTGCATACCATGCTTTCGAATAACCTGGACGGAAGCCGGTGACAGCTATAGCTGCAGCCTGACATGTGGGGACCGACACAGTGGGATTTGTTTTCACTAGTGTCAAAAAGATGTCCGCGAGGTACTTTGCATCCAGGTTCTTGTGATCCTGGTTGAGGCTACCAACGGTGCATGTATGGGGCCCCTCAAGTTTTGTTATTTTCCAACGCTTGCATGCCCTCTTCAACTCTGATATACGGATTTTCCATTTACAGCCTTGATTTTTTTGGACGCAATAAGCCTTGTAGTATATGGATTGGGTTTTATCCACTACCGTCTCAACATTATGATGAAGGTTGTACTGCTTAACTATCGCCACCGCATTTTCCTTGTTCAAGAACACCATACCAATTCTTAGTTCACCATCAAAACGGTTGGCTCGGCCATCTATTGTGTCGTCATGGGGAAAATCAGGGATGTCCATTGCATCCATATCAACCGTTGTGAAGTGGGATGGTGGCTGGAACATAGAAATTGGTGTTGCGTCTACAGGAAAGTTGGTGGCAGTCGGTTCTTCGTCCAAATCTAGTGGTGGAATGGTAGTGTCTTCTGGTAACTCTGTCAAGTCTTCTGGTTCGGGATAGAATGGCCTCAGCTCGTCTCTGTCGAGTTCGGGTTCCCTAATCGGTTCTTCGTCAGAAGCATCCTCCGGGAGCTGGAATAGTAGAGCTTCGTCGATCACTACCCTTTGAGGCGAGGATTGGGGTCGATGAGCGGGAGACCTCTCACGAGATCGCTCAGGAACCGCATTTCCAAGACCAAAATCAAGATCACTATAAGAAGAATGTATTCCCATAGATGGTTGAACGTAGTCCGTGCTAGGGACATACGTTGAGTGTCGTCCATATGAGGAATCATGGTCGTGCATAGTGAAAGAAGACGACGCTCCCTCACCTCCAAAAGAAGAATGTCTCCTCATAGATGGTTGACCGTAGTTGGTGCCATGAACATACATTGAGTGCCGGCCATATGATGCTTCTTGGTCGTGCGTAACGTAAGGAGCCGACGTTCACTCCCCCCCAAAACTATAAGGATTGTATGGATTGTACGATGCATTTGTTGGTGCATCGAATTCATCGTTTGGGGGTTGGTTCAGGTCGAACCCGATACTAGTTACGCACGACTGCCTTGGAGGAGCAGATGACGATGCACCAAACTTATTGTCTCGGCACAGTAGGCTAAAATCACGTCGTAGACCTGTGGTCGGGCTAGCAACGTCGGCATTTGGATCGAAGTCGAAATTCGCCCGGCCCTAGCTTGGTATTTCGACAACTGGATTAGACTCGGAGAACGATGCATACAGCTCGAGGGGCGTTCCAATTGAATACTCGAAGTGGATTTCCATCATCATGTCCACATCAGCATTTTCCGCAATTTGGCATACAGAGTACTGTAAAGGGTCTATAGATGTTGGCACCCGATACTTCACGTCGGACAAACGATGATTATCGAAATGAGGGACTTTTGCCTCAAGTTCCTTAACCAACTTCTTGAACGATAATCTCCTCGGAAGCTTTATCGTTACCAGATCTTCGCAGTGAAAAAGGACGCCGAGTTCGGTACCCTCGAATATCTGCCCATCGTAGTAAACTAGCGTAGTAACGCCTCGTCTGGCCATTTGAATATTTTATGAAAGACTCTTGAATTTTTGATACTTGGAAAATTCTAGGAATTGTTTTCCAATTGAAACTTATATTTTCGTTTTATGGTTCTGCTTCATATATAGGCAAAATTATTGGCCCTTGAAATCCCAGAGAATCTGGTTGTGTAAGGCAAATAATGGTTCCGAGAGGTAACTTTGCTTGTCCATTACCTAAAACCGATAAGCGGGTAAATGATGAACAAGTCAAGAATGGTGTGTGCCTGGGAGGCAGTCCCCTAACTTTTGACAAGTAAGGGATAGAGTTGATGGGAGGCAGGGTTAACCAGTACCTCGCGTTTTGTAGAACGCGATATTAGTACAATACGTTCTATACAACGCGAGGTCCATTAATATCTCGCTATGTAGAACGCGAGGTCACTT
Organism: Hibiscus tridactylites; assembly: GCA_958450335.1. Lineage (NCBI taxonomy): Eukaryota > Viridiplantae > Streptophyta > Magnoliopsida > Malvales > Malvaceae > Hibiscus > Hibiscus tridactylites. The sequence goes on from OY288268.1 coordinate 89,088,140, forward strand.
TAATTGCTTTGATCCACATTAACAAATGTAACTGGCACCGTCCGCATCTGAAAATGTTGGCTGCCACGGCAGAATGTCGATCTGAATCCGCACTCGCTTCCTAAAAGTCGTTTCGTTTCAAAACTGTAGCTGGGGATCCTCTCGACGGCGGCTGCAGCAGCTGCCATTGAAGCCACTACTGCAGCACACAACCTCCAAAATATTGCGATATGTCGGTAAATATTATTCAATGAACGTATCATGCGGGGGTATGTACCCTGCGGAACACAAATCTTTAAGTGAACAACTATCATAAAGGAACAAAATTTCGGACATAAAAATTTCAACTGTAAAAAACGCAGCATTACACGAACTCATATTCAACTGACCTAAACTTATCTGGTTACAAAAATTCATCACCGTGCATATATATATACCAACATCTCATAGACCTCGCGTTCTGTACAACGCGAGGTTTGAATGACCTCGCGTCCTACAGAACGCGAGGTTGCCACGTCAGCATATTCACCTCCCTCTATAAATAGCATATTCACCTCCCTCTGTAAAACATATTCACGTAAGCAGTTTCGCTTGCAGCTACTAATGGCAACATAGCGCGTATTTTGGAAGTTTTGTTCCAACTAACTTCCAAAATATTGCGCTATGTCGTTATTTTTAGTTACTAATGAAAATATAGCGCGTATTTATGAAGTTTTTTCTGATTATTATTATTATTATTAGGGTAAAATACTGAAATCATCACTCAACTTTGGTTATTTGATCTATTTTAGTCACTCAACTTTATAAACGTTAAATTTACTCATTAAACTTTACTTTTTGACCTATTTTGGTCACTTTGAATTATTTTATTAATATTTAGGTATGACATGGCATATTTTATTATTATTATATATAAAAAATAATTTAAAATATAAATAAATAATATTTTTTATTAATAAATAAAAAAATAATTTAAAATAAAAACCCTAATCCCAAACACCCCAAATATCCCAAATCTCAAACACCCAAATTCTCAAACCCCCTTGCCGGTGTCACTCTCACCGGCGGCCACCACTCCCTCTACCGCCGACGACAACATCACCTGCCGCCGACGATGCCACTTTATATTTGGGGGGGGGGGGGGGAGAGCCCCGGGAGAGTGTTGTAACCATTTTTTCACAAATCAATACAAGGAAAAATTTAGAGAAGTCTGGATCTGATTTTTTTATCTATTTTTGTTTTTATTTCGAATACAAAATAGGAGAAAATATATTGTTACATTTCGGTTCGATGCTCGCCGGTGACCGGAGCTCCGTATTGACAATTCCGACGGTAAATGGACGCGTCCTGGAGCGGTGAGCAACATATCTCGACCGCGCCTCGATCCAACGACGGACGACGACGAACCACGCATCCAAGGTCGTTCGAGTTTGGTCCAGATCTGGAGTATCTCGACCGTTCTCTGTGAGTTCCAAGCCGATAAAAGAGAAGAAGAGGTTGAGACCGGTCTGTTGATGGCATTGCATGACCGAAAATCTCGTCGGAGCGGCGCCGGTGATGGCCTGAAGGTCCGACGGTCGCGACATTGAGGGAATGACCAAAATATTATTTGGGGTGTTTGGGATTTGGGATATTTGGGGTGTTTGAGATTAGGGTTTTTATTTTAAATTATTTTTTATATATAATAATAATAAAATATTCCATGTCATACATAAATATTAATAAAATAATTCAAAGTGACCAAAATAGGTCAAAAAGTAAAGTTTAATGAGTAAGTTTAGCGTTTTTAAAGTTGAGTGACTAAAATAGGTCAAATGACCAAAGTTGAGTGATGATTTCAGTATTTTACCCTTATTATTATTATTATACTAATAATTTTTATTATTATTGTTATTATTATTATTACTATCACACTAATAATAATAATTATTATTGTTATTATTATTATTATTGTTATTATTATCATACTAATAATTTTTATTATTATAATTACTATTATGATATTATTAGTATGATTCATTATTATTGTTGTTATATTTATTATTGTTATTATTATTAATATTATTAATATTATTATTATTATTATTATTATTATAATTTTTATTATTTCTATTATTATTATTATTTTTATTGTTATTATTATAAATAAGCTTTTTAATATTAAATGAGTTTCCCGCCTCGAAACTCTTCATTTAAAAAACCCCACGACCTCGCGTCCTGTAGAACGTTATTTCTTTATAACCTCGCGTTCTATAGGATGCGAGGTCACTTATGACCGTTCAGTTCATGCGTCTGTTCATTGACGCGCCTTTTTAATGAACCTCGCGTTCTACAGAACGCGATGTTCATTAACCTCGCATCTCAAAAGCCGCGAGGTCTTCTATAAATTGGAGGTTTTTTTTCTAAAAACCTCCACAGAACGCGAGTTCTATAGCATTTTTACAAAAAATTGTCAGCAACTTTTATATGTCGTTCGATAACATTGAGCCCTTACTACGCAACCAAGCGAGTCACTACAGTCAATTTTGGCGAAACACTCCAGAGGTATTATTTTTTCCCTTTTATTTTCTAAATTTTTTAATTAAATTATATTCTTTTATTTTACTAACTATTTTATTTTATTTTTTTGCAGGGATACGAACGTAACTTACACTGTTACCTTAACCGTATCAACATCGCACCCGTTGATGCTGTTATGCATTGGATTCAGCGCGCTGGTTTTGGGCACATAGCTCGGTATATAGGGGGTGAAGGTTAGACCGTCGTTGATCAGCGCGCTGATAGAACGGTGGAGACCCGAGACACACACGTTTCATCTTCCATTTGGCGATGCAACAATCACGTTGGAGGATGTTGCCTACATTCTAAGGTTGCCTATAAACGGCATCGTAATTACTGGTGTAGCGTTGGCACATTGGCCAACTCTATTTGCTGAATAAATGGGTGTGATGCCCCCTGAGAACGTGTGGGACGGAGGGAAAATCGATCTATCGTACTTGGAGGACCAGTTTGGAACCCCCCAATGCGGATGAAGTTGCACTTTATGTATTTTTTCTATTTAAAAATTAGGATGCCATTATTATATATTTAGTATGCTTTTATTATATTTATGATTAAATTAAAAATATTTTTTTGCACATTAGGATGGTTTATGAAATTTTTAGGATGACTTCAGTAAATATTTATGATCCTTTTAATAAATTTAGGATGCAATTACAAGTCAGTACTTCAAAATTATGATGCTTTCATTAAATATTTATGATGACTTTATTAAATATTTAGGTTGCCTACAATAAATATTTAGGATGAAATTACAAATATTTATTTGCAAATTAGGATTAAGTTACTAATTTCTTTGGATGCATTTATTAAATTTAGGATGAACTTACAATTTTTTAATTAGGATGTCTTTATTAAATCTTTATTTTCACAGCGGTGTGCGCGAGCCCACATCTTGAGCATTATTGGCGGGATATTAATGCCCGACAAATCCCGCACAAAAGTGCACGTTGTGGCTTCGTCATCTTACAGATTTAGATGAGTCTAGACGAAAATCTTGGGGGTCAGCTGTCTTGGCGTTTCTTATCAGAGACCTCTGCAGAAACGTTGACGCCTCCAGAGCATCGATGGGAGGATGCTGTTTATTCCTACATGCTTGGGTTTGGTTTCGGATGCCTACTTTGAGACCACAGCTTAGGCAGCCCACCGCTATGTTATTTTCGCTTCTACGGAGGTACTGCGTAATCTACTATATTTTTTATTATTAAATTATTTTATTTAACGATGTTTTTCATTATTTATAGGTGGACCACCACACTGACCCACACCGGCCTGCCGAACTCCCAGAAAGAATACAGATTTAGATTCGATGCCTTGACGGAGGACGAGGTAATTCAACGATTATTTTGATTTTTTTCATACTATTTTCCAATAATATTTCATATAACCGTTACAAACGCTTTCATTCTTTTTAGTTCGTGTGGAGGCCCTACGATTCAGAGGAGATTCGCCAGATTACTCCACTAGATATTATGCGAGACCGAGACCTCTAGATTTCCGTCGTGCCGCTGCTGAACTACGAAATTTGCGTGTGGCATTATACGGATAGGGTACTCCGACAGTTCGGGTACGTCCAAAATGTTCCAGCCCCTCTGCAAAATATGGACTGCTTCCACAATCTTACGCGCTAGGGGAAGACGGAGGTTGACTGGGCCGAGCACCACGCTAGCTGGATAGCGCTTTGGGCTCACCGATTTAACAGACGCTCACAGTTTCTCCAACAAATTATGGTAGGGGGTCATTCGGTCGCTTTCAATTATGACCAGTGGTATACGAATAATGGGATGCCACATATCCTTACTCAAGCCGAGCGCGAAGCAGGGCTTCCCCAGCAACCCCAAAACCGCCCACGTGGGAGCCGTCGAGCGAGCCAGAGCCAGAGGCAGTCGACGCAGCGCGGTCCGAGACCACGATATGACACTGCAGAGCCATCATCTTCTGCCACACCATTTCATAGCGGTCCATCGAGTTTCCAGCAGACGATGCCTCCACCCCAGTACGACTCCACTGATGCCTATCGTCCCCATACGCCCACGACTGACCTTCTGCTTATCGATTATCCACAGCTACACTCTCAGTATGGGTTTCCCATTGTGGAGAGTACGCCGATGGGTAGCTTGTTTTACTCCCCGCCTGGGCCCAGCACAGATCCGCATATCGCACACGATGGTCAGGATGATGGGGACCAGGGACCACCACACGATGGACAGAGGAGGTGTCCGGATCGTGAGCGTCATCCACCCGACTGCGGAACGGGTGGACATAGGCATTTTTAGTCTTTTTTTACTGTTTTGTACTTATATTTTTAATATTTATGTAAAACACATTTGAATTTTATAATGTCGTATTATAATTTTGTTTACGTATTATAATTTTGTTTACATATTATAATTAAACTTTATAATGTTTATTTAATTTTTGTTTTTAATAAATTTAATGAGATTACTAAACCAAAAATTGACATTAGTTGAAATGCAACTTCAATAAAAAAAAGATGATGATATTGGGTTTTCGAAGCCATTTTAAACCATTGTAGAATGGACGAAAATTAACCATGTTGGTATCATACGATAGACAATTTCCAGTACTACAACTCCAAACTCGGTGATCGCTAAAAATATATAATTTACACGCTCGAAATTGGGCTCGAACAGGCCTACCCACACTTGTTTTCCCTTGTTCTTCAGGCTAGATTTGCACAGAACGCGAGGTCTGTGCGATATTTTCAGCCGCCGTTTCAATTTCTCGGGGACCTCGCGTTCTGCAGAACGCGAGGTCCTGTAAAACCGTTAACACAAACAACAAGGCCACGTCGACTGAAATCGCGTTGTGCAGAACGCGATATCATACCTCGCGTCCTACACAACGCTAGGTCTACCGACCTGGCAAGTTTGGGGGTCATTTTGCCAAATAAAAGTTTTTGGGAGCCATTTTCCCTAATAATAATTAAAAAGGGGTTTTTCACCCAAAATTGCTCAAACAATCAGCGCAGCCGATGGTTTTTTTTTATCCAGAACAAAGAAACTTGGATTAAAACGAGTAGAAACCTCGACATGTACAGCGAGCAAACAAACCCCATGTAAGGACAACGAACAAAACAAAACATAAGAAGACAAACCCACTAGTCATAAGTATCGGGAGAAACTAACCAACGGCATAAAAAAGTCAGCATTCGCAAGATGCTAAAACTAAGGCATCGTCCACTGGCTCAACCAGAGATAACTATAAACAACACCAGAAAAATGGGAAAAACAACAACGATCTAACAACGTCCAGCCGAAGCTTGAAACAACATAGAAACGCTCGAAACTCGCATGAGAGCTCCTTTCGGAGGCAGGCTCCCACTCCAATCGAGATGGGTCTTGTCAAGGCAAGCAGAGCGTAACCCCTACGTTGTGGCCACGACAAGTTGGCAAGGAACGCAGCAACAAGAAAAAACCAGTCCTGAACCTTAGAAATAGAAATAAACACCTTGAAAAAACAGCAAAACACAAGTGACCGAGGACCATCAGTAGGGACAATAGTGGGATTGGGTCTTGTCACCAAAATCGCGGGAAAACAACCTCCTAATTAATCGAGCTTCACTAAAGTGACAACCATGCTTAAATTTAATGAACTTAAAAAACAAAAACCGTGATCTTCCGAGTAACGGAACCACATCAACCGAAGCTCAAAAGGGGATAGAGCCGCCCGGATCCCATCTAAATCTTATAACATTTGATTTCCAGGTCTCATCAGATTTTCAAAACCCAACGGATTTCAATATCCCATGAATCAAGGGACTGGCCAAACAAGATTTCTTTTGACCACATACTTGGTCCCGCCTATGATCCCTTATAGCTTTGAGGAAAATGATAGGGGAGTTAGGTCCACTAGCTGGGGACCCTTATAAATTTTTGTTTTGGACGAGGATAGCTTGGCACTGGCAGCACCAACTAATTTGGGAAATAAAATCCCGCGAGATATGGTCCAGGGGTGAGAGCCAAAAAGTCGAGACAGTCTGCACGCCTGGGGAGACTACATAAAAGGCGAAATGACCGAACCGCCCTTATCATCAAGCTCATTTCCGTCGACAAACCGGAGAGCCATTTCATGGCAGCTGCAAACGCGCATTCCTCACTCAGGACCAGGGGTAGCCTTTTGAGAGCCCCATTTTCCGAATCCCGCCACCCACCGATAGTAACCAGTCGCCAATCCATAATTTTCGTTTTCTTTTCATTATCTAGCAACCCAGTTTCGCTTGAAGCCAGGTGCTTCCTCTCGATCTGGAGGCTAAAGACGGAAACCAGTGGCCTTCAGATTCATCTGTCCAGTTCCTTTGAAACCGCTACCGTCGTTTTCGAACTTAAGCCCTTCTTTTCCAGGCACCCGATAACAACAAACTCTCTAGTAATGATCTCGATACCTTGGCTGAGAGTCGGCAGATGCAACAACCATAGATGATAGAACCACACAACAGATACAGGAAAGGAACCCTCTAGATCCAAAAATGGTTCCAAGCTCCCCTGAACTGTGAGCAACAACCATTCTTTGTCATCAAGCACTGATGAAGCTGTTGGCGGTGTTACCTGACGAGAAAGCCGAAATTCGCTGATCCTGACCACGAGTCATCCTTCTGGCAGCCAAACCAAGGTAAAGCAGAGCCAAAGCCCTCCAGCGACGCTCGATAAACCGATCGAAAACAAAAACAGGGGCTCGCTAAAAGACGCTAGCTCTCCGATCACGGCGAACCCGAACCAAAAAAATCTCCAAACCACCTTCCAACACCGCTCAACTTCACATTGCATCGTCGACGATGGAGCTTAGGAAGGAAAATCGAACTCCTGAGCCTGTCAATCGAGCAAACCCGCAGGGATTGAGTCAAGAAATTGAAAGAGGGAAAACCTAGGGTTCAAGAAAGCGACGCATCATGTGGTTTTGTAATAGAATCAACGCATAGCCGATGATTTAAGGTAGGCTTAATATAAGAGGTTAATATACCTAAATCATCGCTAAATTTTTTAAGTTTATTTTGGTAAGTATCAAAACCTTCAATTTGTTAATCTGAAATTTAGATATTAAATGTTTTTATTTTTTTATTAATTTTTTGACGACGTCTATTTATCAGCGAAACAAAATAATTTTTCAAAATCTAAACGGTAAAAAACATCATTGACACAAAAGAAGCAACATATTGAAAAACAAGATTCATCTAACAATAGAGGATGGAGATTGGCAAAAGAAGAATCAAAGGATTTTTAGTTGATTCATGAACTTTGAAGCATTTTTCAATAAAATAGAGGTCGATTTTTGACTTAAAAGATCGAGAAGAAGGGGCTGTGAAATTTGAGACTGAACGACCACAATTTATTACTGTTTGGGGTTTAAGAATGACCAAAAAATACTCAATATCTAAACTTCAATTAGTGAATTGAACGTTTTAAAATTTTAGTGACCAAAATAGGTTTAAGAGTAAAATTCAGTGATGATTTATGTAATTTACTCATATGAAAATAAGTGCCCAAATTGTTAACTTTTTTGTGTCTAAACTATTTTTTATTAAAAGTAGGTGTCTAACATTTTATTTTATTTTAAGTGTCTAGCTCTTAACTATAATTATTTAAAAAAACATTCATTATTTTAACTTAATTTTTTAAAACCAATTAAATTGCATAAAATTCACAAAATAACTTTTAAACTCATAATCCAAAACTCAAAATTCCTAAACTTATCATCATTGCCATCGTCGGTAGTCAGGTCAGATCCCACCATTGTCGTCATCAAATGTCGTCATCCATTTTCCTTAACTGTTCATAGTTGGAAGTCGACGAACATTGTACTTAACGTTAAAGAAAGTCGAGCTCGCGAAAGGAAGCCGATCGGCACACCTATTGTTGACTACCGATGATTAGTGGTTAGGAAAATGGGTGATGACATCCGATGGTAGTAGTGGTAAACTCCGACGAAACTATCGATGATGACAACGACGACAAATTTAGAGATTTTGAGTTAGAAATTTGAGACTATTTAAAAAAATAAACGGTTAAATTTTTTATTGAAAAATAAAGAAAATAATAAAAAAACATGTAAGGGTCATGTTTTGATTGGACAATGAATTTTTAAACTGACGTTAAAATTAAGCACATAAAATTAACGAAATAAAATTTTAAAAACATATTTTGAGCAAAATATAATTTAGGCTCCAAAAAATAAAATTTAACAACAAATATAATTTTGACACTTATTTTGCTATTAAGCCTTTAAAGCACAGTTAAATACACAACTTCACAGTTCTTAGCAACATTACAACGGATGACTAAACTAAAAATATATAGGGGTAAACTACCCATTTAGTACATGATCTATTATTGTCTCTTTGTTTTTGTAGTTTTACACTTTTTTTAGTAAAATAGTACATCATGTTACATTTTTACTCTGTTTTAGTACTAGGACCATTAAAATTAGTGGAGATAATGACATAACTCATTTTCAATTAGGATAATAGTAATTTTAGTCTCAAAACTTAACATTTTTATCAATTCAGTCCAAACTCTATTAATTTGAACGCCATCTTAAATATTTTACATTAAAACTACAAATTTCCTCTTTTTTCTTTCTTCTTCCCCGAAAACCATATCCTTTTTTCCCGTCAACTTGAATTCGCTTCATTGATGCAGTAAAACGACACGATGGCTAAGGTGAGTTCGTGATTTGGCAAGGGGAAGCGCGGCTAAAGTGGGTTCACTCAGGCGTTTAGCACCGGGGATGCAGGTAGGGAGCCTCGAGCAAAGGCGCAATTACAGGCGGCCGAGGTCGTGGCATGGCTGAGAGGCATCTGGGTGCTTGGATCAAATGAGTTGAATGGTGTGCGGCGAGTGGCTGGCCAGCAGAGCTAAACCCCAAAATATATAAACAATTTTGACATAAGAAATAATAAAAATAATAAAATTACAGTATTAACCCAAAATTTAGAACAATTTTTAAATGACTTAAATATACATTTGATATCTGAACTAGATGCATTCTCCTAAGTTGGTACTTAAAGAAAATTTTCTCCCATACTGGTGCCTGAACTATACACTTTCTCCCAACATGGTACCTAAAAAATTTTTGCTCCCAAGTTGGTACCTGAACTAGACACCTTATCACAAGTTGGTACCAAAACTTATACATTCTATCAATTTGGTCATAATTTGAAACAATTCAATAAATATAACTCTCCATATTTAAAAATTCTATCAATTTACTATGTGTTTTTTTACCTAAATTGAGGCGTATCGAAACGCCTTGACTTGGTCAACTGCCCCAAGTCCACACGAGGAGGCCGTATCGGAACGGAGGTCAACCGTTCTGAAACACCCTCAACGGTCAACTTCTCGTGGTCAACGAGATATTGACCGTTTCGTAACCCCTAAACCCGTTTCGAAACCGCTTCATATCAGCAATTTCTCAGATTTTCAGTAGCCAAAATGTTTCGAAACTTGTATCGGAACAGGGGTTCTCAGTGGTCAAACCATATCGAAACGAGTTCCGATACGGGGTCCCTGAAGCCTTGCCCGTACCGAAACGGCTCAGCCCGTTTCGAAATGCGGGCTGTCTGCAGACCTCAAAAACCAGCCTTAGACAATTTCCAACCACACCAAGGACTCTAAACGACCCCAAGAGACGCACAACTCATCCAAGCATGAACTAGAGGCATGGGTCCTAAGGCAAGACATGCTCAAACACACAAGGCGTAAGATGAGACTTCTCTAGACTCAATCAAGCATACACACATCAAATATACCACCAAGAATTAGCAAACGAGCATTGAATCTAACAAGGACCATACAAGTCAAGGATTTCATGCAATTCCACAATGATGGCATGCTAGCAATCACAAGGCATCCTACACAAGACAACCAAACATAGAGCATTCATAGGCCAAGATCATGCACACATAGGCACATACAATTAAGCAACAAGACAAGCATGGCCCTCAATCCATGAAACAAAAGCATACACATCCATAATTTTAACATGCTCAAATTAACATAAATCACCTAAGGAGTTTGACACCAACTCCTACAACTCTATACCCATTGTTTAGGCATTATTACAAAACACAAATCATACTTGTGCTAGCTCGAGAACTCCAAAGCTCTTCCCTTGCCCGCTTGCCTCCCGAACTCTAACGATATGCATGTTGGAAACAAAGGGGAGCGTAAGCTACTAGCTTAGTGAGAAAAGCTCTACAAATCCATAACATGCAGTTTTCAAAATACTTTTCGTATGTAAGTAAAACAATGGATGCACGAATGACTATCTCAACAAAGCATGGTTTGCACAATCACAACCAACATATACACACGGTGGGACTACACGTCACCATTTCGACTAGTAGATTTCCAATGGGACTACACATCAAAGTAATTTCCTACTAGTCACTACCGGTGGGACTACACATCACCGTAGTTTAGACTACCATCACGTGAGGCACGACTTCCACTCGACTACACATTAACAACTTAAAATGTACATGATAATCATAACACATAATCATTCATCCTATCACAACAAACATAGGAGTAGAGAGGCTTACACTCGGGTTAGGTGAACCCTCGAGGTCCCACCCAAACCCCAAAGGTTCCAATTGTGCCCAATTCAAAGATTAGCAAATCTACTCACCGTTGTTACCCAAGTGAAGACCGAAGACCAAGCTCAAGACTCCGAACTCTCCGGATTCGTTCCCGAAGCTTCACCAACCAAGTTCCTTGTCTCTAAACAACCAAACACACTCCATTAATCACCAAAACAACCACAAACCACTATTGTAGCCCATGACACCAATTAAGCATCAAACCAAGCCAAAAACACCCATAAAACTCTTATTTTCGAGCAGCCCCTAAGCACACCCTAAAACCAATGATTTCAACCCTCAAATTACTCCTTACAACTCCCAAAACAACCCTTACATATAGTCTATCCATCAGCCATCATGTTTCCCCAATAAACACCCCCATTGCTCAACTTAAAACCTCCCAAAAACCTCCCCAAAACTCAAACCCGGGAAATTTTACAAAACTCTTTAAAAATCATACAAATTGGGCCCTATGCTTCCTAAACAACATATCTAACATTAAATCAATCAAAATATTAAGTCAAGAACAATAAAGGTACCATTTTTAAATCAAAACTTTCAAAAACTCATATTCCAAAAACATAGGTAAAAATGAAAAATAGTGGTACTCCCAAAGAGGGGAAGATGAGAGCAAGTAAAAAACGACCTTACCTTTGAAAAATCTTCAAGAATGAGTGAGCTATGGAATGGAATAGTAACTCAAGGAGGGAGAGGGGTTTTGTCGCGAGTTTGATTGAGGGAGGGAGAAGATGAGTGAATTTTTTGGTATTTTAATTCTTTTGTTTTAAACCCAAAAGACCCATTTACCCTTAATGAAAAGGGAAAATTCCAATAGCATGACATCCATGACTTTTTGGGCTTGATTTAACATAAGCCCAACATAAAATCATTTGTTTGAAAATACGAGGCCCAAAGATTATTTTAATTATAAAACCAGACCTGAAATAATATTAAAATGTTATTTTCGCCCGACCCCTAAACCCGGGTGTTACAGTCTTTAGAGAGAGCTTAATTGTAAATCCTTTGTTCTCGTGTGAACTTAAATTTGTGTAAACACCCACCTTGTGAGGTATTAAGTGTACCAAACAAATTCCTTGTAAAATGAGAGGTTCTAGTTTAGCCTTGAGAGAAAAACTAGAGTTGGTTCTATCTTAGCCAAGTCCAAAAGATAGGGTTGTAATGGTTTCCTCCTAAACTGGGAAAATGGGATGAATTCATTGTTGAGTGAATTGGGAAATCCTTAGTGGTGTGCTAAGGTAGTGGATAAAGGTGCTTGTTAGAAGGTTGAACAATTCAACCACCAAACATTTACAACCCTCCTTGATGATTTCAGTGATCGATTCGAGCGTGCTACAAGCTCAACAGAAATCATAAACTTTCCTCATCTGCTAATACCCTATCAAACTCGCACCTCAATTTCTCCCCCAACTTTCGTAACGAATTCAAGAAGCGAGATTGGAGGGCACGATCAATTCTATAGATCCGTGCTAGCAATTTCTTCTTCTTTGTCCCATTATGACCAAATACTTTTGTATTCAACTTGTTTACTTGTTGCTGAAAATTATCAAGGTTATCCTCCAACAATACCAATGGATCCCAATTAGAAGTGAGAAAATCATGAAATTGAGGATGCTCTTGCCATGCAGCTAAAAACTGAAATGGCCGATTACGCCCAAGTTGAATGTCATCATTCGGTGAATAAAGAATTGGACAACGATCAAATCCCACCCTATCTAGATGAACAACTCTTGACAACAAAAATTTCTGACTCCAAGCCTCGTTCATTAAACAACGATCAAGATGTTGATAAAGCGAACCCTGCCGCCAAGCAAAATCATTACCCAAATAACCAACATCCAATAAACCCATGTAAAAAATGAAATAAAAAATAATCTACTCACTCCATAATTCATTTGTGACCCACCCAATCATTCCGCACGTCCCACAATTGCATTAAAATCACCCCTAGCAGCCATAACACGTCAATCCCAGGGTTTAAACTAGCCAACAAACCTCAAAAAAGCTTTCTCTTTGCCACCACAAGACTAGCATACACAACTGTATGATAACACGATAACACCACTCTGTCGTGCTAACCAACTTACATTTACAATGAATAAATTGGGTTGACACATACATCACATCCACCTTCACTTCATCCTTCAAAAGTAACCAAGTGCCTCCGCTAAACCCTAAAGCCTCCAGCCTAAAGGAATTAGCAAACCCTAGCCATCTAATCACCTGATCAATCATACCACCACTCATTTGAGGTTCCATAAGCGTAACGACTTGCGGTTTATTACTACGAACAAAACTATAAAAATGTCGAAGAAATGAGGCACTTACCGCGCCCTGACAATTCCAAAACATAACAATCATCATTCCTACCTTAAGCATTGGATCTCATGTCTCAATTAAGAGGGGTCATGAAAAGAGCAGGCTCAAAATCACGATCAATTCCTTTTTCAAATCCCGATGCGGTTGCGCGAGCTCTTCTTGGGTGACATAAATGACACACGAATAGAAAGAATCCTAGAACAAAATGAGAGGTAGCCAACCAACTTCTCGAAGAGACATGTTAACTGCATTGATCTCGGTAGCTACGCCATCTACAAAATTTAAAGACCCTAAAGGAGCATGTGTCATATACTCCGCAGAACGTCGTTCTTGCCAAGGTTGTATGCCTTTTTTTTCAACCTACTCAAGTCCAAACCATTAAGACCTCTTAGAGGTTCTAACCAAGGAGCACACAGATCCCAAAAATGCATAGTTTCCCCTCCAAAAATGACTTCTCTAAAGCAAAACCAAGCCTTACAAATCGGTAACCTGGTCAATGTTACCATTTGCAGCATCACTTTCTCATTCGATGAAATCCTGATTCAATTGCAAATCAACATCATCTAGATCATCATCCACCATTCGTAGCTCAACACTACTGCCCTGAGCTTTTATCTTGTTAGCCTCCTCATACACTAAATTACAAGACGATTGAACCCATTTAGTAAGCACGGTGCGCGGCGGTGATCTATACTCAACATTCTTTTTAATCCACAACCCCCTATTTTCTCTCCCCTGCCATGCCATCGGGCCAACACCCTGACCATTTTTTACTCGATCACTACTTTTTGGAGGCACGACGGATTCCTGAATCAAAATAGCCTTATGAGAACCCCCTTATTACCAACCACACGCTCCATCACCGAAGGTGTCGTAGGCTTAACCAAGGAAATCACTTCCATAACACTCGAACTAGCTCCCTTAGTCGGCCTTGTGTGAGATTTTTCTCCAGATTCGAAGCTAAATAGGAAACCGTCTTCTTGAACTCATTTTGCGGTATTACACTCTTCGGATTTAACTCCTTAATCGGACTCTTTCCCTTTTCCACAACCCGTTGTCCTCCAACATGACCCGAAGTAGCAACACCAAACTCATTAGTATCCATGGGTGCATCCTCAACCTCTAACGCCACAAAGTCTGACCTGGCTGGCCTATCACCAACAACCATCGATCCAACCCCACCTTCATTTACGGTATTCACCTGCTTACGCTTCATATTAGCCACAACAATCTACGGACTATACAGACTAGCTCCATCCATGATATCTCCCATCGACAACGTACCCTCCGTACCCGTAGCCTCATAATTTTTTTCCTCTGCCCTATGTCGCTTCGGACACGCCTTCTTCGCATGCCCATACATGTCACATTCAAAGCAAATATTGTGCAAGCCTTCATACTCCAGCTTTAGCACAAAATTATCGATGCCAATACATTAATGGTTTATTCAAGTCTACCATAATAGCCAATCGTGCAAATTTACCACGCTCACCCGCCTGCGTATTGTAGTCTACTCTCACCACCCGATCCACGACATGTGCAATTCGTTGGATTAACGCCTTACAGTAATAACGGTAAGGCAAACTATGGAGACGAACCCATACAACCACCTTCGATGGGTGTTTTTCTGCAGTAAAAAAAGAACAGCTCCATTGTTGAACAATTAAGTAGCTACCATAGATCGTCCAAGGACCATCAATTAAGAAAGGGCTACCCGACACAACACCAAGCTGATCCAGCACCTCCAGTGACCTCCCTAGCGGAATACCGACAGGTTCTAAACTAGAGTTTATCAAAGGGCTTGAAACACTAGGGTTTCTAAAATCTTCGCTCATACCGTCAGTCTAAAAGTTATATTCAATAAAAAATAAAATCAAAAACAAGTTTTCATTTATATTAACCAAATATGTTTTCCATTTTTTGAAAACTTGAAAATGAAAATGATTTTCTCTGAAAATAAAAAAAATGAAAATAGAACCAAACGGACCCTTTGTTTCTACAATTGTATTTTGAATTTTACATTGATATGCATAAAAAATTAACCATTAAAATATAATAAAAATATGAAAAACAAAAATATCATTATAATAATATCTATTATCCTTTAAAATCATGGTAATTCTATCATTTTTCTAATTGATTTATACAATATTAATACCTGACACCAATTCAATCGAGACTTCAGCATATAACTAGATTTTGTCATAAAAATGTATATTTAAAAAATTAAATCGCTAAAATATCATTGGCGGAATAGTAAAAAGATTTATAAATAAATTCATCAGTCACATGTTCGATTTGTAAGTCAAATTCATCAGTCACTTGCTCGAATAGTAAAATGATTTATAAATGAATTTGCTTAATGTTATTTCTATCCTATGGAGCATATGGATTTCCTTAAACAAAATTAGTAAAATTCGACTCGAAAAAATTAAATATTTCGACTTGACTCAAAGAAAAAAATCATATGGAGTATATGAATTTTCAGAAACAAATCCTATTTCAACAACTCACTCCTTACCAAGCTATACATGGCTTTTTTTAAAATAAAATAAAATTAAAAGAAAGTAAAACTCGACTTGAAAAAATCGAATATTTCTACTTGACTTAAAGATAAAAAAATCAAATCTTGTGGAGTATATGAATTTTCAGAAACAAATCATGTCTCAACAACTCACTCCTTACCAAGCTATACATGCCTTTTCTAAAATGAAACAGCTTAAAAAGCGCTAAAATAAGCCTTGTTTATTAGGCCATTAGATTGAGCCTAAAATAATGAGGCGTTGAATAAAAAAAAAGTAAAAGATAAATCGGTTAACCGACAGCTTTAAAAATAATGTAAAATCTCAAGTAAATAAGCGGCATCAAGGAGCATTATTTTTATTTTGAAACTATTTGAAAGCTTTTAACGAGAGATTATTGTGAAGTTGATTTCGAAGGAAAAAAGATTTCAGGTAAAAATTTTGTTGTTAGTAATATATGAAACCGTAAATTCTTAAAATTTCTATACTGGAACTACATGAGTAACGAAAAGAATGTTTTTTTCTAGGATTTTGAAAGAAGTTATGGTTTAGGATTCTGTGCGAAGGATTTAAGGTGATGGGTATGTTATTTTGGGTGAAAATAGTCTTAAAATTTTGGTTTTGGGGTGTGTTGAAACCTTTTTTTATGCAAAAAAGCTTGACTATTAATTTTTAGAAATTAAGGTTTTGCCTTTTTAATTCAATTTTAAAAATTATTTTAGAGTCGCCACCGATCACTTCGAGGTAAACCAGACACCATAAAAAACGACCAGAGAATTATTCTTTAAAATTAGGGTTCAAGAGTCGGTTACGTGTGGGGAAGGATTATCACCCCACAAACGTCCGTTATCGGTCCTTTAATTTTACGTTGCATTCTGATATTTCGAATAATATTTTGAATTTAATGTAACCTTTAATTATTATCTGGATTTAAATTCCAAATGGAGATATTCCTTTTATAAAAAAATATACTTTTTTTATCTGAATATGAGATTAGAAGCACCCAAGTACGTTAAGACACCCCTATTTGTATTCAAAAAATATATTTCCAACATAAAAAGTTTTGAATGCATGACCAATTATTGTCTTGTTTATTTTAAATTCTAACTTAAAAAGGTAATTGATTATGTCTTATTTAATTCTATGAATACTATTTAATTTAAAGGCTTATATATGAGATAACACTCAATTGCTTGAGCATCATCCATGTTTAAGCCCAAAATTGTGTATAATATTCCTAGTCCAATTAATTAATCTAATTGTTTAAGTTCCTAAATTAATTATCACTTTCTAGGTTCTAACAAATACTATTTGTTCTATCTTAATAGATTATGTTGAATAACACCCTATTGCTTTAGGGTACTATTCAAATTTAAACTTCTAAGTTTCTCGAATAACATTTGTTAATTTTCTACTATTATCTATTCTATTTGAATTATTGAATCTTAATTAAATAACTTAAAGACTAATGCTCTAAACAATTAACAATCTAAGTGATTAATTTGTCTAAATATTAAAATTATCTGCCCAATTTAAAATATGCATCACACATATAATTTAAAGCATTAAAATTAAATCAAACAAATAAATTTAGGACCAAATTGAATTAAAAACAAACTATAATTGATTTTTTAAATGAAATTAATGGCCAAATCGCATTACATTACAAACATCTAAGGACTAAAAACTAAAATAACCCCAAAAAAATTCTCACGAATCTTGGGTTGACTTTTATCCGCGAATCTGAGGCCAACTCGGTGCCAAAACGACACTTTTCCAACTCGGGTTTAAAAGGCCTTGAACCGAGTTGAATCGATCATTAATTTGGGTGATGCAAGGGTAGGTAGTAATGGGCGATGATATCGCATTAGAAGCAAAAGCTCTCCTTCCTTTCAAAGCATCCTCTCGTTGATTTTTCTGCTTTCACAAGACTAGCAAGTGTGTGATTAACTTTGGCTAAAATTTGGTTTCTTTCAGCTTCTTACTGTCCCTCCCTCGTTTCTTTGCTTCTTTGTTTTCTACAACTAGCACCTTGTCTCCATCCCTTCTCAGGTTTCCCTTTGAAGTCCCCTTGTCAGCCGCTTCACCTCTTAAATATTATCCACCTTAATCGCTGCATCTGTAACCATGTAAACCAACTCTACCCTTAGCTTAGGAGTAGTAAACAACGGGTATCCCAACAACCCAACTAACCCCAACCTTTTTAGCCAAGAGTTCATTGTTGAACTCGAATTAAATGAGGACGGGGATGTGAACTTTACTCTGAAAACTCAGTGGTTGGTTGGGAAGTTATTGACACCAATGGCCATTAAACCACTGGCGCTAACATCAATCATTCGAAAAACTTGGAAAAGTGACAACGTCGAGTGCCACGATCTCGGTAAGAACTTCTTCCTCTTCATGTTCTAATCAAATGAGGAAAGACTCCAGATTTTCGGAAGCAAACCACGGTCTCTTCAGAACTCTCTCTTATTATTGAAAGAGTGGCAACCGGAAAAGGCACTCGAGGAGCTAGACTTCTCCTTCGAGGAATTTTGGGTCTAGGTGCACAACCTACCCATCGGCTTAATCACGCCAGAAAATGTTAGGAGAATTGGCAAACTTTTTCCAATCTACTACGGGTCATCTCTTGACGACAACAGTGACTCCCACCGGTTCGAAACGGTGGCGGTAATGGTTGCCATTAGGGTTTAGGACCCGTTAAAATCCGGCTTCATTCTCAACCGGAAAAAAGATAAACCACTCGAAGTGGCATTCAAATAGGAGGGCCTCCCCAAGTTCTGCTTCCGATGCAGAAGAATCGTCCATGTTGAAAGGGAATGCAACAACGACACCTCAATGTTCAAGCTTGTCGGCAGATTTGGGTCGTGGCTTCGAGCCTCTTACGGCGGAAAACCAAGAAAATCTACACTGCTCAACGTTAAGATTAGCGAAAAATCGGTGAAGGAAGTAACCGACATTGAGGAGGGTTTTGCATGCAGAAAAGACAAAACTGCGTGGCTTCCAAAAGATAGGAAATCTTTAGGATTTTCTGAAGAAGCTGACCCATCACCATCAAAATCTGCCATTGTCACTTCACCATGTCAAAAAGTCAACCAAGAAATCCCTGAAAAGGCAACCTTGCAACTGCTCAGTGGAGGAAAACGGTTGCATGAAATTGGCGTCCATGCATGAGCTTATCCTAGAAACAAATCTCAACATCCAGATTTCCCCTACGACTGAACCCTTATCCAATCAAAGTCTTCAGAGTTGTCCTACAACTGAACCGAAACTTCTGAATCTGCTGGGACGGAACCATGATTTTGGCAGGGATTTTTTCTGCTCAACCTTTGCTGGTGGCCCCAACCCAGGAGATCAGCAAACTGTTTGGGATGGCCATCAGACTCCTTGAGGGAGCTTACTGGCAGATGGCTTGGATCGGATGGTGGTTTCAAGCAACAATAAGAGAAAACGCGAAGAGGAAGTGGGATAGTATATAACTAAAGTTCAGCGCCGTGATCTTTGGGACAAAATCTCAAAGGCAATTGTTCAAGTGGCGTCGGGCAATTGGTGTCTACCAGAGAGAGGCCTTGCAGCAAATGAAGATGTTCTCCGAGCAGCACTGTTTCCCCAATCAATGTTCAATAACTCAAGCATTATCTATGAGATTGAAAAGAAAAAAAGGGAAGGACTTTCAGTACGAAACGTCTTACGCTCATCCGAAAGGCAGCAAGACGTAAAGTATCAATGGAGTGCACTCGAATCATGGTCGATGAAGCTGGACTCATATAGCTTGGGGAAGACTCGTATGGAAAAAAAGATCACCACAACTCCCCTCCATGTGCGTAAACGACGACTTTATCCTCAACGAGGAAATTTTCATCAGTGATGGGGATGAACCTGGATCAGCTTCAAGTGCTACTAAAGCTTGGCTTAATGACTCGGATAACTCCTGCGAGGGTTATCCAATCACCATGACTTGCTTAGGTCGTGGCACCATGGTTTGGGAGGTGCATGGGTGCCTAAAGCTTTGCTCACCTCCACATTTTATGGTCGTTTTAAAGTTTCGTTTAAGTCTTTTTAATAGGTTTGCTAAGTTCGTCGTTTTAGTTTGGTCTGCGATAGCGGAGGATGCTTTTTGGGAGCAACTGATGTCCTGGTTTTTTGATGGGTGTTTGGCTGATAATCACTGTGTCGCTTGCCTTGATAAGGACTGTTACCGATGTAACAGAAGCCTGCCTCTGGATAGAGCTCTCAGGCGAAGGAATGGTGGCATTGTTCGTCTAAGCTCCGTGGAAGACATGTTTTGTCATCAGAGTAAGTCTCTCGAGCACGTATCGAGTTGGTGTTGGTTCCCCGCTGCTGATAGAGGAGACAGCTGGTGTTTCCCTTGCCTTGAAGGGCAATCGGCTGGCGGCCATTGCGCCATTGTGTTGTCTTTTATTTTTACATGCTTTCTTCAATCTGGTCTGTTGTTTGTTCTCCCTGCCCGTAGGCTTTGTTTGTTGGGTTCAAGTTTGTCTGTTTGTGTGTTATCGAGTCTGTAATTTTATCGTTCTAGTAATGAAAGTTATCTCCTTTGAATAAAAAAAGTAATGGGCGATGATATCATGCTGGGGTCACCAATTGACAACAGTTGACACCTAAGGGGAAGAAAAACCAGAATCCAAGTCTTATGCCTTTGGACCAATAGCATGCCATCATCATGTGGCAAGATATGAACGGAAAAAGTTAAAAACAGTTGGGTTTTGTGTTTCTTTGGGATGATTTGGGCGGGAAAAGAAATAAATTGGGCCTTTTAGAATTGTTTATGGGTTTTGTATAATATGAACATGTAAAAGGGTTTGGGGCTAATATATTTGTAATATGGACATTTAATAAGGACTATAATAAGGATTTTGGCCATTTATTTATATTTAGACACTTTTGTTATTATTTATTTTTGTAAGAGAAAATAATATATATAGAACCCCGGGTATATTTCGGGTATTATAGGGTGAAAATAATCTTAAAATTTCGGTACTAAAACTACATGAGTAATTAGGAAAGGAAAAAAAATTCTAGAATTTTGAAAGAAGTTATGGTTTGGGAATTGGGATTCTGTATGAAGGATTTAGGGTGATGAGTATGTTATTTGGGGTGTGAAAATAGTGTTTATTTTTATTTTTTAACAAATGAAAATTGTGAAAAATCAGATTTAAGAAGTTATTTTTACAATGGAAATTTTTGCAGTAAGAATAGTATGTGAGTTTCAGTTATAGAATGAGAGAGTAATTGGTTTTTTGGAGTAGGAAATTTGCGTAAAAAAAGATTGATTAAATTTGTTAAAATTTGCATAAAAATGATTGACTAAATTGGTTGTTTGTGAGTTTTAGTTATCAAAACTGTATGATCTAGTAATTGGTTGTTTGAAAGAAATTGATAATATTTACTGTTAATAATTATGTAACTAATAAGGAAATTAAATTTATTTTTGGTTCAATACTTGATTGACCAAACAAAATAGGAGTTGTTGAATTTTCAGTAAACATGGAATTAGTAAATCACCCTTAACCTATATGATGATCCCTAAATATTTGTTTGCTTACAATTGTAAGATGATCCTCTAAAAAGTTGAGGTGTTAGTTGGCAAAGCAGCTTTACAAGTTTTGAGGTAAAATAAAAAACGAGAGAGTTTAGTATAAGGAATTTACATGTCAATAGCTTTGTGCACTCTAAACTATTTATCCTTCAGTATTTTTGCTCGATTGTCAGTAATTACCTTTTTTGCTTTCCTTTTGCGGATATATTTTTTTTTATTTGGTTCAATATTGTATGATGTAAAGTATTATTTATTTTTAAAAACTAGCGTGATATTAATTTTAGATTAAAGTAGTTGAAAATAGATGAACATAGGAATGTCGACGTAGAAGGGTGATGGATGACACGGTTGCGGTGAATACGACACATAAATTATTGACCGCATATTTTAACTTTTAGTAAGTTTTTTTTTAATAGTGCGTGCCAGCTAGCCTTTATTAAATGAAGAGAAGTTGAAAAGCGGTAAAATAAAAAAACAAAAACCCCCTATATGGTGAGAAACCGACATACTTGTCGGTAAAACCCAAAAGTCACAAAGCTTAACCAGGGGGGAAAAGATAAGAACCAAAACAAAGCAACAATGGCTAGTCCAGCAAAGCCCTTGCAAGGCCAGGATCCGATGATAGGAGAGACGAAGAACACTGCAAGGGAAGAAGGGTCGGTTCGAAAAGTGTAAAGAAGACCAGACCTTAAAAACCAAACTAGGGTTCAGATCCAAAATCAAGGTGGGTCAATGTGCCGCCTATCTACGACCGCCAGAGCCTCGACGCTTGCCGGAGCTTCTTCGACCCACGCGATTTTCGCCGGAGAGGTAATGGGGAACTGGGCTAACTCATGGGCTGCTTTATTTCCTTCTCTCGCAACGAAAGCGAAACTAACCCTCTGGAAACTTTTTGCGAGGTGTAAAGCACTCCAAACCAGTGCACTCACCTCCGATCTGTCCTCTCCCGCCGCTTGAAGCTTCTTGATGATTGATAGGGCATCCCCTTCGACCACCACGTTTCGGAAGCCCAGATCCAGCGCCAAACGAACGCCATGCACGACCGCCTCTGCCTCCGCCGCGAAGCTAGAAGAGGTATGGCTTAACTTCGCAGCTTTTGCCCCTAAAATGAAACCCTCCGAATCCCTAATTAAAATCCCCACCTGTGCAGATTTTGTAGTTGCGTTGAAACGGGCATCCACATTAGTCTTGACGAACGGTGGAGACGGTGGAGACCAGCAAACCGACGACACTGCATTTGCCGGAGCTAGGCCTGATTTAAGGGCACACAAATCCAGACAATACCCCCGTACATAGGTAATAATCTCCTCGATTTTCATTGCGATACCTTCGAAGACAAATTTGTTCCTTGCAAACCATAGAGCATATAATGTTATAATAATTTCTTGGATTCTATGTTGCCCATTAATTATAAAAACCTCTGTGAGCCAGTCATGTAAACTAAGTTCTGTAGCATTTGTTGGTTCTTTGATTGAAATTCGATTCCAAACCTGTTTAGCTAGGACACACTCACACAATACATGGATGATGTCCTCAGGAGCCTATAGGCATTTGATGCACGTAGGATCACTAGCCACCTTTCTAACACAAAGGTTGGTCTTTGTGGGTACGAAGTTTCTGATGAACTTCCAGCATTGGATGTTCACCTTTGAGGGACAATTAGAATTCCAGATCGCACGAAACAAAGGGTCATTCTGAGAAAGGTTTGGGGACGAAGGTAATAGCATTCTGTACCCACTTCTCACCGAGTATAATCCTGATCGCTTTCCACACCACACCTTAGTATCAGGTTGGAGACCCATAGGCAACGGTATTGTGAAACAAATATTTTAATTTTGATATAACTAAAAACCTAAGGACTAAATCGAAAAAGTCAAAACGAATTTTAAGTCCTTAAAATATCCCCATATAATTTTAGTTTTATGCCCAAGTTAAAAACATACACTTTCAAATAATTTTTCTAAGTGTTTCAAGGCAAAGCAGTGTTTTTCACGTACCCGTTTCGAAACGGCCCTAAGGCGTTTCGAAACACTTTCACCACTGTCGACCACCGTTCCGATACGTGTATCGAAACACTTGAAAGCGTTTCAAAACGTATCCAATCGTTTCGAAACTGTTCTTCATGAAGGATTTAAAATGGGTTATTTTATTTCAAATATTTCATATTTTCAAACATATAAGGGGTGTTTCGAAACGGATCAAGCCCGTTCCGAAACGACCCTTTGACAGTAGCCATTCCGTTTCGAAACGGATCACTACCGTTCCGAAACAAGAGCTAAGTTTTATTTTGAAAATGTGACTGTTGTATGTTTTAACTGATTTTATCAAAACCGTTAAGGCGTTTCGAAACGGGCTAGAACCGTTCCGAAACGACCCTTTTACAGTGGCAAAACCGTTCCGAAACGGCCATAAGGCGTTTCGAAACGGGCTCTTAAATGCACCCCAACGGCTCTTTCTATTTTAGTCCGTTCCGAAACAGGTTTCCCGTGTTCCGAAACGGGTTGGTGCAGACAGCATTAATGGTGGCAAGAGAGGGTTCCAACGGCTCCATTTATGTTCCCAACCACCCAAACGGCTAGAAATCAATGAGAAGGTATAAAATGGACATCCAAAAGCATCAGCAAGAACTATTGAACTTCAAGCAAACATCCAACCATCAAATTCAAGCATTTGAGCAAAAATCCCAAATTTGTGTAAAATCCCAATTTGTGTTCTTCATTCATATTTTATAAAATTGGGTTGAGTGCTTGTATCGGGGCTATCATTTGTATTGAGAGATACCTAATTAGCCTACAAATTCCTTTGTTCTATTGAGTGAGAGTTGGGTTGATTTTTGGGTAGAAAAATCAACCGATATTGTAAAGGGTTGCCTCCTTGTCCTAGAAAAGGGGAAGATCAATTTAGTGAAATTGTTGCAAATCCTTAGTGAGACTAAGGTAGTGGATGTAGAGTTCATTTGGAACTTGATGCTGCGTGTAAAATAGTCTATCGCAATTGCAGTGCAAGTGTACACGTCGCAAGTAATAAAGTGATACTAAGTATCGGATATCGTCTCCACAGGGATTGGGCCAATGACTTCACCTTAGTTTACTGCACGAAGTAAAAGAGATAGTTTAGAATTGTCACGAGAATAATAAGATAAAAACGTAAATAAAAGGATTGAAAAATCAAGATAGAGAGAATGGGCCGGTATTGAATTGCTCGGTAGTGTAGGTATTGAATTGCTTAGGATCTCCAGTTCTGTCGTCGTTCCCGTCGCCGACAGCACCTGTCGCGACGTCTGTCCGTTAGTTGTTGCGGCAGCAGACACTAACTCAGTACTTCAAGCTTGGCAAGAATCCCAGATCTGCCTTGCCCTATCCCTAGGCACAAGTCTGTCGATGAACACGTCTTTGATGATACCTCCCGGCGTGAATCGAAGGATGAACACCGATGTGTATGAATTCTTCCTTAGCCACTTAACCTCGCCTTATCCCTAAGCACGAGATGGTTCAACTATAAACTAGAGAACTCGCTTCTATCTCTTTCGTATACTTAACTCTCCCGATGCTAAGTAAATAGATAACCTTACAATGCTCTCCCGATGCTCTTGCAAGATGTTAAAACCAAGATAAAAGAACTTGAAGTTTATTTTATTGAACTTGAAAAATCCTAAAACAAAGCAACCCTTGCAACTACTTTACAAAACAACCCGTGACCCTAGGGGGAATTTAGAACATGTCGGTGACGGGTGGACGGCAGGGTTTCGGTTTCGGTTATGGGGTAGTCGGCTATGCCCTAGGTTTAATCTATGCCCTTTATATAAGCTTTGGGCTCAAGTTATCTAAGGTAACAAGGATTACAACTTTAATTAAAAGTAAGATTCTAATAAAGATTAAATCTCTAAAGTATCCTACTTTCTAGCCGCCTTCTTGCTTCTAGGGATTTCCTCTCCTTTGAGCTTTGGCTTGACATATCTTTTGATCCGGGGCTTGGAAAATTATTTGGCATCCACACGACAGACGAGCAGATTTTTCTCTATCTATCGATGTCCACTTCATTTTTCCTCTTCAATAATCTGCTGTCACCATGCTGTCGTGACGGGTCCATGACAGGTTCATCTTCTTCAGCTGCTTGTTCAGTTCAGCCTTCCTGCTTATCTGCCCTTCGCCTGCCTTCATCGTCAACCAAGGCAGCTACCTGCAAAATACACCATCTTTTAGTAGAATCCGTGCCTTTTATATAATTGTGATATTTAATTGAAAACTATCCTAAATGCAATGCAATGATGCTTGAATGCAGCAGAAATATGGGTTAAAAAGGGTGTAAATAATAGAACTTTTACACACTCAACACACCCCCAAACTCAAGTCTTTGCTTGCCCTCAAGCAATTAAACCTAAAGAAAAATGAAAATTTTTGTGTTGGCCTTCAAACAGTGAACTGTCCCTTACCCGTCGCTCATTCTCTATGGCGGCAGCAACTTGTCGGAAAGGCTAGGATCTGTCCGGAATCTCCCTATAGTTCTCGTGCAGTGTGTGCATGCTTGTGAGCAGTTATATGCTAAGACTCTCTTAGTTTCACTAGAATATTCAACTTCTTAACTCGAATTTTTATGCCAAAGTTTATTTTTTAGAAGGTACATTTTCATGCTTCTTTTTCTTCTCTATTCAAGCTGAAATTTTCTAGAGCCAATTTTTGGGCACCTCTAGTTAGCTTCCTAGAGCCGGTTTCGGGCACCTCTAGGTTTTTGATTTTCTTTTACTAAACTTCTTTCCTAGAGCCAGTGTTAGGCACCTCTAGGGGCTATTCAAGTTCTAAGCATCCTATTCTAGTTTGGCTAAAAGAAATCTAAGCAATATAACAGTCACAAAAGTGTTTAAGTTTTTAGAACTATAGAAAGGCTCTAAACTTTTCCTTAACTTGTCCTAAAGATGCTGCCACGACAGAGCCGTCATGACAGGTAAGTTAACTTCACAGTTTTAAGCCAACAGTTTTAATTTTCTGATTTTTTTTTTAAGAATAAGGCAAATAAAAAGACACAACAGTTAAACAAAAGATGTGCTAAAGATGCCATTAAATATGGAAGGTTGCCACCCCCAAACTCAAGGGTTGCATTGCCCTCAATGCAAAATAACATAAAAACAGATAAAGAAAAACAGGAAAAAAAAAGTACATCACAATTATATAAGGGCAGGCAGCAATAAGAGGAGAAAAAAAAGAAATAAAAACTTAAATTTTATGCGCTGTCCTCGCTGCTGCTGCTTACGCGGATCTGATGGTAGCGTCTGCGTTGAGGAGGTGGCTGGGCAGGTTCCGGAGCAGGTTGATCGACAGCTTCGTCAGCCTGTTGAGGGGCAGGATCTTCCTCCGGTTGTGGGACAGGGTCGTCAGCAGGTGGAAGGGCAGTTGGCTCCACTAGCTTGACATCAGAACTGCTGCTGCCGCTGTCCCAGCTGGTGGACATGATGGCTTTGGACAGCTTTCTCTTGTCTGCCACATGCTTGATACGCTTCACCCGTGTGAAGGCGCTGTCCAAATTCCTCCGGACAAGGGGGCTGTCGTCAGTGGCAGCTCGCTTTGTTCCTCGAGGGGAGGTGTCTGCCGGTGGGCTGCCGGCTGCCGTCGGGGAAGGTGTGGAGGAGGCAGATTCTCCATGGGGAGAGACAGGTGGTGTGGGAGTAGGGGAGGGGATATTGAAATAATGGGCGGGGAAGGTAGGGAAAAAGACATCCGAGAAATTCAAAGTATTGGTAATAAAGTTTACCGTGGCATTGGAGAAGTCTCGGATGAATGTCATTAAGCCCATCTGACGTTCCTCGATCCGCAGGACGACAGCAAGGATGTGGGCGTTCTGACCTGCCGGAGCGGTGTTGGTGGCAGCTTCTGGGGCAGGTGCGGTGGCAGGCTCGGTGGCAGGCTCATCATCAGACTTAGCAGGAGGGGCGTTGGGATCGAAGGCGTTGAGGGGCGATACGACTACTAGCTCCATGAGGCTGGAGATGTTGTTGTCTGTCCAGCCGCTGCCCTTCTTGATGTTGTCTGAGGCTTCCTCCGGTACGGCAGCGCAGCGGCAGAGGGCAGTTATGGTGCAGGGCAGGCAGAGCCGTGAGTCCGAGCGGAAGGCGCAATCTAGAATGCTGTCCCTCATGTACCTGCCCACATTGATGGTCCTGTTGTGCATGATAGAGTGGATGAGGGCCAGTCTCTGCCTGTTGACTGTCGTATGGTGGGACGAGGGCAGGATACGCTTTTTGATAAAAGCGTTCCATAACTTTGCCTCAGGTAGGAGCTGCCCCCTATTGACAGAATGGGGGTTCATCTTACTCGTGCTCCACGTCGTTCCCGCTTCTGTCAGCGCCCTCATGACAGCATCGTGGCCGGCAGCGTCGAGGGTGTCCCAAAACTGTTGATGAGCATCGTCATTGGGGCCGAAGAAGAGGCCGAAGACATAGTTGATGCTGCTGGCGGTAAAAGGTACTGTCACTCCTCTGACGGTGACAGATGTTGCCGTCTTGCTCTCGATCGCCGCATAGAACTCCCTGACTAGGGTGTCATTAAGTTCTGCCGGCTGCTCGGCGAAGTCTTCCCACAATTGAGCTGTTATGGCCTGCATGATGAACGGCCGGAGTCCCAACAGAGGGGCATCTCTGTTGTAGATGAAGCTTCGTTCCTCCCAAAGTTCCTTGTTAGCGAACGGAGATGCTGCTGCGGAAGAGGAAGCGGCAGCAGCGTTCTGTCGGGTTTGTCATGAAGACATATTTGGTTGCAAGGGCTGAAAATGAAAGAAAAGAGATCAAACTAGAAGAGAATAGCAAGAGAGAAAATCTGAAGTGATGAAAAATGAAAAGGAGAAGGGGTTTATATAGCTGTCGGGGGCTGCCCATTTAATGCCGCAACGGCAGGCGGGAATAACGGAGCGGCAGATTGAATGTTGCGTCTGACACGTCTGACGGACATTAATGCTGCGTCTGCCGCACGATTCTTCGTCTGCTGTGCGTCTGTTGACAGCCTGTCCACTCCGTCTGCGCCGGCAGCCGAAACGACAGGTTATTATAAATGGACTTTATTTGGGCTGATGGATGGGCGGTGGGCTCGGGCCACTTCTTCTTTCTCACTTGCTTCCTTTATTTCCTAAAAACTGAAATTAAAAACAAAACATTATTCGAATAAAATAAATCTAATTCCTAATAAATAATATTAATAATAATAAAAATAAAAATAAAAGAATTAGGTTAAATTAGGGATGCCTTGTGAGGCATCACCTAAAGTAACCACTTCCTGTATTCCTGGGGCTTCAGTCCCTTGATAGTGCTTGAGGCGTTGTCCATTGACTTTGAATTGGTGCCCGTCCTTTAGTGATTGAATTGTAATGGCACCATGGGGAAAAACTTGAACTACTTGGAATGGGCCAGACCATCTAGATTTGAGCTTCCCTGGAAAGAGTTTCAATCTAGAATTGAACAACAACACAAGCTGCCCTGGGCAGAACTGTCGTGGCAGCAACTTCTTGTCATGCCACTTTTTAGTTTTTTCCTTGTAAATCCTTGCATTGTCGTAGGCCATTGTCCGTATTTCATCGATCTCATTCAAATCTAACAGCCTTTTCTGGCCTGCCTTGTCCAAGTCCATGTTTACTGCCTTGATCGCCCAATATGCCTTGTGTTCTATCTCGACAGGCAGATGACAGGTTTTCCCATAAATCAAACGGTATGGAGACATGCCCAATGGAGTCTTGAAGGCTGTTCTGTATGCCCATAATGCATCGTTCAGAAGTAAAGACCAATCTTTCCTAGTTGGTTTAACCATTTTTTCAAGAATGTTCTTCACTTCCCTATTGGATATCTCAGCCTGTCCATTGGTCTGTGGGTGGTACGCTGTCGCGATCCTGTGCTTGACACCATATTTTCTCAAGGCGGCAGCAATTACCTTGTTGTCAAAATGTCTCCCTTCATCACTGATAATCGCTCTAGGGATGCCAAATCTAGAAAAGATGTTTTTGTGCAAAAACTTTTGGACTGTTTTGGCATCATTCTTTTGAGTTGCGATTGCTTCTACCCACTTGGAGACATAATCCACTGCTAGGAGGATGTAAAGATTTCCACAAGAAGATGGAAAAGGTCCCATAAAATCAATCCCCCAAACATCGAAGATTTCGACTTCTAAAATATTCTGCAGTGGCATCTCGTTTCTCCTCGAGATGTTACCTGTCCGCTGGCACCTGTCACAGTTTTTGTAAAATTCCTGTGCGTCCTTATACAGTGTCGGCCAGTAGAACCCTGACTGCAGCACCTTGGCAGCAGTTTTGTTGCCTCCTAAGTGTCCTCCATATTGTGAAGCATGACAGTGATGGAGAATGTCTTCTTGTTCTTCCTGTGGTATACATCTCCTTATAACCTGATCTGCGCACATTTTGAAAAGAAGAGGTTCGTCCCAATAATAATGTTTAACATCATTTTGAAACCTCTTCCTGGCTTGGTAAGTAAGATCAGAAGGTAATATTCCGCTAACTATAAAATTAACGAAATCAGCATACCAGGGAAGGTTAGAAGACTTACCTGCCGCCATGGCTGTCGCGACAGCTAGTGCGGCAGCAAAGAGCTGCTCATCTGGGAAGGTCTCCAATATGTGTGTCTCATCTGGCGGTAGACTCTGTCCCGTTTCCAACCTCGACAAGTGATCTGCCACCTGATTTTCTGTCCCCTTTTTATCTTTTATCTCAAGGTCGAACTCTTGTAATAGTAATATCCATCGTATCAACCTAGGTTTTGTATCTTTTTTTGCAAATAGATACTTGAGGGCAGAGTGGTCAGTGTGTATTATAACCTTCGTTCGAAGTATGTAAGAACGAAACTTGTCGATGGAAAACACCACAGCTAACAGCTCCTTTTCCGTGGTGGTATAATTCACTTGGGCATCATTCAATGTTTTGCTGGCATAATATATGACATGAAATAGCCTGTCCTTGCGCTGCCCAAGTGCTGCCCCGACAGCATAGTCACTAGCATCACACATAATTTCAAACGGTTGCGTCCAGTCTGGTGGCTGTACTATGGGGGCTGTCACTAACTTTTCCTTCAGAACCTTGAATGCTTCAGTACATTCTTCATTAAAGTCAAAGGGTCGGTTCTGCTCTAGGAGATGACATAGGGGTTTCGTGATTTTTGAGAAATTAGCAATAAATCTCCTATAAAAACCAGCATGCCCTAAAAAACTCCTAATGCCCTTGACTGTTGTTGGCGGCGGCAGCTTCTCTATGACCTCTATTTTTGCCCTGTCGACTTCTATCCCACGGCAGCTAATCTTATGGCCTAAGACTATCCCTTCATCTACCATAAAATTACATTTTTCCCAATTAAGAACAAGATTAGCCTTTTCACATCTTTCAAGTACCTTTTGAAGGTTGCCGAGGCAGCTCTCAAAATCGTCTCCAAAGACGGAAAAATCATCCATGAAGATCTCAAGAAAGTCTTCTACCATGTCGGAGAATATTGCCATCATGCACCTTTGGAAGGTGGCAGGTGCGTTACAGAGGCCGAATGGCATCCTCCTGAATGCAAATGTTCCGTAGGGGCAAGTGAAAGTCGTTTTCTCTTGGTCCTCCGGTGCAATAGCAATTTGGTTATAACCTGAATAACCATCAAGAAAACAATAATAAGATTTACCCGCTAATCTATCAAGCATT
Source organism: Hibiscus tridactylites (assembly GCA_958450335.1). NCBI lineage: Eukaryota > Viridiplantae > Streptophyta > Magnoliopsida > Malvales > Malvaceae > Hibiscus > Hibiscus tridactylites. The sequence goes on from OY288268.1 coordinate 89,119,359, forward strand.
TGATCAATAAAGGGTAAAGGAAAGTGGTCTTTTCGGGTAGCTTTGTTAAGCTTCCGATAGTCCATACAAACCCTCCAACCGGTCACAGTCCTGGTTGGGATTAATTCATTGTTTTCGTTGGTTATCACGGTCATGCCTCCTTTCTTGGGAACACATTGCACCGGGCTTACCCATTTGCTGTCGGAGATGGCGTAAATAATACCAGCATCTAACCATTTAATTATTTCTTTACGCACCACCTCCTTCATTGCAAGGTTTAACCGCCTTTGGGCATCAATAGTCGGCTTATGGTCTTCCTCTAGGAGGATTTTGTGCATACAGATTGCCGGACTAATGCCCTGGATGTCTGCTATCGTCCATCCTATCGCCCTTTTATGCTGCCTCAACATGTCGATCAGCTGTCGTTCCTGTTCCTGCGGCAGCTTAGCAGAGATGATTACGGGCAGTGTGTTATCACAACCAAGATAAGCATATTTAAGCTGCCCTGGCAGGGGCTTAAGTTCTAAGACAGGTGGTTCAACAGTGGAGGGCTTTTGGATTAAATGGTTATCCGAAGTGTAATTTAAGGGTTCGAATAACTTACCTGGACGATGGTCTAACCAGTTTACCTCCTCATGACCTTCAGTATCAGATGTATCGGATTCAGAGGGGTCACTGTCGTCTGTGCTGCCGTCGTTGCTGTCGTCGTCACTATCGTGACAGGTTGGTAGATGGCTGTCGCAGCAGTGACCAAATTTAATATCCCGGCAGCCCGACCTAATGCAGGGGTAATCAAAGGTCACCTCGATGATGGCTTTGCATTCCTCGTCCACATCGGCATGTTTCATTGCTTGGAGAACATTCAACTTAATTTCTTGATCGTTCACGCGCATGGTGAGTTCTCCCTTCTCCACATCAATCAACGATCTTCCCGTGGCTAAGAAAGGTCGTCCGAGGATGACTGGTGCATTCTCATCTGCCTCACAATCTAAAATAAGAAAGTCAGCAGGAAAAATAAGCTTATCCACTCTTACCAAAATATCTTCAATTTTTCCCTCGGGGTGAACGTAAGAGCGGTCGGCTAGCTGTAGGGTAACTGTCGTGGGCCGCGCCTTGCCAATACCTAGTTTCTGAAAAACAGATTTGGGCATTAGATTAACACTAGCACCAAGATCACAAAGTGCCTTACCCACAAATTTATCGCCGATTACACAAGGTATGAGGAAGCTCCCCGGATCCTTCTTTTTCTGGGGTGGTTGTCGATGAAGAATACTCATGCAACCCTCTTGCATCCTTACCGTTTCAAATTCCCCAAGTTTAGATTTTTTAGACATTACATCCTTGAGAAATTTAGCATAACCTGGCATCTCCCTAACAGCATCTAACAACGGAATATTAATATGAATCTGTTTAAAAATATCATAAATTTTTTTGAGTTGAGATTCATTCTTAGCTTGTTGTATCCGTTGAGGAAAAGGTGGTGGAGGACGATAATCAGCAATGCGTCCTTCCCACTGCATGCGAATCTGAGGACGATGATCTTCCTTTTTCTCCTCTGTCGCTTCTGCTGTCGTGACAGGCTCATCGGCAGCAGTCTGTTTATTACCTGTCGGGGCAGCTTCCTCGGCAGGTTTGTTCAAAGCAGGGTCCTTTTCTGTATCAACTTCTTTTTCCGACCCCGGTAGCTTTTTCCCACTCCTAGTAGTAATTGCCTTACATTGCTCATGTGGGGGTGGTCTAGCATTTTCAGTATTGCTAGGGAAACCTCCATTCTGCCTCGGTTTAATATGCTGCGATACCTGACCCATTTGTGTCTCTAGAGATTTCAAGGTGGCCTCATGGTTTGTCATTCTCATCTTAGTCTCGTCCATAAAATTTTCCGTCTTTTTGACAAACTGATTAATATTTTCCATATATGTGCCAGTCTGAGACATAAAGGTAGCCAAAGTCTGCTCCAATACACTACTCGTGGCAGGTGGTGGCTGCTGTTGTTGTTGAGGCGGCAGGTTCTGCGGCAGGTTCTGCGGCTGCAGTTGCTGTCGCGTCAACAATCTAGGACCCCCCTGATTCTGATTATATGCTTGCGGATTCAGGGCATTGTTAGGATTACTCCAGGAAAATTTGGGATCCTTTCTCCAATTAGGGTTGTAATTGTTGGCATTATAATTTGGCTTGTAATTTCCAACATATTTCCCTTCTTCTATGTTTATAGGGCACTCATCCCTACTATGATTTCCCTCACAAGTGGCACAAATTTCCTCGACAGCAAACCCTCGTACTTCCTCTTCACTCAATAAGTGTTTCATGGCTTTAGTGAGGAATGCTACCTGTGATTTCATAGTGCTGTCAGCCTCATAGTCTTTGACAGCAAGTACCCGTTTACCCCCTCTTCTAGCTGTCGGAAACTGCTCCTCATTCTTAGCTAGATTCTTCATGACTTGTAATACCTCGTCTGGATCTTTATCCAATAGCAGTCCATTTGCTGCAGAATCAATGCGAATGCGAGTTTGTAAGTTAGCAGCATTATAAAACTTAGTTACCTGATTCCAGACGGGGAATCCATGCATTGGGCAGTTCCGTAGAAGAGTAGTAAATCTGTCCCAGGCCTCGTGCATCGGCTCGTCATCTTCCTGTTGAAAAGTAGCAATTTCGTTACGTAATCGCTCAGATAAATGTGAAGGATTAAAACGAGATAAGAATTCACGAGTTAGATCTTCCCAAGTCATAATAGAACCCGGTATAAGTTTATTCCACCAAGTTTTAGCTCTATCCCTTAATGAATGAGGGAATAACCGAAGCCTCAGTATCTCCGGACTAACTCCTGGTAGCCTAAACGAACCACAGATCTCCTGGAACGTTTTGAGATGCTCTCTAGCATCTTCTGTCGCAGAACCACTAAACTGTCCGGCGTTGTTGATCATACTAAACATGACAGGTTTAAGTTCAAAGTTATCAACATCAATATCCGGAAGCGTGGTCTCCAGCTCTACATGGTCATTCAGCATGTAGTCACGACATGACCGTCGTCCACCTGCCCCAGGCGGATCGCCGACAGGCGGTATGTCTCCTCCAGCAGGCTGGTTACGGGCCATCTGCTCAAGCTGTTCTTCAAGGTATTCGTTCCTGTCTAAAAGATGGCGAATTTGTTTCTTGAGATTGAATGATCGTTCGATTTCCGGATCTAACTTATACTCAGGATCTTCGCCTCTTTTCGATCTGCGCATAAACAAGAGAACCTTGTGAAAAGCAAGAGTTTAAAACACAAAATAAAAATTAAAGAAAAACTAAAAACGAAAAACAAAAATAAAAATAAAAATAAAAACAAAAAGTGCAATAAAATAAAGATGTAGTTATGTTGCCAATCCCCGGCAACGGCGCCAAAAACTTGTTGCGTGTAAAATAGTCTATCGCAATTGCAGTGCAAGTGTACACGTCGCAAGTAATAAAGTGATACTAAGTATCGGATATCGTCTCCACAGGGATTGGGCCAATGACTTCACCTTAGTTTACTGCACGAAGTAAAAGAGATAGTTTAGAATTGTCACGAGAATAATAAGATAAAAACGTAAATAAAAGGATTGAAAAATCAAGATAGAGAGAATGGGCCGGTATTGAATTGCTCGGTAGTGTAGGTATTGAATTGCTTAGGATCTCCAGTTCTGTCGTCGTTCCCGTCGCCGACAGCACCTGTCGCGACGTCTGTTCGTTAGTTGTTGCGGCAGCAGACACTAACTCAGTACTTCAAGCTTGGCAAGAATCCCAGATCTGCCTTGCCCTATCCCTAGGCACAAGTCTGTCGATGAACACGTCTTTGATGATACCTCCCGGCGTGAATTGAAGGATGAACACCGATGTGTATGAATTCTTCCTTAGCCACTTAACCTCGCCTTATCCCTAAGCACGAGATGGTTCAACTATAAACTAGAGAACTCGCTTCTATCTCTTTCGTATACTTAACTCTCCCGATGCTAAGTAAATAGATAACCTTACAATGCTCTCCCGATGCTCTTGCAAGATGTTAAAACCAAGATAAAAGAACTTGAAGTTTATTTTATTGAACTTGAAAAATCCTAAAACAAAGCAACCCTTGCAACTACTTTACAAAACAACCCGTGACCCTAGGGGGAATTTAGAACATGTCGGTGACGGGTGGACGGCAGGGTTTCGGTTTCGGTTATGGGGTAGTCGGCTATGCCCTAGGTTTAATCTATGCCCTTTATATAAGCTTTGGGCTCAAGTTATCTAAGGTAACAAGGATTACAACTTTAATTAAAAGTAAGATTCTAATAAAGATTAAATCTCTAAAGTATCCTACTTTCTAGCCGCCTTCTTGCTTCTAGGGATTTCCTCTCCTTTGAGCTTTGGCTTGACATATCTTTTGATCCGGGGCTTGGAAAATTATTTGGCATCCACACGACAGACGAGCAGATTTTTCTCTATCTATCGATGTCCACTTCATTTTTCCTCTTCAATAATCTGCTGTCACCATGCTGTCGTGACGGGTCCATGACAGGTTCATCTTCTTCAGCTGCTTGTTCAGTTCAGCCTTCCTGCTTATCTGCCCTTCGCCTGCCTTCATCGTCAACCAAGGCAGCTACCTGCAAAATACACCATCTTTTAGTAGAATCCGTGCCTTTTATATAATTGTGATATTTAATTGAAAACTATCCTAAATGCAATGCAATGATGCTTGAATGCAGCAGAAATATGGGTTAAAAAGGGTGTAAATAATAGAACTTTTACACACTCAACACTTGAACCACTCTAAATTCCTTGTTCTTCAATTTTAATTTGCCAATTTCCACTACAATCCTTCAAATTTCCAATTCACCCCCCCTCTTGGTAAATATCGATCTTTCGATCCACTCAACAATTGGTATCAGAGCTTAACTCTTTGAGGATTAACAACCACAAGAGGAGATCCTTGGAAGAGTGTGATCATCAAATTATCAAGAGATGGCTTCAACCTCCGGTTCCGGCATGTACGAGTCACAATCAACCACCAAGCCTCCTTTCTTCAATGGTGACAACTACTCCTTTTGGAAGAACAAAATGAGGCTATTCATCAAGTCAAGTGACTACCTTGTATGGGATGTCATTGAGGATGGGCCATACATTCCATTGAAGCAAGATGGTGAAGGCAAGATGGTGTTGAAGAAGAAAGCCGAAATGAGTGAAGAGGAGAGGAAGAAGATTCAAGTCAACGATAAAGCTCTCCACATGCTTTTTTGTGCTTTCGGTCCGGACATCTATTCAAAGGTCTCTTCCATTGAAAATGCCAAAGAAGTGTGGGACACACTTGAGACCACTTATGAAGGCACCAATGATGTCAAAGAAACTAGGATTGGACTTCTCAATCTTAGTTATGAAAACTTCAAGATGGAGCCCGATGAGACGGTGTCGAAGATGTTTGATCGATTCTCCACAATCGTCAACGGTCTAAAAGGATATGGAGAGATCATACCGGAAGACAAGCTTGTCCGGAAGCTACTCTATTCACTTCCCGAAGCTTGGGATGGGAAGAGAACCGCCATCATCGAAGCTAAGAACTTGAAGACATTAAAGCTTGATGAGCTTGTGGGTTCTCTCCTTACTCATGAGATCATGAAGCAAGGAAGGGAAGATGAGAAAAAGAAAGAAGAGAAAAGAGTAGAAAAGCTTGAAGTTGAAAAGAAGAAGAAGATGGGAATAGCTCTCAAGGCAAAAGCTTCACAACATGATGAGAGCTCATCTTGTGAGGAGGATGAACTTGAAGAATTGGCTATGATAGCCAAACGATTCTCACGCTTCATGAGGTCCAACCGGGGAAGAAAAATCCAAAGAAAGGTGGACTTCAAAGGAAGGAACAAAGAAGAAGGGAAGGATCCCATCATTTGCTATGAGTGCAAACAATCCGGTCACATCCGTTCGGAGTGCCCTCAACTCAAGAAGAAGGGCTTTGAGAAGAGGAAGAAACTCAAAGCCAAGCTTGCTACTTGGAGTGATGAGGAGTCATCGGAGGATGACGAACAAGAAGTGGCTAACCTTTGTCTCATGGCACTTGAGGAAGATTCCTCCTTGGTAACCTCTAACTCATCTACTTTAGATTTTTCATATGAAGAATTAAATGATGCATATGATGAGTTACAAGAGGTATATGATGAATTAGTTGAGAAGTTTAAAGAGTCGGTCATTAAAAACAAGAAAATCATTTTAGAGCTAAATGAGAAAAATGACTCACTCACTCAAGCTAATTCTAAATTTGAGAAAAAGATTTTAGGATTAAAAGATGAACTTAAATTCTTTCAAGATGAAAACGTTGATCTTAATAATCTTTTGTCTCAATGCAATAGTGAACACCAAAAGGTGTTAGGTGAGCTAAATGAGCTCAAAAAGTCCTTAAAAATGTTGGTAGTGTCAAACATGAAGTAGGAGAATCCTCTAGAACACACCAACCTAAGAAAAGGACTAATTACTACAAACAAGGTAGCTACCCTAGACATAATAGAGCTAAAAGAATTAGAAGTGTATGGGTTCCTAAGGAACTTGTAAAATCTAATAATATTATTGCTATGTCATCTTGGATTCCTAAGGGAACCAAGGTTTTGGGAGCTAACACTCATGGACCCAAAATGATTTGGGTACCAAAAACCAAGGTTTAATATCTTTGTTTGTAGGGGGAGCATTGCTACAAGGCCAAAGCACAAAGTCAAAACTCATGGTACCTTGATAGTGGATGCTCGAGGCACATGACCGGAGACAAGAGTCGATTCATGGATTTAAAGCCAAAAGGTGGAGGAGTAGTAACATTTGGTGACAACTCCAAAGGCCACATTAAAGGTATTGGCTCCATAGGTAATCACTCTACCATTCTCATTGAAAATGTCTTATATGTCGATGGTCTTAAACATAATTTATTGAGCATAAGTCAATTATGTGATAAGGGATTTAATGTTCTTTTTGATAAAAATGGATGCAAAATTGTAGACATTAAATCTAATAGTATTATGCTCATAGGTCATCGCATAGGAAACATATACATGGTGCATTTAGATGACATTCATACATCTCATGCATGTTTAGTTGCTCAAAATGAAAATGATGCATGGTTGTGGCATAGGAAGCTAGGACATGCTAGCATTAGTGTTTTGGAAAAACTAGTCTCTCTAAATCTAGTTAGAGGTTTGCCCAAAATTAAATTTTCAAATGACAAAATTTGTGATGCATGCTCTAAGGGTAAACAACATAAGTCTTCCTTTAAATCCATTAATGATGTTTCTACTAGTAGATGCTTACAATTAATTCACATGGATTTATTTGGGCCAATTAGGACTATGAGCTTGGGTGGTAAATCTTATGCATTTGTGTTAGTTGATGATTTTTCTAGATTTACTTGGGTTCTCTTTTTAAGTACTAAAGATGAGGCTTTGGAAAAATTCATCACATTTTCAAAATTAACCCAAAATGATCTTGAACTTAGAATCTCACACATTAGAAGTGATCATGGAACCGAGTTTCAAAATTTAGGGTTTGAAGAATTTTTGAATGAAAATGGTATTAGCCATAATTTTTCGGCTCCTCGAACTCCTCAACAAAATGGGGTAGTTGAGAGGAAAAATAGAACTTTACAAGAAATGGCTAGAACTATGCTTTGTGAAAATAATTTACCTAAATATTTTTGGGCGGAAGCCACAAACACCGCTTGTTATATTGTAAATCGAGTAATGATTAGGCCAATTTTAAAGAAAACACCTTATGAGATTTTAAAATCTAAAAAGCCTAACATTAGCTATTTTCACCCTTTTGGGTGTAAGTGTTTTATTTTAAATAATGGAAAAGATAACTTAGGTAAATTTGATGCAAAAAGTGATGAAGCTATTTTTATAGGTTACTCTTTAACCTCTAAAGCCTATCGAGTATTTAACAAAAGAACTTTAGTAGTAGAAGAATCTATTCATGTTGTATTCGATGATAACCTCCTTCCTAGGAAGGATTCTTGTGATGATGATGATGTAGGAATCATAAATGCCTTTGATGGAGGTCAAACTTCAAAGGAGGATGAGATTCAACCAAAAGAAGAAGATACACAAGATCCACCTCTTGAAGCCTTGAAGGACTTGGCTATTGAGGAAAAGGAAGTGAGCTACCCAAGGGAGTTGAACTATGTCAAAGATGGTGAAATCTTGGGTGATCCATCCAAGGGGGTAACCACTCGTTCTTCTCTTAGATTAATGAACCATGTTGCATTTATCTCATGCATAGAGCCTAAAAACATAAAAGAAGCATTGAAAGATGACTTTTGGATTATAGCTATGCAAGAAGAGTTAAATCAATTTGAGAGAAGTAATGTATGGACATTAGTTGATAGGCCTAGTAATCAATCTACAATAGGAACTAAATGGGTCTTTAGGAACAAACTAGATGAGAGTGGTAACATTGTGAGAAATAAATCTAGACTTGTAGCACAAGGTTACACTCAAGAAGAGGGAATAGATTTTGATGAAACCTATGCACCCGTAGCTAGGATGGAAGCCATTAGGATGTTGCTTGCATATGCATGTTATCATGATTTCAAGCTTTTTCAAATGGATGTTAAAAGCGCATTTTTAAATGGTTTTATAAATGAAGAAGTGTATGTGGAACAACCACCGGGTTTTGAAGATTCAAAATTTCCAAATCATGTTTTCAAACTTACCAAAGCTCTTTATGGTTTAAAACAAGCTCCTAGAGCTTGGTATGAAAGGCTTTCAAATTTTTTGATTGAAAAAGGATTTGAAAAAGGTAAGGTGGACACTACACTTTTCATAAAAATGTATAAAAATGACATCTTAGTAGTTCAAATTTATGTTGATGATATTATTTTTGGTTCTACTAATGAATGTCATTGTCAAGAGTTTTCTAAGCTAATGCAAGGTGAATTTGAGATGAGCATGATGGGGGAGCTCTCATTCTTTTTGGGACTCCAAATCAAGCAAAAGAAGGATGGCACCTTCATCAACCAAGCAAAATACATAAAGGATATGCTCAAGAAGTTTGGCTTGGAGAATGCAAAGCCTCAAGCCACTCCTATGAGCTCATCTACAAAGCTTGACAAAGATGAAGGAGGTAAGTGTGTTGACTCTAAGCTTTATCGTTCTATGATTGGATCTTTGCTTTACCTTACCGCAAGTAGACCGGATATCTTGTTTAGTGTTTGCTTGTGTGCTAGGTTTCAAGCTAGTCCTAGAGAGTCTCACCTTATAGCCGTTAAGAGAATCTTTAGATACCTTAGAGACACTCCTTGTTTAGGCCTTTGGTATCCTAGAGACTCTACCTTCAACCTACATGCTTACTCGGATGCAGATTATGGGGGTTGTAAAATTGATAGGAAAAGTACTTCGGGAACTTGCCAATTCTTAGGTAGTATGCTCATATCTTGGTTCTCTAAGAAACAAAATAGTGTAGCCTTATCTACCACCGAAGCCGAGTACATATCCTTAGGGAGTTGTTGTGCTCAAGTTCTTTGGATGAAGCAACAACTCTTAGATTATGGTATTAAAGTTGGAACCATACCCCTAAAATGTGACAACACTAGTGCAATATGCTTAACTAAAAATCTCATCCAACACTCTAGAACCAAACATATAGAAATAAGGCATCATTTCATTAGAGATCATGTTCTTAAGGAAGATGTGGTTATAGAGTATGTGGACACCTTGAATCAATTAGCGGACATTTTTACAAAACCCTTAGATAAAGAGCGTTTTTGGTCCCTTAGGAGAGAGTTAGGTCTAGCTAGCCTATCTTGACCTTTTTTGGACCTCTTTTGTGCTTAAATATGCTTGATCTTGTGAAATGCCATGTTGATGTGTTTAAACTCCTAATTTTATCCATGCTTATAGTTAGGGGGAGTATGTTTATGCTTAAATATGTTTTGCCTGCTCATTCATGACATTTATGCATGTTAGGCCTCTTTAAAGATCATTTTTCTGCAATTTTAGAGCCTCATCTGCACTTCCAGGCCCAGGTGTATCGAAACGGGTGAACCTGTTTCGATACGGATACCTTAAATCCAGCTCTGAGAGAAGGGCGTTTCGAAACGCCTCAAAAGCGTTCCGAAACGTTTTTGATTCTGCCAAGGGGTGTATCGGAACGCGTTCCGATACGGGTCAAAGGGTGTTTCGATACGGTCAACAACGTATCGAAACGTTATGTTTATGGTTTTAAAATGGTCAAAACCCTAGCCGCCCGTTCCGGAACGGTCTTGACCGTTCCGAAACGGCATCGCGGAATGCTTTATTTAGGGCTTTTAATGACATAATTTCACTTTTTATCAAAACCTAAAACCCTAAACCGCCTCCCTCTCTATAAATACCCTCTAAAACTCTTTAATTTTCACAAAATTGTGAGGGTTTTTACTCTTCAACTCAAATCTAAGCAAGTTTCATCAATCTTGTGCAAGGATTTCTTCAAAATCATCCAAAATCCCAAACTAAGGTAATTTTTCAATTTTTTTTCTTTCTTTCAATTCATGTTCGAATCTTAGGTTAGAAAATTTTATTTTTGTATAGATTATATGTTTTTGGTTGTGGGTTTTCAAAATCTTGTAATTTTTTTTTCAAATCTCAAACTTTTTGATTCGAATATAAATTTTTTCAATAGTATTTTTTTAACTGTTTTTATTTTAATTTTGTTTTCAAAAACCTAAGTGGGATTTATTATTGGATTGGTTTTTAATTATCAATGCATACACTTAATTTTAAAACACTTGCTTAATGTTTTTAGATGGCGGATCAATCGAACAAAAAGCGCAAGGCCGTTCAATCCGGTGATTCGAGTATTCGTCCGAATATCACTATGCTTTTTCAGAAATCTCTTAAAAATCCGGACACTCGTGCTCGCTTTGCTTATGTCAAGGATTTCGCGGTTCGTAAGGAACGAGTCATTGATCTTGAGTTCCTCAATTCCGAGCGATTCCTCTTCCGTTATCTCGGCCGTTTAGATGAGTGGAATCTCATGGATTTCTTGAGCCTTCCGGATGTTTGCTACAAAAATATGGTACTCATCTTTTACTCCAATGCTCGTTTTCTTTATGATGAGTTAAGAACCGAGATCATAGGAATTGAGTCATCCTTGCTAGGCAAAAAGATTGTTATCAATGTTGCTCTTTTGGAATCTGCTTTTAATCTTAAGAATATGGGTCTTGAGGATGAACGCCATTTTGGCACTTTCACCGGTAAAGCGCTTAATTTGGATGTGCATGATCGTGTTCTTCATTTGATGGTCTCTTGGTTTATTCGCCCTTCCGGTGGTAAATATTCTCATATCCGTCAAAGAGATCATTTTTGGTTAGAATGTTTCCGTAGGGGTGAGCGCCCAAATGTCCCTAAGATAATCTTTGCCGAGATAGTCAATAATATCAAGCTTATTGACACAAATGAGTTGACGTCCTTTACTTATGGCATTGTCTTGAGCGCCCTATTTCATCATCTTGAAATTGATTGTTCCTATGACTCTCCGGAACCTCGAAAGACCAAGATTGGTGAGTCATCCCTTCGTAAGTCCGGGTTTCAATATGTGAATGGTATTTGGGAAAGAGTTGATAGAGAAGCGGATCCTCCTCTCGTTGCTCCTCCACCGCAAGTTCAAGCCGCAAACAACGATGCCCTCACGGCTTTTCTTACCGAGCGATTCAATGCCTTGGACACTCGGATGAATGCCTTGGACACTAGCATTGCCTCGGGCTTTGAGACTATGGGCAATCGGTTGAAGAATGTCGAGGATCGTCTTATTTCTCTTGAAACTTCTCATTCCAACTTGGATCTTTCCTTCTCCACTCTATATGGGCAATGGACGAAGTTTCAACGCTCTCAAGCCAAGGACGATGATGATGATGATGAGGATGATGATGACGAGGCTTAGGATATTTATCTCATATCATATCATATTATCTATGCATTTTAGGTTTAAGGTTGCATTTTTATGCTTTTTCATGTTTTAGGACCTATGCTTATGACTTTTTATTTGGGATTTTATTGTTTGAATTATGTTGAACTTAACGTTTGAATTATGTTTTGGATATTTTTATTATGAATTAATTATATGGTTGCTTATTATTGCTTATTGGTACTAATCTTTTATCTTCTCTATGAGCTTATGTTGTTCTTTTTTATCTAACAAAAAGGGGGAGAAGAAATTTAAGAGCCACTACACTAAAATTCGTTTTTAAATTTTAAAAGGTTTTTAAACTAAAACTTCAAATCAAAATTTTTGTTAAAAACCTATCTTAAATTAAGGGGGAGTTAGAATATTTTTTCAAAATCTTTAAAATTCCAAAAATTCTAACTTTGGTTTTGTTATATCAAAAAGGGGGAGATTGTGAAACAAATATTTTAATTTTGATATAACTAAAAACCTAAGGACTAAATCGAAAAAGTCAAAACGAATTTTAAGTCCTTAAAATATCCCCATATAATTTTAGTTTTATGCCCAAGTTAAAAACATACACTTTCAAATAATTTTTCTAAGTGTTTCAAGGCAAAGTAGTGTTTTTCACGTACCCGTTTCGAAACGGCCCTAAGGCGTTTCGAAACACTTTCACCACTGTCGACCACCGTTCCGATACGTGTATCGAAACACTTGAAAGCGTTTCGAAACGTATCCAATCGTTTCGAAACTGTTCTTCATGAAGGATTTAAAATGGGTTATTTTATTTCAAATATTTCATATTTTCAAACATATAAGGGGTGTTTCGAAACGGATCAAGCCCGTTCCGAAACGACCCTTTGACAGTAGCCATTCCGTTTCGAAACGGATCACTACCGTTCCGAAACAAGAGCTAAGTTTTATTTTGAAAATGTGACCGTTGTATGTTTTAACTGATTTTATCAAAACCGTTAAGGCGTTTCGAAACGGGCTAGAACCGTTCCGAAACGACCCTTTTACAGTGGCAAAACCGTTCCGAAACGGCCATAAGGCGTTTCGAAACGGGCTCTTAAATGCACCCCAACGGCTCTTTCTATTTTAGTCCGTTCCGAAACAGGTTTCCCGTGTTCCGAAACGGGTTGGTGCAGACAGCATTAATGGTGGCAAGAGAGGGTTCCAACGGCTCCATTTATGTTCCCAACCACCCAAACGGCTAGAAATCAATGAGAAGGTATAAAAGGGACATCCAAAAGCATCAGCAAGAACTATTGAACTTCAAGCAAACATCCAACCATCAAATTCAAGCATTTGAGCAAAAATCCCAAATTTGTGTAAAATCTCAATTTGTGTTCTTCATTCATATTTTGTAAAATTGGGTTGAGTGCTTGTATCGGGGCTATCATTTGTATTGAGAGATACCTAATTAGCCTACAAATTCCTTTGTTCTATTGAGTGAGAGTTGGGTTGATTTTTGGGTAGAAAAATCAACCGATATTGTAAAGGGTTGCCTCCTTGTCCTAGAAAAGGGGAAGATCAATTTAGTGAAATTGTTGCAAATCCTTAGTGAGACTAAGGTAGTGGATGTAGAGTTCATTTGGAACTTGAACCACTCTAAATTCCTTGTTCTTCAATTTTAATTTGCCAATTTCCACTACAATCCTTCAAATTTCCAATTCACCCCCCCTCTTGGTAAATATCGATCTTTCGATCCACTCAACAGGTATGCTTAGTATCTCAAGAGCCTCGTTAGGGGAGAAAGTAGCTCGAACTAGATCAGATTTCCAACACCCAACATCTGAGTAAATCAAATCAGCAACCCATTTTACATCAGGAGACTGATTCGAAGATACCTTTTTTGGGTAAGGCCTAGGTAGCCAATAATCATTCCACACATCTATCAAACACCCACAGCCCACCTTCCACCGCATGCCTTTTTCTAGTAAAGCCCGGGCACTCCAGATGCTTCGCCAGATGTTTGATGAACTAGATCCCAGTCTGGCCCTCATAAAATCTGTTGCAGGAAAGTATTTGGCCCGAAGAAGCCTGCTAACAAGGGACGAAGGATTAGTCACCAGTCTCCATCCCTGCTTTGCCAATAGGGCGATATTGAATTTAGCTAGATCACGAAAACCTAGCCCTCTGAGATCCTTTAAATTACATAAATCGGCCCATGTGCACCAGTGTATACCCCGATTCTCCTTTGAATTTCTCCACCAAAATCTAGCTAAGATGTTCTCCAATTCTTTGCATAGAGCTTTAGGTAATAAGAAACAGCTCATAGTGTACACAAGTATTGCTTGCAGGATAGCCTTGATTAGAACCTCTTTGCCTCCTTGCGATAATAATCGGGTTGCCCAATTCAAAATCCAAGCTAGCATTTTATCACGGAGGTCCATAAAAACATGCTTCCTGTTTCGGCCCACTAAGATAGGAAGCCCGAGATATTTTTTTGGACTAAACCCCTGGTTGATCCCCAAAATCCTTTTCACCTCATCTTTTTCCCTGTCTGTCGTATTACCACTGAAGAAGACACCAGACTTTTCGAAATTGACCACCTGTCCGGAGCACCTCTCATACATCCCAAGAATTTCTCGAATAGTGGAAGCACCGCTTGAGGAAGCCTCCCCAAAGATTAGGCTATCATCTGCAAAAAACAGATGACTGACATTTGGAGCACCCCGAGCAATGCGAACACCCACTCCACACGAAGCCTGTCGAAGGAGGGAACTGAGGCCATCACTGCAGACAAGGAAAAAGAATGGGCTTAACGGATCGCCTTGTCGAAGCCCACGGGAAGGAGAGAACCTGTTTCCAACTGACCCATTCAAAACCACAGAATAAGAAACTGATGAGATACAATTAATAATAATAGACACCCAATCTGAATCAAACCCCATTTTCAGCAAAAGAGACTCTAAAAAGCCCCATTCAACACGATCATAGGCTTTGCTCATGTCCAATTTTAACGTGAAGAAGCTTTTTTTACCATGCCGTTTACTTCGTAAAGAATGGATAAGCTCGAAGGCCGCCAATATGTTATCCGTAATGAGCCGCCCAGGCACAAAAGCGTTTTGGGCTTCATCAATACATAAGGGCAAAACCGATTGAAGTCTATTCACTAGAACCTTAGATATGAGTTTGTATAAAACGTTACACAAACTTATGGGTCTAAATTGGGCCATAGTTGTGGGGTCTTTCACTTTAGGAATTAACACAATTCTGGTATGATTTATAGTGTCCAGAGGGATCTCACCTTTCAGCGCACTGATGCAGAAAGCCGAAACATCGCTTCCCACAATATGCCAAAACCGTCGATAAAAGAGTGCACCAAGACCGTCTTCCCCAGCCGCTTTAAGGGGACTCATAGATTTCAAAGCGCTAAAAACTTCCTCTTGAGTATACTCTCTTTTCAAGGACTCGTTCATCTCTTCGGTAATAACCTTCGAAATCCCCTCCAGAATCTTTGCATTATCGCCTCCTCCCTGAGAAGTAAAGAGTGAGATAAAATATTCTCTCGCTATCTGGCCCATCTCCTCTTCGTTCGTAACCTCCACATTATTAGTAGTAAGCAGCTTCGAGACTTTGTTCTTTTTCCTCCTCAAGGTAGCCGAACGATGGAAATAGGAAGTGTTCCAATCCCCATGTTTTAACCAGTTCGACCGAGCACGTTGCTCCCAATAAAGTTCTTTTCTATCCAACTCCATATTCAGGGCTAACTTAGCTTCCACAATGTCACCTAGGATGTCGTCCGTAGGTTGAAGCTCATTAAGATCAGCAAGCTTTTTGTTCAATTCGTTTACTGATAAATTCTTTTCCCGACGGATTTTCCGGAACCAAGTGTCCAACCCCTTTGAAACCATCGAAAGTTTTTCCAGTAAGTCATCCCCGGAATCATGCCAGATATTTGCAACTGTAGACTCGCAAGAATCTTCAAGCAACCAAGATGCTTCAAACCTAAAATGCCAGACCCTATTACCACCATTTCCGTTGGGAGTAGTATTTAACAACATGGGACAATGATCAGAAAAAGAATGTTGTAAATGCTGGAGTGTAAAATTCGGAAATAGACTCCACCATATACTATTAGCAACCCCTCTATCAAGTCGTAAACGCATGTTGGACTGCTCGCTGCGACCTTTCTCCCAAGTGAACCACGGTCCGGAATACCCTAAGTCATCCAAAGTGCAATCCTCCAACGCGGATCGAAATAGGTCCATCTGTCTTTGATTACGTAATAAACCGCCCTGTTTTTCCCCGGCAAACAAGATTTCATTGAAATCTCCTATTACCAGCCATGGCATATCCGGTGAATCATCCAAACTCCGAAGCAGATTCCATACGTCTGCTCGTTTCCGGATTGCCATAAAACCCGGTGCACCTCCATGTACTTCCAGTATCCTCCTCCTTAATCTCCACATTTATGTGTCTGACTGAATAAGATCTCAAGGATACATCGCACGTATTTTTCCAGCCCATAGATAGACCCCCACTTCTTCCAATTGCGTCTACATCAATGCCATTATTAAACCCACATCTTTTACGAACTTTTTCCATCCGACCAGCAGTTAGTTTTGTCTCGATTAAGAAAATAATACTAGGGTTCTCGTCTCGAATTTTCTGACTGAGACGGCCCACCGTCCGAGGTTGTCCCAAACCCCGGACATTCCAACTTAAGATTTTCATGATGAACGGCGGACCTGATCAGACAGGTCGGCCGATGAAAATTTTTGTGCGTCAGATAAATCCGATGATGAAGAAACACCTGATGTTTTGGTCAAGACACTTGCACGCTTCAATCCCTCAGAATATTCAATAGGATTATCCTCCTCTGTCCCCGTCATAACAGTATCCTGGGCTGAGATCGGGCCATTATTGAAATTCCGAAAAATGGGCCCTGGATTAAACCCCCTTAAATTCAGCCCCGATTGATACCCCAATCTTTGTGCACTGTTTCCGCCCGAACTTCCCGGAATTGCTGATCCACCCACTTTACTGTCATTTATGCCAGAATAGGTTCCTTTTACAACATGACCGAAATCATTCACCGGATGGGATGATACTGGTGAAGCATCACGTAGCCAAATACTTTTCGTTGCAAGAGCTCTTTTCGGGATTGCTCGCAATGAACTATCCCACTCCATTCGTATTTCCCCCGGATCCAACGACACCCTTAGTGGACAAAAGCTTTCACCATGCCCTAGCTTGCCACAAATGAAGCAAAAAAGTGTTAGCTTTTCATACTCGAATCTCACGTAATGATCACCCCTATTCGCGATCTGAATCTTCTTCCTTCTCTTTAACGGACACTGGACATCAATGGATACTCTTATCCTCATCACCCCTTTATAACCTAAGGAAATGGCAAGAGAGTCATAATCAAGAAATGAACCCATAAAATTGCCAATTGCCTTTGCGAACCTCTCCGAAACAAAGCCATGGGGTACATCATGGACTAAAATCCAAAAAGCCACCATATTCAACGGTACCAACATCGGATCTTCCCCCGGTTTCAACCGGTGCATCACTAAAAGATGATTGTTGAAATTCCATGGGCCCTCAGATTCAATTCTGTCAGCATCCAGTTGTAAATAGAGACGAAACAAAAATCTCCCTTCCCCCAGATCAGAAATAGATATTCCTCCGAGAGGGTGCCACACATTGGCTAGGGTCGAACGCATCGCAACAAAGTGGATAACACTGGAGGTAAGAAAAGAACCAACGAAACAAAAATCATAGGAGATTTTGGACACCAGATCTGCAATGTCATCTTGTAAAACCTCATCCTCACCAGTATTAATCGATAGACTTGCTAACTCATTTTCAACATCAGCCATCTCCGACAAAAGATAAACAAAAGACACACCAAGAGCAGGAAAAGAGAAAGATCAAGACCAAGAACCAGCGTGCTACTAAGAGCAGAGGAAAAAGCGTGCTACTAAGAGCAGAGTAACTTTTAGTAAGTTAAAGTTGAATGTATAGAATGATTGAAATTGTTAGTTAGTTAGAGTTAAGTATTGCAAACTCTAACTTTGAATTAACATATATATATATATATATAGAATATAAGTGAATGTAAAAGACGCAAAGGGAGGAAAGAAAAAAAATGACAAATGCACTAAGTGAAAAAATTTAAATAATATTATGTGATTTGTATTGGTTCCTGAAATTTACATATGATAAAAATATAATATTTATGTGGTGATACAGGCGAAAAAAATACCAGTACTGAAATAGAAAAAAATGAGTGATGAAGAAAAAAAACTTTATTTTGATATGCACGCGCAACAAAAGCAAGTGTATATGAAATAAATATCAAAAAGCAAAGACAAAGCAAAAGTTAAGAAGGTAAGAATAGCTTTATTGTTAAACAAAGTATTTAAAGTTAAAATTTTTGTTAAATAATATATAAAATAATAACATTGAAGTAATTATTGGTATATTATATGTCGTAGGAGGTTTCGTCAAGGTGTAATATGAAAAAGTTGTCGAAATTATTTAAAGAGATGCAGAGGTAAAAAAATTAATGGTGTTGTTACAGAAATAATGTTTAGGCCTTTATTTAAAATAAAATCTCAAGCAATTTATCGCGATCTATGTCATGAGTTAGTGGAGACTTTTGATGTTGAAAGCTCAATGATGTAATTTAATGGTAGAAGATTTGAAAGTTGTACTAGGGTTAAAAACGAAAATGTTGATGTTGTACATGTCATGAGAAAATTTAATGGGAAAGAACTAGCTTTGAAAAATAAAATCAGTACGAAGGTTATATTTCTTGAAATGGAGAGAAAAATATTAAATGGCACTTTTGAGGGGATAAATTGAAAGCGCATGTGTTGTTTGGTGTATTTTTATGTCTAACGTCGAAGATGTGCCTTCCATAGAACATTTTGAGTTATTGTGCTATGGTGAGTTGAAAGAAAAATTTAAATGGTATAAATTTACATATGAGAGGTTGATTAATGGAATAACCAAATTTAATGGTCGTGAAAGTCAGGCTTACATGATCGAATGCATTACAATCTTAGAGGTAATGTTGTATTAAATTGATGTTTCGTTGTAGTAGTTCATAATTTAGCCGAGTTTAATTTTGATTAATAATGTTCTAGCTAATATAAAATGTAGGTGAGATTATATGATTATTCAAGTGAAATTTCGAGCAGAGCCTATGTTGTTGCACCGTGTTGGTCGCATTCTTGCATGGGAGAACCAAGATGTAGCGAAATTTGTTTCCCCGCTAAAAATTTTAAAGTAAATAAATTATTAAATTTGTATTGTATACTGAAATAAAATGATATAAAATAAGGGTAATTGTTCTATACACAAGCGCTTGTGGAAACTTTTTTACACAAGCGTTTTAATTTTAAAGGTAAGAGACTCCGTTTAGGGTTTAAAATTTAAGAGTATAAGTGTAGTAATTTTGAATTTAGGAGCTGTTGATAGAATTTTGAGTTTAGGGTTAAAATTTAGGGTTTATAGGTTAAAACCTAAATCCCTACCCATATTACCCTAAAACTAAACCCTAACCCTAAACTCTAAATTCTAACCCTAAATTCTAAATTTTAAACATGAACCCTAAATTCTAAACACTTACGCTAAAACCCCTAAACTCTAAACCTTAAACCCTAACCCTAAACTCTATAATTGAGGCGCTTGTGGAAATAAAAAAATTCCACCGCCAGTGTATAGGATATTAATCCATAAAGTAAATGAATGATTTTGCCAAGTAATTGGATGGAATGATGATTGTGGTGAAGACAAAGAAGGTGGAAAGACGTGCGCTGGTAATGATATGATTGTGAAAGTTTTTGAGGATCTGAATGAAATGAAAGGGAGTAGAAAAGTAAGATAAAATTAAAAAGAGTTTAGAGACACTGAAGGAGAAAATAAAGAATATGGTTGATCAGGTTGTATGTTTGAGTGCGAACATGATGGCTTTACGAATAATTGAGCCAAAATTTGGAAGAGGAAGCATTAGCAGAAAAGATGATGTTATTGGGTGAAAGATGATAACGTAGTTGATATTGATGCTCAAGTGTTAATAGACGATGTCACGGGGTGAAGGACGACAATGTAGTAGTCGCAGCCAAAAAGAGATTATTCAACTCGACTCACCAACAAAAAAAAATATGAAAGAAATATACATGTATATCATATATAGATATAAAATGTCATTTAAATCGGAGTCAATCTATATTATAGCATTATAAATAATTACAATTACTCAGCTCGAAAAAATTTCAAATAAAGTTTAAGTCGTAAACTATGATTTGTAAACTCGAATAACACAAAATTTATTGATTGAATGCTCAGCCCTAACACGAATAACAGCAAAATTCACACACATCCCACCTAAAAACTTAACTAGCATTTCTCCTATACGACACAAACCACGAACCAGCTAGCACTTTAGCCAGAAATCGTAGGCCATCAAACGTTTATAACACAAAGTAAATGACCAGAAAACGTCGACACAACAGCGCAAGCCAAGGATTAAAAATAACAGCCAAGGTTCAAAACGACCAAAGAACAGAACCGAATACGAGTTGATTCCAAAAGAAACTTAAAATAAATCATTCAGGCAGCAGTAACTTCAAACGAACGGAAAAGCATCATCCATGATGACCATCTCCTTCTGCTATAATGCAAGCCACCAACCTGTTGAAACAAACTATCAAAACTGCTGAAAAACAAACGTAACATTATCCTAGGGGATCCCCAACCATCACTAACGCTACTCCATTAAAACCCAAACCCAAACAACCGTATTCAGCACAACATATACACTGCTGGCATCTCAATAATGAGATGAGATTTTCCAATACTTTCTCTAAGAAAAAAAATCACAATATGTCAAGAACAGGTGATAGCTCTCCACCCGAAAAAGTCAAAACTCCTCCAAAACCATAACAAAGACAACTAACTTGACTCTCATCTAAAACACAATCCAAGTCCAAGTCACCCCTTAAATCCACTTTTAACTCCTCAAATTTACAAACAACTAAAGTTACTAAACATGGGTTTCACTAACATTTTTTCTTCTTCTAATTTTCATACCCTTTTATGTTTTCCGTTTTCGATCGCGTTTGGCTTTCTTATGAATCTCTACTTGATGAATGTTGTCGAGTTTCTGTCCCTTCTAGCTCAACAATCTTGAGAAAAAAGACACCAGAAAGAAGAACCACCAAACAAGGACCAAATCAATTGCCAAATGCCAAACACCCAACAAAGGGTCAATTGGCAGCCAACAGACAAAAGAACATAAAAAACGGCAACACCAAACTAAGAAAATCATAACAGCATAGAATATTGACGGCAACCAAGAAAGTCAAACATCTTCAACAATAGAGAGAAAAGGAAAAAATCAGCGCAAGTAAAATCTTAACTACACCAAAACCATAAACCTTATTTGCATTCATCAGATTCAACAAATAGTTCCTCCTGCACATGTAATCAACCGCAATTTACCAGACAAAATGAGCCTTAGCACCAGCTTGGTTGGTTCATAAGTAAAGAGTCAAAACAAATGAATTTGCTTAATGTTATTTCAATCCTATGGAGCATTGGATTTCCAGAAACAAATCTTGTCTCAACAACTCACTCCTTACCAAGTTATACAACATGCTAACTCTCTCTCTCTGCAACACTTTGGAGCCAAGCTTTTTGAGGATAACAGACTAGGTTAAAAATGGTTATGGAACATCATTCACTTCTTCTAATTCTGCAAGAGATGCGTTCATTCAAAAATGCATCACCCTCAACACAACAGATGAGGTCCTTGCTAAGTTAACAATAACCAGAGCAAACAAGCATCGATATTGGACTCTCTTGTAATCGATACCCTTCTTCTATCCAACAAATCATATTCCCATTGGAGATACCTTCCTTTAACTGAAGATTATCAGAGTCCCACTCTTTTGCAGGATTTGTTGGCAAAGAATCTCTTCAGTCAAGTATTCACACAGAAATATTCGATAACACTAAGGTATCAAAACAATAAGGATATGCATTTGATAAGATATTTGATCCCAAATCTAGAAGAATTCCATAAAAGACTAATGTAAAACTCTCATCCTCAGCCTTGTCGATTGGAAGAAATCGACAAATACTTGCATCTAAATATAGGAATATTCATGTCATGACTGTATAAATCAAACATTGCCATTTCATAATAATGAAACTCAGCAGACAAGGGGGACTTAATTCAAGTCAAATCTTAATCACGTTGAAACTAGAAACCTTAATTATATTCAAGGCAATCAAAAATTAGTTCTTCCTGTATACCATCAGCCATTTGCAAGACAAAATCAGTTGTACTGTCAACTTGTTTGGTTCAAAGGAAAAAGAAAACACCATACAAAAGAATTTACATCTCCTTCCCAAGTTCAAGGCTATCTTCTATGGTACAAGGAAAATTCTCAGTCCCTTCCATAACCTGATAATCCTTGCAACTAATTACAAGATACTCTATCATCAATTCTTGCAGTAATTGTAACTAATTACAATAAATAAACAAGCTTAGTTTAGCATTTTATTACCTCATAATCCTTCTCTACTTATCACACCCGGTGAGTCCTCTTGGACTAGATATCATCCCTAACAACACAAAATAAACAAAAATTTATACATGGGGATTCATATTGCATCATATGAGGAAAATGTGAAACATACCTGCATAAAAGTATGCACAATGCCAATCTGAATTCTTTGAATTAAAGTCCTTGTAGGAAAACAAAATCTCACCTCTCGGCGTTCTTTCTCTTTGTTTCTCCACCATGTTGGATCTTGTTGTTGAGCATTGCACCATTGCCATTAAGAGGTACAAGGCTCTCAACCATCAATTCTACATTAAATAAATTTGGAGCATCTTCAATCTCTAACTTGTCAGCCTTTTTGCTTCTCAGATCATAGAAAAACAGTATTCCGCCCACGTGTAGTAATACTTTGTCACTATTTTTGGAAAAGACCAAAGGTAATACATTCGGACGAGCCGGAAAACACTCTGTCTTTACGGATAAAAACTTAGTCCAAGATTCTTTCAAACCATATTCTTTCATTATCCATATATCAACAACACCAACTTCTCGATAAGTTGCTATCAAACAAAGGCAACCTCCCATGGCATTTATATTTGTTGTGAGCCTCTCACCTAAACAATCCGGCAATTCAATGGCATGGTATTCCTCGGTACCGAGATCAAAAGCAGCAATGAGATCAAAATCAGCATCAAAGTTTTCAGATTCCGAAACGGGCTCTGTAGAAACCTCCCAATGCAGGGCATTGTTAGCAAGAACAGCATGCGTCCTTGTGTATTTAACATAAAAAGGAAAGTCCTTTTTCCTACTCCAACAGTTGGTGTTCAAGCTGTAAATCATTACTTCAGACTCGAAATAATCATCAATTAGACAAAAACATTGGACAATTCGAACCAATTTGTAGTCAGCAGAAATGGTATCGTAGCCGAATCCATAAAAAACAAACGGTAAAGAGTAATGCTCTGGTGTAAAACTTTTTTCGTTGACCGGCAACATTTGGGATTTTCTCGTTGAGGGGTTCCACAGAAATAATTCATCATTGCGAGTAAACAACCACGTCTTAAACGATGCCGATTCCAGCGGTGCATTCTTACATTCAAGCAAAGCAAACAAACCATTGGAAGAGCCCAGTACAAGAAAGCATCTTCCTTCATCGGACTCGTCGCCTGAGAATTCGAGCCTTTGGGCTATTTTGAGTGAATCAATGTTGACTGAGTAGATATTGTCGTCGCCCCATCGATTTAGGAGAAGAGAGAGATTGGTGCTTGTTTCGACGGAGTGGGAGAGGTGAAGCTTGATGAAATCTGAGTTGTCGATCAATGAGCACCATGACTTTGAAACGCACCTGAAGCGGAGAAGATCCTTTACGCTCAAACGGAGCAGTATTTCGCAGATAAGGTCGGGCGAGAGGATCGCAAATACCATTTTCGAGTTCGGCGTTTAGGGTTTCAGATTGGGGAAGACAGCCAACAAGCAGCCAATGGTTTAAAGTAGGCTAACTTTTTTATCGTGTTAAATTGCACAGTTGGTCACTTATATTTCATAAATTTTCATTTTTTTCACCAAACTAAAAGAATAATGTCATAGTTATTATCGATTTATAATAACAGTATGACCAATCATTGAAGCGCTAGAAATTGTTAGTTTTATAGTAAAAATTGTTAGTTTTATGACCAGACCGGTAGTAAAAAGAATTAATTTTTAATTTGACACTTATGGTTTAAAGAAATATTAATTTAACTTTTTTAATTTAAATAAATATCAATTTAATCTTTAAATTCGGTCAAAATTTTCCGTCGCCAGCAACCACTCACTAGTATCGCCGGTTTCTGAATTTTAACGGTATGTTTAATTACATAGAAGCTTTTTACTTTTTTTGTTTTTAAGTTGTAAGAAATTTGGGTAGATTAGTCTCATTATTTTTCATTCTAGATGCGTTGTAATCGTGATATTTTTATATTTATAATAAAAATTTAGTGGCCATATTCAAAAAATATATATCATTACAACATTAATATGAGTTGAGTTAAAGAGTGCAACTTCTTAGTATAAGGTTAAAAACGGTAAAATTAAAAATATTATATTTTTATAATATTTCGGTTGTCCGATAACATTTATATTTTGTGTTTTTTAAAATTTAGGATATACTGTTTTTAGCATGCGTTTGCATTGCTATTTGACTGTTAACTATCTAAATTTGTATGAGTACAAATCCATAACTCCAAACAATACAGAGAACTTTAAATAAACCCCGTAATTCAACAAGTTCGTCTAGAAACCCAACATCTCATTGTCATGTTTCATTTTTATCTTTATTTTTTCTTAAATATTAGTATATCTTAATTTTAATAAAGAGATAAGATCCAGTTACACAATGTTATATGTTTATTTTTATAGTTGGATAGGTGACACGAATAGTTGAGATTAACAGTAAAATATATGAAAATTATTTCTTAAAAAAAGTAAGGAGCTAATCTCAACCATCAATTTTCCCTATCCAACAATCTAAAGAACGTATAAAATTTTTACACTATGTAATTGAATCTTAACCCTTTTATAAATTTCTAACACTTCCCTTTATATTTATAGAATTTCTAATATTATCTTTATTTTGTTCTATACAAGATATCGTCGATCAATTTACCGTTCATCGGAAATTCTTTAGTAGTACACACGTAAAAACAATAATGGGCATGGCTACTCACATGTGAATGGAAAATCTATGTTTGTTGCCTAATTTATATTTCACTAATCTTCTTCTTCATTTCTTGATCCGAAAAATCTCCTCACAACTGCTGCAAAAGCACCCAAAAACATGAACAAGATGAGCGTATCGAATCCACCTCCGACACCGATTGCAACACTTGGACCGGGAGCAAAGAAGGAAAACGGTGACCACCCCCAACCGCCGTAGAACGGCACACCATAACCGTATCCATAGCCTCCGACTAGAGGTGGGGCGGCCGGCGGGTTGATGTAAATGTTGGTCCTGGACAAACATTCAGCTTAAGCATTAGCAGAGTGGAGTTTTAAGATCAAGATTTGAGAAGCCTTCAATAACAACGAACAATTTATGTTTAATGTGTAATTTGTAAATGTCGGATACGGGTATGTATTCGATACGAATATCATTAATAGTATAAAATAAGAAAAAAAAACAAGTGGATGCCATAGGCAGTGACCTAAAACAAAATCAGCATTACTAGGTAGCTCAAACCAATGAAATACCTGGAATTGCCATTGGCTCTCGGTGCCGAGCGAGGAGCCGATGACCGGAATGCTTGACCGCCGACTCTACCGCCGGTTTTAGCAGCCCACGCATCACTCACCGAGCCCAGAGTCAACACTCCAGCCGCCAATGTCACTATTGCTAGCTTTGCTAACTGTTTCTCATTTTCCCTATAAAAAAAACCAATCCAACACAAACATGCATATATGGCTTAAATTTTGCTAACTTTGCATATATGGCTTCAAAAAGAAAATTTTATTTAAATTGGAATGGATGTATAATGTATTAAAGGTCTAATATGGTTTTAATCCCTCAACTATACTGAAATTAAGATTTAAACTCTTAATTTAGCATAATTTGATGTAAATTGACAACTCTGTTAATCAATGACATTAAAGTGATCACTGATCAGGTAGATTGTTTTTTATTATAAGTGAGCAAAACTCGATTCGAAAAAATTAAATTTTTTTACTCGACTTGACTCGAATTACAATTCTATAAATTCAATTGAATAACTCGAAATATTTAGTAAACAATAGATCTATTTTCAAGTTCAAGTCAAGTAGCTCGACTCTGCATGATATATGTATATCGCAAATGAAAAAAATGAAGAAATATATATGTATATCATATATGTTTATCGAAAATCACTTAAATTGGAACCAATTAGTACCAAAATATTATAAATATGTAAAATTAAATTTAAACATAAATCTGAGCAACTCAACTCGAACTGCATAAACTCAACTAAAAAAATTTCAAATAAAGTTTGAGTTATAAAATCTAACTCATGAACTCGACTAACTCAAAATGTTTTTACTCACCCCTAATTAATTCTTCAATCAAACAAGCAGAAAAATCTAGTCAATCTGCCGTCGCTTTACTAGCACCAACCAACAATGTTATCAATTCCGGCATACTAATAAATTAAAAAGAAGAACCAAATTACGTCAAAAGGCAAAAGGATTGAATTCTAAATTCCAGCATAGTCGAGGGACGAAAACCAGAATTAGACCCATACGAGAAGATGACCCTAAGCCCTAAATTAACCGCGAGATTCTGAGAATCAAAGAAGAAAGCGAGAAGCAGTACCGGGAACTGGAAGAATCTGTGTCGTCATCGGAGTGGAAAGTGCAGGAAATGAAAGCGGGGAGCTTAGCTCTGGGTTTGTGGGGGAATGTGCAAGTTTTGGTGAGGAGAGTTTGATGAGAGAATGAAGAAGACGATGCTAAGAACATGTTTCCAGATTTCAGGTTTTCTGGAAATATACTCAGTTTCTGTTAGTATTCGATCGTGTTGGTGTTTTGTTTTGATCATTCTTTTTTCATGATATCGAGGTTGCCACGTGCTCGACTTTTAGTGGCTCTCCCATTGCCCACGTGTCCACATTCTAAATCAATCCAGAACACCGATTTTATCATATTGAAAATGTTGTACAATTATTAATTGTAATTTCTAAAAACTAAATTAAATTCGTGTCCGTAATTGTAAAAAGGATATTGTTTATATTTGCATTTCGGTAAATATGAAATAATTATGTTTTTGAATTTTTTTAATTATGTGAGGAAAAGGAATAAAATGTTTGAGCTGTTACTTTTTCGTTGTATTTGAATTAATTTAACAAAAAATTATATTTGAGGGTCGAAAGAAAAATATAATTGGGGTGAGCATAAGTAGAATTTTTAACCTAAAAAGTCAAAAAAAATTACTCAATTTTGACTTGAGTCATAATTTTATAAATTTAACAGGACTCAAAATAATTTTAAATAAATTTTAGTTATGAAATAAGACTTTAATAACTCAAAAAAATTAGTAAATAGTGGAACGAGTTATAAGTTCGAGTTGTATACTTCAACTTTGTCTGATATATGTACATATGCATATATCAAATAAAGTTATAGAAATTTGTTTAATTTGAAATCAATAAGTATTATAAATTTATGAAATATTTACGGTTAAAATTGAAAAAACTCAATAACTCGATTCGTTTCATATTTCATAAACTCGACTCAAAAAACAATTCAAATAAAATTGAATTATAAAAAAAAACTTCTCAAGTAGATTAACTAAAATAAAACGTACTCGACTAACTCAAATATACTCTCCTGGATATAATAAAAGTTGAATAACTAAAATGATTAAACTGATAAATTAGAGAATAAAGAAGTTTGTTTGAAAACAAAGTATTCAAATAGTAAAAGGAATAGTAAACAAAATTAATTTTAAAACAGTTCAAATTAATCAAATTTAAATATTAATATTTGACACTCAACCTTTTAAAAATTATACGAGTATTTTGATTTTTATTTTCTTGGAAATAAAAAATATTAAAAATATATATTTGGATATAAAAATGTGAATATTTAATCACTAAAAATGAAAATAAATAAATAGTTTTGCCTCTTTTTAGATAAATGAAATTATTAAACAAAAATAAATAAATTCAGGAGAAAGATGATAGATTAGAACTTATAAGAGAATTTTATCCAAATTTAAAACAGGACATATTCGAATTCATATATTAAAAAGTACCAATATCCAAATCCTTCATCCCTAATAATTAAAACATCAAGCAAGAAACTGTGTATAGAAAATTACATGGCAGGAGATTTATACCACAGACGTGTTAGAATGTTTCAAAAACTACATTACTTTCTCCGTCTCACTTCGTTGTCGTCTGTGAATGTCATTGAATCGCCGCCATTTTCCGGTATTGGTTTCGGTTTACTAAACCGTGTAATGCTGCTGGATCGTATCAATGTCCAGCCCCTTCAGCTTCACAACAGACTCAACATGACCTTTGAGCGTATGCAGCTCTCGAAGCCTATAAAACCGACATCGGGAATCCGTAATCGTGACATAAAACGAATGGCTTATAGCCTATTGTGCTAGTGTTAGTGAATAGGAATGGTAAGTTAATGTCTTACCTAGCAACCTCGGCTCGTCTCTTGGCCTGCTCCGCAATCTCCGATAGCTCACGATAGCTGTTCTTCTCGTTGAAGAGATTCGAAGTTTCCGGTGGTTGAAGACCATGCAATGTTCTTTGAGCAAGGGCCCATTGAGCCTCCCTCTCTTCTTTTCCGTAGTCTTTCTTGGTGGTGAATGCCGTCTGTTACAGAGGTTGGATTAGTTCACACGAAAACGACTTAACAGTATGCATAAATCGAGATATGTGTACCTTGTTTTCGAGAAGGTTGAGCCAAGCTTTTCCGCTTAAGATGTAACGAATCGCAAACTTGAGTAAATCCAATGGAACGTAGAAAACTATACTGTAAAGCCAAATGACACCAGCCCATCCCCAGCCAATTCCTTTAATCCTTGCAAATCCCCAGTTAGCATATACAGCAATCAGAGTTGCAACCTAACCAACACAGAAGATAAATTAATTCAATGTTTAATCAAATCGGAAACAAGTGTGTGATAAATGTATGTATTCTTACAAGCTGTGCAATAATGAAGGCAGTGACCAATAGCAATCCGGGACGCTCGGCATACGACCAGCTTCTTGATCTGGTCACGAAGATCAAGGCCTGGCTCACAATGCTTACTTGTAAGTACAATGCGCCCATCATCTCATGCTCTGAGCCCCTTAAAGACCTAACACTGAATTTCTCCTGCATTCGTCAACATAAACTGTTACGAGACTAAATCGAAACTGAATATGAATTTCAAATCCCTTCAGCAAATATAAACTGCAAATTTGCAGCACTGCGTACCGAAAAGAAGTCGGTATCATGCATGGCCCAGAAGAATATGACAGTCATCAATGCCAAGTAGCCTCCGAGCACGACTCCGGTAGCGAAAATTTCCTTCAGTTTCCAGCTATCAGGCAGGGGAGATGGCTTGACTCGGTCCTTCGATATAGTCATGATGGTTCCTGGAGTAATATTCGATATGATCATTGTCAATACTCGAACTCGAGCCGGTTAAAGAATGGAAAACAAGAAGAGCATGCGCAAGTTATGTAATAATCCACGTACCATCATTTAGAATGGCAATGATCAACACCATGAATGGTGAAAAATCAAACTTCCAGATGAGAGCAATAAATAGAAATCCAAACTACAAAACCAGAAGCAAAAGATCACATAAATGAATCGATACATGTAGGATATGCAATCTTGATATAAAATCATTTTATGTACTAACCACAATACGGATTGTGATCGAGACTGCATAGATCTGCAAAAGTAAACAATAAAAGGTCATGCATTGCAAAAATATGCCGTGTAAATCTTTAGAAACATGTTTAAAGAGCAGATCAGTTTACAG
The DNA here is from genome assembly GCA_958450335.1 of Hibiscus tridactylites. Lineage (NCBI taxonomy): Eukaryota > Viridiplantae > Streptophyta > Magnoliopsida > Malvales > Malvaceae > Hibiscus > Hibiscus tridactylites. The sequence goes on from OY288268.1 coordinate 89,149,254, forward strand.
TATAGTTCTTCATCCTCTGGAAAATAGCTCTGCTAGTTAACACTGCACTGACAATAACACTCAGCCCTGGTTCTGTGAGAACAATGTCGGAAGCACTTCGAGCAGCGTCTGTAGCATCCGCCACTGCAATACCAATATCTGCCTTCTTTAAAGCAGGAGCATCGTTAACACCATCTCCGGTCATTCCACAAATGTGCTTCCTCTCTTGCAACTTTTTCACAATTTCGTATTTGTGCTCTGCAAGGCAAGTATCATAAGATGGTGTTAGGTTATTCGAGACCTGGAAGACAAAATTGGAGTTCCCGTTTACCAATAGCCAGGATGTGAAAGACAGTTACCTGGAAACACGCCGGCAAATCCATCAGCCTTCTCGATCAACTCTTCAACAGGAAGGGCAGCTATGTTTGCATCCTTGTCTTGACCTAGCAAAGAAGCAGATGGATACATGTTGGTTCCCATTCCAAGTCTGCGGCCAGTCTCCTTTGCAATTGCAAGTTGATCACCTTCACAGAAGTACAAAAATATAAGTACAAAATTGCCGCAATGAATTGATTGATGAACACATCTAAAATACTCAGTTACCAGTGATCATCTTGACATTCACACCAAGATGAAGAGCTTGGCGAATGGTTTCCGCACTGTCATGCCTTGGAGGATCGAACAGAGACAACAAACCAACAAATTGCCAGGGAGCACCCGCACTTTCTTTCGATTTTTCAGGCACTTGCTGGAAAGTGTTGGAAAATAGTCAGGGCAAGGGGACTTTTCAAAATTGAAATAGCATAACAGTGATTTTTGGATAAAAAACCTGTCGGGAAACAGCTAATGAACGAAGCCCACGTTCAGCAAACTTGTCAATGATAGAATGAACCTTCTTCTTAAAATCTTCTTTTACATTGCAAAGGCTCAAGATCTGTTAACAGATATGATAGGATTAAACGACACAGACTACATAAATTTCTTGGTATTAATGCATTGTTTATACCAACAGAGAACAAGGTTACCTGCTCGGGAGCCCCTTTACTGGCTCGATGCCAGTTGCCATTGGAATCAATGTAAGTTATAGCAGTTCTCTTATCCACAGGATTGAAAGGCAAGAAATGCACCTCTGTAATACTAGCTCTTGCCTGTACGCACAACGTATTGACCATAAATAATCCCCCCTCAATTACGGAATCAAAATAGAGAAGAGATATATTAAAAAAATAGAGAAGAGATAGCTACATACCTCCCTAGGGTCGGCAAGCGTTCCAACAATGGCAGCATCAATGGCATCTTGATTTTCAATTCTAGAAGCCCTTGCAGCAAGCAACAAGACATGCTCCTTATCGACATCCTTTACAAACACCTCGATCAAGTTTTTATCAACAGTAAGCTTGTTGAGCGTCAATGTCCCTGTCTTATCACTACAAAGGACATCCATACCAGCCATTTCTTCAATGGCGGTCATACGCTTGGTGATAGCACCCTGCTGAGACAGTCTATGGGATCCAATGGCCATGGTCACAGACAAAACAGTCGGCATAGCAATGGGAATACCACCAATCAGAAGAACCAAGAGATTGTCAATTCCATCCCTGTACTTGCGGTGTTGAATTGGATACATGACTATGATCTCGACCAACATACCGACAGCAATCGAACAAATACAGAAATTTCCAATAGCAGTGAGAACCTTTTGGAAGTGTCCTACTTGGTTGGTGCTGTCCACAAGATGTGCAGCCTTCCCAAAGAAGGTATGCACACCGGTAGCAATAACAACGGCTTCGATTTCACCCTGTTTGCAGGTTGAACCTGAGAAGACTTCTTGCCCAGGATGCCTCGTCACGGGAAGTGATTCTCCAGTTAAGGCAGATTGATCAACCTTTAAGGGATCACCTTCAAGAAGACGGGCATCAGCCGGGATGATATCTCCCAATTTAATGCTAATGATGTCTCCTGGAACCAGAATTGCTGCTTCTTGCTCACTCCATTTGCCATCCCTTAGCACCTGCATTTCGCACCAAAATAAATTCAAGACCAATTTCATTAGATTCAAAAATAAAAACACAACATTAACTCTTAGCCATTACATCTGAACTATATTCGATTTCAACATATTTACTTCAATGAGAATGTATTATAATTACCTTAGTTTTGGGAGCAAGACCAGCCATAAGAGCAGCTGCTGCATTCCCAGCATTGTTTTCTTCAATGAAACTGATGGTAGAGTTAATGACTAGCAAACAAACGATACCGACAAAGTCTTGCCAATCCGGTGGCTTGCCCTCGCCGTTAGCCAAAGCAATGGCCATGATTGCAGCAGCTTCCATGACCCATGACAGAGGATTCCACATGAATCCCAAAAACTTGAGGAACTTGCTCTCCTGTTCATTTTAAAAGTGTATGATCAAACATTATGTTATGATGAATGTTACTGAATATCGAGGAATTAAATCAAGTGATGTTGGTAAGAATAGTAATAAGACCTTTTTCTCTTCTAGCTTGTTGGGACCGAAAATCTGAAGCCTGCTGGCTCCCTCTTCTGAACTCAGCCCTTCCTTGGTACATTTCAGCTGCTCAAACACTTCCTCGATCGGGATTTTTTCCTATATACAAAGTGATTTCAATGACATTTAACAGTTATTTAATGCTTTAATTTTTTTTTGAACAATAATCTAAAAGAATTAATACTTGATGCAAAGCCGTTGACATTTTTTCCCACAAACATGTCTATTTAGGCTTTAAAACATAAAATCTAAATCTCTAACACTAAATTCCTAAACTCCAAATCTTAAATTAAAACCATAATTCATAAAATGAGTCTATTTGTGTAAACTTAATTTTATAATGAGATTGAATAATATATTTTTCCTAATTTAATATATATATACACATAAAATTAGTCATATAATTATTAAAAATCAAGCTTTTTATTAGAAAAATAATCATTTTTCCAAAATTTATTATCTCGGAAAAACTGAAGATTTAGATTTCAATTTTTTACGTTAATGAAAGAGGGGAAGGGGATTTTTTTTAATTGCTAAAAGGTATAAAAAGGGAAAAGTGGTAAAGTACCTTAAAATTCCAAAAATAATATTAAAACAAACAAACATCTCGCTTTCAAATGAAAACAGAAAAACACTTTACTCACTACAACAAAAGATCAAAACGTAGCCAACTCTGTCAATGTCATGTCATCTCCTCGTTTTTTCACATTCTAAATCAGCTTGTTTTTAGAGATTACTTGTGGGCTTGTTTGGCTAAAGAGAAAATCAGAAAGAAAACTAAACATCATTTTCAATCGTGATTCGGTTAGATCTATTCAAAACTCTACTTGCTAGAAATTAATCAACCTATTAAAACATTAATTAGACAAAATATGTAATTAATTTCAGAATCATTAAAAGTAATAATTGAGAAGAAAAAAGAGAAAGTCGTTTCTCCAGTTTCAACCTACACAGCACATACGATGGCTACGTTTATTTGACTTTAATTATTCTATTCTTTTCTCCGAGAAAATCCGTTTATTATTAGACCTTAACCTTTAAATTTTCTAGAAAATCAATATACTTGGATCTAATAATTTTAAGTAGCATGCAATTGTATGGTATATTTATCTTGTTATAAATTATTTAATAAATAGTAATAATCTAAATACGATACGAATATATATATTATATAATATGTTTAAAATTACATGAATATAACATAAAAATGATTGGTGCAGACATGTATTATTTATCAAATGATCAATTGACACCTAATTAATATCAAGTTCAAATTATAAACAGAATTTGCATTAAATAATTATATTATGGGGAAAAAATAAATTTAGAATTATTATAATTATGCTTTTGTTAGAATTTGAGTGAAATTAAAAAATATATATTTTCACACTTTCTCGGGAAAGTAACGAGGAAAATCCATTAAACTCCATTCTAGATCTCATAAGAAGAAGAAAATACGTTGACAAAACACAGAAGATGATTCATTTGAACAGTCGAAAACAGAAAACCATAAACATGCAAGGAAAAGAAAAATAAGAAAGCGAAAAGAATTTTACCAGATCAACAGTCTCGTTCCTGATCTCTTCAAGGCTGATACCTTTATTGCTGGCCATGATTCAGTTTCCACGGCGATCACCACCACCGTCAACGGCGGCTCAGTAAAAACGATTGCTCCAACTAAAGAAAGAGTGAAAACAATAGAACAGAGGAATCAAACAGAAAAGAAGAGTTATTCACTTTCTCCTCTGCGTAAGACTGAAAGGCTAAGCTTTTTATATACACTCAAAGGAGAGAAGCTGAGACTTTGTATAATTCTATTAAAATTAATATACTGATATTTGTTTTTTAATAAAAGCCTTCCTTCCCTATCTAAACGTATTATAATTGTATTAAAATTGCTAAATGCTTGGATTTATATTAATTTTATCTAATTTAATCCATTGTAGTTGTTCAATTGATTACTTGTTGGATTATTATCTATAAATTTTAAATTTTGATAAATATATTTAAAATATATTAAACTTTACAATAATCAAAATATTACAAACAAATAATTTCAAATCATGATTAAATCCGAATGAAAATAATAATGAATTTTTTTTTTGTAGTTTCTGAACATTTTCAAGTGTTGAATCTTGTTGTTTTAATTTTATACAAGTAAATCTTAGTTTTATATTATGTAACAATAAAAATAGAGCTGGTAGTCTTTGAATTTTTGTAAAATATAAGTGAAAAATATAATTCATGCCATTTAATTATGTGATTAGTAATAAATAATATACATTATTTTTTCATAAAAGTATAAATATATAACTCGATTAAAAGTTTGTTACATTACATACATGTTATTGGTTAAAATTGAAAGATGTGTATGATATATGATTGGTATAATGATTGTTTATAGTCATCAAAATTTATATATTCTTTTAATTTGGTACTGATGATACTATCAATTAAGCGAGTTCGTCATATCAAAACAACAATTGGATAATAGCGTTTTGTCATAAAGTAACAAGTTATTGTTAAACTATTATTATACCATGAAAGTAATATAATAATTTCAGGAGAAGAATAAATAATTTGAGAGAAGAACAAATAGCAAATTGATAAATTTTTAAATGTGATGGGTTGAATTATTTCGAATTAAGACTAAATTGATACAATGTATATGTTTTGGAGACTAAAAAATTATTATACTAGGCAATGCCACTATTTCTTCTAATTAGGGGTGGGCAAAACTCGATTCGACTCAAAAAAATTGAATTATTCAACTCTACTCGAGGCGAAAAAACTGACTCGTTTTAACTCGACTCGTAATTTCATAAACTTAACTCGACTCGAAAAAATTTCATATAAAGTTTGAGTTATAAAATGGAAATTCGAATAACTCGGAATTTTTATTAATTAGTTGATAATTTTCAAGTTCGAGTCGATTCTATCAATTATGTCTAATATGTTATGTATATCAGATGTGAAAATATGAAGAAATATATATGTATATTATATATGCATATAGAAAGTCGTTGAAACTGGAATCAATATGTGCAACGTCTAGCCCTAAATATATGCATACAGAAATATATATACGAAAAAATATATATGTACAATTAAATCTGTACAGAAACTCAAAACTCGACTCGAATTTTATAAACTCGACTCAAAAAAATTTCAAATAAAGTTTGAATCGTAAAATAAGACTTGCAAACTCAAATAACTCGAAATTTTTTTACTCGAGTCGATCAAACGCCCAGCCCTACTTCTAATATTTAACGCTCTATGACATGTTTGTAACAATTTTTTTTGAAAAAGTTTGTAATAATTTTTTAATCAACTTGTTTGTAACTTTTTTGAAGAAAAAAAAAATCAATTCGTTATGTCTACAAGGTGTATGCTCATTGTTAAATGATTAAGAATGTGTATGAATAAATACTACTTTACAATCACTTTTAGACTATTAAAAAAATATCAACTTGTTACCAAAAACATAATCGAGTGACCTTGGGTGTATATTACCCAAAAAATTGTATGTAATATTTTTTATATATAATATTTTGCAAATTACGTTGCTGCCCCTTCCACGTTTCATTACCCACAGGATCATGCCTTCACCAGTCCACTTGATACGTATATCTTACCCCACTATTACGCATTAGTTAAAGTTGACAATGGAAATCTAGGATCATGCCTTCACCGCTCCATCTTATTATTTTCTCTATACATGAACAAAGTTGGTTAGGTGGAGTCGTTTTTATTCTAAAATTTATTCATTTTAGGTTCGAGTTAATATGGAATCGAGCGAGTCGATTGTTGGACTTGTTTAACAAAATCGACATCAAATATCAAGGTTCAAGTTTGATAATACAATTATTTGTCTTTTTACCAACAACCAATTGTAGCAGAATGATACACTAGATCCCTTAAATAATGTTATAGGTTTAAATTTTGGTATTGTAAATTGAACAACGGGATTAGAAGCAGTGACGGATCTAAAAATATTTTCGATTTAAGTAAATATAAGATTGTTCGGATCGATTTTCGGACTTGTTTAACAATACCTACCGATTAAATACTATAATATTGACCTCAAATACAAGAGCTTAAGTTATGATAATACAATTATCAGTCTTTTTAATCAGTTGGTCTGGCGAAATGATGCGCTACATTCCTTAAACAATGTTCAAGGTTAAACATTTGACAATGTGAATTGAGCTGCAAGATTGGGAGGATAACCCTATAATGAGTCTTTGCAGTACTTGATTTGGATTAGTCATTCAATGAATTGGATGCAGTGATTATACCAAAAAATATAATTAATTTTTAACATGTTTATTAATTAGTTTAATTATTTATATTTATGAAAATGATATTCAATAAATTATAATACGCACACATAAAATGTTAAGTTAATTTATACATTAGAATGCTATGCATGTAGGCGTTAATGGAGACCTGTCAAAGTGAAGAGAAATAGACTGGTAGGCGGTTGCAACTTGCACATGGAACTTGGGAGAAGTATAATCATAATTAGGTTTATGTATGGAAAAGGTCCCTATACTACTTCCAATTTTAAATTTTAGCTCCAATATTTTACTTTTGTGACACTGAGTCCTTCATTGACTTTTGTTCAATTTTATCGTTAATTAGTTATATAAAAAAGGTAAACTAACCTTTTTAGTTCTCTACGTTCACATGTTTTATCAAGTTGTCACTTGAAATATTGTAAATATAAATAATTAAAAATTTGTATCGTTTAATTAATAATATTTTCTGGTTTATTTTTAAAGATCAATAGTTAAATTGATATATATATATATATATATATATATGTATAATAGTAAATTTATTTTACATTTAATATAGCTTTCAAATCAACCGTTAACAAAAAAAATTGAATAAAAATTAAGGACGAACTAAAATTTTCAAATAAAAAACAGTGCAAGTACTCAACATAAAAAACTGAACTATGAGCACTAATTTTCTCAATAAAATGTCACATGTCCTGATGAATATATATATATATATATATATATATATATATAATACCAAATTTTCATTTAAGACAATATTTTCTTAATTATTCTTCAACCAACTTAATAATCAATTAATCTGTGACATCAGTTCAATATGACATTTTATATAAATAAAGATGATGACATTAATAAATAGACTACCATGCATCATGATCAAATTGACCTTTGGCTCTTGCATTCTAATCTGTTTTTAATAATACCTTTTATTTACTTTTCTATATTTTAAGGTTTTAAATTATACTGTAAAATAAAATATTTATATATGTAGCCAGTGAATAGGAACCGTAGGATATCCTTAAAAGGCAATCCAACTGTTAAGATGCTTTTAAATTAATCATGAAGTAATTAAGTTTTTATACAATGTAAGTGTATCTTAAATATATATATATAAGATTCGGTTACACAATGTAATTTTTTTTTAAATTTTACGCGTTTTTTTATCGTTAGATGAGTGAAACGGATGTCTGAGATTAACAGTAGAATATGTGAAAATTATCGCTTGAAAAAAATGAGTTAATCTCAGCTATCTATTTCTCTCATCCAAAAAGCGTGTAAAACTTAAAAACTTTTTACATTGTATAAGTAGATCATAACCATATATATATATATATAATTGTGAACTATTATTTCACATATTTATCCATGTTTATATTTTTCTATCTAATGGCCATGAATTAGTGTAAAACTAGTTGAGTTTTACATAGGTCATGTTTGGTAAATAGAGGTTTGGGCAAAAATTAGAGGTTTGATGTATAATTAGATGTTTGACCAGTTAAATTTGCTAACATTATTATTTGGTGAACATTGGAATGTGGTGAAACCGCTAATTTTGAAAAAGCTCATGATAGGAGTTTTTGAGATTAGAGGTATGATATTAGAGTTGTAAAGACTCTTTTGCCCTTACAAGTTACCAAAAATCTCAAAATAACCTAAATTAAATATTTTCTCAAAATAATTATATAAGTAATAAATTAATATGTAAATTATTCGAATATGCTTAGAAAAGATATATTAAAAATAATTTTATAGATCTAACTAATATTAATTAGATACAAAATATTAATAACTAATAAATTATTCAAACAAGTATTGAATATATTCATGTCCTTATATGTCATTTTGTTTGTTTAAATAATCTAACAGCTATTAATTAATTTTACCAAATACTTTTATACAATCAGCTAATACAATTCGCTAGTCAAATTAACTAATGCAATCAACTATCAGTTATCAACTAATGTGATCCGATATCTGCTATTAATCATCCGCTAATTGCCAAATAGAGCCATAGGGTAAGTGGATCCATATATAATCAAGCTCAAACTCTCACGATAAAATTTATTTTATTTTTAACTTTAAATAAAATTAGGCACATTGCAAACAAAACTAGAGATGATCATAGATTGGATTTTTGACAGACCCGAGTATTAGACCCTTCACTCAACACTTGATCTGGTATCCGACAAAATATTCTAAAAAAAAATATGCTTCTGACTCGATTGATAAATATATATATATATATATATAGTTCGACAAAATATAGAGCTAATTAAAAATAGAAAAAGACATTAAAGCAACTATCCCTAAATATGAAGAGAAGAATGACAAAATAAGAAGATAATAAAAAAATATAAAGAAAGGTGGGAATTATAACAATTACCCCAAGTATAACAGAGAAAATTTTATTATTTTCTCCAATCGAGTGGAATATCTATTTACCCTAAATTTAAACTCGACATGACCTTATTCTTTACAAAATTCGATTTAATTTAAACCTGAATTAAAAAAACAATCATGTAGAATCAAGTAGAATTTGAACTCGTCTAATTTGAATAAAATGATCATCCTAAACAAAATTATTTTATTTTAATTTAATAAAAAACATAATGTTTCCTATTAAAAATCAAATTTTAATTAAAGTGAGTTTTATATAAAATTTTTCCTGCACTCCAATCTAACCTAAATATTTAATATAACATAAAAAGCTTACGTTATCATCAAGCTTTTGGATTGACATTTTATCTTGAATTTAAACTCTAAATAACATTTATCTCTCTCTTTAAAAAAATCATTCACAACCACGTGTATGCATTCACGTATTCCACGAATACGTGAATATACAATTTATTATCTATCAAATTGAGGAAAAAAATAGACTATCAGTTGATCTAACTGCATGAAATGTTAAGTATGGGTAAGTATTTGATTGAGACGAATTGAGTCGAATTAAAAAAGTTTGAGTAAATTGAGTTTACAAGTCTTACTTTATAACTCAAATTTTATTTAAAATTTTTCAGAGTTAAGTCGAGTTATTCGAGTTTTTGTTCAAATCTAATTGAAAACTTTTATAACGTTATAATACTATTTGGTTGTAATTGAAACGAATTTTTGTAACCATGTTGTACATATATATTTCTTTATAGTTTTTCATATGTGATATATGTATACCAGACAGAGTTGAGAGATTGTACTCAAGCTTGAAAAATAAATCATTAATTATTAAAGATTTAGAGTTATTTGAGTCTCATCTTACACTCAAACTTTATTTAAAAAAGTTCGATTCGAGTCAAGTCAATTCGGAAAAATTATTTTTTTTCGAGTCGGATCAAATTTTGCTCACATCTAACATCAGATTCTTTAAACAAAGTCCAAAGTTCAAATACTAATGTTATGAATGGAACAAATTAGATTTGAAGCAGTGACAGAACTCAACATTATATTTTTGAAGTCATTAAAATTTTCTAAATTTAGGGGATAACAATAAATTATATATTTTTGGAGGGATAAAAATATTTGTAACATTGTTTAAGCTTAAAATTTTTCAATTTTTTATATTTTTAGGGACCATGGCCCCGTCAAGTATGTTTCGACTCTAGTTGTAGGAGTCGTCCCATAATAAATTTACGATATTCAATGTATTTAATCTACTAATAAATCAGATAATAATGATTAAAGAAAATACTAATAGTTAATAAGTTGACATTGAAAAGGAAAACTCTTCCCACAAACATCAAATGTCCCTATTTTTTAAATTATTTGTCCTTTCAATTTAATTAAATAATAAATAAGAAGTGCTTTATTTTGACCTAAACCCTTAAAAATGAAAGTCTTTTCAAAACACTGTAGGGCTAAAATTGAGCATGCATTATTTATCCCTCTAAATGTAATTTAAAATAGTCCGTGATTATATTATTCTTCTATGTTATAATTGTATTTAATTAATTCTTATATATTTATTTATAAAATTCATGATAATGATATTATTAATTTTTCATTCGTATCATATTTTATTTATCTGAGTTAATTGTATTGAGCATCCTCAAATTATAACTATTGTTTTAAATTAGTTTTTAAACTTTTAAATATTTCAATTTCATAACTAAACTATGACCTTCATTCTACATTGTTTTTCACAATTTTTGAACATTTTAATTTCAAATAGTGTCCCTTGTTAATAAAACCGTTATAATATTGTTAATCGTCATGTAAACACTTATGTGTATTATGTAATAATATGATGTGGCATAAATAATAATTTGAGAGATAAATTTGGAACGTTCAAAAGTTTAAGGATTAATTTAGAATGTGAACCAGAGTTTAAAAATGAAATTAAAATATTTATAAGTATATGGACAAATATAAAATGAGAGTTATAGTTTTGAGGATTGTGATGCAATGAAACTTATTTATTTTCATTTTTGGTAATTCTACTTGAGTACAACTGATATCTATATCTAATTTCAAATCTAAATAAACTTACGTACACTTATAAATTAAGTTGCTTGAACTTGAGTCGCCTAAATAAAACCAAAACCGTTTATTTAAAGGATTCATATCAGGTTAATATATTTTATGTATTATAATTCCATCCTATAATCATATTCGTACATTTTTTAATACAATGTCTAAAATACCTACAATCCTCTATTCTCAAAACCGTAAATTATCGTGCACTGTAATACGTCTGATCCAGGGGCGGACCTACCGTAGTGCAAGGTAGGTCCAGTGACCTACCATTTTTTTTTAATAAAATATATTTGTGGTCATCAACCTATTTTTATTTTTATGTTTTGGTCATCGAACTATTATTTTTGGTAAAATCTTACTAATTTTTTTCTATTTTAGTCACTAATGTTACATTCTTTTCTTGTTTTGATCACCAAGCTATTATTTCTTTTCTATATTTTGTCACAAAAATATTATTTTTTTTGATAGTTTTTTAACGACGGATGACCAAAACTTAAAAAAACGTAATGTTAGTGACGATTTTGTCAAAAAAAGTTCAATGACTAAAATATAAAAAGAAATAATTCTTATTTCTCAAACATATTTACACAATATAGAATTTATGCTTAATTTAAAATATAAAATTTAAAATTTATGCTTGCTTGCACAACAGTTGTAACTATCAATACTTAATTTTACTAGAGCAAAATTTTCTACTCTCTAAAACACAATTACACCGATGCAAGATAATTCTTATTTCTCAAACATATTTACACAATATAAATTTATTTTTCAATGTTAATATGTCTTTGACTATAAAGCATATTTGTTTACGCAAGAACCATTCCTTATTAATACATTATTACATCGATATAAAATGATTTTAGATTACTACACTTGTTTGTGAACTACCAAGATTAAAATTCTAAATCCGCCCCTGGTCTGATCCCACGACCTTTAGATATTACAATAATAATAATGTGAACTGAATTAAGACTTGATCGATCATATCCATCCAAAATTAAGTGTGAAATAATGTTGTATTTTATTGTTCCTTTCAAATGTCAATTATTTTCATTTATTTCTCCCCCAGCGTGGGTTGTGAGCTTGCACTCATGCTTGCTGCAGCTTAATTGTAAATTGAGACTATTTTAATCTTTTTTAAGGAAACAAAGTCAACACATGATAAAGAAAATTGTGAACCCAACTGGATTTATTATTATATAATAATAATTATTATTATTATTACATTTATTATATAATTATTGTTGAGGTTCAATGATAGAACCCAAGGATTTGACTTCATGTTGATGATATAATTTGATGTGTTATTTACTATACATTAATCCTTCCATGTTTCATTGCCTTTTAAAGGGGAAAAAAACAATTATTCTCTGAGTTTTATATATATATAAATCATATAATTTTTTTATTTTTTTAAGTTAAATTTTAAAATCTTAAACTATAAATTTAAACCTAAACTCCTTCTAAATAAGTGATTGTTCTCGATATACATAATACGACCTCACATGGTCCAATTGAGTTAAGTTAAATTATTGCAAAAGAAAAAAAATCAGTTCTAGATAACGTAAATACCAAGGACGGATGGTGGTGGGAGCTAGTGGGAGCTCGACCTCTCCCAGAATTTTAGAAAATCGATAGTTAGTCCTTTGAAAATTTTAAAATTTTAATTTAACACCTTCAAAAAAATTAGAATTTCATATTATACTTTTGAAAAATAAAAATTTTTAATCATGTCGCCTCTTTTTTAAAAACACTCATTGTCTCAAGTTCTTTAAAAAAATTAGTTAGGCACAATTTTTTAAAAAAAAAATAAACTAAATCCTTCAAAATAGAAAATTATAATTTAGACCTTTAAAATTTATTGAATATTTTAAATAGACCCCCTTAAATTATGTTTTCAAGACCCGCCCCTGGTAAAAGCATATGCGGAAAGAAAAATATTGTTGTACTTCAAGAGTTTGAGTCGTGTTAAACTCATTTGTATTCGAAAGTTAACTTATCACACACAAACAATAATTTATATTTTAAGACTGAGGTATCATTTTAATTAATTGCACATGACCCTTCATTGAGTCATCCTTGTCCTAAATCATGTCGAATCCCTAAACCCTAAATCTAATAAACATGTGTCAACTTTAACATGTATATCAATTTTTTCTTATTTTATCTGGCAAGGGAATTAGAAAATTATAAAAATGAAATTAAAAAAATTGTAAAATGTAGCGATAAATATTTGTATATTATATTCTTAAAAATGGTGTATTTTTACAAATGGGTGAACTACTAGAATGATCAATTATGTTTAGTAAGTGTACACTTTTAGTCACCAATTTTGAAAATTGACAGTTATGGTCATTTTCGTTTTTTAAACATTTAGTCACACAAGTGTTAATTGCAGTTAGACACTAACCGTGTGCTGAGTTGGCATAGTAAAAAGAATGATAAATTACTTAAATAGTCCCTAAACTATTATTTTATTCCTACTTTAACCACAAAAAATAAAATGATTTATATAATTATACATTCAACCCTTTACATTTATAAATTTTTTTATATCTTCTCCCCTTCACCATCTTCCTCACCGCTATTGCTTGCTGATAAGAAACTAGGAGTGGTGGTCCATCAACTCTACTACTCATTTGCCTTGGATATCAAGCAACCCCGTAATTCTTCTCTCCTATTTGCATCTCTTTTTCTGCAACGTTCGTGGCAAAAGAATAATGATCAGCAACACTCTCTATCGAAACTCATGTGAGTTATTGTCATTTGTTACTCTTATCTAAAGGAATCATATATATATATAACCTTAAACCTAAAATTAGGTTATTATCGTCCATAGCCTCGTCGAATGTCTTCATTTATAGTCTCGTCGATCGTTGTCGTAGCCTGAGGTCACCGTCCATTCTCTCAACCACTCATCACTGGTAATCGGCGGGAAGGGCGTCAATCGAACGTCGAACGACAAACGCGAAAGGCTCTAATCGTTCGACGTCCGATTGACACGCCTCTTGCTGATTACCAGCGATGGGTGGTTGGAGAAAATAGACGGTAACCTCAGACGACGACGGCCACGAGGTTTGACGAGGCTATCGACGACATTAATGACATCGATCTTGAGGATTCAAGAATTTGAAGAATTTTGGACATTTTAAAACTTTGTAAAAAAAATTTAAAAGTTATTTTCATTTTTAATAAAAAATAAAAATAGAATAAAGACACGTGCTAAACTATAATGAGGTGATGTATTTTTTAAACGATGTTACTTTAAAACATTAACGGAATGAATATTTAAACACTTATTTTAACTAAAAAATCATTAATTATCTATCTCAAAAAATATATTGTTTAGATACGTATTTATGAGTTAGCCTATTATAAACTTACAACAGAGTTGGCTGAAAATTAAAGGGTTGGGACTTTGGTTTATTTTATCGACCTTTCTATCATGATTGAGCCATAGAACTTAGAAGTCAACTTTTACATAATTATTATTATTATCATCATCATCATCAACTTGAGCCCATCAAAGACACATAACATGCTTTTTACTAATAATTTATTAATCATTGCTAATTAACAATTATTAATTATAAAATAAATTTTTTATATGACCATCTATATCAAATTGAGTGGTAGATTAATTTGGATCAGGTATTGCAATGATTATTATGGTAGCGACTCTCTTAGTTTAATTTATTTCATTCGTAATTTTAAAATTCGAATCATTAATTTTACTTAAGAGATTTATAGTTTGATTTCGCAAAATCAATTGATTATTGGTATAAAAAATAAATTGATTGAACGTTGGTTGGTTAGTATTGTTATTATTATAATTATTTTTGTAAATGGAAATATTATTATTAAAAACTAAAACATTCAAAAAAACCTTGCATTAATTAAAAATTTAGCATACCAATGCGAAATGCAATTTGATCGATTCCCAAGCATATTAAAATTTTTAGTCCAAGTTGGAGAGTTGTACCATCCTTTTTTTTAATAGGTTTTTTTCTTCTTATAATAAAATTAATAGTAAAATGAGTTTAATTTGATTGGTATTGTTGTTAGTGTAAAATACATAAGAACATAAAATAAAATATGTTTAAATATTCAATATCTTTCGATTTAAGGGTAAATAGAGCTTTAAGTAATCTAAACATTGTATCAAAATTAACAACATGATAGCGTAATTGTCAGTGACATAATTGTATCAAAAAATAATACCAACAATTAGTTGATCGAGTAAGATGAGACATTAGATTTTTTAAATAATATTAGATGTTCGAATATTGACATTATAATTAGAAAAAATGGGGTGAAAAATCGTTCTCATAATAAACTTTTATAGTACCTGATTCAGATTAATCATCCAGTACACTATATACCAATAATTATAAAAAATCAACGGCATAATAAAAAGGTTTCAATGATTAATTTTTTTAAAATGGGAGCTGATAACTTGTACAATTGAATACTAATTTACTAGAACGTTTCAACACAATGTTGTGTTGGATGAGATAAGTTGGTAG
Organism: Hibiscus tridactylites; assembly: GCA_958450335.1. NCBI lineage: Eukaryota > Viridiplantae > Streptophyta > Magnoliopsida > Malvales > Malvaceae > Hibiscus > Hibiscus tridactylites. The sequence continues at coordinate 89,165,049 of OY288268.1, forward strand.
AGAACTATGTATACACAATACATAATTATAAGTCAAATTCATTTTGTTTAAAATTTATTTTTTACTAATTATATGTATAATATTTTGAAAATAAATATATTTCTTAACTACAAATAATGGAATTTTTTTGATGAATAATGGAATATTTATATTACTCATTTAATTTATATTCGTATATTTTGTTAATCTAAAAAGATTGCCACTTGTAAGATAATTCATTTTAAAGTAGATTGAAAGTTTTTTTTTTAACAATAGGTCGGTTAAACTTGTTACAAAATAAAATAGAGAATCGTTTTAAATGAAATGAAAATATAGCAGAAAATAATAAAATAAAACTAAACTAAACTAGAAAATGAAACAACGGACTAGCAAAATATACATATAGTGAGCTACAACAACAAGAATAGGATGGAACACTGAAAAAAGGAAGCATGAAACAAAAGTCATTGTCTTTACCCACCTACACGCTTAAGAATTAAAATAAAGTGGTGAGTGAAACCAACAATCTTGCAACTTACTTCGCAAACAGATCTGATTGCATCGTAAAAAAAACAACAAAAAGGATTAAACTACTGAAAGGTTACCGACAACCGCAAATCAGAGCCGAGCGTCGTGAGAAAAACTAACCACAAATGCAAATCTACCACAAAGATATACAAAAACATACTATAATACAGAAGCATGTCACAAGGCAAAGAAAAATCATGCCACAAAAGGCATATAAAAACTAGAGGAAAAAACGAAACATAAAAAAAAAACAAGAACTGATTTTAAGAAAAACAAAGGGAATAAATATTGACGGTTGACGATCAACACTTTATGATCAGGGAAGGTTGAAGATCTAATATGATCGGGTATTGTAGAGATCTATTATAAGGACGACACTTTTAACTCAATTTACTCTATTTATAATATTAAAATTTGAAACTTTTACTTTACTAGGATGAGTTTGCCATTGTTGTGGGCAAATGCTCATTGGTTGGCAACGACCGTTTGGGCAAAAGTTAAAAAAATCTAGTTATATAGAAACAAGCGTTTATATATTAATCCAGGTGGAAAAACAGACATTCAAGTTAAATTTGAAACTGTTTGGCAATCAAATCACAACTGCAACATGCTTTCATGGCCACAACTGCAATAAGAAATAAATACTTATTTAAGAGATTTAATATCTTGTCCTATTAAGTTAATCAAATATTGGTTATATGTTTTCATATTTTTAATAAAATTCAGTCACTTGAACCTATTATAATTAACTCTTTAGATTTATTTAAAAAATTAAATATATTTGTATGAAACAAAGTTGGACCTAAAACATAGATTTCTTTTGAGACGTGGAATCTGTGTAGATCTCCTTTGATAGTCTCTTCATGTCGAACTGTTATAATAACAGACAGAAACACAATACATAGGCCAATGTGTATGTACTATGTACCAACCTTTCCTTCTCCAAAATCAAAACCAAAACCCCATCATTTCTAAAGCTCACGTAACTTCATCAATGGCGGCCACTATCTTTCCCGATAAACCAGTTCTGCTTCACCAGTCAAATAAGCTAATTAGACTTCAGCTGATCAGCAACACCTTTTCTGCGCAACGATTGGCCTTCTTTTCTCCTAGGATTCCACCTCAAAAACTTCTTCAGAAAGTTCATTCCAAGAAACCCAATCGCGTTGATTAGCTCCTTCGAATTGTTTGAATAATCGCAGGAAACCTTTCCGGAGATTGGGTAAGAGCTCTTTTGTTTTTTCAATGTCTAGTTTCGTGCATTGGGTGGGATTATCTTCGGATTCATGTGATTGCATTGAAACTGTTTGATTTTATTCCTGAGAGGAATTTTTGCTTGATGTTCGAGCTTATACTGTTATACGACTGTTCTGCATTGACTAAAGGCAACCTCCATGTTTGAGATAATGAAGAAGATAGGCATTTTTACTACTTTTAATCGTTTATAATGTGATGCTTGATGTTTATGGGAAGATGGGTCGGTCTTGGAATAAGATTTTAGGACTTTTGAATGATTATGAGAATCAAAAGACTTGAGTTCGATGAGTTTACTTGTAGTATTTTGTTATCAGCTTTGGGGGAGAGAAGGCTTGTTGAATGAAGCAGAAGTGTTCTTTGGTGGATTGAAGTCGAAAACTCGGTTTGATTATCACAAACTTGAATCCGAACATGAAAATTGACTCAATCTAAAATCAATTCAACTTGCTTGATTGACAAGTCTACCTATAATGACTTGCTTTAACCATTTTTGAGGCAAGGTATCACGCAATTCGCATCAACTTATATCTATTTCGTTTCATTCAGCTTCATGGTTTTCGCTATAATAGATGTTTTTGTTGAAGATTGTGTTAACATATATATCTGACAGAGATATCAACCCAACCACGCGGTCAACGTGGGATTCACGTAAAGTCGCAACGCCAAATGCTGTTTGCAATGCCTATCGTAAAGCCGGAAAGGAAGACAAAGGCTTTGAGATTGTTCCATAGTGTGCCTGTAACACTGTGCTGAGGAGATGATTAGGAGACCCTGCAAAACGAACGTAAGTCGGACATCTTTATTTTACTTGAAGTATCAATATCCAATACATGTAACATCTTGAAACACGAATGTGGATGTTAGATACGAGTATGGAGATATTAACTATATACATGTATCCGATACTTACGAGTTCAGTTAAGAAATCTTGTTGGGAGGATCTTGGAGTGTAGAGCACTAGAGGGTATGGAAATGGCATGCATGTGAGGAAACACAAAAGAATGGATACAAAGACTGAAATTGGATTTGTTCAATTGGATCCTCTAAATTTTGTCCAAGAATATGTGAGAAATGGCCCATGACATTGCTATGGTTGATTCTTGAGAGTGGGCTGACACCCTACCTCGTCACCTACAATAGTTTGATGGATAGGTGTGCTAGCATTGGGCTAACGGGCCTTCTACAATAGTTTGATGGATAGGTGTGCTAGCATTGGGCTAACGGGCCTTGTAATAGGCCTCTACAATATTCGATCCAGATTAATAAACCAATAAATTAGATACTGTTGAACTAATCGATTGTGCAAAATTGCCTATCCTATTTTCGGTTTCCAATAAAAATTTTAAGAATCCAATCCTTTGTTGTTGGTTTTCGGTTGATCGATTAATCTTTAGGATGTTATTAATTTCAGTCACGATCATTAAATCTCTTACGGCACTTGACTCGGCATATCACCTCTAATAACATGATGACACGTGCCATTATTGAATCGATCATAAAATATATAAAATTTAGCCTCCAAACCTAAGATTTGAATTAGGATCCCTTGGATCAAAGCTTGCATGCCCAAACCACTACACTAAAGTAATGGTTTTGTAATATGAATTACAATAAAATGTTTTAGGGTGAAAGTGGTATTGAAATAAATTTATTTATTTTAATTAATGTTATAATTTAAATTAGTATTACAAATAATATCCATAAGTATACTATTTAGTGTTGTAATAAATATATTAATTGATTAGTGTATTTTAATCAATATTATAAATATTAATTAATATTATAATCTCCATAGAGATAATAAGAAAAGTTTGATAAAAATAGAAATCAAAATTATTAACGGAGTCGGTTCAAGTGGTAAATAACTTGGTATTACTTAAGCATGTCTTGAATTTGAGATCTTATGATCTTATAAACTCATCTACCAAAACTAAGTGTGCAACACTTGTTAATCTGAATTAATCAGAATAAAGTTACGTAAAACACAGAAAACAAAACAAAAAGTAGAAATCAAAATCAATTGATTGATTGAACGTTTAATTTATTTCACGTACCAAAGCTTTTGATTATTTCATTTTAACTACCCATGCAGAGCTGTCCCATAGTTTGTACTACCTACTTGGGTTGATAGGTCCAACCCATCTAAATAAAAGTTTCTTTTTCAAAATCACATTAAATTTGATTTGATTTAAATATGTATTTATTATTATAAAATGTTTATTTAAATTTAATTATAAAATAATAGGGTTAATTCCACTTAACATCATCAACTTTCGCACGAAATTTAAGTTGATATCAGAATACTGAAACATTTTAATTGAATTTTTTTAAAGTGTCAGTATTTTATTTATGAGAACTTTTTATTATCCTAACGTTAATTTAAATTTTAAGCGCCAATTTTGATATGTGTATATTTATTACATGAATAATTTAAAATTTGCGTATTAAAAAATAGACAATGCCAATAAATTTTAAGAAAATGTGTTTAGGGTAAATTACACAAATGACCACGTAACTATAGGGTTGATGTCAACTTGACCACTATACTTTTGATTTTGGCAATTTTACAACATAACTATTTAAATGGTTTCAATTAAGCCACCAACAGTTAAAAAATGATGTGACTGTTAAATAAAATTGGTATAATTATACATTTGGTCCCCATTATTTATATAATCTATCAATTTGGTCCTAATTTTAATCTAATAAAATAAATTAATTATATTAAAAATAATTATAAAATTTTGATTATTTTAAGATAATTATATATATAACATTCCAAATTAAATTTTCCTTAAATTGATTTTTTATATTAATTAATATTTTAAAAAATAAATTAAATTATTATTATATATAATTATATTAAAATCAAAATTTTAAAATAAGAATAAAATAACAAAGAGATGAGAGAAAGATGGAGATTCATATTATTATCAAAACTAGACTTGTGTACAATGTCTTCATCTATTTATAGACATAAAAGTACATAATACATTAAACTCTAATTAATGGAGATAATAATCCTAATGATAAAGTAAATCAAATCTCTTAGATAAAGTTCTTATCATTATAGACATCCACATAGATAAATATTCATAAAACTCCCCATTAGATGTCTATGAAGATAATGTGCCTCGTTAAAACCTTACTAAGATAAAAAAAAACCCAGTGGGAAAAAAATCTTTAGTGAAGGAAAAATAATACACACATCTTTCATACGCATAACATATTGCCTCATTAAAACCTTACCAAGAAAATCCATTGGGACAAAACCTCGGTTAAGGAAAAAAAGTGCAACACGTATTTACTCCCTCTCATGAAAACATCACAAAAGATCTTTGAATCTTCATAATTCAATCTTAAATACTATTTTTTTAACGATCGTGCGAGATGAAACTTTGGAGTAATATGTTCTATGATGTATCCACCTTTCATTATCTCTACACAAGATAGCATTTGTATCATATCTTGTGAAAGTAAATCACATATCTTCTGGATATGTTAGGTCAATGGTCTTAGCCAAACACATTTTTTGTTTGCCTCGTGCATAACAATTATTTCAACAAGATTTGAGTAGGCATCGGCGAATGTTTGAAGATCTAAGGGTAATGATCTTTGTATATTCATGGATATTTCTTAAACCAACTAATATATGGTGCTTCAAGACCAAGAAATGATATAATTATCTTTATTCACATCTAACAATCTTACAATAGATATGCTTTGTTCATATTGAATCTTCTTTAATATTCTTTCAACTTATGTCCATTCATAGGCAAAAACGCATATTTAAGTGCTCGATCTTTAAGTCGAGATAAAATCACATTTCAAGATTCTTTTTCTCAAATACTTTCATTAAATCCTTTAAAAGCTCTCCATGAGTGTCCAATTTGAAGCTCGCCATGAGTGCTAATGATATAATAAATCTTGATCAAAACACCTTTGTAAAATACATAAGAAAATATTATTATTCTTATAGTATTTCCTCAATTAGTACTCACTAAGGCGATTATACCAAATGCGCCAAAATATGAATATTCAAGAGGACATATCTAAATAAATTTTTTCAGAAATTTCTAAATATGTCCGGATAACTTTCCTTTTATAGGGATCCACAAAATGATTAGATGCATATATAATATTTCATAACTGCCAAGGTAATTGCATCCACCATTGTAACCCCTTCGCCCCGGTCTAGTCGGCTGACCAGTTCGAGTAGGTTACACGGAGAAAACCGAAGCGAAACCCGTTAAGGTTCCCCTTCGGTTAGCAACCCTATTTTTTTCTTTATCTTTTCTAGATGACTTTATTAACTCCTATGTGATAGGACACGCAGCGAACAAGCACGGATACAAAACCCACAAAACATGCTAATAAACAACTCAATTTATCCCTTTTAAGCAGGCCGTATCGAAACGCCCTTGAGGCGTATCGAAACGCCTTGACTTGGTCAACTGCCCCAAGTCCTCACGAGAAGGCCGTATCGAAACGGAGGTCAACCGTTCCGAAACGCCCCCAACGGTCAACTTCTCGTGGTCAACAAGATATTGACCATTCCGAAACCTTTTGGCCTGTTTCGAAACGCCTTCATCTCGGCAATTTCTTAGATTTCCAGTAGCCAAAGCGTTCCGAAACTCGTATCGGAACAGGGGTTCACAGTGGCCAAACCGTATCGAAACGAGTTTCGATACGGGGTCTCTGAAGCCTTACCCGTTCCAAAACGACTCAGCCCGTTTCGAAACACTGGCTGTCTGCAACCTTCGAAAACCAACTTAAAGCATTTCTCAACGACTCAAAAGGCCCTAAACGACCCCAAGAGGCACTCAACACTTACAAGCATGTAAGAACCATCCATTAAAGAATCAACAACATCCAACATATGCTTCATACATAAAACTTAAGGTTCATGCTTCACCAAAAACATACACTTAAGCATTTAAGATAGGCAATCTTAACATGATTTACAATCCAAACATGACATCCAAAAGCCGAACCAACAACATGATAGAGAAGAGTCTAACATGCTCTTAAACAAAACCAACATCAACATATTTCAAAGCATTTACATCAACAACACCTATCCCATTGCTTGACTATTACAATCTACAACTTAAAGATCATACTTGAACTAACCAAAAGCAACACTTGGAGACCTTTCCTTGCCCTTGCCACCCACAAGCTATTGATCTACATTGTCGAACAAAAAGGAGTGTAAGCATAAAAGCTTAGTGAGGGTAAGCTCATAAAACAAACATTCGATAATGCAGGGTCCAAGGACGAGCAACTACCATGATAAAATGCATGATCTTACCTCTGATCCACAAGAGCCAAATTAAACATGATGCATGAACATACAATCAACATTATGCCATGCTCAACAACTCATAAGTTCAACTTAAAATGATACATAACTCAATGTATTATTAGCAACATACCTCAATGCATATTGGAATCACATTTCATATCATAAAGGCACATATAATCTCATATTGGCACCTAGCTATGACTCGAATACGCGGATAACATGTTGGAACGCTTTTCCAACATAACCATTACCTGCGGTGGGATTACACTCATCACTGGTTCTTGCGGAGGGAATTCCACTCATCCTCACGCCCGTCGATGGGATTCCACTCATCACCGACTAATAAAAAGATTTCTGGGCGTACTCGTACTCCTCCTTGGTGTCTTAACGCCACCAAGGCCACACGCGACTCTGAATCTCGTGTGCACACTCATCCTAATGATCGATCATTGTACCCAAGCATACTAGTGCCAATATTAATCAAATTCCATAACCTTTCACATCATCAACTCAACATAACTTCTGTGCTTAGCACATACTCACCATGCACTATCATGCACGATTCATAAACCAAACCACATGCATATATCAATGCATCATATCAAGCCTCAACAACATGCATACCACATTATACATAGCCAACACAAACACAAATAGACATGAGGCATAATAAGAAATTAGGAGTTTAACCAAAGTTCTCCTAAGCTAAGCTTGATATTAGACTACCACTCTAATCTCAACTCTAGGTGAGTTTACCAAGCCCATCCTAGGTTCACATGCTTGAACCAATATTTGAAAGCCATTTAAAAATAGTAACTACTCACCAACTACTCCATTAGCACAAGCCGACAAGCCTACCAAGCATCCAAGTTTCCGGATCCGAGTCCGAAGCTTCCCCATTGATTTCCCTTGCTTCTAACCATTTAAAAATAATATATTAACCTCAAAATCAGCCACAAACCCAAAGTTTAACACCAACACACAAATCCACTACAATTCTCACAATTCAAAGCCAAGTTTATTCTTCAATTTCTCATTTTCGTACTTCCACATAGACCCATCCAAAATCAGCAATGTAGTAATCCAAAGCACCCTTAGACATGTTCAAAACACTACCCCAAACATAGTATAACCATCAACCCTTCATTTCCCCACATAGACACCTTAAAAACTCCCATTTTCTACTCCCAAAAATCACTTACAACAGTAGCTACGGGAATCCATTCAAACCAACACTATAACTACTCAAAAATCATCAAATAACATCCAAAGACACCTACCCAATGTTACTATAACAACATCCCATCAATTTTTCACAAAACCATCCCAAAAACACAAATTTTGACACTTTAAATATACCCTTAAAAACCCATTTCGGGTTTCACCATAAAACCTTGCAAAAATCGGATATGTTGGACCTTATAGGTAGTAAACAACTCACATAACATTAATAAATCAAAAGCTTTAGTTAAAGCTAACAAAGATAGCATTTTTAACTCAAAATCTCAAAACCCTAAAATGCAAACTAGTAAGCTTTAATGAAAACAAATTATATGGGGAGAAAGAGGAAGATGAGGGTAATAAGAAAATGCATTTACCTTTGAAAAGCCCTAAAAAACAAGCAAGATTGGTGATGGAAAAGTGATGGGAGATGGGGAGGAGAAACTCTCATTCAAAATGGGGAGGAAGAAGATGGGTGTGATTTTTGGGTATTTGAAATAAAATAAAAATGAGTTTTATTTTACAAGACCAAGAAATGACAACTTTGCCATTAATGAGATGGCATATCCATCCACATTTAAAATCCATGAAATTAATTTCTAATTTAATTTTAGTCCAACATATAATATTTTTGTTTTGAAATCATAAAGCCCAAAATATATATAATATCATTTTAATCATAACCCGAGACCCAAAATATTATTTAAGTATTATTTTCTCCCGGCCCCCAAACCCGGGTGTTACAACCATGAAGTAATAAAAAATCTTCATAAATTATAATTTAAGTCGTGTTTACGACTACTTATTTGTGTCTCACTTGCATTACAGCTTTAGGTGTTTGGACTACTGGTCCAAATACTTCTCTTTTAGAAATTCAAAGCGTCTTTCTACATTGACTAATTCAGTATCTATACTTCTTGATAGATTTCTATTACAAGATCCTCGTTTACTTTCTTTACTTCTATAGAAGTATTTTATGTAAAATCGTTGTCGATAACTTTTCAATTTTTCTAGTTTTATTATCGTAGTTATATAACTCATCGAGATCTCTTCAAGATTTCAATCTTCATTTCAAGTACCTGAAACTCTTCAAGAGTTTTATTATTAGTTATGCCTTGGGTCTCTTCAGGAGCACCCGCCTCCAATATATGACCATCTCATACTATTTTTCATTTACGAGAATTTTGATCATTGTAACCAATTTTCATGCTTCATGCATGATTTACATATGTCCCCTTTAACATGTAATTCAAATTTAGATCATTTCAGCTGATATATGAGACTTAGTTACTCTCATTGGGTAAGTAGATATATCTAGCAGTTGACATGTAATAACATGAATTATCTTATGAACATATGGTTCATATACGAGGAACTAGATAATGATAATTCATTTTTCTTTATCCAAATGGTTATTATCTCCCTTTAAAATTGAGAAAAATTATGTCATAAATGATTCTCCAATTAATATTTAAGAATTTAAACATAAAAGGAGACTCATACTTAATATATATTCTCAACCCTTTTATTTACCCATTTTGTACATTCTGGTGGAGCAATTCAACAATATATCGTACATTCAAAATTATAAAATGAAAAATTGTATGACTTATAACTAAAAACCAATCATAACAGGGAGTTTATTATAACTCGTTGGCTTGACGCGTATAACTGTTGCTATATGAAAACACCATATAAATAATAACTTTTTTGTTCTCATAGTTTAGCAATTAAAGAGAAGACATCTAATTAAATTTTTGTTAAATTGTATTTTCCATAATCAATAGGCTTTGTAACAGTTAATATAGCCTAAAATATAATCACACTAGCTTTTGCAAGACGAATAGTCTAATTACATAATCTGAATTCTTTTAGAATCAATCTCACAAACTTTTGGTTGTAAGTTGATAAAACAATGTAGATGCATCTATTAAAATCATATAAAACTTTTTACATTTGTGAATATATGAGCCCATATTTCATTCAGATATGCAAGACATGCAATCTCAACTTTAGTACAAGAACTTCAAGTTCTAGTTCTTTTGGTAAGTGAGATCAACTAAATTATTTGAGAACAAACAACACAAGAACTTCAGATTCTTTTAGTAAGTGGAATTTAACCAATTCCTTTAAGCAACACAAGAACTTCATGTTCATTAATAAGCAAAATTTAATTAATTCCTTTGAGAATAAGCACCCGAGAATTTTAGTTTTTTTAATACATGTGCATGTAAATCTTAATAATTTACGCATCATTATTGATCAGAATGGTCTAACCGATCATACCAACTATATACATGTATACATTTTTTTCTAAATTTGGTAAACTTCTTATTTACCATAACATGTGATTCAATTTCACATGTACATGTCTAATACAACCATCAAAATTGTTCTTTTGAATATGAATATATTTAGCTCTTTCGGAGCTTTCAATAAAAATTATCTTTTAGTAGCAATATATAACTCTTCTAGAGCTTTCCACTGACTTTTGGCTACCAGAACTTATGTTATCAAATGTCAATTGATAACATATGTAATCTACAATTCTTGAATGATTATTTTGCGAACTCATATTGCTTTCTTAAAATTTTCACTTTTAGTGTTGACGATATTATTACCATCAATGATAATTTTTACAATATTCACAATTCTACACTTTGCGTAATGTGTTTTCTTTCAAGAACTTATTGCTTTTCTAGAGCATCAATATTTTTAGTACTTTGAGATATAGTACTCACGTTTTCTCTTGCATTAAATGGGAAATATATCTTTTGCTTCTGCTAAGCATAAATCGTCACTATAAATTATATTTGATAATTAATCATGTTAAAAAAATAAATATCATAATATATAAATATAAAATGTAAATAATTAATATGTAAAGTAAATAAACAACAAAATAAATAAAAAAGATGAATAATTCTTTTCAAAGTTATGAAAATAATTAGAAGATGATTTATTCCCTTCGAGAGCTATAAGGAAATCAACATCTAAATGAGTTGGACCAGCAATGTCCAAATAAGTTGGACCAATATCATCTTCATCATTTTTTGCAAACGAAATTTGTTTCTATTTTCTTTCCTTTATTATTCAATGGTTGTTGAATTTTCAGCGTACGACAAGTAGGACTGTAAATGAGACGAGACAGATCGCGAGCTACTCGAGCTCGACTCGGTCAAAGCTCAACTCGACTCGAGCTCGAACTCGGCTCGAGCTCTTGAGAGCTGAGCCAAGCTACTGGATACCCGACTTGAAAATCTCACGAGCTACTCGAAAATATAATATAGTATTTTTTATTTTTTATAATTTAACATCTAAATTCTAAACTTAAAACCTTAAATATAAACCCTAAACATAAGTATTAAACCCTAAAAATCTAAATCATAAATTCTAAACCCAACAATCTAAACATCTAAACCTTAAACTAACACCCTAAAACCTAAATGAGACATGATATATGAAGAGTTGCTTGAGTCCAATGCGATCAAAGATCGGTCAACACTTGACTCGATTAGGCTCGAATCAAGCTCGAACTCGACTCGAGTTCTAAACGAGCCGAGTCGAGCTCAGATTTCTCAGGCTCATTATAAATTACTCAAGCTCGAACTCGACTCGAAATCTTAACGAGCCGAGCCGAGCTTAGCACTACTCGAACTCGACTCGACTCGTTTACACCCCTAACGACAAGTACGAGACCAATGGATTATTACAGTATTCTTAAAATTACCATAATGTCTATGTTCATGGCTTCGACTATGACCACAACTACTAATGTGGTATTTATTCTTTCAATTATAAAATCTCACATTAACTTCAGGGAATGGAGTAGAGCCAGTGAGCCTTTAAAATATTTTTCACGATATTGTGTCTGATGACAACATTATTTGTTGTGAAAAGGGGAGTATGTTTTTATAAACATATCCTCATCAAAGAGAACAAAGATTTAATCATCGTACGCGACATTGCTAAACCAATTCACAAGGTCCTTTAAAAACTTCCTTTGAGACCAGTAGCCTCACAGAACGAGATGTTCAACCAATATACTTGGATTATATCGAAGTTATATCTCTAATTGAATAATAATTTATCATGTTTGCATTCACTTCAGGGAATGAAACAAAACCAATAATCGCATGGAATAAACATCATGCTTGCATTCACTTCACGGAATGCCCCATCATTGATAATCACATGGAATAAACATCATGCTTTGCATTCACTTCAGGGAATGTCTCTCACGACAATTCTTGTCAATATAAATTTTTGTAACATGAACTTGAGAGAAGTCTATAGTCGATTTTTTCCGACGTAGAATAAATATTGCTTTCGAGCAAAATTACCATAATTTATCACACTTTAAAATCGTTATTTAAAGAATAAAAAAATAAAATCAAAATTTACCGACATTGATTTTTCTCTCGAGGATGATAGCGACATAACAAATGAACCAAGTCATCTTTTCATAATCTTTTTATGTCATGTCTCTTTCCAAGCCATTCAAATACATGTAAAACTCAAAATATGGTTTAAAATACCAATACCATCAAATAAAATACCACAAACAAATATTGATGCAAATATAATAACAAACGATCATATCTAAAATTTCCGATAAATTTCAAAAGTATTTGCACATAGCATGCCTTGCATATTCAAATGCTCAAAGGAAAAGAAATAACATAAACAAATATTTTTATTTTCAATACATACAATACTTAATAGATAAATAATGAGGGACTATATCTATACATAATATGTATAACTTGATAAATAGATGAGAACCACAATATATTTTAAAGATTAAATATATGAGAAAGTTTAAAAACTCAATCGAAACTTATTAGAGAATAAAATATAAATTCATGCTGTAAGCAAAAATGTACATGTTTTATTTATTTTCACACCTTCGAGTATCAAGGCCTTTAGGCAAAAGAATTAGACGGTTTAGAATTTGGATGAACCAAGATTTGGTTGTTGCACTTGAATAATGTGATTGTTGATCGACTTTTGCACAATGTTTAATTTGTCTCCAAAATATTCTTGAAAAAAATATTGTAAGCAGATCGTGCTGATAACGTGTTGTGAATAAAATAACGAAAAACAACAAATAAGAATAAAATAACAAAGTGGTGAGAGAAAGAGGGAGATTCGTATTATTATCAAAACTAGACTTGTGTACAATGCCTTCATTTATGTGTAGGCATAACCGCGTAAGTACATAATACATTAAACTCTAATTAATGGAGATACTATTCCTAATGATAAAGTAAACCAAATTTCCTAGATAAAATTCTTATCATTATAGACATTCACATAGATAAATATTCATAACAAAATTATATTTAATTGTGTTAGATATTTTTATGCATTATAAGTGTATCATGTTCGAGTCCCCTAAAACCACATTTACTTTTTTTTCCAAACATTAACAACCGGATAACATATATATTATATTTTTTATTTCATATCACAAACACATGCTTGGCTCAGTGACAAACCCGTGCCACTCCCAACAAGGATACTCAAGTTTGAATCTTCTCAGAGCTAGTTTCTTGGCTCTCATTTTTCTTTCTCAAATCAGGAGACACATGCCATCCCCTGATTGGAGGAGAAAAATAAATTTATTAAATTAAATAACCTAATTGCATAATTAATTTATTTTATTAAATTATAATTATGACTAAATTGATAGATTATTTAATTATTTTGTCAACTTTTCTGTGGTCTTCTGTGTAATTTACCCTGTATTTTAATAAGTTATGTTCGAGCTTTCATGCAATATATAAACATGTTTTAATCAATGTATTTTAAATATACTTCACTTCAGATCCGTCTTATCATTTAACGCATAAAGCTAACGACTAGGTCGACAAAATGATTTGATTCATACAACATTGATACTTTTAATATTTAGTTAGATGGTTTTGAAGATTGAAGATTAAATTAGAATGTAGTCCACAATTCAGGGATTAAAATGTGTAATTAACCAATCGGGTTGAACACGACAGGCTATAAAACTGTTTTTTTTCATTTCGAATTTTAATATCTCATATTTGAGTTGTCATGTAATATGTATAAGTTTATTTAACCAACGTGTTTTAAATATGTCACTTCGGGTCATGTTATCATTTAAGGCATAAGCTAACCACTACGTTGACGGAAGGGTTTGGTTCATATAATACAATACTTTGAATATCTTCCATTAGAAAGTTTCAAAGATGGAGGATTAATTTAGAATAGGAACCGTAGTTCAGGGATTGAAATGTCAATTATCCCATCGGGTCAACCCGACCCAGTATAACACAAAAGCAAATAAAAAATATTTAACTATAAAATAAGTGTCCAAGTTATGTTTTTTATATGCAATAAGTGTCTAATTTATTTTTTTGGTTGAAATAGTTGTCTAAAATTTTATTTATAACTGAAAATAAATAACTAAAATATTTTTTTATTAAAATAAATGTTTAAAATTTTATTTTTTGTTAAAATACATGTCAAAATAAGTGACTCGATTGACAAAACAAACCTATTATATAAAAAAAACAAACAAACGAGTATTTGTAGATAAGCCATAAAAGAAGGCGGTGACAGATGAGTGCACAAAACTATACGTACAACCCTTTCTCTTTCTCTTTCTCTTTCTCTTTCTCTCCCATTTTCCCTTCCCTTTTACTTTGGCCTTTAGCTTACAAATTTTTTACCAAAAAAAGCATAGTTTCACCACTCAAAATATCTCCGAAATCCCCTTTCCCAGCATCCCCAAATTCTCTATTATCTTCCCTTTCATTTCCCCCCTCCTTTCTTTCCTTCATCAGCTTCCATGGGGAATCCACCTGGTTCGAACCCTTCTTAGATACACTCACATATACATATATATACATGGAGTGGGACAGTAATTCCGATCTGAGTGGCGACGAAGACGAGGGCTTCGTCTTCAACGACGGCGACCCACTTCCTTTCCCTGTCCAAAACTTGCTTCAAACGGCTCCCTGTGGCTTTGTCGTCACCGATGCCATCGAACCCGACCACCCCATCGTTTATGTCAACGCTGTCTTCGAGATGGTTACTGGGTATCGCGCTGAGGAGGTTATTGGCCGCAATTGGTTAGTTCTTTTATTGCTTTTCTGTTTTTGTTTTTGCCTTGGTTAGGTTGGTTTATAATTGTTACTTGGTCCCCCCCCCCCCCCCCCTCCTATATTACTTGAGATTTGGAATTATGTTTGGTTTGTTATTTTGTTTTCTGGGTAGTGTTTGAAATGAGAACAGATTACACTGTGTTTTAGGTCTCTGGGTCATGGAATTTAATGGATAATGAAAACCCTTATTGAATTAGTGTCTTCTTCTTTTTGTTAAATTATCACCCTTTTGGGGAATTTTAGCTGTGCGGTGAAGATTGTTGAGTATATTCAAGATAGGAAGTGTTAATTTTTCCTTTTAGCATTTCTGCAAAGAGAAAGCAGAATTTACTTTTAATTTGGGAGGTTAAGATAAATGTTTCATGCACACTAGAAATTTGTGTTGCTCGAATTCTTCGTTTTGCTTCTAGTACCCATGTCCAACATCCATGCCTGTTGCATATCGGGATATGGTTTTGGGGAATCAATTGAACACTTCCATGTGATCTCACAATGGACTAAACATGTACCTCATATCAAGTCTGCAGTGAAGCCCCTTATTATCTATCCTGAACCGACATAAAATTAATGGTGGTGGAATTGATTTCCTTAACATAGAATGTTTAAATGTTGCAAAGTAGATATTAATGAGGACGTATTCTGCCTTGGAGGATTTATGGTATGAACTTTGAGTTCCTAATGTACCAAGAACGTTTTGTAGTCTTAGTAAGAGAGGGAAGGGTTAAGAATTTGCCCAGTTTGAGATATCACATTGCAAGGAACCCTATATGCCGTCAGAGGAAAGGATTGTCAACACTCAACAGAATGGGATGTTGGCTGAGTTCTAGTAGAGAGGGCTAGCATACCATAGACACCAAATCTGCAACTTGATTGAATCCTTTTTTTTGGATGGGTGCATGTGTGTTTTTAGCTTGTCGGTAGGATTATGCTTGAGAAGTGCGATACAGTATTTCTGACAGATGGGTCTGTAGGTTAGCGTATAAGTAGCTTTATTTTAATGATACTTTGATTAGGGATTGGAATTGGGATGCTGGTGATATTTGATTCATCTATATATTGGTTTTGAACTTCTTGATTGTGTTGGGCTTTCAAGCTCCAAATCCATCCTACATGTTGATAGTAAAGGTTAGTAGGTTACTGTGCAAGAGGGCATCTTTGGTTTTTATATTGTCTCGAGTTGTTACTTTATAAAGAAACTACCCCTTGATGTTATGGAATCATAATGGAGTTTTCTTGTAGCATCATAAAGTTATGTATGCGACGAAAACATTTTGGTAGTCTTAGATGAGGCTCAGTTTGTATGTGCTTCAAAACTATCTTGGTAGTATCATATGAGACTCAAATTCATGTTTGCTTGAAGAATCATAATTGATGTGGTGAAATATATATATTAAATTTGGTCAACCTCTCATCATCGACATGGTGTGGATCTCATACAAAAGCCTTCTGGTGAACTAGAGTTTAGGTTTGATTTTGGGCTGTCAAAGAGAAACTGCTTCGGGGATTAATATTGAAAGCTCAAAATGGCTGTAATTTATATTCACTCCTACGTGATTTTTTTTAATCGCTTTCCTACTTTTCAGCCTGGGAACTGATGGGTTTCTGGAGAATTTTTATAAATTTTTTTGATGGAAATCCTTAATTTAAAGACATTTTACAGTTGGGCGATGAATTTTAGAGATGCTGCACATCTCTTGACAAGGAGAACTTCCCTTTTCCTTGATGCTGTCAGCGAGTATCTGAGCATATCATTATTGAATCTTTATTTTGTTTTTACATATCTTAGCTACTGCTGTGTTAAATATATTTTTAAAATGTGTTGGTTCTAGGCTGAAATTGGATGGACTTAATGAACCAATCGACATCCGGTTAGTTTCTACTTTCTTTGTTGATGTTGAACCCTCCAAAGTTGCATATCTGTTTATGCTGATAATTTTATGCTTATTGGTCACAACTACACAATTGTACAAGGGTGAAGTTAATGGTAATAACTGTATAATTTGTTGCAACTCTGCTTATAGGTCTTTTAAAAGTTCTTTCGTATCCTTCTTTTTACATTGTTTCAGAGCATAATTTTAATTAAAAGCTCCTGCCCCCTCTTCTTTTCACAGATCACCAGCTTACTCCTCTTCTCATAGACTGCATTAGTTACTATGGATCATTCTGAAATTTTTTGTTTACTGTTCCTGCTTACTTCAGTTATGCTCCTTACCATCCTTAAAATTTCTGGTAGAAAGAACAAAAAAATATGTTTAATGTCCTTCTTGTGACTAGTTCTGTGTTGTGCTGATATTTGTGTGATTTTGTTTCAGCCGTTTCTTACAGTATAGAGGGCCATTTGCAAAAAGAAGACATCCTTTGGTAGACTCGTCGGTAGTTTCAGAAATGCGGAGATGCCTGGAGGAGGGCATTGAATTCCAAGGCGAGTTGTTGAACTTTAAAAAGGATGGGACTCCTTTGATGAACAAACTGCGTCTTACACCTATATACGGAGATGATGCGATAATCACTCATGTTATTGGGATTCAGTTCTTCACAGAAGTGAACATTGATCTAGGTCCAGTGCCTGGATCTTCAATAAAACAATCTATGAAGCCATCCGACCTTTCTCATTCTGGTTTTTCTGCCTTTCAGCCTGTAGTAGTTGGGGACCGAAATGTCTACCGTGGGTTTTGTGGGATACTGCAATTGAGCGATGAGGTATTGTCTCTCATGATACTTTCACGACTGACTCCAAGAGATATGGCGTCTGTTGGTTCTGTCTGTAGGCGACTAAATGACCTGACAAAAAATGAGGACCTTTGGCGGATGGTCTGTCAAAATGCATGGGGTTGCGAAACTACACATGTTTTAGAGACAGTTCCTGGTGCAAAGAGACTTGGGTGGGGTAGGCTGGCAAGGGAATTGACCACTCTTGAAGCAGCTGCATGGAGGAAGCTTACTGTTGGAGGGGCTGTTGAACCTTCAAGGTGCAACTTTAGTGCATGTGCTGTCGGGAATCGAGTTGTACTTTTTGGTGGTGAAGGAGTCAATATGCAACCAATGAATGACACCTTTGTGCTGGATCTAAATTCCAGCAACCCGGAGTGGCAACATGTCCAAGTGAGCTCTCCCCCACCAGGTCGTTGGGGTCATACACTTTCTTGTGTGAATGGGTCTCATCTGGTGGTATTTGGTGGCTGTGGAAGGCAGGGTCTGCTCAATGATGTTTTCGTGCTAGATTTGGATGCAAAGCCTCCGACCTGGCGAGAGATCTCGGGATTGGCTCCTCCACTTCCTAGATCATGGCACAGTTCCTGCACCCTTGATGGAACCAAGCTCATAGTTTCCGGTGGTTGTGCAGATTCGGGGGTACTTCTTAGTGACACTTTCCTTCTTGATCTTTCAATGGAGAAACCTGTCTGGAGAGAGATACCAGTAGCATGGACCCCACCTTCTCGTCTGGGCCACACACTGTCAGTATATGGTGGTCGGAAAATATTGATGTTTGGAGGTCTTGCTAAGAGTGGTCCTCTACGGTTTCGTTCTAGTGATGTGTTCACAATGGATTTAAGTGAGGAGGAACCATGTTGGAGATGTGTAACTGGGAGCGGGATGCCTGGTGCTGGAAATCCAGCGGGAATAGCTCCACCTCCAAGACTTGATCATGTTGCCGTGAGCCTTCCCGGTGGAAGAATTCTCATCTTCGGCGGGTCTGTTGCCGGTCTTCACTCTGCTTCCCAACTTTATCTCCTGGACCCAACCGATGAAAAACCTACATGGAGGATACTGAACGTGCCCGGGTTGCCACCTAGGTTTGCTTGGGGACATAGCACTTGTGTTGTTGGTGGGACGAGGGCCATCGTACTTGGTGGTCAAACAGGCGAGGAGTGGATGCTAACCGAGCTCCATGAACTATCACTGGCAAGTAACGTTGTCTGATTACTTGCAGCCATGGCTAAAAGATGATTCTGCAGATGCATATAGTCCGTGTTGTAAACGAGTCTTGGCTCAAAAAATGAGCGACTCTACAAGAAGAGAGAATTCTGAGAACAAATGGGACTGGTGAACATCATTGGAAAATAAAAATCCTGACAACCATTCTTCTGGTCGTGTGAAGCATGTTCATGTACCGAGGTTGTTCCGGTCTGGCTGGCTGGCTCGGGGCAAAACTCGGGAACGAGTGGCTTGAAACATGTTTGGCTTTTTTGTAAGGTTTGGTATGAACCGTCTAACAATGCTCACAGTGGTCTTTATTCTTGCTTCTCAGGATGCTAGTATTTGATACAGACAGACTGGAACAAGCTAGGCTATATATATACACTATAATATATATATGTATGTATGTATGTATTTGTAGGCTCTGTAATTAAAGAAAAGGTGTTGCATGTTTATAGTAACCTGTTGCTTTAATATTTTATTTTGTGAAACCAGCATTGGTGATGTGAAGTTCTAGGATAACTCTGAAAACACTTCTTATCCACTTTGCTCTGGAATCTGATTGGTATTGGTTCCTGTTTCCAAAACATTAATTGTGTATTTTAGGTTTAATTCTGAACCACATCCCTCTACTTATAAAAATTAAAAAATTAGTCCTTAACTTTAATTTGTCAAAGATCAATGTATATTTGTCGAAACCGTTGTTTTTTTTTGTTATTTTATTTTCTATTAATTGTTGATTTTATTATTTGTTTTATAAATTACCGAAATGTTCGATATCTATAGTTAATAATTTAATGATAAAGCTTAATTATTTTAGGCTAAAGAGCTACTTTCGCCCTTGTTACTACTTAATTTATCGATTTTACCTTTATAGTATTTTTGCATCAATATAACACCTAAAGTAGTATAATTGTATCACTGTTTTCTTCTTGACTGATGAAAGCTAACGTTTACCGTTACGATGGTGACGTAGCAGTTTAGGATGACATAACAGACGGTAAAATTGAATTTTGGCTGAATACGAGGGCAAAATTAATTTTTAGGTAAAAAAATACAAATTTAAGAAAATATTAAAATAATAAAATGATGTAAAAATAATAAAACATTTAAAAATATTTTATTAATATATGGCTAAAAATAAAAAATAAGTAAAAATAAGTAAAATAATATAAAATTAAAATATCAAAAGCTATTAAATTATAAATTATTCAAAAATCAAACTATAAAAATAAATTTTACCCTTTAATCCTAATTTCTAAATTTCAAACCTTAAAAATTTCAAACTCTAAATTGAAAATTTTATCAATATAAAGTGAGTATGAATCATAAAAGTATGTGTATAGATTTAATCAAGTAAAGAGTTTAAATTTTAAGGTATAAAGGTTTGTGATTTAGAAATTAAACTTACAATATAGAGTTTAATTTTTTAGTATTGAGAGATAAGAGCACCAAAAGGGTAAAAAAAATTGTTCGATTGAGAGAATCAAATCGTACTTTAAGATTCTTTCTTCCTTACATTTTTTAAAGAGAAAGAAAACTAAAATCGTCTATTTTTTATGAAAGGTTTTTATATTTTAATACTTTATAAATATTTTAAAATTTAATTATTAAATAATTTATAATTTATTAGCTTAAGATATTTTAATTTTATAATTTTTATTTATTTTTAAATATTTTATTTTATTTTTAATCATATATTAATAAAAAATGTTCTTTTTATTTTTTAATGTTATTTTAATATTTTTGTATTTTACTCATATTTTTTGTCTAAAAATCAATTTTACCTTTTTACTCAACCAAAAATCAATTTTACCCTCTGTCACGTCACCGTCGTCAACGTTTACTTCTGTCAGTCAAGGGGCAAATTGTTGAGTTGTAAGGAGCTCGATTCGTTCAACCTATGTTGCTCACCAAGTGGTGGAGAGGTGGATTTTTGGGTGGAAGTGGTGTGAAAGCTTAAATGTAAATGACACAATGATTTTAGAGTGGTTCAACCTTCTAACCAAGGTCTACATCCACTACCTTAGCTTTCCACTAAGTATTTCCAATCAATCCACTATTGATTCGTCCCCTTTTCTAGACTTAGGAAGAAACCCTTATACACCGATCAAGCTTTCTACCCAAAGCCTTGATCAAACCCTCTTTTACAAAAAGATAAGAAAAGCAAACACAAATCCCTCTAATAGGTGTTTGTTTGCACAATTAAAGCACTCACCCAAAACCTAAAATACTTTGAGCAAATTTGACAATTTTGGCTCACTAGTGTTTGTCTATACAAGAATTGACAATTTAAGTACAAAGACTATATTTGATCATTTGTTGATTGACAATTGAAGCATTAACCGTATCTTGATGCTTGGAGGTCCCTTTTATACTCCTTGATGAGTTTGTAGTCGTTACTAGCCGTTGGGTTTGATTTGGAGCCGTTGGAGACTTAATTTTCCACCATAAATGTAGTTCTGCAGCTCACCGTTTTGAAACACTCGTGACCGTTTCGAAACACCCTTTAAGTAGAAAGAGTCGTTGCAGTCTGATGCAGCACCCGTATCGAAACGCCCTTGGCCGTTTCGAAACACCCGTATCGAAACGCTTGCCTCCGTATCGAAACGATCTACATTTAAATGTTAGTTGGGAAATAGTCGTTGGGGTTTATGACCGTTGTGGTCGATGCCACGTAGGCGTTTCGAAACGGCATAACCCGTATCGAAATGCTGGGCAAAAATCTCATCCAAGAAAGGCCCGTTTCGATACCCGTATCAAAACTTTTTTGCTACTGAAATACACCGTATCGAAACGCCCTAAGGTTTTTCGAAACACCTGGAAGGTTTTGTAAAGTTTGGCTTTGAAAAACATGTTAAACCCTTTTAAAAACATTCCTAAAAATAGTTTCAAGTTATTTGGACTTTGGAAATAGTTTTAAATTCTTTTTAAATTAGTCCAAAACATTTTTTAATTATTATATCAAAACATTAGTTCTACACAAACAGTAATACAATTGGACTACTTCAAAGACTAAATTGATAAAAAAATACCGTAAAGGTAAAATTAATAAATTAAAACTATTACAAGGACAAAAATAATCCTTTAGCGTTAGAATAACTTTTTTTTGAACGAAAGTTAGATTAACTTTTCAATTTTTGTAAATTGTGAAGATCAAAGATTCTATTAAATTAAAGACCGAGGAGAAGAATAACGAGGATCTAAGTATAATGGCGAGGCATATTGTTTAAACTTTTGTAGATAACATTATAAGAAAGGGAAGTCACGAATTTTAAACATGAATTATAAATTAATTCAATTAGCTTAATTTTTTTGATTTAATTATTGGTATTAAACTCATTTGATGATTAATCTTGATCAGATACTGAATTAGATATCATAGATGCACAATATAGGGTAACTCTCCTAACCTAATTTGATCTGATTAAGGAATTTAGTGTTTTATCTTACTAGACTAATAAATTATTGGTGACTAAGGGCTAATTTAACATTGCTTTTAAAAAGTGTTGTTTTTTTTAAAAGAGATTCCGGCCTCGTTAAAAAACCCCTTGTTACCAATATTCAAAGAATATTAGCATTAGAAGGAGGAAAAGAGTGTCCTATTATTTTATTAATATACGATTACCACCAGTTTGATACATATTTAAATAAAGAAGAAGCATGTATACATGGACCAATAAAAACTGAAGCTACAAAGAGCCATGAACCATCCACTTCAAGGAGTCGTCATCTTCAAAAGAAAAGGGTTTTCGAGCAAGGCAGTGTTCGCCTTGTAAAATTTGGTACTTTAACCAGCGGAAATACATTCATGTGCTGTGCTTCTTCTAATTTCCGCTTTAGCTAAACGATCAGCCTCGAAATTTTTCTCCGGATTGATGTACTCAACTTTCAGTTAAAGCAAGACACCTCTTTGTTGATCTCGACAACAATTGGTTTGAAGTTGGGGGGAGTTTCACCCGGATTCCGGATCCAAGAAATTGCTAAGGAACTGTCTGAAACAAATAGATTTTTTTTACCTACGAATCTGGTAACCGATTTACACAAAGTACAAGTTTCTCTTATAGCTTTTAAAAATAGCTTTTTAAAAATAATCATTTATGACATGATATTGCTGTCAAAAATAGCTTTTAAAAAATAATCATTTTAGACATGATATTGTGAGTTATATATATATATATATAAATAAATGACATTCAAATTCTCCAATGTAACATATAAAATATATCAGCTTAAGTTATTATAAAAAAAAATTATTAATAAATATATTCTTTAACCATTATACGTGATCAATGAAAATATAAAATTTTTAAAATATTTTATTTAAAAAATTGGATATGAATAAATATATATCATTTTAAAATTAAAAAATAATTATTAATTATATAATTATATCTTCGTAAAGAATTATAAATTATAAATAAACACAATAATAAATTGAGATTAAAATTGTAATTTAACTCTCAAAATTCAATTTACAACCGCAAAAGTTTAAAAGAAAATTTTACGTTTGAGTTAAAAATTATTTTCCAAAAACAGTTTTTTCTTCAAAAAGTTAATTTGACTTAATCAAATACTGACTCCAGCAGCAACTAACTTTTTAGTTATTATAAAATAGAAGGATCAAATTTAAAATTAAACCAAATATTTTAAACAGTAAAAAGTACAATAAATGAAAAGACAAGGATTAAAACAGCATCTGTTGGGTTTCGTGACATTGACACTCTGTTCTTCTCAGCTTTACTTTCTCTTTCTCTTCACACACTTCCACTCTTCCCATATCTCTCCTTTCCTTTATCAAAATGCCCATCAAAAGAGATCCGTCGGTTCCGCCGCCGACGATCGGAAAGATCGGCCCTTACACCGTCTTCATTACCCCTCCTTCCACCCCTTCTCTCACTGAACCCCCTGTTCTCCAATCCCCCACCAAGGCGCCGCCGCCGCCGCCTTCTCCCACTCCTCCTCCCGTCCAACCGCCGCCCCAACAGTTCGACAAGTCTCTTCTCTCTTCCGAATCCTATTCCGATGGCTCCTTTCTGGGTTTCTTCAAAGACGCTGCCTTTAAACTCCAAAACGGTATTTTTACTTTTTTACTCTTTTTTATCTTTTTTTATTTAGAATTTTCTGGGTTTAAATCATAAAAACAATTCACTTTTTTCTCTTTCATTTTGCATGTTTAGAACAGAAACGAAATGGGTTTATCCATGGGAGCTTTTGAAACACCTCAATTATGTTCAGACTTGGTTCATTTTGTTGAACAATGAACAAAAGAATCACTGTTTTTTTCTTCTTCTTATTTTTGCAGCTCATTCAAGCTTGGATGACCATTTAGCTCGATGGTTTGGTTTAAATCAATCCAAGTATCAATGGGCATTGGACGATTATTATGAGAGCAAGGGATTGGTAAAGTGTTAAAACATTCATCTTTTGATGATTTGATTCATTTTCTCGGGGAAAAAGTTTTGTTTTTGTTCTTCTGATGTGTTTTCTCGGGAAAATTTTGAAGTTTCCAGTTCCGGATCGTAACTTTTCAGCTCCTTTTAGTTTGGTATTATTGCTACGTTTGGTGAAATCAAAGTACTGCTGGAGCTTCTTGTGAAAGTAGCTTATAAGCAATTGTTTCTTTTGCTATAAACAATGATGTTGCTTGGCATACTAGCATACACATAACATTTGACTCGCTCGGACTCACACTCGAACCGAAGTGACATGGTTTCAAAGTACTACTTGGATCAGTATATGATTTTACTCTGATCAACTTAATGTCTATGATGCGCCACGGATGTAACATCGATGTTTTGATGTGAAAAGCTGTTCATGTTATTGTTTTCACCATGTTAAGTTTACTTCTCATCATTTCCGCAGCTACACGATGCTTAGGATACCAGCATCCTTTAACATTTAAAAACATTTTATTGCAGGAGAAGGAAGGTGCAAAAGTAAAAGATATATCGAGCAAAATACAGAGTGTGTAGCATACTTCTTGTCCCGGTAACGAAAAATTCAGACATCGTTATCTCAGACTTATTTGTATTTGTAATGTGTATGTTCCGAATTTTAATTTGCTGTGGATTTTGCTGTTTCCGCAGAACTTGCACCGAGTGAGGATGGCTGATGCTGTGGAAAGACATCCGGATTTGCAAAGGGAACTTAGTTGAATTCTCGGGATCGGAACGGGTCGTATGTGATTCTCTTCCTTCTGCTAAAGTAGCTAACTGAGCTTGTTTTTGTGCAATTTAGGGCTGGAATTGTGTAATCTCCTTTTACTAAAATCAATCTCTAGGTATTGAGATTGCTGTAAACTGTGGAGGACATACTCTTTTCTGTGGTATTATATCATTAAAAGCATTATTTTCTGCCAAGTTTTTCATTCATGTATTTCGGTTTATATGCTTATTATCAATCGAGACGATTATCTTTTCGGACAAAAGGGAGAATCGACACACATTACGAGATCACACACACCAGAAAGCATCCAGTCCTGCACCACAGTCTCGTATGCATTCCTCTGGTGGCGTTACCAAAATAACCGAACCCGAAATGGAAACACCATTGGAACAACTTAAAACCTTAGTGAATGAGCCAACAAGTGTAATATGAAAGGGCAAGAGAATTCTGGTATTCTTACATGATAATAACAGTCGCAAAAGCAACAAATGGCGTAATGTAAAATATCATTGTGACGGTCTAAATGAAAAATGCTATGGGTCTAAAGAATTATTGTTGACATCAACCTTAATCTGGTTTGCACTTGGAATCGATCCACATTCATGTCAATGCCAAAGCTTCATGCAAAAGCCTGCCGGTACGACGTGCGATCCCTTGCTTGAGATACAATCTGAGAATGTGTCCACGAGCTGCTCCGCAAGAGATGCTGGATCTGTGATGAAGATATCGACAAAGACCTTCACGATTCTCACCTCTTGTGGGGTTGCTCTCAAGCTGTACCAGGTAAGGAATTTCTGCCTGAAGTTCTTCTCGATATGTCCCTTGCATTCTAACCATCTGATCACCTTCACGTAATGCTCAAAATCCATATCTGAGAGACCGTTTTCCATACATTCTTCATCTTGCCTTTCTCCGGTTTTCTTCTTTGAGGTGCTTCCGTCTTGAGGATCTTCTCCTTTCCCAGTCACATTCTCAACGTCCTTGTTGCTGGATTTTGATCTCCCACTTCTACCTTGTCCGGTTTTAATTATTTCTGTTCTGCAGGGAGTAATGGGCAATCCAGCTTCTGAGCAACCAACAAATGGCAAACGCTTGTTACCAGTCTCAACCGGGGCATCGGAGTCATTATCGGTGCTTGTCTCCTCGGTCATCCGGTCCTCGGATGTGTGCTTTTTCTCAGCAATTAGTGGCTCGGCATCAAGTATAGGACCAACTATCTCTATCTCGCGTTCCTCACCCAACATCGGAACTGCTTCCGCTGGAATTCCATCTTCGCCAAGGACAGTGCAGTTGATGGCACCTTTCAATGGATTTGTGGAAACAATTTTATCCGTGTCCTTGGAATATATATCATAATTGTCTGCTCGGTCATCATTTTGATCACTGTACGGAGTATTGTTATTAGTTTCATCCTCCACGGAAGACGGATTTGAAAGGCTGCTACAATTGGTTGCTGGGCTTTGACTTCTTTCCATCATCGGGCAGCTAGGGACTTCATTCCCATTACAGCTTGTTGAAATCGGAACTTCCCATGGACCAAACTCTCTTGTACCATTAAATGACACGACTTTGAAAAGATATTCCGTAGCTGGACTCAGCCCCGTGACAACAAACCTTGTGCTTGGCACAAACATGGTACAAGTTGATTTAACAGGGTAATCCCGACCACAAGCCTTCCGATGCCATAAGGTGTAACCGATGATACTGCTCTGTAAAGGTTCTTCCGAACCCACAATCACAGTGACGGAAGTTGGACTAACATCTTCAAAACGTACAGTTGCTGGAGAAATCGAACATGAACTTGCTGAAAAAGGACGAGATGATACATAAATCAATAAAACAAAATCCCATAGAAAATTTATTTCGACAATTTGAAATTAAAGAAAGATAAACACCATTAGCACTTCATCCGAGATTACAGAAACACATTCAAGTGTTACAAGCTAGGCATTACCTGGTACTGAATGATTTGGTGAAAAATGTGAGCTAGTATCAAAAAGCATTTTGTCCAGTGATTCCACTGCAGAAGAGCAGAGTTTCTGAACTTCGGGTCCCGAAGAAAGCCTGTTGACAATACCCCTACCTATCTTCACAGGCACACCAGTTAACGGACCAACCTCGGCTTCAAGCTTCTTAATGGCTTCATCAACAATCTCTGAAAGCTTACGGTATTTTTCAGTCCTGTTAAGAAGTTTTTGGCCTAAAGCGACACGATAGCAAAGAATGTCCACCCTCCTCGTGTCTTTTGCAGCCATCATTTGTTTTCTCCAGCACCTAAATGAATAAATGAACTCATTCATCAGACTGTATATTGACATTAATAGTAAACACACAAGTATATATAAACTAGTAGTGGATAATATATATATATATATATATACATATATAGTTCCTTTTTATGGGTGAGAGAGAGAGAGAGAACATTGAATATTTACCCGAGCAAATCATTTACTTTCCCACATGCTACACAATAATAGCTCCCATCAAGAACACCATGTCGTTTATCTTTTCCAATGCCAGACTTTTCGTGTTTTAAAGCGCACTCGAGATGACACGACATGCCACAAGAATTTCCAGGGAAAGGTGGCTCCGAACTGCAAATTAACCATAGACTAGGATCCTTGTTATCATCGAACTTGTAGCAGATGCAGCAGGAACACCTTTTGCAAAATGCATCATCTTTTCTCAAGGTAGCTTTGCAAGCCGAGTTTTTGCAATACACAGCGTTGACCATGTCATTTCCATCATTACCAATGCCGGGATCATTCACGGGAACGGGCAGTCGGGAAGGATAATCAGCTTTCCTCAGCCTTTTGGCCGTTCTCTGGCTATCTGTTGGGTATGAATGTGATTCAGGATCTGTTACACCTTCATGATCCCCTGAATTCTTTTCAGCTACAATTTTCAAAAGGTTTTCGA
The DNA here is from genome assembly GCA_958450335.1 of Hibiscus tridactylites. Taxonomy (NCBI): domain Eukaryota; kingdom Viridiplantae; phylum Streptophyta; class Magnoliopsida; order Malvales; family Malvaceae; genus Hibiscus; species Hibiscus tridactylites. The sequence goes on from OY288268.1 coordinate 89,193,483, forward strand.
TAATTTTCAGCTTAGTCAAACCAGTATATTTCCTTTCCTTCCCCATCTCGGCACATAGGACCTGTAAAATCTCCTGACGGCTCCACGACTGTAGCATTTCAGAGGCTCTACTTGTCCTCTTCGATAATTCATATACGAGCTCTCTCTTTTCATCCATGCTCAATTTACTACATTTTGACGGATCGAGTGCAACTCCTAAAGCCCAAGGAAACATAAAATTGCAAGTTACCAAGTAAAAAGGAAAACGACATTACCATGAGAGGAAACGGTTAAATCCCCTCATAAAACCGAAAATCAACAATATACTTGAGGTATATCTTTCTCCAACTAGGAAATAACAATGACACTGTCCATCCCATGCACTTGACATGCAACGACGAGAAACCAAAAAGATTAGCAAACTACAAACAATTAAAAAGAAAGAGAATAAAACTCCAAAACTTGCCCGTTACGGAATCACCGTTAACAACCAATTATAAAAGTCATTCGAGAATGTCTAATGGACTTTATTAATCAAAGTAAAACGGGAAAACACATAATTGAAGTGCATTAACTAAGGACGTTCCGAGCTACACCGAACACCATGGATGTTTACATCAAAATTGAACATAAGAACACATCATAGCCAGTTCAAGTAAGGGATGAACACAATGCCATTTGACTTTTTAAAACCTACGGTCATTCATACATACATATATACACACACACACGGAAAAGGGTATGGTGTCACTGACTCTCCAAGGATCGTCCAAATACATGGGAAAAATTACCCCCCAAGAAAATCAAAGATAATCCGTGCCAGACACGTAGTCATACATCCCCAAAACATACACCCATGTCCAAGTGACATATTATACATCTATATAATGCATTGACATAATAATATGCACATAAAAGGCACCACTTGCATCATCCATAGTGAAAGCAAATAACAGTCGGATTGCAAGAAATTTTTATATCAGAATGATGAAAGTCAAAGCCCAAAGGACAAGCTATGTTGCATTGATACATATACGGATACGGGACGGAAAACAGAAATTTCTAAAATTACAGGGTACGGATACAGCAAATAAAAAAAATCATGTGAGCATGGCATCACACATACATGTATAATGATACACATTCATATATATTTATAGTTGAAATCATGTGAGAAAGACTGTCAAAAAGAAAGAAGAAAAAGACACAAAAATGGTGGGAGAATAGAAGAACAAAAAATAGGGGAGAATAAATCCTTGCAGATACGCAAGTAGTACTCAATATGACATATCCGGTACATGGTACGACTTTAGACCGAAGTACCGGACAAGATGATCCCAGATATCCACCAAAGAAATGGTTCAGCTGAAACTATGTTTAAAGAGCAAATCTTTACTGGTGTGCAGGCAAACCCAATAACTCCAGAAAAAAATCAAAAGCGCTTGAAACAATTTGACCAACATGCAAAAGATCTAACTTTTAAGACCTTCAATAAACTAAAAATCAAAATCAAAACACAATATTCAATCCCAGATTTATAACATATCACTAAGAAAATCCAATAAGAAGAAAGAGAAAATACCTTCAAAAGAGGAATCCATGGAAATAACAGCTGACCAATATGAGAGCACTGAAACCCAGATTATGTATCACTCAATAAATCCAAACAGGAAAGGGGGGAAAATACCTTCAAAAGATGAACCCATGGCAATCAGAGAGCACTCAACACAAAACCCACATTACCATCAAAACTCCAACTTTCTGAAACCTGAAAAAAACAAAACAAAAAAGGACAAACTTTCAATTGAAGAAAACCACTATAATTAGAACCAAAAATAGTAGGAAAAAACTAAATTTCTACCAAGAAAAGAGGCTTGAAATTCAGCAGCCACAGCAAAGGAATCCATGACTGGAAAAAACTTTGGGGTTGGTTGAGTGTATAAAAGCCTCTCTTTTATCTATTCCTTCACCCTTCTTTTCTACTTATTAATAATATTTCTGCAAAAAGAAAAGCAATAAAAAATAGAAAAAGATAATATTTTATAATAATTATTATAGTATTCAATGATTCCAATGTTTTCGTTGGGGGTGGGTTTCATATTTTAGTGTTTTATTATTGAGTAAATTATGTTAATAGTCACTTAACTATGAGAAATAATCATGCTAGTCGTTAAACTTTTAAAATTTATAGAATTGTCGTTAAATTTTATAGTATTATTGCAAAGTGGCCAGTAAACGTTATAAAATAATGTAAAAATTAATTATTTTAATGATCATTTTGCAGCATTTCGATAAAATTTAATAACATTTTGTAACAGCCTAATTATTTTATAATCATTTTATAGTGATTTGATAAATTTAACGACGATTTTATAATTTGTACACATTTAATAATTAAAACGATCATTTTTCTGAACTTAGTGACTATTTATACACTATGGATGATTATTTGATACACGTTTATTGTAAAAATAATTTACACAAATATGTTTATTTTCAAGTCGAAATTTAAAATATAAATTTTTAACCCTAAAACTCTGACCACATAACTTGAACCCTAAATTCTAAACCCCACAACCTAAATAATTAATTTCTAAACTTAAACCTCTAAATAATTTTATTTATGAAAATTTTGTTTTCTACTTTCAGTATATATGATAATAATTTTATATAATATATCCTATTTTATTACCATTCTCCCCCTCCCCTCTCTCTTTTTTGGGAGATTCGACGAGGGGAAGACATCCTTTACAAAGCAGGACAAAAAAATATAAAATAATTTATATTCCACTTATTGATAATGTATAATTTTTTACTTGAGTGTTACATGTATTATAATTGTATTTTTTATATTAAACTATTTATGTAAATTTTAATAAATTTGATTATCAATTTGTATTAAGGTAAAATACATATGTCATATAATTATAAATTCGACAGTATACAAGTAATTTTTTTTAAAAATAATAATTTAATCACTTATTTAAAATTTTTGTGAAAAACAAGCCACTTATTATTAAAATTGAAAACAAACGGTTTGGTATAGTAAAGATTTTAGTCTTCAAACATATTAGTTTGGTTAATTTTAACCTAATTTAAATATTTAATAAATTCAATCATTCCTATTTAAAAATTTAACTAGTGAAGTGATTGTATTTACTAGCAAGCAACGTTAAAAGGTTGTAATGTGTTTGTTTTATTAGTCTGTCAATTGTCCAACAATAAAGTCATTGTATGTATCTGTCGAACTATCACATTTGTCAACTATTTAGCTGAGAGACAATAGCACGTCGCGCAACATGTGGATGGAGGATGTGTCGAGAGGGTGTAATGTCGAATTTTTCAAATATGAAGGGTTAAATTTGTTTAATTATGACGAATTTGATAGAGTGTATAAGTTTTAGATACTAAAATTATTATTATAGCGGTTCGTGTTTTAATTTTAATACCATATTGATATGTTTGTCAAAAAAATTTAATTGAAAAATTAAATTGCTATTTTTTTTTAAAAAAATAACATGTTTATTATTAAACTATAATTAAGTGACATGTGGTATATTTTAAATCAAAACTGAATGTCGTGAGAAAACTATCCCAAACACAAATTGCGTATCTAAATTCAATTCGAGAGTCGAGAGCATGTAAGATCAACATGATAACAAATAAGAGCTATCTTGATTAGTCGCGTCATTGTCAAGTCCAACCTTGAAAAATATAAAATAAAAGTACGACCAAACGTCTGAAAAATAAGAGAAATATGCTAAAAAATAAAGATAAACGTACCACAATAACAAAGAAAAACATATCACAAAAATATAATTATTTTTATTAAAAATAAAAAATAATTCGCGATCAATAATTAATATTAAAATTGATACCGTTACCGGCTTACCGCATAAACAAATATGAAAAGGAGAAGGTTTAGAGTTTTCTATAGAGAAATAGTGGCGAGGCACAAAACCTAAGGAAAAAAAGGACTGTCTTTCACATATTTTATATTATATTTCAACTATCCAAAAGTCAAATATAAAACCGTAAAATTAGTTAAATCTTCAACTACCATAGTGTTGGTTAGCTTGGTTAAGTATTTGAGTATTTGTATTGTGTTTATATATTTTGTTATGTTATAAGGAAAATTTTATAATGCTCGGTGAATATCACTAACAATGAATATCACTGAACACTATTAAATATTTTAAAAATATTAGAAATTTTAAGGACTAAAATTATAATTAAAATTGTTTTTAAAAAAAATAGAAATTAGATTTAATAAAAAAAATTATATTTCTTTATACTTTTAAAAATTAATAGGTTAGAATCAAATATACTCAAATTTCTGATTATCATAAACTCTAACCCTAATAAATTCAACTCTTACATTCTCGTTGTCGGCGTCGTCTCCCCCGCCACCACTTTCGCTGTCGCCACCTTCACCGGTGTCGTTACCAGTGTCTGCCGGCGATCTTACACAGTGGCCGTTTGCGCAGCTAGAACGATGGACACAAGCGGACGGTGCAGTGACAGAGAGTGACCTGGATGAAGGTCGGCAAGAAAGGCGAATGAACAAAGCGTTCGACGAACTGTTCGTAAACCGTTCGTATAACGTTCGTTTATGTTCGTTTATTAAGCTAAATAAACGAGTATGAACAAAAAATTTATGTTCGTTTAATAAACGAACGAACACGAACATAGGTGTGTTCGGCTTGTTTATGTTCGTTTAGAAGCTCATTTATAGACTCGTTTATGTTCGTTTAAAGGCTCGTTTATATTCGTTTATAAGCCCATTTATGTTCGTTTATTAGCTTGTTTATGTTCGTTTATAAAGTTCAAAGTAGGGGTGTAAGACAGTATAAAGAACTGATTTACACTGGTGTAAGACAGTGTTGATTGTTTAGTAAATTAAAAAATGATTTACACCGATGTAAAACAGTGTTGATTGTTTAGTAAATTAAAGAACTGATTTATACCGGTGTAAGTTGCCTTTCTTTCAATTTCTATTTTTTTCTTTCTTCAAATCATGAGTTTCATTTATTTCAAATCTCATAAATCAAAATCAATCAAAATATGAAAATATTTAATTTTTAGTTTAAAAATGTGTGTAAAATTATAAACATTAAATTTGAATTTTTTTTTAAACTAAGTAATAAATTTGGATTCGAATATCTGGATATAAACCATATTATAATTTATAAACACTTGTCTCCTTTAATAATAACTCATATTTCAAAGTATATAAACCATATTATAACCCTAATCACCTTTTCCCTAATTTCTGTAGCCGCGTCCCTTTGAAAATAAACACTCGTCTCCTCACTCTTTCTTCTGATCAACCTTCGACCACCAGGCTTTCGGTTCTCCCTTGTGCCACCGTTCACCGTCACCCTCTCCGTTCGCCGCCACCAACCATTCAAATCTTTGTGCCACCTTCCTTTCATCTTCTTTGCCAATCTCTTCCGTTTGTCGTCACCAACCATTCGAATCTTTGTGCCGCCTTCCTTTCATCTTCTTTGCCAATCTCTTTCGTTCGCCGCCACCAACCATTCGAGTCTTTGTGCCGCCTTCTTTTCATCTTCTTTTCCAATCTCTTTCGTTTGTGTGTGTTGGGTGAGTATCACTATCAAATTCATATTTATGTTTTTAATCAGTGCTTGTGTTTTTAATCAGTGCTTATATTTTTAATGGTATAAGCCTATTGGTTGTTTTCCTTTTATTTTCAAATGATATATCTTGTTATTTGTTATATTGATTGCATTGGTTATATATAGAGAGAGTTGAATAAGAGTATTTTATAGTTTTAGAATTCTCAAAATTAACTTCTGCTTGTGTATTTGAATTCTCAAAATTTGTTGCTTTGTTATATATATATATATATATATATATATATATATATATATATATATATGGAGTTGAATTGAAGACTTGGAGTATTTTATAGTTTTAAAGTTAATTTTGGTATTTTACATTTACAGTAGAGTTTAAGATCATATTTTGATTTTCATGTCTTATTAGATTTTGTTGTAAGCTGCATTGATTTGTTCCCTATTTTAGTGTAAAATTTTCTATTAGTCCTATGTAAACTAGGAGTATGTATAAACTAATGTACTCAGTCTTTTGTAGGAGGTTAATGATGCATTCGAATTTGTATTTTGTTGCAGCTTAATTTCGTCTTGGATTCAATATAGTTTCATCTTCAAGTCAAAAATTTGTTACAACTCTTGATAAATTTCTCAAAGGTATGCGAAAGATTTTTTTATTTTGTAAGGAAAATAGTGGCGATTTTGATACCTTAGAGTGGTGGAAAGTTAATAACTTCAAGTTTTGAATTTTATTTAAAATGGCTTGTGAAATCTTGTCTATTCCTATTACCACAATAGCTTCAGAATCATCTTTTAGTATTAGTGGTAGGGTGATTGATGCATATCGTTCATCTTTAGGAACTGATATAGTGCAAATGTTACTTTGTGGTTCTGATTGGTATCGAAACTTTTATGGGTTGAAAAAGAAAGTTAAAGTATGTAATTATTAAATATTTGTTTTATTTATTTAATTTAGTTATCTAATTATATTTTTTTTTGTAGAGCAATGAAGAAATTAAAGAGATTTCTTTACTTTGAAGTTGAAATTTGAAAATTTTCAAAGGTATTTATTTTTGTATGTAACCCCCTCGTCCCGGTCTGGCCGGATGACCGGTCCGAGTGGGCCACACGAGGAAAACCGAGTGAAACCCGTTAAGGTTCCCTTCGGTTAGCAACCCTGTTTTTTTCTTTTTATATTAATCTTGTCTAGAGGAACATTAAGTCCTAAGTGATCACGTCAGCGGAAAACATTCGAAGGAAGTCATATACGAACCGCGGCCATACACAAAACAGTCCATTTTTAAGCTTACAGGGCAGACCGTATCGGTACCCTAACCAGGGGTATCGATACGCCCTGACCTAGTCAACCCAAGGAGTCAACTCCGGGAAGACCGTATCGATACAGCCCTTGGGCGTATCGATACGCCTTTCTCGGTCAACCCTCATTGGTCAACAGAGTAGACCCGTACCGATACTCGGGAACCCCGTATCGGTACGCACTACTCGTTCCCACTCCTCCATATTCTAGTAACTTTGGAGGGTATCGGTACGCCAGGCAAAATTTCTGGCTTTTGGGCAAGACCGTATCGATACGGCCCTGAGGCGTATCGATACGCCCTGCACTGTAATTCCTCAAATTTCAACATAAACGACCCCAACACGACTCTAAATGCATTTCTCGACTCACCTAAGCATATACAAACATGTAAGCACACATATTTAAGCCAAAGGAATCATTCATACATGGATTAAAACATTCGTACATAGCATTCATACAAAAGGGCAATTCATGCATTTATGGGCATACAAGCACTTAAGATTTCATGCCTTAACAACCAAAACATGTAGACATTCAAGGCATATAGCATAAGCAATATTTATAAATCAAACAAGGCATCCAAGATCAAAACCAATATCGACATACATCAAACTCAAATCAACAATATTTATCCCATTGCTTAACTATTACATTCTATTACTTAAAATTCATACATTGAGCTCACCAAAAGCAACACTTGGAGACCTTTCCTTGCCCTTGCCACCCACAAGTTATTTATCTGCATTGTCGAACAAAAGAGAGCGTAAGCATAAAAGCTTAGTGAGGGTAGCTTATAAAACAAACCTTCGACAATGCAGGGTCCAAGCACGAGCTATTTCCAAGATGAAATGCATGGTCTTACCTCCGGTCCGCCAAGCCAAAATGAACATGATGCATGAACATATAGTCAACATTATGCCATACTCAACAACCATAAGCTCAACTTACCATGATACATAATCCAAAGCATTAACCACATCATATATCAATTCATAAGGGCATCACATTTCATGTCATATAAGCACATAAGCATAATCCCACATTGGTATATACATACAACCTCATATTGGCACCTAGCTATGACCCGAATACGCGGATAACCCGTTGGAACACATTTCTAACTAGGGATGTAAAAACAGGTAATCGGACGGGTTTCAGGTCGGGTACTGTCAGGTCGGGTAAAATCGAATACATGCCATTTCAGGTCATTTTTCTATTTTGACTCGACTCGGGTCGGGTGCGGGTCCATTTCAGGTCGGGTCTATTTCAGGTCGGGTCCATTTCAAGTCGGGTCCATTTCAGGTCGGGTCTATTTCAGGTCGGGTCCGTTTCAGGTCGGGTCAAAACAGGTCGGGTCCGAAGCAGATAATTGACAGGTTAATTCGGGTTTGGATACACTTCAGGTCGGGTCCATTTCAGGTCGGGTCCATTTCAGGTCGGGTCTGTTTCAGGTCGGGTCCGTTTCAGGCCGGGTCCATTTCAGGTCGGTTGCATTTCAGGTCGGGTGCATTTCAGGTCAAGTAATTTTAGGTCGGGTAATTCAGGTCAGGGTATTTTCGGATTTGGAATTCGTATTGAGTTTGAGTTCGGTACAACCGTATAAGTAGTTGATAGACTTTAGGTTGGCCTCCATCAATCGTCATTGATTTTGAGTTAATTATTTAAAGTCATATCAAATTAAAATTATAAAACATTGTAGTAATTAAAAAAAATAATGAAAAGTGTCAATTTGGACTGAAAAAGGGGTCAATTTGGATTAAAAATAAACTTTCACAGATTATAATGAACAAAAATATCAAATTAAAATTATAAAACATTAGATAGATTTAAAAGAAAACAAGGAAAATGGGTCAATTTGGAATAAAAATAAAGTTTTGGGACTATAATGAACAAAAATATCAAATTAAAAGTATAAAATTAGAGTAATTAAAAAAAACAATAAGTAGAGGTCAATTTAGAATAAAAATAAAGTTTTAGGGTCTAGAATGAACAAAATTTCAAATTAAAATTATAAAACATGATGAATTAAAATATATACAAGGGTCAATACAGAATTAAAATAAAGTTAAGGGACTAGAATAAAGAAAATATTAAATTAAAATAATTAAACATTGGACAAATTAAAAAAATAAACGTGGGTCAATTTGGAATAAAAATAAAGTTTTAAGGTATAGAATGATAAAAATATCAAATTAAAATTATAAAATATTGGACGAATTAAAAAATAATGAATATGAGTTTAGGGTTCATACATTTATAGGTACATTTACATACACACATTAGGGTTTAGGGTTTAGTGAAAACTTATTAATGGTTTAGGGTTCATACATTGATAGATACAAACATACTTACATACATTAGTGTTTAAGGTTTAGAGTTTATGTTTTAAGTGTTTAGGTTGTAGATTTAAGGGTTTAGGGTTTAAGGTTTAGAGTTTTATGAAAACTTCATTAAGTGTTTATGGTTTAAGGTTTATGTTTAGTGTTTATGGTCTAGGGAGAAATTCATTATGGGTTTAGGGCTCATACATTGATAGCTACATATATACATACTTATATATATATATATTAGGGTTTAGGGTTTATGGTTTATGGTTTATGGTTACTTGTTTAGAGTTTAGGGTGTAGCGAAAACTCATTAAGAGTTTAGGGTTCATATATTGATAGATACAAACATACTTACATACATAAGGGTTTAGGGTTTAGAGTTCATGGTTTATGGGTTTATGTTGTGGATTTAAAGGTTTATGGTTTATGGAAAACTATATTAAGGGTTTAGGCTTTAGACATTGATAGATATATACATACATACTTACATATATTAGGGTTTAGGATTTAGGGTTTAGGGTTTAGAGTTTAAGGTAAAACTCATCAAGGGTTTAGAATTCATACATTGATAGATATATACATACTTATATACATTATAGTTTAGAGTTTAGGGTTTGGGGTTAGGGTTTAGGGTCTATGATTTGATGAATTTAAAGTGTTGATAAATGTAAAATATTAACTATTAACTTTTTAAATCAAATTAAAGTGTTAAATAATATTTCTGTTAAATATACATGTATAATCAATTTAATATATATGTATAAAAAATTGTATTTAAATATTCATTTCACACTTCTAAGTTTTAAATTTTATTAAATAATTCAATATGCTTAGTATTAACTCATTTAATATAAATTATTTGTGGCGTTAATAACTTAAAAATTTTATTAAATTAATAACTTGTGATGGATGAATTAAAAATAAATTATTTAAAAATTTAAATTATTTTATTAATTATGATCATTAAATTAAATTTTTATTTTATTAAAAATTTTAATTAGAGGGAAAATTAAAAGTTAAAAACACTTTAGTTTTTAATTTAGGGGGAAGTTTGTGCAACCAAATTTGGGGGGGGGGGGGATTTTAGATTAAAAAGTTGGGGGGAAGTTGATGGGGGTGGCGGCAAATTGAGTGAAAATGGATAGGGAGGTTTTTTTTTTTGAATTTGTTATTTAAGGGTTAATTACCTTTTAGGCCCTTCCTTAATTAGATGCTTAGGGTTTAGATTATTTAAGTTTTAGTTTGTTTTTTTTAGTGCTAACTTTTGGTATAGTTTCTTTAGATTTAATTAAACATGGTTGAACTAAAAGAAAGATTAGCATGTCACAACTCACATGTGTCCTCAATTTTCTGGTCTAATAACAATTTAGGTCTATATAAGTATAATTATTAGATAAACTATGTATTGTCCCTAAATTTTGAGTTTGAATACTTATTAAGTCCTTGTAATTTTGAAATTCAATATTTTAATTCCACCAAATGTTTAATCTTGATTTCTCCTTTGTATTGAAATAAAGTATTTTATGTGAGATAAATTATGTCTTTGCTATAAGATCTGAGAGCTAATATTATTACAAACAAATTTCTTGTATTTTATCAGTTCAGGTCAAGAACAGGTCGGGTCACTTAACAGGTCGGGTTTAAAAGCAGGTCGGGTCCATTTCAGTCGGGTTCAAAACAGGTTGGGTCCATTTTCAGGTCGGGTCCATTTCAGGTCGGTAAAATCGGATATCGGGTCAATTCAGTCGGGTAATTTCGGTTATTTGCCAGGTCGACTTCGGGTTCGAGTTCTTTTCAGTCAGACGCAGGTCGGGTTTCAGGTCCAAATTAACAGGTCCAATTTGGGTTCGGGTCGTTTTCAGTCGGACGCAGATCGGGTTCGGTTGCTACAGTAACATGTCAAATTCAGGTTCGGATCAACAACAGTCGGTTGCAGATCGGGTTCAGGTCAACAAAAACTCGGGTCAAATCAGGTTCTGACTCGGGCAGGTTTCAGTCAAGTTACCAGGTTCTGACTTGTTTTTACATCCCTATTTCCAACAACAACATTACCTTGGTGGGATTCCACTCATCACCGGTCCTTGCATGGGCGGGATTCCACTCATCGCCACATGCCCTACGGATTGGATTCCACTCATCATCACGTAGAAATATATAAAAGCTTCCGGTGGAATATTACATCACCGTACTCCTCCTTGGTGCCTTAACGCCACCAAGGCCACGTACGTTTTGACTCAATTTGTGTGCACACTCATCCTAATGATCGATCATTGTACCCAAGCATACTAGTGCCAATATAAATCAAACTACACAACTTTTTACAATATCAATTTCAATATAAATTTCGTGCCTAGCACGTACTCACCATGATTCTCCAAAATCATGCAATCCACAACATAACCTCATTTTACAAACCAACACCACATGTATGTCAACCGAACAATTATCTCATCATATATCCACATTTTATTTGTCATCAACATGCATATAAAATCAATACATTAAGCCATACTTTCACATACATGTGTATCACATTATACATACTCATCATGAGACATAACAACGATTAAAGAGTACATCCAATGTCTCTAACTAAAGCTTAGGATTAGGCTACCACCCTAATCCTAACTCTAGGTGGGTCTATCAAGCCCAACCTAGTTCACATGCTTGAACCAACCACTTAAAAACCAATTTAAAAATATTAACCACTCACCTCTACCTCCAAGCTCAACTACCAAGCAAGCATCACCTTCAAGTTTCCGGATTTCTTCCTGAAGCTTCTCCAACGCAAGCTCTCGCTTCTACACAACCTCAATACAATTCAATTAATCCTCTAATCAGCCCAACATCAAAATATCAACCCGGAATACAATTCAAGTACAATTTACAATGTTGCAAGCCATGACCAAACTCCATACTTAGCAATTTCGGACAGCCCCAATACCTCTTCCAAAAACCATGTTTCCAACATCCATTGCACCCAAAAATGATCCCAAATCAATCCCTAACCATAGTACTACCATTGGGTTATCAACTCCCACCTAAAACAACCCCCTAAACTCACCCAAAACCCTCCAAAACTCCATTTTCGTACTCACATTTTACCCAGCAGAAAATTATGTTTTTAAACACCCAAATGACATCTAAATGGTTCCAAAACATCCTCCTAGCATACATAAACCATCAGCCCTTTAATTATAACCTAAAATCCACCAAAAATCAACTTTTTGACACCTTAAAAATGGGTCTAAGAACCCACTTCGGATTTTTACCAAAATTCAACCAAATTGATATGTGTTACACCTTTTAACATGATTAACTAAAGCCCAACTCAATTTATCAAAACCAATTGGAAAACCCCCTTAAAAATCTAAACTTTAATATAAACCCTAATTTTTAAAACCCCATGTTTTTGAAATCCAAGACCGTAGATAGATAGAGGATAAAGAGGAGGTTAAAAAAACATATTTACCTTTGAGAAACACCTTGAATTGAAGGAAATATTGAATGGAATAGTGTTTTAGGTTTGAAAGAGTTTAGAATGGGTTTAGGGTGTTTTTGACGTTGGATTGGGGAAGAAAGGGGGAGGAAGACAACTTTTTATTAAAGTGGTCTTGCTTTTTGAAAGTCTTTGGTCTAATTACAACTTAGGTCATTCCCTTTTTTTACAAAAGCTCAATTAGGTCACTATTTAAGTTGAATTGATTTAATTAAGTTTTATTTGACTCGAACTATAAACCCGGTTAACTCCTAACCCCAAAACACGGGTGTTACATTGTAACATTTTTGCATTAACTTACTCCATTTCTTCTAAATCTGTTCTATTTGTTAGCTTTTTGCAGTTCCTAAAAAACAAAATAATGTTAAACACTTGTTGTATTACAACTATATTTTCTTTCTAAAAATACATTTTCATTCAAGGTTTGTTTGGTTATAATTAAATCCTAATGAAGTCTAGAATCCTTGTATTGTGATTGTTGGTAACTCTTTGTGAGGAAAACTGAGTTTTTTATCTTTTATTTTAGTGGCTTGTGAAAGTAAACAGGACTACTGTAAATTTAGTTTGCATATCAGAAGTATATAACATAATTTTGTGTGCATGAATGAATCTTTTGTGGTTGTGATAATGCTACTAACTCTTGATAGTCTATGATATCAGCTATGATTTTTTAAGAAAGCGGAGGAGCGAGAGCCTAAGGAACAAAGACCCAAGCAAAAGAAAAAAAATCGACTGTGATACTTCCACATATTCTTGGATGAAAATGTTTGTGGATGTTTCTTTTATTTTTTGTTATTTTTGTGGATGTTTTAAGATAAAAATACTTGTGAATGTTTTTAAGAATTTGAATTTTTATGCTTGTATTTTATTGTTGTGGCACGTTATATAAGTTAATGGTGAAGTTTATGTTGGTTTTATTTTATTTAATTTCTGTTTGTTTAGTTAACATTATAGAAACATAAACAAACATGTTCGCGAACGCTAAACGAACATGTTCGTGAACGCTAAACGGACAAGTTGACAAACGCTAAACGGACAAGTTGACGAACATATATAAACAATCATGTTCGTGAATGCTAAATGAACATGTTCGTAAACGTTAAACGAACAAATTGGCGAACATTTAAACAAACATGCTCGTGAACATTAAACGAACATGTTCGTGAACATTAAACGAACCGAGCCCGAACGCACCAAAAAATAAACGAACCGAGCTTGGACATACCATTAAAAATTTAAACGAACACGAACTGAGTTCGGACACCTTTAAAAATAAATAAACAAACACGAACATATCCTTGTTTGTTCAAGCTCGGTTCGTTTACACCCCTAGCGGTCGGATCTCGGCTGTGCGCGGCAGGAAAGATGCGCGATTAGGGCTAGAGAAATAAACCGATCGGCGAGAGTTTAGTTGGACGGCGTATGCAAACGGATACCCGACAAGATTGTCGGCATACACTGGTAACAATACCGATGGAGGCGGCAGCGGGGGAGGCGGCGCCGACAACGAGAATATAAAGGGTTGAGTTTATTAGGGTTAGGGTTTATGATAAAAAATTTGGGTATATTTGATTTTAACATATTAATTTTTAATATTGTAAAGAAATAAAAAATTTATCAAATCTAATTTCTATTTTTTAAAATGATTTTAATTATAATTTTAGTTCTTATAATTTCTAATTTCTTTTTAAAAAAATTAATGATGTTCAACGTTAGTGGTGTTCGTTGCACGTGGTAGACTCATCATATGCTATAATTATATTTAAGATATTTTATATTTATGTAACTTTTTAGAATTGTTTATTAATATTGGATATGAATATTTGTAAAATATTAATAATTTGTATAGTTCAAGAAAAATAGTAATTTAAAATAAAAATTCTAAAATGGTATTTAACACTATAGATTTTTTTTGACAAATCCTAATTAATCCTAATTCCACTTAGAAGGGAGGAGAAGCAGACTCTAAGAGAAGGAAGGAGGATTTCTTAGTGGATCTAGAACTAATGACCTAAAAAAATATAGTAACAAAGATGAATAACTTGACCAACTGATCAAATGTACTTGGTCTGCAGAATTGATAATTTTAAAACCGATTTGATTTTACTCATCATATAAAATATCATATGTGACTTCAAATTCAGATATATTACGATAATTTAACTTATTTGAAATATAAATTGCGTCTTAATTTAATTTGATTTAGATTCAAATACATTACACAATAATTGTAATTTATTTTTTTCCTTTGATGTCCCCACACATGTCAATATCATTGTCTTAAAAGAAACCATATAATGGTGGAATTTTGATAAAAATAATTTCAATCGCTCAATTTCACAGCTACCTATCCATTCAATTGATTAAACAGCAAAATTATTGAGTATCAAAATTCAACCACTTAATTAAAACAAGCAAGGACTATATATCATATTTGGATTAATTATATTTGTAAATTTAATTTGCTGTAATTTTTTATATAATTGTACCTATAAAACGCTAATTATGTATCGGTTGACATTAGATCTCGAGTTCAAAATTTGGATATCTCAACCAGAGACAAATCTACGTGGGTGAGATGGATAATTACCCCCTCCAAATTCAATGGTTAATTATATTTGTAGACCATTGTTAGTTTTAAAAACATTGCAATTAAGTCTTTATTTATCCTAAAATTATATAGTTTATTACTTTTAGGACCTTGTCAGTTAAATTAATGAAATTAAGCATTGACCTTTTATTTTTATGGTTTAATTACCTTAAATAATATTTTAATTTTAAAATTAGTGAAACTAACTCCCTTAATAGTTTAGATACTTTTTAAGAGATATTTTACATTTTAATCCAGTTATTTTAATGTCTTAACATTATTTTTTGGATAAATGATTTGATTTTATTCATCCAAAAATAACCATCCATTTACAATTTAAATAAAAACAAAACCAACTCCAACCTATAGAAAAAAGTCAAAACATAGAGTATAACTCAAATCTACAGTAAATCGGCCAACACAGTAGCAAGTATGGTGGAGGACAAAGCAATCGTGCATCCCCTAGACTCAATTTCAGAACCAATGGCGTTAATCTTTTTATTTTTGACGAAGAAAAACATTATTATCATGTGCTTCATAATGTTTGTCTAATTTTAATTACTTCAAAAATTAAAATGAAATAATAATTAAATATGTAAGTAAAATATTTCTGTATTTCTTATTTTTTAAAAACATTTCACATATATATATATATTTAAATTGTACCAAATATCTCAAAATTTAATTAAATTTTATAAATTTCCCTCCTAATTGTCTCAAATATATACAAGAACAAGACTCCCTCCAAAACCCTCAAAGGTTCTTTCAATGGCGAGTTTCGAAGCTCCATCATTCTCTCTCGGACTCGATCTCGATCTCGACGCCGACTCGGAGCCCCGGTTACCGGCCGACGACCAGCCCGGACCTATATTAGACCCGAATCCTTCTGCGAGCTTCAACACCCTCGAACACGATGTTGAAGACCTCGAGTCTCAACAAGTTATGGACTCGGATCCGGATACTCGACTCGACCCTCCTCGTGTCTTAAAACGGTTGCGTCGGGCCGCCGATGAGTCTTCGGCAACGAAGAAAGAATCAGAAAAGACAGTGCATTGGAATAATGAGGACGAGGAGATTGAAGAGTTCTCTTCTTCACGGGAAACAAACGGTAAATTATTTTAAAATTTATTTAGCTGATTTGGATGATATGTTGATTAATTTAAAGTGGGTTCTCCTTTTCAACTTTCGTTTGAATCTAAGTTTTCTGGGTTTCCTATTTGTTTTGAATTTATTACGTGATCTATAATAGGAAATTTGAAGTCCAATAGGGCTTAAATTTGGAAGGGAAAGTGGAAATTTTAGTTCTTGGATATCAAAGAGATGTAATGTAAAATTAAAAGATCGAGGTAAAGAAAGATTATTTTATATAGATATGTGTTCAAATATGATATCTTTGAATATGGATGTTAGCATGGGTGTGAAAGAGCATTGCAGCTGGAGCATTAGTAGCTAAGTTGATCTTACTCCAATCACATTATAACAACTTGAAACTCAGTTCATCTGATAATGAGAATTAGATGATGTTTAAGCTACCCCTTAAACTAGGGGACTCTGTCGAACTATAAATATGATTTTAGTCAAGTAATTTTAAAGCTATGTTACTTGTGCTGGGGGTGATTGTTGTATACAGATATGTGTTCAATAAGAGCATTCAAGCCTTTGAAGTTTTCCATATATTTGGAAGATTGTACTCCTATACCCATGTTTGAATTATGTCGGACACTCGGACATGGTATTTTAAGGAAAACAAAGGGCTCAGATAACATAGTTTTGAAGCATGATTTTTCACTGTTTATTTCGGGTTCCAATATTTGCTTTAAATCAGTAATTTGTGCATGTGTTCCCTGCTTCTGTACACAGATTGTTGCCTGAGTTTATAAAGTTTATCTTTGTTAGCAGACTTGGATTCTTCAACAAAGTATCATTCTGTATGTAGCAGTTCCAAGGTCCCATTGAAGAGATTCGGGCTTTTAACCAGTCAATCATCTAGCCGATCAAGTTCAAAGAAAAAGGAAGAAGAATTGGTTGCCCCAGTTTCTGCAAATTTAAAGGCCAGACGTGATGGGTTGTCATTTCCAAAGTTAACCATCAGTCCTCTTCGAAGATTCCAATTGCTTTACTCTGATTCTGATGATCCCTCAGACCACGAGGATACAGGGAAGCGAGCTCATAAAATTGATTCACTGTCTAAGGAACAAAAATCTGTAGCCAGTGATGAAAAGATAAAGACACCCTTTAGTAAACCTCAGAATGAGGATTTGTGGAAAGATTTCTCTATAATGAATAGTTCTCGTATTCAAACACCTGCATTCGATGAGATATGTAAAGAATATTTTCAATCTTTGAATGATAAGAATGCTTCTCAGAAACTTGGGAACAACAATAGTGTTTCTCAGAAACTCGAGAGCCAAAAGGTGGAGAAACTACAGGATTTAGATGGGCCTCCAGCACATTGCTACTTTTTCCATGCCGATCAAAGGATCCAGAAATTAGTCCGTAGTCGCTTACCCTTCTTTACCCCCTTGAGCATGGTCACCAGCGGACAACATCAACAACCTAATGTCTCAGTTATGGATTTTACGTGAGTAGCTTTTATATGCATTGTTTTTTCTATATCAAACTTCACTCTGTTTACTATGCTTTATATAACATCACTGCAGGAGTCAATTCAGCAAAGGAGAATCATCAAAACAGAGAGGATCTCAAAAAGCTAGTGGCAAGGATGGCTCAACAAGTAGAAGAAACAAATCAAAGAAACCTAATGCTGAAAATGGTGCATTTGAAGGATGGGTAAATCCGAAAAGCAGTGGAGCTATTCCGAAGAATGCTGGGAAGAGAAGAGTTCATGCTAGCGGCGGTCAATCTGCTGGCCACTGGTATACATCACCTGAGGGGAGGAAGGTATGTTGAAACTCTTACTACTTCATTTTTTATTGAACTTTTTCCAACACATCAATGCATAACTATAAATGTGTAGCCCATGCATTTATGAATACCAGTCATTTTCAATTCTACTTTGGAAATTTGCTACCATTTTCTTTCCTGTTGTTGTAAATAGTATGGATGAATTTACTGCAGTAGTTTGGTTTTGATAAATGTAAATCTTATTATAATCTTCACTTATGCTGCAGGTTTACATTAGCAGAACCGGTCAGGAATTGTCAGGTCAAATGGCCTATAGGCATTATCGGAAGGTAACATATCAAAACAGTTTTACTTTTCTGAAATTTAAGCCCCTAGCCTGCCCTTAGCTGAATTCTACCATCAAGTAGGCCAAGGCCTATTTAGGCTTTGGTGATGATCTAAAGAGTGTATTTTGAAGTTTATGCAACGATTAAAAAGGTTGAACTATAGGTCAACCTCTACTTTTTGGTTCAACCGATTAGTTCATTTCAATGAGCTTTTGAATATTGCTTTTAATGTTAAAGAAATATTAACTATAGTGAATAATTAACAAAGCTATATGTATCTGGCATAATTGTAGTCCTAAACCGGATTTTATTGCTTAAATCTGTTTTTTGCCGATTAATTTAATGAGCAGTTTCGGACTGGTTAAACAGCCGATTCTTGGTCCAATGAGATGATTCGATTCATTTAACAACTTTGGTATCCTAGTTTACTCCACTTTTTTTGGTAACAGGAGAGTGGAGGTGGCTTTAGGAAGTCGAAAAAGAAAAGCAATGCGAAGAAGAAGAGAGGATGAAGAAGGCCATTAATTGTCTTCATTCCCAATCTATTTTCCTTTTTTTTATTGTGTAAATGTTCAACATACTAACATGTTTCAGTTGTGTTTTCTACTTGGTTTCTTGTTTGTCCCTTCAATGATATGGTAATGCAGTTCTATATGTTACTTTCTCTACAATTCAATCTAATTAGAAAAGACCCCATTCTTACATTCTGTTTAGCATTGATTTTGAAAAGCACTTTTGAGTACGAAAACACTTTTGGACAGCACTTAAAAGTGTAAACGCGGAAGCCGGATTTTCTAGCTTTTGTGTTTGGGGATGCTGTTTGCGGTGTCTCATACACAACCATGTGCCCTGCAAGTAATTAATCTGGTCAATGCACTGCATGCAGACTGGTGCAAGTAATCCTTAACTCTTGTATGCTAACATTATATATATATATATATATATATATATATATATATTTGTGTGTGGTTGTACTGATTTATTTATATATAGCAATCATGTGCATTGCATGCAAGTTGGTGCAAATAGTTTTTAATCAAAATTTATATTGATTGCTTAAAAATATTTAGAATTGTTTTATATATCAAAATATTACTAATGAGTTATTATAATTTTTTTATTATAATTTAAGTCAATATTTTTTTAGCATAATATCAATGAATTTTAAAATCATGATGTCTAAAATAAAATGTTATAGAAGTGTAGACTTTAGCTGTATACAAGATCTTGTTGACTTTTTTGGTTCCATGAATTGGTTGACTTGAAGCTGAATATAAACATGTAGCAAATTCAAATCTCTACATTTGTTGTTTGTTTCTTGAGAAAAAAATGGGACTCCTTTGCCTGGTATTGGTGTTAATGTTGCATCTTTCATGGAGTTTGTCTTCCTCTATTCCTCCTCCATCCTCTCATTTTTGTCTCCCGAACCAGAGAGCTGCTTTGTCCAACTGAAAAACTCCATTTTTATATCTGAATTCTGTGGGGATGATTACTATAATATTTACCCCAAGACAGAGTCTTGGAACATAAGCATTGATTGTTGTTCATGGGAGGGAGTCAAATGCGACAATCTTGCTGGTCATGTAATCGGCATCGATCTCAGTCACAGTTGCATTACCGGTCCTCTCTTTGCAAGTGCAAACAACAGCTTCTTTCACCTTCACAGCCTTCAATGGCTTGACGTGAGCTACAATGACATCGACGACTCTCTCAGCGGCCTTTTTCACTTGCATGGACTCCGACGTCTCAGCCTTGCTTACAACCGTTTCGGTAACACTGTCCTGTCAGAGTTATTTACTTGATTGGTGAGTTTAACCCATCTTAATCTCTCTGTTTCTGGCTTTAATGGCGTAATCCCATATCAAATTAGCTTTTTGTCGAGTTTGGTTTCACTTGATCTCTCTTCTCATTCTATTCCCAACTTTACGTTTGACGGCCATGGCCAAGGTTTCGAGATGCTTGCAACAAACTTAACCAAATTAATAACCCTTTGTGCTTGACACTGTACGTATGTCTGAATTCTGATGTTGCACTTACGTCCTTTCTAAACCTGTCTTCATCACTACAACATTGAGTCTCAGATTTTGTGATTTACATGGGGAATTTCCAACTTGAGTATTTCAGTTTCCGAACCCTCAAACATATAGATTTAGGTTTGAATCAAAACCTCAGAGGTCATCTCCCTAAGACAAACTGGAGTAGTGGCCTTGAGTTGTTGGACCTTTCCAATTGTGGTGGTTTTAGAGGGTCAATTCCACCATCATTGGGAAATCTCACTCGAATCATTTCTATAGATTTATCCGGAAATCGGTTTGAAGGACAGACAGATTCCAGATGTTTTTGGAAACCTCAGAAAATTAGATTCTATGAGATTTTCTCGCTGCAACTTGAGTGGTCCACTTCCAATAACCATGTTCAACCTCCCAAAAAATGAACTTTCTGAATTTGTCATATAATCACTTGGAAGGCCCTTTGCCAAATCATGTCAGTGAGCTTCAATTGCCATCTCTGCTACAATTAGACCTCAGTCATAACGAACTAGCCGGTCCCATAGACCGAATTCAGATGCTTAGTTCTGTCCAATATGTTGATTTGAGTTCTAATGATTTTGATGGTCCATTTCCCCGTTCTATTTTTGATCTTGTCAACCTTACTTACCTTTGTTTGTCATCAAACAATTTGAGTGGTGTCATCAAGTCTGATAAGCTTTCGAAACTTAGAAGTCTTGAATTTCTTGATCTTTCGAATAATAGTTTATTATCATTAAGCACAAGTGGCAATGATGTGAACTATTCCTTCCCTCAGCTTCAAACTGTTCTATTATCTGGTTGTAGCATAAGGCAGTTCCCGAATTTCTTTCGAAAATCCTATTTGGAGGTTTTAGATCTTTCCTATAACATGATTTTTGGCCGAATTTCCAAATGGGAGGCTCAAGGGTGGGAAGAACTGAGCATGTTGAACCTTTCTCATAACTTTCTGACTACTTTTGAGCAATTTCCAGGAAAGAGGTTGCAAATTCTCGACCTTCGTTCCAACTTGCTTCAAGGGCCAATTCTCTCAACTTTCTTGAATCTTCAAATTCAAGATCCACTGCTGTTCGGTGTGTTGTTAATTTCGGAGAATAAATTGATAGGAAATATCCCTTCTATTTGCAATTGGACTTCACTTCAAATTCTGGACTTGTCCAAAAACAGTTTGAGTGGAACTATTCATGAGTGTCTTGGAAATTTCAGCTATAGTTTCATGTTGGTAGATTTGCAGATGAACAACTTGATTGGCAAGATCCTCGACTCCTTTCGGAATAACGAGTTGAGCCACCTTTTCCTCAATGACAATTGATTGGAAGGATTAGTACCACCATCTTTAGCCAATTCTACTAAATTGGAGGTCTTAAACCTGGGAAACAACAAGTTAACTGATAGGTTTCCCCATTGGTTAGCTTCTCTTCCAAGTCTGCAAATTCTTGTCTTGAGATCTAATAGATTTCATGGATCATTGCCTCGATCAATAGCTTCATCTAACTTCTCCGCATTGCAAATGATTGATCTCTCCAGAAATCGGTTTACTGGACCATTGCCTACTAAACTCTTCCAAAATTTGAGAGCAATGAAAGAGAAATCTAAAGAGAGACCTTCAAATGTATCACTTCCCGAATACAGATACGACAGCGGTGAATACATGGCTTCGTATTACCAAACATCTGTGAATGTAACAACGAAAAGATTGGAGATTGAATTGAAGAAGACCTCAGCCATTTTCGTATCTATGGACTTGTCAAACAACCAGTTCCAAGGACTAATTCCTGAGGAAGTTGGACAACTTCATTCCCTGCAAATGCTCAACTTCTCTCACAACAACTTCACCGGTCCTATCCTGACATCGTTCGGAAATTTGGTAGCACTTGAATCATTGGATCTTTCATCAAACAAGTTCAGTGGCATGATTCCTTCTCAAATGACGAAGCTGACATTTCTTGCAGTGTTGAATCTTTCAGAAAACAATCTTGTTGGACCAATTCTCCATGGGAATCAATTTGGTACCTTTGAATCATAGGACTGAGCCTCGGTTACATTGTGTTCACAACAGGAAGACCATGGTGGTTTGTTAGTATAGTCGAGAGACATTTGCAATACCGATTCACAAATTGTATCCGAAGAAAGAAACCGAGAAGAAACTAGCTATGGGTCCAGCATAATGCCAAGGTAAGCAATGGAACTAACAAGTATTTCAGAAGTTTCATCTTGGTAATCTAATATTTAAGTTCTAATACATTATTTGCTTTCATAATTTCTCATAGTGGAAATGAAACTTTCAACTGAATTCGATGCGAAGATTCAGCTGGTTCAGTCTCCTCGGAAGAAATTTGAATAAACCGGGGAGGTTCTGTTAATTTAGCAGATGGCTGCATTTATTTGTCGAAGATCCGATGATAACGAGTGCTGTAATCTGAATATGTTCAAGTACTGCATAGACTTAAAACATTTTATCCCGGTTGATTTCTTCTGTAATCTGAATATGTTTAAGTATAGCACAAACTCATACCTACTCCTTGCTGAAGCTGCATCAATCTTGTTACGAAGTTGTTTCAAGTGGCCAAGGCATTCTGGAAACCAGGTTTTCTTTAGGCCAACTGTATTTTACGGTACTTATTCTGCGTTTTGTTAGTTCCGGCATTTCTCGATGCTGATTTCACTGTTTGATATTTAACGTAGTTTACCACAGATAATATCAATTACATGCACACTTCATAGCTAAGCTTATACGGATACAAAGTGCTGGCCTGTTACTTTGATACATCTTTCTTCAGATGTTAATATGGATGGTTATGTAGATTCAATGATTCAGCATCCTGGTGTTGTATCTGCACATAAACAAAGAATAAGGTGGGGTGCCTGGTCTCCTTGAACTTCTCTTAAATGTAGTGTATCGACACCGTAAACATCGAACTATTCTACGAAGAAAACTATGTTTCGTGCAGAGTGATTCTTAAGTTGTTTTCAGACATGGGTTCACGACAAAGCATTCTCAACAATCGGAGACAGGTCGTGCCATGATGTTGCTCGGTATCTCGAGTGTTGCTGAATGCATGCAGGTTTGCTGATTAATAACCTTTCAAGCACAGTCATGACATATTTGAAAGGATAACTTTCACCATTACGATCCTTTACATGTCAGTTTTTAGAGCCACTAAAGGCATCATCTCAAAAACTGATAACTGGAGTTTGATGGTAATTCCAAAATGGCCAAGGTTAACTCGAATCTGACCTGTACTCTGAAGAAATTTGGTGGTCTCGGAGTCACCAACGTTGATCTGAAAAACGAAGCACTTCTTGACAAATGGTGGTGGCACTATGCGAATGAACCATTCGAACCGGCCTAAGATCATTTGGAGGCTTAAAGTTGCTCCAAATATCGGATCCAGGCCGACCGAATAATCCATCTTACCATTTTAAAATAGTAAAGATCCAGTCTTAGACTTCATGAGTCATTGTCACCTCCAATCTGTTGGCCAAATGGAAATTGCATTGCACCAAACTTGTATTTTATGCTAAGACATAAGTCCTGTAAGAAAATCCCCAATCAGAAGCTTCCAAATCTGTCCCCCTTTGGTCTTTACAACTTTCCCTACCTTAAATATATATAGAATAATATAATCAAAACGTTCCTTTGTTTTGTTGATTTCTTGTTGAGAAAATATGGAAACTCTTTGTTGCATGGTATTGGTGTTAATGTTGCAGCTTTCATGGAGTTTGTCTTCCTTAGTTCCTCCTCCATCCTCTCCTTTATGTGTTCCGGACCAGAGAGATGCTTTGCTCCAGTTTAAAGACACCATTTCGATTAACCTCCGGCAATATTGTGATTACCCCAGGACAGAATCTTGGAACAAAAGCATTGATTGTTGTTCCTGGGAGGGAGTCAAATGTGACAAGCTCACTGGTCTTGTAATCGGCATTGATCTTAGTCACAGACTCACAGTTGCCTTAAGGGTTCTCTCCTTCCATACAACAGCCTCTTTCACCTTCACAGCCTTCAATGGCTTGACCTCAGCTCCAATGAACTCGACGGATCTCTTCTTGAGAACACCAGCAGCAGACTGTTTCACTTGCATCGACTCCAACGGCTCAATCTCGGTTACAACTATTTCGGTGGCACTATCCCATCCGAATTGTTTACTCAGCTGGTGAGTTTAACCCACCTTAATCTCTCTGGTTTGATCCCCTATCACATCGGTCTCTCTTCGAATTTGGTTTCGCTTGATCTTTACTCTGATGCTAAGCAGAGCTTGAGATTTGATGCTCAAGGTTTCGAGATGCTTGCAAGAAACTTAACCAAATTAAGAAACCTTGTGCTTGACTTCGTGGACATGTCTGATGTTGCACTTACTTCCTTTCTAAACTTGACCATAAATTGTGAATTACATGGGGAATTTCCACCTCAACTTTCTCAGCTTCCGAACCTCAAACATATGGGTTTAGGTTCGAATTACAATCTCACAGGTTATCTCCCTATGATAAACTGGAGTGGTGCACCTTTCCAATTGTGGTTTTAGAGGGTCAATTCCAACATCATTTGGAAATCTCACTCGAATTGTTTCCATAGATTTATCTGAAAACCGGCTTTGTGGACAGATTCCTAATGTTTTTGGGAACCTTAACAGATTAACTTCTTTGAGATTTTCTTCATGCAGTTTGAGTGGTCCACTTCCAATATCTGGATTTGTCACATAATCACTTGGAAGGGGTGGTTTACTAATATGTCATCTCTGCTAGATTTAGACCTCAGTTATAACAATGGATCGAATTCAGATGCCTAGTTTTATCCAGCAAGTTGATTTGAGTTCTAATGACTTGTATGGTCCTCTACTTGATTCTATTTTTGATCTTGTGAATCTCACTTCACTTCATCTGCCATCAAACTACTTGAGTGGTGTCATCAAGTCGGATATGCTTTCGGAGCTAATAAGTCTTGAAGTCCTTGAACTTTCGAATAATAGTTTACTATCATTAAGCGCTAGCGGCAATGATGCGAACTGTTCCTTCCCTTAGCTGGAAATCGTGTAGCATAAGACAGTTCCCGAATTTCTTCCGAACATCGTATTTGGAGGTTTTAGATCTTTCCAATAACATGATTCCTACGTCGGTAACTTGGGATTGTGTGGCTCCAAGCAAAGCATTAACCATGGGGAGGCCGAACCAACTACGCCATCGACGGCAGAACATGAGGATTCTCAAGAGGTAATGAGGGGGTATGGAAGTGGAGTGGTGCTAGGACTGAGCCTCGGTTACATTGTGTTCACAACAAAAAGACCATCCTGGTTTGTTCGAATGGTCGAGAGAGATTGTTGAACGGACGTTGATCGCCGGTGAGAGGTTGTTGTGATGAACGTGAATGAGTAATGAAGAAAGAAAAAAAGATAACAGAACAAATTTTTCTCTTTTATTATTCGAATGATAGTTAACACAAAAGGAAACTTTCTATATTTATAACCTAATCTTAACGGCTAACAACCCTAACCGTATAAGTATAAAGACTATTCTACCCTTATAATTCAACACCCCCTCAAGTTGGAGGGTGAAAAATGTCTTTCACACCCAACTTGAACATAAGATGTTCATGTTGTCTAACAACAAGACCTTTGGTTAAGATGTTAGCTTGTTGGTCTGTTGTGGGAATATGTTGAGTCCGAATCACCCCTTTTTGAATCTTTTTCCTAATAAAATGGCAGTCAATCTCGATGTGTTTCGTACGTTCATGAAACACCGGATTAGCTACTATTTGTAAGGCAGCTTGGCTATCGCTATACAAAGTTGTTGGTTCCTTTTGTTCAAAACCAAGTTCCTGCAATAGCCCCCTCAACCAAACAACTTCAGTTGTTGCTGATGCCATGCCCCTATACTCAGCTTCAGCTGAGGACCCGGAGGCTGTGTTTTGCTTCTTAAATTTCCAGCAAATTAGTGAACTTCCTAGCTTGATACAATATCCTGTAACTGACTTTCGCGTTAAAGGACATGCTGCCCAATCAGCATCACAATAGGCTGTCAAGTGTGGTGCTCCAGCAGCTGGTAATAGAATCCCTAATCTAGGATTCTTTTTCACATACCTCACAACCCGTAAAGCAGCATTGTAATGTGCTTTCTTGAGTCTATGCATAAACTGACTTAGATGCTGAATTGCAAAGGCTATATCGGGCCTTGTGTTTGTTAAGTACAAAAGTCTTCCTATTAGCCGTTGATAGGATCCCACATCCTCAAGGAATTCTTCTTCAATTGTTGCATCAGGACTTTGTTTTTCATTTTGCTCCAATGGTGTCGAGGCAACTTTAGCATTTCCTAACCCAGAATCTGCTATTAATTCAACTGCGTATTTCCTTTGATTAAGAATAATTCTGTCTTTTGATCTTAACACCTCTATTCCCAAAAAATACTTCAACTGTCCTAAATCCTTCATCTTGAAACTTTGATTCAAGACTCTTTTCAAGTCATCCATCATCTCTTGATCATTCCCTGTAATCAATAAATCGTCAACGTATACTAACAAAATCACCAGCTTACCTCTATTTCTTTTTGTAAACATAGAGTAATCATGCAAACTTTGAACATATCCCCTGCTACTAACGCTTCAATAAGTTTTAAATTTCACTGACGTGACGCCTGTTTCAAACCATACAGGGATTTTTGTAATCTGCATACACGATTCCCCCTGATTACAAAATCCTTCTGGCAATGTCATGTAGACCTCTTCATAGAGATCACCTTGCAGAAAGGCGTTAAACACATCCATTTGGAACAAAGGCCAGTTATTTAAAGAGGCTAAAGCAATTATGGTGCGAACAGTAACCTGCTTAGTGACTGGGGAGAACGTATCTTGATAGTCAATCCCCTCATGTTGATTATATCCCTTTGCTACCAGGCGTGCCTTGTAACGCTCAATAGTTCCATCTGCATTGTACTTTATTTTGTAGACCCACTTGCATTCAATAGGCTTATGTCCAGCTGGTAAGTCTACTAGCTCCCAGGTGCCATTAGACTCTAAAGCTGCTATCTCTTGCTGCATTGCTTTGATCCAATTATCATCATGCATTGCTTCCTTGTACGTTCGAGGCTCACATGTAGAGGAAATGGAGACTGCAAACGCACGAGTATATAAAGGAAGATGCATGTACGAGACAAAATTTACTATAGAATTTTTACTTTGGGCTCCATTCTTGGTACAAACAAAGTCATTCAACCATGTTGGCTGTCTCTGCACACAAGAAGACCTTCTGATGACATTTTCATTGGGAAGAACATTCTGTGCTTCATTGACAGGTTGTTGCTCAGAAATTTGCACAACAGGCACAACATCATTATCATTAGGAAGATTGATAAATTGTTCATCTCGCAAAGCAGGCAAAGTAGATGGATTAGTAGGAGGAATCGAAGATTGTGGTACATCCAAAGATGACACCTTATCCATATCTAGAAAATCAATATCAAAATGTGAAGTAGTAGGAAATAAATGGGATGGCTGCACAAGAAAAGTAAAAAGAAAAACATTTTCATGAAACACAACATCCCTACTAACAAAAAAGGTTTTGCTTTCTAAACTAAACAAAATGTATCCCTTCTGACTAAGAGAATATCCCATGAAAACAAAAGCAATAGTCTTAAGAGCAAATTTGTCAGAGTAATTAGGGGTTGTAGCATATGCTAAACAACCAAACACACGCAGACTCGAAAGATCAGGAAGCCTTTTATGCAAAATCTCAAAAGGACACTTCCACCTTAGAATAGCACTAGGCAAGTGGTTAATTAAGTAACACGCAGCATTAACACAATAACCCCAAAACTTTGTAGGTACATTAGAATGAAACTTTAAAGCTCGAGCAACCTCAAGAAGATGACAATGTTTACGCTCAGCAACACCATTCTGTTGCGGCGTATAAACACACGAACTTTGATGTTTTATCCCATTTTCTTGAAAGAAAGAAGCACTCTCATTTGTGAAGAACTCGTGTCCATTATCACTGCGTATCTTTCTAACATTAACAGAAAACTGAGTTTTAACATAATTGAGAAAAAATTTTAACGCAACAAAGGCATCACTCTTAAGCTTTAATAAACGTATCCAAGTCATGCGTGAGTAATCATCCACGATAGTAAAAAATATCGTTGTCCATGCACAATACTAACACGATATGGCCCCCACAAATCGATATGTATTAAATCAAAAAGGTCTTTAGAAGTAGAACTACTTAAAGGAAAGGGCAACCTGATTTGTTTTGCAAGAGGACAAACATTACATTCTTTTATTTCAGCTTCCAAATTTGAATTACATTGTATACTAGGAACATGAGATAATGTTTTGAAGGAACTATGCCCTAGTCTAGCATGCCACAAAGAATTTATGCTAGCACGCAAACAAGAACCTTTGATAATGCATGCACTAAAACAGGAACTCGTATCTAGAGAAGGTTGAAGAACATATAAACCATCTCTGAATCTACCAATCGTCTTCATCTCGCCACTGCAAAGATCCTGAGACATGCACACGTTAGGCAAGAACAAGATTGCACAATTCCAATCTTTGGCAAGCTGAGAGACAAAAATAAGATTAAATTTGAAACTTGGCACACACAAAACATTTTTAAGAACCTTAGTAGGTGTTAAACTACATGAACCAATATGTGTAACACTGGTTGAGTTACCATTTGGTAACTGAACATTAGAGGAAGAATCACATTTAACAGGTGTAGTTAAGAAGTCAAGGTTAAAAGTCATATGATTAGTAGCACATGTGTTTAATATCCATTCTTGAGCTAAATTCCCAGAAATCATACCTGCCATATAAGCTGTCCCTTTAACAACAGGATATTTTCCTAAAAGAGACAAAATCTGTTGACATTGTTCTGTAGTAAAAGTCGGGGCTTGTTGACCTTGTTGACCTGCAGGTGATTGAGTTGTAGTAGTCAACTGAGATATACTCTCTGTACTATTTTCTATTGTAGCTGAGTTTGCTGCTTGTCTAACATTCATGCCACCTTTCTTAGTGAACTTAAAATCAGGTGGATATCCAATTAACCGATAGCAACTTTCTCTTTTATGCCCTTTGAGATGACAATAGTCACAAAAACCATTGAACTTCTTTCTAAACTGATTATACCCTTGTGTCCCAGAAGAACTATACAAAGTTGTTGGCTCAGCGAGATTCTGAGCTGAAGTTGTTGAAGAATATTGTCGCTGTCCCTCCTCTTGCACCAGCATATTGTATGCTTGGTTCACAGTTGGCAAAGGCTTAATTAACAAGATTTGACTCCGCATCATAGAGTATGTATCATTTAACCCTATTAACATCTGAAATAACCTCTGCTGGTTGAGAATAGTACTATTTTCACGCGCTACCTCGCATTCACACGAAGCGAAAGGCACCAAGGCATCAAATTCATCCCATAACAACTTTAAACGAGAAAAGTAAACAGATATAGAAGACAAATTCTGAACATATGTTACAATTTCACGATGCAAGAAGTAAATTCTTGATCCATCAACCTTGTTAAAATGTTCTTTCAAATCTGCCCAAACGATTGATGCGTTAGAAGCAAACACAATTCCAGCCGAAAGCTCTTGACTTACTGTGTTAAGGATCCAAGACAATACCAACGCATTGCACCTATCCCATTGTGCTCGTAAAGGTTCCGCTACTGATTCTCGTTTGCAAGAACCATCCACAAGCCCAACTTTATTCTTGGCCAGCAACGCTATCTTCATGAACCAACTCCATAGATTGTAATTCTCGATTTCTGTCAACTGATGTGAAACCAGAAGCGTTCTCGGCGTGTCTGAGGCATGTAAGTAGAGGGGATGATTCGAGTCTATGGTTGTCTCCATTTAGGAACAAAAACAACACTGAAATCTTCAAGAAAGAAGATAACTTCAAGATAACAAGAACCGTAAAGAAGATTACTGTGAAAAACAAAGTACGATCAAATGCCCACTAATCGATCGCCGGAAAACTCCTTCACTGGTGGCTCTGATACCATGTTGAACGGACGTTGATCGCCGGTGAGAGTTTGTTGTGATGAACGTGAATGAGTAATGAAGAAAGAAAAAAAGGATAACAGAACAAATTTTCTCTTTTATTATTCGAATGATAGTTAACACAAAAGGAAACTTTCTATATTTATAACCTAATCCTAACGGCTAACAACCTTAACCGTATAAGTATAAAGACTATTCTACCCTTATAATTCAACAGAGATTTACAATACAAATTCACAAACTGGACCGGAAGAAACTAGCTGCCGGTCCAACATAGTGCCAACTGCCAAGGTGAGTATTTCAAATGTTCACGTTATTTGCAATTTTTCCAGCTTTGACTGATCACCATGAGCAGAATCTGAGCTGTGGAACATTTCATACAACTTTCTTACCACTTTGGAGCAAATTTTTCCAGGGAAGAAGTTGAACATTCTCGGACATCGTTCCGACGGACAATTCGAGCATGTTGTACTTGAGAAATTAAATCGAGTAAGCCTCGAATTGATAGATTAAATCAATTAATCCCTTTGACCATTTTTAACCAATAAATTTTAATTTTTTATATTACTGCCACGTGAAACAATATAATTTTATCACGTGACATATACATATTTAAAAATATATTTTAAAATTTGTACTTGAGAAACTAAATCAATTAAGCCTTTAAACTAATAGATTAAATCAGTTAAGCCATTTGATCCTTTTTTTACCAATAAATCTTAGCGTTTTTTTATATTACTGCCACGTGAAACAATACAAATCTACCATGTGACATATACATATTTTAAATGATTTTAGAAGTTTTATAAACTTTGATAATTAATTTTAATTAAATCGATGAAATTTAAAATATAAATATTAAATTGAATGTAAAAGGAGTTTAAAAATTTAATTAAATTTTTTTAAAAGAACTTTAGGTGCTTTAAGGCACCTTAAACCAATGATAAAACAGTAAAGGTCAAATCTTAGACCAGATGGCAAATTCATTGCACCAAACTTATATTCTATGCTAAGCCATAGTTAGTGAAATCGCATCCCCTAGTAATTCAATCTAGGTCTTCCTAACACAGAGTTTTTGACTTTTGACTCATAAAATTATAATTTTATCTTGGACATTTAAAGTAATTTGACTATGGGTTTATTAATAAAAAGTTAATTAAGTGGTTTCATTAGAAAAGATGATAGATACTTATTTTAAGAGATATGGATTTGAATAACTTTATTTATAAGTTGTATATACCTTATCAAATTATTAAGAAAAACTATGAACAAATATTATATTATAAAGGATTAATATCCTATACACTGGCGGTGGAAACTAAAAGTTTCCACAAGCGCCTTAATTTTAGGGTATATGGAGTTAGTTTAGGGTATATGGTTTAGGTGTAGTGGTTTAGAATTTAGGGATATTTGTTTTAATTTAGGGGTTATGGTTATAATTTAGGGTTTAACCTATAAACCTTAAATTATAACCCTAAACCTTAAATTGAAACAACTATCCCTAAATTCTAACCTCATACACTTAAACCCCTAAACACTATACCATAAACTAACTCTCTATACCCTAAAACTAAGGCGCTTGTGGAAACTTTCAGTTTCCACCGCCTGTGTATAGAATATTTATCCTATTATAAATACGAAAAATTAAAGTTATTAAATTGTTTCGAATTATAACAAAATTAATAAATTGTATAAGATTTTAGGAGAAAGTTGTTATTATACCAAACAAAATCACTAATCTCATCTAAAATTTAACAAACAAAGCATATTTGTTATAAATTTTATTTAAGCCACATATTTATAATTTTTTAATAGTCTAAAGGTGATTAAAAGGTAGTATCTGTTCATACATATTCTTAATCCTTTGACAAGGCATACGCATTTTGTAAACAGAGCGATTGAACTTGAGTCTCTTAGAATAAACATCATTTGTTTTTTCTACTAAGACCACTTGTTGGGTTGAAATTCTAAAATAGTTGATGTGGTAAACTAAATTATTATTAACTATAGGGTAAAATGCACAGATCATCACTCAACAATCTTCTCTCTCCTATTTTGGTCACTCAACTTTCAATTTTTTTAATTTACTAACTCAACTTTATATATTCAACGTTTTTGGTCACTCACGAATATTTATTATTATTTTCAATTTTTTAATATTATTAAATATAAAAATAATTTAAAATAAAGAATAAAATAATACTTATTATTATTAAATTTTAAAAATATTTAAAATAACTGTCGCCGGTTGTCATCACCGGCGACCACCATTGGCCTTCAAAATCAGTGGCCGTTTGACCTCAAATTACACCGGGCGACTCGTTCTGACACGTTGAGTCCGAATCCGATAATTTTTTACCGGAAAATACCCTGAAACTCGTGAATCTCGATATAAATGTTTCAGTTTCTTCACTTTCGATTTCCTTCTTGTGGATTTTAGAGCACTTTCCGACAAAATGAAGGCTAGATTCGAACTTAGGGGAGTGAGGCGAACTCACCGGTTAAATATGGGACCGAACGACCACCATCTACAGCCGTTGACGGTGGCAGCGATGGTGGCCGCCAGATACTTTGATTTTTTTGGTTTTTTAAATTTTAAATTATTTTATATTAAATAGTAATAAAAAATGTCATGTCATTCAAAATAATAATAAAATATTCGTGAGTGACCAAAAATATTAAATGTATAAAGTTGAGTTAGTAAATTAGAAAAATTAAAAGTTGAATAAACAAAATAAGAGAGAGAAAATTGTTAAGTGATAATCTGTGCAATTTACCCTTAACTAAATTAAATAGTCTAACTTGAATAATTTTCTCTTATATATATAAGGATAAATATTCTATACACATGCGGTGGAAATTGAAAGTTTTCACAAGCACCTTAGTTTTAGGGTATATGGAGCTAGTTTAGGGTATATGGTTTAGGGGTTTAGGCATAAGAGGTTAGAATTTAGGGATAATTGTTTCAATTTAAGGTTTAGGGTTATAATTTAGGGTTTATAGGTTAAAACCTAAATCCTCATCATATTACCTTAAAAACTAAACCCTAACCTATAAACTCTAAATTATAACCCTAAATCTTAAATTGAAACACCAATTCCTAAATTCTAAACCCCTACACATAAACTCCTAAACAACCATATACCCTAAACTAATTCCCTATACACTAAAACTAAGGCGCTTGTGTAAACTTTCACCGCTAGTGTATATGATATTAATCTTATATATAATATGATATTTTAGGGATATTTTGGCCGGTAAGAAGCACGTGAGATTTCTACCCCCAGATAAAGCCGATGATCGATGGGTGTAATCTTGTTATATGTTTGTTGCCGGGCTGCTGCTTTTCTCACCAACCAAGCATAAAAGTAACCAAGAGAAGGGCAAAGTGCAAGCTAAGATGGGACTTGTCAAGTCAGCCATGGCGGACGCTCTTCTAACATCCATGTGGATCTTCACCATGCCCTTTCTCAGGATTTTCACCCTCCACATATCCGCTTCCCTCGGCGTTCAAGCCCTCCCCATGGCCGCCTTCTTCATCACCACCGTCTTGGTCACCCTCATCATGTTCATCTTCTCCTTTATCGGCAACGCTCTGGGCGGCGCCAGCTTCAATCCCACCGCCTCCCTCGCCTTCTACGCCGCCGGTCTCAAGAAAGACATGTCCCCCCTTGCGATTGCCGTGCGTTTTCCGGCGCAGGCCGCCGGTGGAGTGGTGGGGGTGAAGGCGATTCTCGGGGTCCTCCCGAGGGAATTAACGGAGACCATGAAAGGACCTTCCTTGAAAGTTGATTTGCAGACTGGGTTTTTGGCCGAAGGGCTGTTGACTTTCGGACTGTGTCTTGCTCTTTTGGTGATTCTGTTTAGGGGTCCTAAGAACCCTTTGGTGAAGCTCTGGTTAATGGCGGCCACAACCGTGGGATGCGTCGGGACGGGGGCGAAGTACACCGGACCATCCATGAACCCTGCCAATGCATTTGGGTGGGCATATGTGAACAATTGGCACAATTCATGGGAACTTTATTATGTTTATTGGTTAGGTCCTTTGACAGGGGCAACTGTGGCTGCTTGGGTTTTCAGATTCTTGCTTTCTCCTTCACCAGCATCAAACAAGGAGAAAAAGGCTTAATTTTTATGTAAAATTGTCCTCTTTTTTCCAATAAAAACACATCCTTTTTTTTCTATTTTCCTTGCTTTGAGCATATTCATGATGTTGAGATTGTATTGTTCTTAATCTTTAGCACATAACTTAATTGTGGTTTAGATGATACACATTAGCAACTGTGTCTAGCAGTGTTTCCGCTCTATTTCTATGGCTTTCAAAATGCTTGGAATCTCTGTACCAGGAAAAAATCTATGTTGTTTGCAGCTCCATGATGCTAGAGAATCGAAATGCGGAATCGGGATAGGCTGAAAATCTATGTTGTTTGCAATTCCATACTCTCATGATGGATAGTATTGATTTTAACATTCAATGAATTGCTATGAAATGCTCTCACCATGTATGAAATTTAAATCTATGCTCTGGTTGAAATGTTCCGTTGTTTTCGTAACTTGGTTGCTTCTTTGTTGAGAAAAAATGTGAAGGCTTTGCCTGTGTTGGTGTTGATGCATCTTTCATGGAGTTTGTATTTCTCTGTTCCTCCTCCATCCTCTCATTAATGCTTTGCAATTGCATGTTGAGCACAAAGTCTTGGAAAAAAAGCAATGGTTGCTGGTCATGTAATCGGCATCTGTCTTAGTCACAGTTGTCGAGCCGGTTCTCTCTTGGCAAGGGCAAACTACAGTTTCTTTCACCTTCACAGCTTTCAATGGCTTGACCTCGGCTCCAACTATCTCAGTGGCTCTCTTCTTGAGAACACCGGCAACATGTTTCACTTTCATGGACTCCAATGGCTCAACCTTGCCTGGGAAGCTAAAGGTGATTCTTTTTTGAGTTCCAATGCTGTACCCAAATCTCCATTTTTAGCCTAACCAGATTCCGCAGTGGAAATGAGACCGAGTGCTCCAGTTCCAAACTAGAATCCCCTACACCAGCACCACCAGCATCAATGTTCCATCCTCACCCTGTTCATCAAATTTCTTACAACACAAGTCATAAGCCCAGTAGGTTGAATAGGTTTAAATCCATCAATGTTAGCAATGTTCAAAGATCGAAAACCATAACGAAAACCAAACGTATTGTCACCAAATTGAGTTAAATATCAATGTTTGGATTTATATGCAGGTAGCACGCAATGAGTTTGAACTATGTCTCAAAAGCCAATTGTATATTTGGAAAAGGTCTTGTCTTGCAATGTCACAACTAAATTATGATCAATGTTGTACCTCAAGCGTGCAGGGTGTAAAAAGCTGACCCCACCTGCAAAATTGATTGAAACCGACTTGAGTCAGAACTGCTTATGACCCGAGGTGTTGGTGATCTAAAATCGATTCGAGTTCGAGCTGGTGTTGACCTGAACCAAAGTTAGACCTGAAAATTTTAGATCTGAATCCGACATGCACCCAACCTGAGAACGACCTGAACCCGAATTCAACCTGATAATATGATAATTGAATTTGACCCGCATCTGACCTGATAT
Organism: Hibiscus tridactylites; assembly: GCA_958450335.1. NCBI lineage: Eukaryota > Viridiplantae > Streptophyta > Magnoliopsida > Malvales > Malvaceae > Hibiscus > Hibiscus tridactylites. Next base: position 89,229,562 of record OY288268.1, read on the forward strand.
GAAGTCGAACCAGATATTAACCTGTTAAATAACTAATATTACCCGACATGTCATCAACCTGACCTATTATGAACCTAATCTGTAATTGACTCAACTTGTAAATGATCCGACTTGTTGTTATGAACTGATCTGATATTTACACGACTTGATATTTATCTGACTTGTAATAACTAATAAGTTACAATTGATGAAGTTGTGAGATTATAAATTTATTATATTATAATGTGATAAAATACATCTTCACAATTTAAGTTACATGATTAATTATGATCATTAAATTAATATGTTTACTTTTATATTTATAAATTATAGTATATAAAAATATTTAAAAGTTTTATTAAATCTCTAAATGTTGCCAACATGATTTCTTAAGATTTTTGGTTTATGATTTATGGTTTAGTTTAGTGTTATTGATTTATGAGATTAATTCTTATTTATTAAGGTTTATGGTTTAGTTTAAGGTTATTGGTTTATGTGATTAATTTGGATTCCTTAAGGTTTAGGGTTTAGTATCAATGGTTTATGGTTTAGCTTATGGTTATTAGTTTATGAGATTAATTTCGATTCCTTAATGTTTATGGTTTTGTGTTTAGTATTAACGATTTATGGTTTAGTTTAGGGTTATTGATTTACGAGATTAATTCTAATTCAACTTGTCAATTTATGCACTTGAATTGATTAAGGATGCTCATATTGTCTCATCTTGTATGGATTCGAATCCCGGTAAGGGAATGCAATACCTCTTATTTAATCAAAATTTGTGTACTATTACATGGTATAATAATAATGTTCGAATTGAATTAACTTATTAAATTTAAGATCTAATTGAGCTAAATTAAAACCTAAAAACATAAATCATTGACATAATTAAAAGAATTATAAAATTAAATGTGCAATTTCAATTAAATTAATCAAAATTGGGACTCAATTGAATTAAATTAAAATCTAAAAGTGAACATTTGAGACTTAAATAAAAACGTCTAAAGTCAGAAGGGCTAAAAAACAATTTACCCTAACCTAAAAAATCATGCGGTTGATTCTTTCCCTCCCGCCCTTTGTTTTTAATTAAAAAAGGGGAAAGATAGTAATTGGTTAAAAAAGGAGGCGAACGTAATTATGGAGGAAAAAACCCGCTTATTTTTTAGGAGAGATTAATTGCTCTTTAAGTCATGTTGTGTTTAAAATGTTGCATTTTAGTCCTAATTTTCACTTTTAAGTTTTTGTTTAATTCAATTTAGTCAGAAGTATCCTTACTGTTTGGACTTCCGATATAACAATCCCCTTCCTAGGGTGATATTTAGTCCTTAAAATTTTAGTTTTAGCCGAAATTGGCCCCTATTTGTATCTATTTTTTTTTGTAATTTAGTCTAATAATTTCAATATACTAATATTTCTATTAATGTTAGTTCCTAAGATTTAATTTTTAGCCGAAATTGACACATATTTATTTCTATGGTTAAATTGTGAAATTGGTCATTGGACTCTCAAAATTCTCCACTTTTAAATTGTCAAATTGGTCCTTAATTTTGGTTTATGGCTTAGGGTTTAGGCCTTAGTGTTAATGGTTTATGGTGTAGTTTAGAGTTATTGGTTTATAAGATTAATTGGCATGGTTTAAGGTTTAGGTTTTAGCTCAATGTATGAGATTATTTTTGTTAGGTTTGATAGGCTCGATTATCACCTTCAACCGATGCTTGCCAAGTGGTGGAGAAGATGGAATTTTGGGTATTTGAGAAGGTGGCAAAAATAAAGAATTAAACACAAGGGTTTAGAGTGGTTCGACTTTCTAACCAAAGCCTACATCCACTACCTTAGCTTCCCACCAAGGATTTCACCAATTCATTAAGAATTCTTCCCTTTTCCAGGCTAAGGAGACAACCTTTACAAACCGGTTAATCTTTCTACCCAAAGATTAACTAAGACACTCTTGTACAAAGAGAATTCAAAGCAAACACGAAATCCCTCTAATAGGTATTTGTTTGCACAATTAAGCCCTCACCAAATCCTAAACACTTGAGCAAATTTGAGAAAGTATAGCTCACAAGTGTTGTCTATACAAGGAATGCACAATTAAGCTCTAAAGACAATCTTTCATCATAATGTTGTTGACAATTGAAGCATTAGTCTTCCATTTATGCTTGGAGGTCTCTTTTATACTCTCAATTGAGTTTATAGCCGTTGAGGACCGTTGAGGTTGAATTGGAGTCGTTTGAGACTTTATTTCCCACCATAAATGCAGTTCTGCAACTACCCGTATCGAAATGGTACCTGCATGTTTCGAAACACAAATAAAACAAAAAGAGTCGTTATGCACATTGAAGAGGTCGTATCGAAACATCTTGGGTCGTATCAGAACGGCTGTATCGAAAGGCCTAGTGTCGTATTGGAACAACTTGCAATTCAAATAGTCGTTGGGAAATAGCCATTGAGGTTATAATCGTTAGGGTGTATGCCACGTGGGCGTATCGAAACACCAAAAGGTGTTTCAAAACCACACCTATTCGTATCGAAACAGATAGACCATGTATCGAAACGGATTCTGGCAGTTTCAAAACGTATCGATACAAATTATGCCTATATCGAAACGGGTACATTAAAAGCACTAGTTTGGCTACTTAAAAATGTTTCAAACATTGCCAAAACCTTTTTAAACATCCTCAAACTTATTTTCAAGTTGTTTTTTACTTAGAGAATATTTTAAATTCTTTTCAATTAAGTCCAAAACATTTTTCAAATATTATATCAAAACATATATTTCTACAATTTTTAATTGTTATATAGTCTATAATCTATATATAATATATCATACGCGGTGATATTATTATTAATTTATTACTATAGTCTATAGTATCTGCCTCTATGGTCTATAGTATATATTTATATGTGTAACGTGAATATGTCTCATACGTGTTACATGATTATACTTTTTAGGGGTTATAGCCTATAGGTTTATATGATTAGTTTAGGGTTTATGAGTTTAGTGTTCAATTAATTCCCTACAAATCTATATTTAAATCAAATTGATCTTTATTTATTTTTAAATTGTGTAATTTAGTCCAATATTTCTAATATAATAATATTTTTGTTCATTATAGTCCCTACAAATTTACTTTTAACTAAAACTTACCCATATTTATTTATATTTTTTAAGTTAATCCAAATCCTTTACATTTTGTAATTTAGTCCAAACTGTATAACTTATAAGTCCCTACAACAATTCTAAAACTATAGCTCTAATTTCAATTATAACCTAAATTATGACTCGGTTGAATTAAATTAAAACCTACAAGTAAAATTTAGTAACTAAAATGAAAACATTTTAATGACAGATGGACCAAAACTGCAATTTCCCCTAACCTAAAACAATAGGCGGGCTATTCCCTTCCAAATTCTAAATTGAAACCCAATGTTTCAATTTAGCCATTTAATTTTAATTTTTAATTTAATTGATTTATGTATCTTTTCCGCCAAATTTTTTAGTTTATAGATTAAATTATCCTTTAAGGCCTTACCCGTTTAAAAGTTTTCATTTTAGTCCTAATTTAAGTTTTAATTTAATTCAATTTAGTCACAATTACTTCTAAATTTGATCTAATAATTAATTGCCCATTTGGCATTTGCCGCCCAATTTTTTTGCTTAGTGATTAATTACCCTTTAGGTCCTTACTGGTTTAAAAATTTTCATTTCAGTCCTAACATTCACTTCTAAATTTTAGTTTAATTCAATTTAGTCTCAATTATATATATATATATATATATATTAAATTGTAACATATTTCGGCATCCTAAGGGATATTTTGGTTCATATTAATCCCTAAAAATTAATTTTTATCCAAAATTTATCCACAATTACTAGACTGAAGTCTATTTGTACACGTAAGACCTGACTTGAACTTCGATCGAAACCGATATTACCCGACCTGAATTTTATCCGTCAACGACGTGACCCAACCTGAACGTGGCCTGACCTGAAGTCCATCCGAACCTAAATTAACCCGTTAATTAACTGATTCGAACTCGATCCGTTTTGGCATGAACTGAAACCTACTCGACTTAAAATTAACCTGACCTGAACCCGAACTCAATCTGATTTGAAATCAACCTGACAATGACCCGAATCTGAGTCGACCTGAACCCGACCTAATTTGAGTCAGACCATTAAATTGACCTGACATAACCCGTATCTGAATTAACCTGACATGACATGACCTGACCTGAAACCTGAACGATTACCTGATTTCACATCCCTATGAAAGGTAAACTTCTCGATGTTTCTTACGTGTTCGATCTTATTCTCAGTAGCCCTGCTCCTTGTTGTCTAGATCCTGACGAGAAGCCTTTCGTGTTATTATCTTCTTACATTTCCTGAAATTCGTTAAACAAGGATTATTACAATTGTTCCAACAAGCCGAACTCGAACACAAAACACAATAAGGATATTTACATGTTTAGATCCTCTGTCATGCTTTTAATCTCACTTGACCACAAGAGTGGGTTAGTGTTCATAGGTAAAGAGTCTTGTTGCCGAGTTTACTCAGTCAGACACTTCTCGGCTTTGTAGCACTCATTCATTATCTGAAAAATTGAAACTAATCGTAATCAGTTCGAACTTAAGTATTGCATTTATAATGTGTAAACCACTAATTATCATACTGCTTCTCTATCCTCTTTTGGCAAAGAGTTTGTCGACATTCAGTAGATCTCTTGAAGCTCGTGTTCTATCTTCTTTGTCTTTATATAGTCTATAATCTATATATAATATATCATACGCGGTGATATTATTATTAATTTATTACTATAGTCTATTGTATCTGCCTCTATAGTCTATATTTATATGTGTAACGTGAATATGTCTCATACGTGTTACATGATTATACTTTTTAGGGGTTATAGCCTATAGGTTTATATGATTAGTTTAGGGTTTATGAGTTTAGTGTTCAATTAATTCCCTACAAATCTATATTTAAATCAAATTGATATTTATTTATTTTTAAATTGTGTAATTTAATCCAATATTTCTAATATAATAATATTTTTGTTCATTATAGTCCCTACAAATTTACTTTTAACTAAAACTTACCCATATTTATTTATATTTTTTAAGTTAATCCAAATCCTTTACATTTTGTAATTTAGTCCAAACCGTATAACTTATAAGTCCCTACAACAATTCTAAAACTATACCTCTAATTTCAATTATAACCTAAATTATGACTCGGTTGAATTAAATTAAAACCTACAAGTAAAATTTAGTGACTAAAATGAAAACATTTTAATGACAGATGGACCAAAACTGCAATTTCCCCTAACCTAAAACAATAGGCGAGCTATTCCCTTCCAAATTCTAAATTGAAACCCAATGTTTCAATTTAGCCATTTAATTTTAATTTTTAATTTAATTGATTTATGTATCTTTTCCGCCAAATTTTTTAGTTTATAGATTAAATTATCCTTTAAGGCCTTACCCGTTTAAAAGTTTTCATTTTAGTCATAATTTAAGTTTTAATTTAATTCAATTTAGTCACAATTACTTCTAAATTTGATCCAATAATTAATTGCCCATTTGGCATTTGCCGCCCAATTTTTTTTTTTTGCTTAGTGATTAATTACCCATTAGGTCCTTACTGGTTTAAAATTTTTCATTTCAGTCCTAACATTCACTTTTAAATTTTAGTTTAATTCAATTTAGTCTCAAGTATATATATATATATATATATATATATTAAATTGTAACATATTTCGGCATCCTAAGGGATATTTTGGTTCATATTAATCCCTAAAAATTAATTTTTATCCAAAATTTACCCACAATTACCAGACTGAAGTCTATTTGTACACGTAAGACCTGACTTGAACTTCGATCGAAACCGATATTACCCGACCTGAATTTTATCCGTCAACGACGTGACCCAACCTGAACGTGGCCTGACCTGAAGTCCATCCGAACCTGAATTAACCCGTTAATTAACTGATTCGAACTCGAGCCGTTTTGGCCTGAACTGAAACCTACTCGACTTAAAATTAACCTGACCTGAACCCGAACTCAATCTGATTTGAAATCAACCTGACAATGACCCGAATCTGAGTCGACCTGAACCCGACCTAATTTAAGTCAGACCATTAAATTGACCTGACATAACCCGTATCTGAATTAACCTGACATGACATGACCTGACCTGAAACCTGAACGATTACCTGATTTCACATCCCTATGAAAGGTAAACTTCTCGATGTTTCTTACGTGTTCGATCTTATTCTCAGTAGCCCTGCTCCTTGTTGTCTAGATCCCGACGAGAAGCCTTTCGTGTTATTATCTTCTTACATTTCCTGAAATTCGTTAAACAAGGATTATTACAATTGTTCCAACAAGCCGAACTCGAACCCAAAACACAATAAGAATATTTACATGTTTAGATCCTCTGTCATGCTTTTAATCTCACTTGACCACAAGAGTGGGTTAGTGTTCATAGGTAAAGAGTCTTGTTGCCGAGTTTACTCAGTCAGACACTTCTCGGCTTTGTAGCACTCATTCATTATCTGAAAAATTGTAACTAATCGCAATCAGTTCGAACTTAAGTATTGCATTTATAATGTGTAAACCACTAATTATCATACTGCTTCTCTATCCTCTTTTGGCAAAGAGTTTGTCGACATTCAGTAGATCTCTTGAAGCTCGTGTTCTATCTTCTTCGTCTTTATTTCGATTATCATCCGGATCCACCAACTATAACAAACAAAAGTAGCACAGTTAGCCATAACATAGTGAACTATCACAAACACTACGTGAAAAAATTACACGAATTACTAACTTATCAAAACCCTAAACCATAAATATGACACATAAGGAACATTATATGATGGTGATACAAACTTACTGAAGCACTTGATGGTTTAGACTGGACATAGCTACCATCTTCACTTCCATTCGGTACCCGTCGGGCATCATTTGTGCTTATCCTAGATTCATCTACATGCTCTTTGATCCGCTTAAAACAAAAATCTCTCAGAAACTATATATCAATAAGATGTTCAAAGAGAATGTGAACTCCTAATTACCATAGTTGACACAACAAAGAAAATACCATGATACAGTGGATCTCTATTGGTACAAACCTCATAATCTCTAACCCAAAAAACTGAACCGAGCATCGCACATTGGAGAGAGCATCCTCGTGCCACGCACTCACTTGCATTTGTTGTCCGACCGAGTTCTCTCCTATATAAAGAAGATTTAGTCAGCTAATTGTCTTGTTATAGCTGGTATCCTGGACCCCGATCCAACAAGCTGAAAATCATTGATTTTCCCCACAGTTAACCCTGCATCAATTATAGCTTTTGCACAAGAAATGTTAATCCTCTCCAACAAATCAGAAGCAAAATTCTCGAATTCCTCCCTCTTAATGAAACCTTTGACATCCTTTTCATCCATCAGACACTCGATATTTAGAGGCGCGTCTGCATTTGCCAAAACCTTCTCTAGTTTCTCACATGCGACCCTTAACCGGACTGAAACTCGAATGTTTGAGTACACATCTATATTATATTTTTTTGGATAAGTGTGAATTTTATTTATCCAAAAGAAGCAAAATTCTGCTACAATAGAACAATTATACCCTTTCACCTTTACAAACAACTATACAAGTAAACCCCGTGTTGTACAAAACTGTGAGTTTATATGATCAGTTCTGTTAATATCTCTACAGCTAAGCCTAGTTCTAACTATATCTTTGACATCACCAAAAAGAGCTTCCACAGATCGCCATCTTCCTCTATATAGCCGTGCAACCATACTAGTTTAAGGATGAAAATGAGCAAAGACTTTCCTTTAAACGTATTCACTGCCCAGACAACCTCCTGATCCCACTGTAGGATCACTCTATTAAGACCACATGCTTGTAGAGCCATAGTCCAAAGCCTGGATAAGGCTACACATTCAAAGAAAAGATGGGGGTGGGATTCAGCAAGATCCCCACACATGGGAGATAGATAATCAATAGATATCCCCATATGTAACAGTTGATCCTTGGTAGGCAGACGTTCATGGAGAGCCATCCAAGCAATCAGTGTATGCTTGGGCACATGAAAGGGAAACCATATCAATTTATGCCACACCACTTTAGGAGGTTTCTCTCAAATTTCAGACCAGCTGATTTTTGATGTGAATCTGCCTAGGTCAGGGGAATTGGAAAATAGAGGTGCATCAACAGTCATTATCTTGAAGAGCCTTCTCAAGTTCCAGCTCATCTCAGACTTGCAGTCCATGAACCAGAAATTAGCACCCTTGAACACATAGCATGAATCCATGCCACCCAAAGGGAGCCCTGCCTAGCTAGTAAGTTCCTAATCAACAGTAGCATACAAGCTCTATTCCAACAGTGCAGGTTTCTCAGACCCAAACCACCCTCTGATTTCATGGTGCAGGCTCGACTCCAACTGATCCTGGCACTAGCAGCAGGGGAGTCATGCCCTTTTTAAAAGAATATTAGGCAAAGTTGCTCAACTTTATTTATCATAGATTTAGGGGGAGAGCTGTCGACACCAAAAGTTTAAAATACTGAACAAGACAAACTTAACAAGGTGAAGCCGACCAGCATAGCTCAAGTTCTTATTGCTCCAATGTCCCAGTTTAGCTCTGATCGAATCAAGTAAATGCATGCAGTCCTTTTCAAATAACTTCTTGGGTAGTAGGAGAACACCCAGGTAGCGAGCAGAAAGGCAACCAAGTTTAAAACCAGAACTTGATTCAATATCCCTTAGTGCATCATCAGAAATTCCAGAAGCAAAAATCTCACCCTTTGAAGGATTAAGTCTCAGTCCTGACATTTCATAGAATTTTGCTAGAGTACATTGAATACCAACAACAAAATAAATATTACCTTTACATAATATAAGGAGGTCGTCCGCGAAGCAAAGCTGAGTAAGACCAATTTTCTTACATCTGGGATGAAATTGAAAGATCCCCTTACTGGCCGTCAAGTTGAGTAATTTAGAAAGAACATTCATTGAGAGAACAAAAAGGTAAAAAGACAATGAGTCTCTCTGCCTTATGCCCCTAGAACCCTTGAAGAACCACACTAGGCTCCCATTTAGAAAAATAGAGAATCTGGAAGTGGTTAAGCAACAACGAATCCAGCCTCGAAATTTTTCAGATCTAAAATTCCAAGAATGAAGTTTCAGCTAAGGGAGTCAAAGATTTTTTGCAAGTCAACCTTTAAAACACATATGGGAGAGAGAGTCTTTCTTGAGTATCTCTTAACCAATTATTGGGCCAAGAGAGTATTGTCTATAATATTCCTACCCTTTACAAAAGTAGTCTGGTTAAGAGAAAAGAGGAGACTTGGGCACGAGAACAAGGGTTGTGGCATTAATAGCAGGCAGCAAAGAAAAAGTAGCAAAGAAAGATTTGACTGCAACAATGAAATCAGTACCAACAAAAGCCCAAGCAGATTTAAAAAATTTGGACGTAAACCTATCTGGTCTAGGGGCTTTATCCGCCCCTTGGCAAAAAAGAGCAGATTTAATCTCCTCATCATACACATCCTTGTCCATATCTATAGCAGCAGGCACAGTATATTGGAGCAGATCCTTGAGCAAGCCTACCTCACAGCCTTACACATTTGTGCCAGCACTCCCAAGAAGACCAGTATAGCATTGCAGGAACTCAAAAGAAATTTGCTCAAAAGTGTCAAGTTTCAAGCCATTTCCATTCTTAAGGGAAACAATTGTATTTTGTTTTTTCTTTGTGGCCACAATAGAGTGGAAGAACTTAGATTCTTGGTCCCCCTCCTAGATTCATTTCACTTTTGCTTTCTGCCTAAAAAATGAAATCTCAGCCTGTTTAAGAGCCAAGAGTTCTTCCTAAAATTTCCTCTCAAGACTCATATTCATCATGGTACCAGCTGAGAGATTCAAAATTTGTTGTTGTTCCAGCTCAGTCCTCTTAGCTTTCACATGACCAGGTAAATCACTAAAGTGATCTTTATTAAGCTCATTGAGCCTTCCTTTCAATCTTTTAAGCTTTAGAAAAAGGACTCACTTATGATTTCCTAGGACAGTTTCCCTCCAAAAATCTTCAACAATCTTTAAGAAATCAGAATGAGCATTCCAGCAACTAAAGAACTTAAAAGGTTTATGTCTGAGAATAGGGGCCTCTTTGAAAACCAAAGGATTGCAGGGCAGTGGTCAGAAACACCATGAGCTTGGAATTCAACCTGAGATTTAGCAAATGCAATGAACCAGTGAGGGTTCACCAGCACCCTATTAAGTTTCTTAGCCAAGAAGGTATTGTCATGTTTATTTGACCAGGTGAAGTGAGGACCAAAATAAGGATGATCCAAAACAACCAGCTCCTCTACACAATCCTTGAAGTTAGACATATCAGAATCAAAGTGCAGACATTGTCTAACAGCACTAGAACTTTCTGTAGGGGAAAGGGTGACATTAAACTCACCACCTATCACCCAAGGGAAATGGCCTATAACAGTACCAATCTCTCCAAAATGCTTCCAAAGAGCTCTTCTCTGAATTCCATCATTACTAGCGTATACACCAGTAAGAAAGAATTTAACATCTTTAAACTCTCCCTCAATAATAATATATTGGTCAGTAACATGAGCAATTGTAAAAAATAAGTTTTTCCTCCATAATATCCAAATTCTTCCATTATTATAGCAGTGGTAATTAAAACAAGAAGACCAGTCTGAAAATCTGTGAGATAAAATGTCAACAGCCTTAGCCTCCTTTACTTTAGTCTCTACAAGAACAAGAATGTCAACTCCCATGGAATGCATCATATTAATAAGGGTAAAATACCGAAATCATCACTCAACTTTAGTCATTTGACCTATTTTAGTCACTCAACTTTAAAAACGCTCAATTTACTCATTCAACTTTCAACATTGTAATTTTTCATCATTCAACCGTTAACTCAGTTAACATCGTTATGAAGTGTCATATATAATTATTAAAATAATAATAAAATTACACGTCAGTTAAAGAAAAGAAACAAAACGACAGTGTATTGAGAGTAGGGTTAATTTTATCGATTAAGAAAAATTATATCGTTCCTATTCTCCCATTAGAGACTGAACTTTTGAAAATCATATTTGTTCTTTGGGATTTTTTTTCTAAACGTTAAGAAATTTAGGGTTTGATATTTTGTTAGAGATTTGAGAAACATTTGGGTGCGAGTGGTATTTTGAAAATCGAAGTTGAAAGACCATTTGGGTGGAAAAAAATTTGGTTGAGGGAAGAACTGATTCAACGTGGCTGGAAATCAGAGTAATCAATTGTCGTGTATTGCGTGCGAGGGGTGTGAAAAGCATGTCATATGGTAAGTTCTTCGTATCTTTTTTGATTAAAGCTTTAAATTTAGGGTTTATGGTATGTGTAATAGAAGCAATTTATTTTGATTTTATTGAATAAAGTTACTTACTTTTTCTGTGTATAATGAAACTTTGTGTATACTAAAGGCAAAATGACAAAAGATGCACCCAACGTTTGCATGTTTTGTCATTTGGCCCCCTATTCTTTTTTTTTGGTCCAAATATACCCCCAACGTTTGCTTGTTTTGTCATTTGGCCCCCTATTCTTTCTTTTGGTCCAAATATGCCCCCATCGTTTCATTCATAGTCCAAATATGCCCCTGTTGGATGTAAACTGACGATCAACGGCTTATAAAAAAATTTTGACGTGGCATCAGCAGATCTTAATACGTGGCAAGTCCAGTCAGCATCAGCTGTTGAACGTCAGTTGACTGACAGTTTCCATCTAACGGGGGCATATTTGGACCAAATTGAAACGTTGAGGGCATATTTGGACTATGAATGAAACGTTGGGGGCATATTTGGACCAAAAGAAAGAATAGGGGGCCAAATGACAAAACAGACAAACGTTGGGGGCATATTTGGACCAAAAAAAAGAATAGGGGGCTAAATGACAAAACATGCAAACGTTGGGAGCATCTTTTGTCATTTTGCCTATACTAAATTAGTTTGAAACTTTGAGTATACTGAAAATATTGAAATTTTGTGTTTAGTGGGTATACGTATACTGAAATTATTGAACAAATTTTGTGTGAGTTGCTGTGTAAAAATCTTGAATATATGTATACTGATTTGGTTAGAAATCTTGAATATTTTGTGTATGCTGGTAAATGGGGACCTTGAATATATGTATACTGATTTGGTTTGTGAGTTGTTGTGTAACATGAGAATATATTTAAAATTTGGTGGATATATGTATACTGAAATTATGTGGACATGGAAATATATTCTAAAATTTTGAATATATTCTGAAATTTAGTGGATATGTGTATACTAAATGGGGACATGGGTTTGAAATTTTTAATATATTTTGAAATTTAGTGGATATATGTATACATGTATAATAAAATTATGTGGACATGAGAATATATTCAAAATTTGAGTATACATATAATATACATATATTTTGTGGGGACATGGGAATGACAATATCATGCATATTCTGTGGGGATGTGTATTATATGTGCATGTGTATATTACTTAGATATATTATATGTGTCTGTGTATTGTGCACATGTAGGTTACATTAGAATATGTGGGGATATATGAATATCATACATATATATCATATGTATATTCTGTGAATGTGTACTGTGGGGATATAAGAAACATGTGGGATATGGGAAAGTGTGTTTTTTTTATCTTTTTATATGTTGGTGGGGGACCATTAGAATATGACAAAAATGTATGTGTTTTTTATTATTTTATTGTGTTAGTGGGGATAAGTATTTTTTTATCATTTAATGTATTAGTTGGAGACCATAAACTATTACAATAATGAACCACAAATTGTAAAAGTACAAAGCTATTAGGGGTCGTTTGGTTCATGGAATATAAGATTACCTTTGGGAATGAGATTACCGGAATGTTACATTACTTAACATATTACCGGAATGTTGTATTACCTTGTTTGATTTGTTTGACAGGAATGTAAGATTACATTGTTTGGTTGAAGGAATATAAGATAAGAAAAATGTATATTTTACCAAATTGTCCTTAAAATATATTTTCTTTTTTAACCAACTGAAGTTTTAAGATTAAAGTCAAAATATTTACATAAAAGTTCATAGAAAATATAATATGAAAACTTTTTTTATGAAAATTGATCCTAAATAATAAATGTAATAAAATACATACCAATAAGAAAATTTGAATCAAACACATATATAAAAAAATCGAAATAAAATTAAAATCTGATATATTTTTATTTTATATGCATCATATTATTTTATAATAAGTATTAAAACCCTAAACCACTAAAAATAAAATAGATTTATACTTTTGTAATTATATAAAAAAAGGAAATATCATTTTAAAATAACTATATAATTTAGGGGTATTTTTGTCCAAAGGGGAGGGAATTGTCTAATACCTAAGAAAAGGGAGGGAATGACATTCCTGGGAAAAGACCAAAAATAACTACTGTTGGGAATATTTTATTACCCCTGGGAGGGAATGCTCTTAAACCAAACGTGGGTATGTGATTCCGGAAAAGATTATTCCCCCTGGTAATGATCTTTTCCGCGAACCAAACGCCCCCTTAGTGCAATCCCTATTTCCTTACACTGTTAGAAATTAAATTAAAAATTTTGTTATAATTTTACTAATTTTTAAACTTACATGTGAGTCCTAATATATATATTTTTATTTTTTTCATGTCAAACTTTAGAGCATTGTACTATAGCTTTTCATCATAGGGGATTTATTGTAAATCATCCTACTGTGACATATACTGGTAAAAGTATATCTTTATTTACATGTGTCACATTGACTATATGTCTATGCTTGAGGTTTATGACATGGTTAAGGAGTTAGGATATGACAGGCCACAGAATATTTATTGGCAATCACCAGGTGGTGTTTTCAGTGTCAATGCATTAAAAATTGATTCTGATATTTTATCTATGCTTGCTAGTATGCCTAGGAACATGTATGCACATGTTTACATACAAAAAATAGTGGAGGAACACTTGCCTGATTCGAGTGCTGAAATTTTTGAACATGTGGACATTGTTAGGAATGTAGAAACAAATATACCTAGTGATGCTGAAACTGTTAAAAATACTGGTAGGAGTATTGATTTTTCTGACAGTGAGGATGAAGATACTGACTATGTTGGTTCTGAGAGTGAGCAATCTGACAGCCCCTTTGAAGATAGTGACAATGATTTAGTTGATGATGATTTAGTTTCTGAGGTGAATGTTGGTGTTAGGAGGGATATACCTAGATTTAAGGCATGTTCAACTGAAGATAGTGATGAGAGTGTAGATAGTGAAGATGAAACTGAATCACTGCACAGTGCATATGATTCTGAAACAGAAGCTGAAAAGAAAAAATTCCCTAAGTTTGACAGTACTTTAGACATGAAAAATCCCAAGTTTAAAAAAGGTTTATTATTTTCTGATCAGAAAGTTTTCAAAGCAGCTTTAAAACAATATGCAGTGAAAAATAGGTTTAATATAAAGCTAAAGATTAATGACTCTGTAAGAGTGCAAGTTGTGCGCAAGGATGGGTGCCCATGGATGGTTTGGGCATCTAAAATACACCCTAAAAATAAGACTAACAGTACATGATAGATTAAGACATATATTGGAGAGCATAAATGTGTTAGAGATACAAAGAATAGGAATTATACTTTTAGGTGGTTGGCTACAGAGTATTTAGAGAAATTCAGAGTTGACCCAAACTATTCTGCCAAGTCCCTAAAACATGATGTGATGAAAGACCACATGCTTCTAGTTGAAAGGTCTAAATGTATTAGGGTAAAAAACTGGCCCTGGAGATGATTCTTGAGAATCAAAATTAACAATATGCAAGAATCTATGATTACCTTGGGGAATTGAGAGGAACAAATCCTGGGATAACAACCATACTTCATTTGGATAATAGGTTATTTGTCAGAATGTATGTATGTCTACAAGCTTGTAAAGATGGATTTAGGGCTGGATGTGGGCCACTGATTTGCTTAGATGGATGTTTTTTAAAAGGCCATTACCAATGATGGCTTCTGGCAGTAATTGGGATAGATGCAAATGACTGCATCTATCATTTGACTTATGTTGCAACTGAGAGTGAAAAGAGAGAGTCCTGGACTTGGTTTTTACAGATTTTGGAGACTGACTTGGGGCTCACAAACTCTTTCCATTATATATTCATGTCAGACAAGCAAAAGGTAAATAATTTACTTTTTTATTTTAGATATTTTCCTTCATTGTATTATAGTGTTTGACTAATATTTTATTGTTTTTTACAGGGTCTAATATATTCAATTTTAGAGTTGTTTCCTAATTCTAGCAGTCGAACTTGTGTGAGACATTTGTACAACAATTTCAAGTTGCAAAGTCAAAATCAAGGCAAGGGATTAAAAGATGCTTTATGGAAGGCAGCAAGGGCAACATGCATGAAAGAGTGGACTGATGCAATGAATGAACAGAAGGCCTTGTCAGAACATGCATTCAACTGGTTAGTGGCTAAAGACCCTAAGAATTGGTCAAAGGCTCATTTCTCAACTAACTGCAAGTCTGACATACTCTTAAATAACTTGTGTGAGAGCTTTAATAAGGTAAATAAGTTTACTAACCTAACTTGTTTTAATTGAATTTTGCATTAAAGATCTAATCTTTTTGTTTATTGACAGATGATTTTGGAATCAAGGGACAAGTCAATACTCACTATGATGGAGATGATAAGATACAAAATCATGACAAGATTTGCATCTAAGAAGGAAGCTGCTGAAAAATTAATTGGGACACTTTGTCCAAAAATTCAAAAAAAAGCTTGAAAAGATTCTTGAACAGTCTATAAGGCATTTTTAACTTTAATTAATTACTTTTTGTTTTGATTATTTATTTACTTTAAATAATTATTGTTTTAACAGTTCAAAACTAATTGATTTTTTTATCAATGCTGACATGTGTTGGCCTAGAAATGCAGGTGGGAAAAAGTGGGAGGTTTCTGCAGGATTTGAGGACCAACATGTTGTAGACTTAGAAGCTCAAACATGCAGTTGCAGAAAATGGGAACTTACAGGTATATCTTGCAAAGTTCTTGCCAAGTTTTTTCATTTGTATAAATGGTAATATATAATGTATATAATGTAGTGGACTACATCATATGATAAGTTTTAGTTTATAATTTCTCTTGTATTTGATAGTTTTTGAAAAGTTTTTTATTTGTGTAAGTGCTAATATATAATATACTGGAGTGCATAAATGGTCGGTTTTTGAATATTTATTCAACTATAACCTTAAACTTAGGTTGTAATTTTTAAGTTTTTCATTTCTATAAGTGCTAATATATAATGTAGTGGACTGCATCAGTGGCTTGTAATGTCCTTTCTGAGCTTTTAGTGATCTTAAAATGCCATTCTCCTTTGTAGGGATTTCTTGTATAAATGTTGCATCTGTAATTTTGCATATTGGAGCTAGGCCAGAAGATTTTGTCAATCCTTGCTACAGAAAGGAGACTCAACTGGAGATCTATTCTCATATGGTTAAACCAGTTCGAGGTCCAAAACAATGGGCTCATTATCAGACAGATGAACCAATCCTACCCCTATAATTCGAAGGCCTATTGGCAGACCTCAAACAAAAAGAAGAAAAGAGCTCGATGAGCCAATCAAAACAACTGGAAAAATGAGTAAGCTTAGATTCCATATGATTTTTTCAAAATGTGGAAGTAAAGGCCACAACAAAAGATCTTGTAGGGGACAAGTTGGTGGGAATGCAAGGATGGTTCCAAGAAAGAATGCAAGGCCTAGTAGGTATAATACCTCTGAACCAATGCCTACTGGTCATGCAAGGGTGGCTACAACAATGCCTACTGGTCATGCAAGGGTGGCTACAACAATGCCTACTGGAAGGGCTAGAGCTTCTAAACTACCTGTAAGATTGGTTAACTAACTAATATCATTTGTTTTTTAAAACTTAAACTCAAATTCTAATTAACTCTTATTTATCAATGCAGGTTAGGAGATCAACATGTTCCAATTCAACAAGTTCTAATCACCCTACTAACAACCAACATCATGAACAATGGAGTCAAAGACATTGGGACTTGTAATGACTGTCAGATGGAGACCATCACAACATAGCACTGTTCAAGGATCTCAAACACAAAAAAATGTGTCTAACATGCAGAAGTCTACTTGAAAGGAGACTTATGGATGTCATTTTGAGACTGTTTTAGTTATTTTGTCAAAAAGGCACAAATAGCATTTTGTGAACATTGTTGATCTAGTAAAGCCTTGTGGAAACTGTTCTAGGCTAGGCTTTTTGTGGTCTTTTGTTCATCATTTTGTATACCTTTTTGTGGTATTTTGTTCATCTTTTGTATACCTTTAGTAACAACATTGACAAAAAACAGTGATATGATCATTATTGTCAAAATGTCATTGTTCAACATTTGTAGCCTCTCCCATTTGGGATAATATTAATGGAAATTGAATTTACAAATTCTACTTTCTAATTTTCGGATTAGCTTATGAACAATGATTGGTTGATGAAATGTTGGGATAATTTACAGTTTCTACCTTTAGTGACAACATTGACAAAAAAACATTTTTTATAAACAACATTAATAACAAACATTAACAACAACAAACATCTTTTTTTATAAGAACAACAACAAACATCTTAAATGATCACTTGAGCATAACCACTTCAGCATAACAATGGCATAATTTTCAATTGCTAAGTACTCATTAATCAACAACAATTAACAACAAACATTTTTTCATTGAATAACATCCCATTACAACATACTCCAACATACATTAACAACAAACATTTTTTCATTCAATAACATTCCATTCCAACTTCTAAATGATCACTAACACATTTTTCAGCTTCTAAATCATCACTAACAGTTATGAAATAAATAAGTCACTAAAACAATACATAATAAAGCAACAATCCAAGCAATTCTCTCATTTTTTCTTCTCCTCTCATTAGTTCTAATCTTCTTTAGGAGACCATTAATAAGAACTTTCACACGTAAATTCATCGGTGGATCATACCACTGGAAAAAACCACAAGATTTGCGAAATTTTTTACCATAGTTACTACACCCAAAAAATCGCCTTCCTGGGTTGTTGTTTGTCCAAGAAGTCTTCAACATCGCTGACTTCTCACACCAGCAGATCGGATTTTCATTCCCTTCAGATGACTCTATGTCGTCAACTTCAACCGACTTCTCAGACTTGCTCATCGGTATCGCTGGTTTTCCCCTTTTTCAAGTGTTGTAAATTTTAGGGTTACATAGGATTTTTATCTGATGTGAGCACATCTTCACCTACACTTGATGTTGATCCGGAGGTCTTACCGTTAGGACCAATTACGCGATCTAGGGCACAACGTTTCAGGGAAGCTCTTTTCTTTACTTGTACTAATATTTCTGAATCATTTGATAATACTTGCGCCTTAGACGATAGGACTTTTAATGTGTTGCATGCTGATATGTGACTTATTTAGGTTATACTATTTATTAAGTATGTTTAAAATATTTATATATATTATGTTAATAGTGTTTTGGGTTAGTATAATATAACTTATAATGTATTTCTTTTAATGTGTGTGCAGCATATATGTGATTCGATAATACACGCGTGGGGTTCGAAAATATGTGTTGCAACACATATTACACATGTGCAGCAATTTGAATCTCCAAATCAAAGAGCAACAGCCCCACATTTGTGTGCTTCAATTTCACCCGAATGAATGGTGGCATTGTACGTGGGAAACAAAGGCAGCACGTGGACACATGCAGTAGGATTCACAATGAGCGGCAGAAACTTGATAACAATTGGTTTAACTTTGAATTTCAAAGTTTCAAAGTCACATGTTAAATGTGATAATGATGCCGCCCACTCTCAAGTCTCCAACCAGCGGCCAAAGTTTGTTTGAATTTTAAAATTCAATCAAATTGCACACTTTACATGTGCCTTAAACAAATGGTGCAGCCGGCTAGAACCTACTTGGCGCACAAAATCAAATGTATGGCCAAGAATCAATTGTCGCCCATGTGTTGGTTATCCATTTATTTATTTATTTTTATTTTTATTTTAATTTTCAAACCACCAAATAACAGCCACAAATTGTGTTTTGGCAAATTACTATGTATGTTATAAATATGTAAACCGAAACCTTTTCAAGGGTTAGACACTTTAATGAATAATTATTTTGTGAGATTTTTCTCTCAAATTTGGTTCTTTTTAGAACTTTTTCTTTGATACTTCGGGTTCTCAATTGTTCAATAATTGAAGGGTCCAAGTCCGTATTCGAGCAAATTCAAGATAAGGTTCGGGTTCGTTCAACAGATTGTTCGAGTTCTTCCTTGGAGTTTGTTCACCTTTTTCCCGACTACGAAGAACAGTTTCGATTCGGGTTTGCATAACAGATTATGCAGGTTCTTTCGAGTTCATCGTGTCAAATTCCAAGAATGTTGCTACCGTTGTTGAATGCTTGAAGAATTTCATCTTCGTCGTTCAAATTATCCTAAAAATTTCTGCAACTTTTTTCTCTCCCAATTCTGAATTTTTTTTCTTTCATTTTTTTTACTATTTAAAATATCTAACTTCAACATCATGTTTGTTTCTATTGCAGAGAAATACTTGCTATTATCCTAGGTCCGCGAATGAACGAGGAATGTTGTTTTCTTCAACAACACCCTTGTATCATATGGTATCAGAGCTTTGGTCGGATTTTAGCAATTTCTGCACTACCAGACATCAAAATATATATATATAAATAAAAAAATTAGGAAAAAAATTCTGAAAAAAAAAGGTCAAAATTTAAAGTTTGACCAAAAAGTCAAAGTAAAAAAAATCGGAAAAATTGAAAAAAAAATATTCAAAAAATCAGTTTCGAATATTTGGGGTATTTTGTGTTAATATGTGCTGTTTGGACGTGAAATGATAAAGGATGTGTCTATATTACCTTGAAATGCTTTGTAATCACCCGAAATCAACTTTTCTTGTTTGTTTCGGAGATAGGATGGTGGTAAGCATTTCTACTGCGTAAGTTGCTAAATTCTTGTTCTTTTAGCATCTTTTCTTTCATTTCATATTGTTATCTTTTTTTCCTTTCAGCCCAATTCTCAACTTTCATTTTTTTTTCTTTTCTCCTAACCCTTATCTTTGTTCTAACAATATTCACTTGTCACCCGTTGTTTTCTTTCAATTTGACAACACTTGCAGAATATGAACATCGGAATCAGTTCCTTTAAAGAACTAAGTACGAGAGATTGAGGGAAAAGGCAAACAGAGCGTGTGAGAACAGAAGGGAAGACAAAAAGAGCCATTCGAGTATTCTCCCGAGTAAAACACGAGTGCTGAGTGTTAATTCCTTATTTTCTTGAGTGCAAATTCTTTGGAGTGACTAGTGAGGATTTTTGCTGTGTGATTGGTGAGGACTACTTTTTTTTCTAACCTTTAACCAGTTTGTTTGTTTGTTTTTGTTGTTAATTATGGCAGGTTCCGATGATCACACGTTTGAACAGGATCCACTTATTCTTCAAATGCAAGCCTTAGAGAGAATGATGCAACGAGTAGTGGCTACCGCCTTAGAGCCATTACAGTCGAGGATGGATAGGTTTGATGGAGGATCCAACTCTGTTAATGATGTGTTGAACGAAAATGAAGACGAACGGTCACTGAGGCAGCATATTCCTAGACAAGGACGTGTGCAACAGGTAGACGATAATTTGACTAACATTAAGGTTGTTATTCCTTCTTTTCAGGGACGCTCAGATCCTGATGCATACTTGGCTTGGGAAAGCAAAGTGGAGCACATTTTTTAGTGTTATAATTACTCGGAACAGAAGAAGGTTCGATTAGCAGCAACAAAGTTTGTTGATTATGCCTTGATATGGTGGGACCAGTTACTGCTTAGTCGTAGACGTACTGGTGATGATCCAGTTGCAACATGGATCGAGATGAAGCGACTAATGCGTAAAAGGTTTGTTCCTATTCACTATCATCGTGATTTGTTTCAAAAGTTGCAAAATTTGAAACAGGGAAATAGGAGCGTTGAGGATTATTTCAAGGATATGGAAATGGCTATGATGTGTGCAAATATCGAGGAAGATCGAGAAGCTACCATGGCACGTTTTCTAGCAGGGTTGAACACCGAGATTGCCAACACTG
This sequence comes from Hibiscus tridactylites, assembly GCA_958450335.1. Taxonomy (NCBI): domain Eukaryota; kingdom Viridiplantae; phylum Streptophyta; class Magnoliopsida; order Malvales; family Malvaceae; genus Hibiscus; species Hibiscus tridactylites. The sequence continues at coordinate 89,250,748 of OY288268.1, forward strand.
TTGAGTTACAACATTATGTCGAGGTTGATGACATGGTGCATATGACAATAAAGATTGAACGACAGCAGCGCAGGAAGTCTTCAAATCGAGGTAACCCTTCCTTTAAATCTTTTTCAAATCCATTATATACTCCTAACAATTCCAGGAAACAAGCACCGCAAACGCCACTTCGGATTCGAGAGCAAGGCGAATCCAACACACCAAAGCCTCTTGTTGCTGATAATGGGCGTGGCAAACAGCAAGTGGTGGTAAAAGAACGATCGCGAGATATCCAGTGTTTCAAGTGCCTTGGAAGAGGACATGTTGCTAGTCAATGTCCTAACCGGAGGGTTATGTTGATGCGAGATGATGGTGAGATAGAGTCAGATTCCGAGGAGGAAGTGCATGATCTCCTTACTGAAGAGGAAGATGAGACCGACCTAGAGGTTCCTGAATCTGGTAAGGTAATGGAACTTTTGGTTATTAAAAGAAGTCTGAATGTGCAACAGGTACTAGATGATCTACAGCGTGAGAATATCTTTCACACACGATGCAAGGTGCAAGACAAGGTATGTGTTGTGATCGTTGATAGAGGTAGTTGTACTAATGTTGCCAGTTCAGTGATGGTTGACAAGTTAGGTCTGAAAACGACAAAGCATCCTCATCCATATAAGTTACAATGGTTGAATGATGGTGGCGAGCTTAAAGTGACCAGACATGCTATTGTACCATTTTCAATTGGAAACTACAAGGACGAGGTTCTTTGCGATGTTGTGACGATGGATGCTACTCACCTTCTTATGGGACGCTCTTGGCAGTATGACAAGAAGGTAATGCATGATGGTTATACAAACCGTTACTCTTTTATGCATGCAGGTAAGAAGATCACTTCGGCTCCTTTGACACCGAGTCAAGTGTTTGAAGATCAGGCAAGCTTGAAAAAGAGTAAAGAGTCTGCAAAAGAGAAGAAGAAGATGTTCGTGTATGCGAGTAGTCGAAATCAGGAAATGTCTTTCCTCTCAACAATCTGTTCTTATTTTGATGTTTAAAGATTATTGTTTATTGACAGATTTTCCTACTGATCTACCTTCACCGATTTTGACACTTTTGCAGGAGTTTGAGGACGTGTTTCCAGCTGAAACACCGAAGGGATTGTCACCTCTTCGTGACATTGAGCACCAGATTGATTTCATTCCAAGTGCTACTATTCCGAACCGGCCAGCTTATCGAACCAACCCTGAAGAGACGAAAGAGCTTCAAAGGCAAATTACTGAGTTAATGGACAAGGGTTACATTCGAGAGAGCTTGAGTTCGTGTGTTGTTCCGGTGCTGTTAGTGACGAAGAAAGATGGTTCTTAGAGGATGTGCGTAGATTGTCGAGCTGTGAACCAGATCACAATTAAGTATCGTCATCCCATTCCAAGACTTGATGACATGTTGGACGAGCTTTGCGGAGCCGTCATTTTCTCCAAAATTGACTTAAAGAGCGGCTATCATCAGATTCGCATGCGAGAAGGCGATGAGTGGAAAACAGCCTTCAAGACAAAGCTAGGTTTGTACGAATGGTTAGTAATGTCTTTTGGTTTAACTAATGCACCTAGTACTTTTATGCGTTTGATGAATCATGTTTTGCGATCTTTCATTGGTAAATTATGTGTTGTATACTTTGATGATATCTTGATCTATAGCAAGTCTTTACAAGATCACGTAGGACATTTGCGAGCTGTTCTGCAGGTTTTGCGAGAAGAAAGATTGTTTGGTAACATGGAGAAGTGTGTATTTTGTACTGACAAACTCACATTTCTTGGTTACATTGTTAGTTCTCAGGGAGTTGAAGTTGATCTTGAGAAGATAAAGGCAATTCAAGAATGGCCATGACCGACATCGATTACTCAGGTTAGATCGTTTCATGGTTTAGCGAGTTTTTATCGACGGTTTGTTCCTAATTTCAGTTCCATTACCGCCCCCTTAACTGGTATTATTAAGAAGAATTCTAGCTTCTCTTGGGGTAAGGAACAAGAAGATGCCTTTTTGAAAATTAAAGATTGTTTGACTAGAGCACCTATGTTAGCATTACCTGATTTTGATAAAATGTTTGAAATTGAATGTGATGCTTCTGGAATTGGTATAGGTGTTGTTTTGATGCAGGAAAAGATGCTCGTTGCTTACTTTAGCGAGAAATTGAGTGGTGCTACATTGAACTATCCGGTTTATGATAAAGAGATGTATGCATTGATTCGGGCATTGGAGACATGGCAGCATTATTTGTTGCCTAAGGAGTTTGTGATCCACACCGACCACGAGGCTTTACGTTCATCACAGGTCAGCATAAATTGAATAAACGACATGCTAAGTGGGTTGAATTCTTAGAATTTTTTCCTTATGTCATTCGTTACAAGAAAGGGAAAGAAAATGTCGTTGCTGATGCATTGTCACGTAGGTATGCACTTTTGAGTTATCTTGATTCACATCTAATTGGTTTTGCATATATTCGTGATTTATACCCTGATGATCCTGATTTTAGAGATAAGTTTAATGCTTGTTCGAAATGTGCAGATGGAAAGTTTTACAGGCATGATGGTTATCTTTTCAAGGAAAACATGATTTGCATTCCATAGGGTTCGATGCGTGATATTCTGATTCGTGAGGCACATGAAGGTGGATTAATGGGTCATTTTGGTGTCACTAAAACGTTACATACACTGAAAGAGCATATGTTTTGGCCAAAGATGCGCAGAGACGTTGAAAGGTATTGTGAACGTTGTGTGACATGTAGGAAGGCAAAGTCGAAGGTTTCACCACATGGTATGTACTTACCTCTACCTATTCCTGATTCCCCTTGGACTGATATTTCGATGGATTTTGTTTTGGGATTGCCTCGAACTAGAAATGGTAGAGATAGTGTATTTGTTGTGGTTGATAGGTTCTCTAAGATGGCACATTTCATTGCATGCCATAAGATTGATGATGTTGTTAATATGGCTAACTTGTTCTTTAGAGAAATTGTTCGTTTGCATGGTATTCCTAGGTCAATTGTTTCCGATAGGGATGTAAAGTTTTTGAGTCCCTTCTGGAGGACTCTTTGGAGCAAACTAGGTACGAAACTTATGTTTTCTACTACTTGCCATCCCCAAACTGATGGACAAACTGAGGTTGTTAATCGTGTTTTATCTACTTTACTTCGTTCCATCATTAAAAAGAACATTAGGACTTGGGAGGATTGTTTGCCACATGTGGTGTAGTAGACACCTTCTTGTTTAGATACTTTATGTACCCTAATATGTGACTCGATTAACTAGTCCTAACTAACTACCAAGGTAAAACAAATTAAATGAAACTTGAAAGAAAGACATACAATCATGAATGATGAATGGGCAAACTTGCCACTTGAAAGATAAATCGAATGATGAAATGGGATCCTATTCAAATGAGATTGGATGCTCACCTTGCTTGTATTGTTTGATACTTACTTGACTTGTTCATTGTGTGCTTGATATAAAACCTTGCTTACTTGATCTTTAGTATTCGAATGATGCTAGATGAACTAGATAAGTTAAACTTGATTAAAATGAACAAGGATTCCTAATGCTAATAAACTTGATAACATGTTAGGTAGTTGTTACATCACTAAGTACACTATGAACTTATCATTATCGTTTCTCTTCTTCTCTAATCACATGTCTAGATTGATCAAAGCTATCTTTCCTTGAACCGGAGCAGAACACAAGCAAAGACTTAATGTATGACTTAGTACTCTTTGTAATACTCCTAGATGGTGGCATAGTTTTGTCTAGACTTATTGTTTCATGCATTTTGGATTGTACATAGTTTGTATGAAAGCTTGATGTCTTGGTGGTAATGTTTTAAAGCACTTGGATATGTAATTATGTAACTATGCTTGATATGTAAATACATGTTTGTAAGAATGGTCTTTTGTGAACCTTATGGTTAAGGTTAATGAATGAATGAACTAGACCTTGTTTACAAGTTTTTTGTGTTCGAGTATAATTGTATAAATTTGAGAAGTGAACTTGTTAGATTGATTCTAGACAAGTCTTGTCTAACATGACCCTAATCGAATGGAACTATGAGGTTTTAGGTTGTTTGCTTAATTCAATTGTATGCTTTAGAAGTTTAGACTAAACTAAATGAATTGAGATTGTTAAGTCCATGAATCTAATGGTCTATTGGCTGCTCTTAATGCTAAAATGAATTGTAGGGAAAATAATTTTAATCCTTGATGAGATCGAATGCCTAGGCAAAGAATGTAACTAAGTCAATTGGTTAGCTAATTTGATGTCTATGCTTGTAAAGACTTGGTATATGTTACAAAGATGTATTCGAACACCTAGGATGTATGGTAACTAGTTAATTGGTTTGCAAGTCAAATAAATATCAGTGTTTATTATGTAAGGTTTAGTTGTTTGGTAATCTAAAGTTTAGCTAGATAAATGTTTAAAAGGAACAAAACTGGCCCTAAAAGTGTTAAAGGTTAACTAGTCATATTGTTACTTGTCCCGAGTAACGCTCCTCGCTCCTAACTCGGGCGAGGGGTGTTACACAAGACGCTTGCTAGAGGCCGTAATAGAATCCATATACAAGGGACGGCCTAGGGCACTTGCAATGCAACCAATCCTCTTCTGAAAGTAAAGCTCAAGAGGAATTTGGTAGAGTTGAACCCACAATGGCATAAAAGCAATATCAAAATCTAATTTCTGCAAATTTGGTTCCTATTTCCTAAGAATCAGAAGGCTTATTTTGTATATGCCAAGAACCATGTTCAAGTACCCAGTCTCGAGAGGAAGTATTCGCAAAGGTAAAAACAAATAGATTTGAGCCAGCCATACGTACCTCAGCCGCAATTTCTTACCCCCATATTAGGTCAATAATTCTCTAAATAACACTAAAATTGGGCGAATTTCCAATGAATTGCCCGACCAAGCAACAACTCCATTCGTGTTTGCCTTCATCAAAGACGGTCAGAGGTGGCTGAACAGTGGAGTAGCCCTTCGCAAAATGGGAAAAAATCCAACGTTTGCTCCTCAACATTCGACGAAGCAAAGAGCTTTCTCCTATCCGCAAGTTCACTCTTCGATTCAGACATCCAGGGTAAGAAATCAACAGGAAACTATGAAAGACAAAGAAAATGAGCAAGAACCAGCAATAAATCAAAGGAAAAAACAGAAAGAATGGTGGAAAACTCAGGGCACATCAGGCTCGCTAACGTGCGCCATTATTTTCCTTCCTAGCTTAATTCCACTGATAAAAATCCACCATGTGTACACTGCAAGAGCTTGATCTGAAGATCTCAGAGTTAGCAGTGTCGTTTTAATTAGAGTTGTAATGAGTTTAATGAAACGGTGCGTATTGAGTCTAATAAGAAAAGTCAGAACGCAGTCGTTTGGTGAGGTAGAGTTTTAAGGGCTTGCTGAGAAGCAGCCATCCCTATCGTTTTGGATGTCTGTTATTTGGGATCTTGTTGAGATTTTTCTCTGTCTACCTCCCTTTTCTATTTTTCTTTTAATTTCATTAATGCGATTCGAGTTCTTCATTTACAGTGATTACATACACATCTATATTATATTGCTCTTCGAAACATGCTGCAAAATATCCAGACAATATCTCATCAAAATCGCTTCCACTAAGGCTGCTATCGAAAGCATGTGATACTTTCCTCGTATTCCGGCCTCAAACGACACAATCGAGACCTGGGCATCACAATGGCCAATATCCACAAAGGCAGATCATATGTTGGACCAGCAATGTAGAAATCTAAATCCCAAAACCAAGGGCAGTCGTAGACTCGCAGTACAGTCGTGAATCAATCTCAGAGGCTTCAACCAGGCAATTGTAGCAAGCATCCAAGTACGGACGTCATTGCAGGTCGGTGAAGTACGGAGGAATCCCTATAGTCTATACCACATAGGATGGTAATATAATTCAAATTCGATCAGATCGAACAAATCTAAATCTGAATCAAAAAAGGGTCAGAGTCCTAATAGGAGGTAGATCGGATATGGACATTACCATGATCCGATCCGAATAAGATCCAAATACATATTCGATTCAAGTCCGATTAGAGTCCGATTCATATATGAATTCGAATAAAAATATTTAAAACTCTTAAATTTTAAATATATAGATATATATTGAAATCCTAATTAAGTTAAATAGATATTATGTATATTAATATAGATATATAGTGAAATTCTAATTAAGTTGAATTGTGATTATATATATTTAATATATATATATATATTTGAAATCTTAATATAAGTTGAATTAGAATTATAAAGTATATATATATATATATATATATATATATATATTTGTTTAAGTTGTTACTTAAAAAAAGGGGGAAATTAATTGAACTCGGGCTTTCGGATTTTGATTTAAATTTTAGATATTTTATTGGATCGGATACTGATTTATGTAATCGGACTTAAATTCGGACTTAAAGTTTTTTTAAAAGCTCGATTATTAATTGAAATGAACTATAACTTTATAAAGTTTGATCTATTGTCATCCCTAATACCACAATCCAAAATAGGAAGTCCCAAATTCGTCTGTGTCATGTATTTCAGACGTGCAAACAGCATGGCCATAATCTGCACCAGCGTAATTCGAGGTGGCACACCTAAATACTTAAAGTGAATCAAAATGCCCACCATCTTGGCCCTCTGAAGTTTGAGATGGTAACATTCGTAGCTCATTTTCAGATTCTGTAGTTTTCGGATGTATCACAGCAGAAGCCGAGAAACCTCTGCTCCTCTCCCAAGCATATCATACCGGAGCTTCACGTTTTGATTCATCATTCAACCTCTTTGCTTTACAGCAGCAATTACACACTTCCCATTTCCAATATCAAAACCTACAACTCATTTTAACTCGCTAAAACCACCTAAAAAGGAAGGACCAAGGCCGGATTCGATTAAACTCTTGAAATTTCCTCCTTCAGAGATTGTTGGGAGGTCGTTACAAAGGGAACCAATGTTGATAATTGAGAAAGTATTAGAGGATTGAATAATATGTAGTGATTTGTTGATACTTTATAATTTCATCACGGATTAATGACATTACATGATATTACACAACTTTCTTAGTGTTGGTACTACATAAATTATTACAATTCTCATAATATTGTGTGATTAGAAACCTATATAAATAATTCAGAAGAACCAATACATGATTTCAAATTAAAATATTTACATGCTTGCCTTGGATTCACATCACTGTTCCAAATATGTTTGGAATATTGAAAGAAGTAATTCAAACACGATATAAATATAAATAAACATTCAAAAGTACCAATCCATACAACTAGTATGATATAAATATCTCTATAGAGATATATATTATAATAAATAAAAAACCCATCAACCAACCACCATAATATATATAAATTGAAAAGGGTAACCAAAGAACAGGACTCTCCAAAAACCAACCACCGCAAATTCTACAACAGATGAAAAACTCACAAACCTTCAAACATGTCACAAGATCAAACCAACACCGCCTACAAGTGCCAGGGACAAGCTGAAATCAGTTCCGATCGATGATCAAAGCAACGGCAACTCACTACAAAGGTACAATGAAAACAAAATAAATTAGGCACAATTGTTTATCATGTCAAAGAAATGGTAATAAATCACTTGTTGAATGAATGTCAGATGTAGTCTACACTTCTACCTGCTGTGGTTGTTGGTAAGCCCCTGGCTGCTGGTAATTCCCGTATCCAGGATAGCCCCCGTAGTACACATTAGGATCCTGGGGAGGAGGTGCATATCCATAGGCTTCGTATCCTTGCGGATATCCATAATATCCACCATTCCACTGTGCTTGATCCGGTTGAGCCTGAAACACAGATAGGCTCCCATCTTAGTTTGCAGAAATATATGTGGCATGGTTTTAATTCTGAAAGAACTGCAGTATAAATACAAAACCTGTTTGGTTGAAGGACTTCGTCCCCATGAAAGTCGGACATTTCTTCCTCCAAAACTGGTACCATTCAGAACTTGCAAAGCTTGCTCTGCACTATCCCTGAAGTACATATTGCCGAATATCTTAATACTATGCAATAATATTTCACATTCCAAAATCCATGAAAGTATTTAAAATTTACCTGTTAGCATATTGAACAAAACCACAATTCTTGTTAGAAGGAATTTTTACATGAACTACCTCACCAAGCTGGCTAAATATTTGTTTTAATTGGTCTTCTGAAACACTGGGATCCAAACCACCAACAAATATCTGCATTTAAGGATGTAAGGTTTCAGTTGCCCACAACATGAAACGGTGTAGATTAAAATTTAAACAAAAGCTACCCACAGTGGTATTATTTGGATCATTCTCGCCAGGATTTCCTTGAGCATTCTGGTAAGTAGCTGCAAAATCACAAAGACGTTTAAACAACCATAGCATGGGATGATGATAATCGATCGTGAATAAAGTGCAAAGGCGTGCATGTACCATCCCTGAAACTTATGTTTTCATATTGCTAATAATAAATCAAAACTGATTAAAAGGGGAAGAGTAAAAAAGAATAATCTAAATCACATATTTCATGTTAACCATGAAACTCCAAGCCAGATTACAGATATCAAATAATTAAGTTTTAGCATCATTGCTTCTGTAAACTCAAATTAGACATTTTTTAAATATTAATGATGCCATTCAAATGATGTCCTTTGGGTTACATCAAGACTTACCATCATCACCAGGCAAAAACAAAAGTACAAATTAGAAGAATTCAATAATAGCTGAGAAAGAAAATGTTAATTACATTAAACTCAAGGAACAACTAAAGTTTCTCTTATAACCTTAGGGTGAAAGGGGATGAGGAAATGAAATCAGAGACTATCTTTTCTCCTTAATTGAGATGAAGTATTTCTCTCTTCCTTTATTTTCTTTCACCATTTTTTTTGGTGGGTGTGGGGGGGAGAGAAAGGGTGTTCTGGTGCTTAAATTGAATGTTAACTTCAACTACTTTCAACTAGATAGAACCTGTATTCTAAACCAATTCCAATAATGCTTTAACATTCCGATGAAGCACATATTAAGAACCAACGAATTTTTTCTGAATTTGAAATAATGTACAACCTCAATGACAAGTGGAAAATAAAATGTCACCAAGAGGCAATTAGTATTGTAGATCCATGAGCAACTGCTCCATTATTTAGGCTTTAGGCAACATAGAAGGGAGACTGAATTACTTCCATAAAGATTACATCCAGCAACTGAATAAAGAGCTTTAACTACAATTTCTGGGTTTCTTTCTGGACTCAATTTGTCCTCAGGTGTAACAGAACAATAGAATGAGGGCAATGAAGTTGCTAAAATTTTAAAAAGCAGCACAAATTAAAATGCAATAGAACAAAACTTGCCCCAAAGTTCCTTAGAAGAATGGTGCATGATAACATGCATGGCAACTTTACAGATGGTTGCTTCACCTAGTTTTGAGCATTACACCTTGACTTTAAAAGAAACAAAAAAGGGCTGTGTAAACATACGCAAGTACTGAAAGGTAACTGATTCACGACGAAAAAAGTTTCAGGACTTGTAAAAAAAAGTAAAACAGGAGATAAAGGAAACATGTTGGGAAACTGAAACAAATTGAACTTGACTGGAAACTTAACAAGGAACTGGGAAATTAATTTGTGAACGTAGGGTAAATACTGCTAGGAGAAAATGAAGTTGATGACATAAACAAAGTAACTGACCTAAAATGAGGCCACGCATTAAAGTGGAATCATTTCAGCTGATATCACTTCCAGGCCCCCCAAAATGAGAGCCTCTCGGTGTCCTGCTTTAAGACAACATGAGTTTTATATAAGTTTTTGCCTGTTTTAATATAATTTAATGTTCCCAACTTTACAAAGGAAAACTGGAATGTAACGAATTTCTGTAAATTCCACCAATCTTCAAGAGCATAACTGAAAGAACTCAAATTTTAAGGAAACTGAAACAACTGCACCTTAGAAAAATACCCCCGAGAAAAAAGTTAACCAACTAGCACTCAACTTGGCATGTCAAAGTACTCTAGTCTAGCATAATTGTGGCCAACAAAACCCGTGCACAACAAGCAAATTCTTATGGAAATCAAGATGAAGACTGAAAATTAGATAAACCACAACGGAGTACCTTTCTGATACTGCTGACCAGTGACAGGCTTTTTATTAGAAGCAGGTCCAATTCGCATCGCCCTGGTTGAACAATACATACCATTCATTTCGGTCATGGCACGAATTTGTTCAGCTTCATCACCAAACCTCACAAATCCATAACCTTTTGAACGACCTGTAGTCCTATCATTAACCACTTTTGCACCCTTAACAGAAGGATAAACAGCCTTAAAAGTCTCTTGTAACATGTAATCTGAAACATCTGAAGCTAAATCCCCAACAAAGATTGTGTAATCAGGACCCTCATCTTGCCTCTTTTCCCCAGATCCAGGTGATGCCCAATTCAACCTAAAATTCTGCTCGGCGCTTGGCATTGGCACACCGTTATAGGACAGCAAAACCCTCTCAGCTGAGGCTCGCGACACAAACTCAATAAACCCATATCCTTCTGGTAAAGTTGTTTGCTTATTCCTAATCACCTTAGCCGAAACCACCTAAAAAACCAAAAGATAAATTCCGTTGAATTGTAACTTTTACGGTATATTTTGCTTTACCTAAAAGCAAAAGAAGGATATTCACTCAATTACACAGAGGAATTATATTTCTGAACTATTAAAACTTAAAAGCATTAACTTCTATAACTAATATTAGACCATAGCATGCGTGCTCTTCCTAATTAAATATAGTTTTTAATTTTTTTCTATGTACGACTATTTAATTTTAATCATATAACTAAGAAATCAATTACCTCTCCAGTTTGACCAAAGATACTGATGAGGTAATTCTCATCCATCCACGGCTGAAGATCACCGATCCAGAGAGATCGAACCTCACCGGAGCCGGCAGCAGCAGAACCTGATGAGTACTGCTGCATCTGAGTTGGCGAAGGAACGGGTTGCGGAGTCCAACCAGAAGGTGGGGGAACCGGCTGACCTGCAGGCTGTTGTTGCTGAGACATCATCCACGGCTGCAACTGCGATTGTTGTTGGTACTGATGGGTTTGAGACTGGTCGGCTGCCATGGATGGCGGCGGAGCCACACCTCCAGCTGTAGGTTGTTGCATCATGTTCGATAAAACAAAGGGGAGATATTTGGGAGATTTCGAAGAGAAGACGAAACCCTAGATCAAATTTAATTTGGTAATCGAAGTTTTATAAAGAGGGCCGGTTGCTTTAAAATGAGGCGAATCTCTTGTTTTAGGTTAAATTACAGCTAAAGTCGCTTGATTAAAGATTTTATAACAAACATGTCATATCTTTTCTAAAAGTTATAAAAGATCATCCAATTAACATTTTGTTACAAATATGTTATTTTGTCGTTAAAATTGAAACAGATATCTAATGTGACAGGTTATAATAATATTTTTAGTTCTTAAAAATTATATATTTTACCATTTGTGTCTTAATTCAAACTAATTCAATAAATTTAACTTTTTATATTTAAAATTTTCATCAATTTAATTTTTTTTATATTGTCAAACTAAATGAGCTTATTGAACCAAAGTAGTAGTTGGATAATTACATTTTGCCATAAAGCAATAGTAACAAGTTATTTTTAAATTGTTATTATATCATGAAAATAACAAGAAAATGATATAACATTTATGAGAGAATAACAAATATTAAAATGATAGAATTTTTAATATGAAGTGTTAAATATATTGAATTATTTTGAACTATGATCAATTGATATATTGTATAAGTTTTAAAGAGTAAAATCATTATTATATTAGGTCACGCCACTATTTTCGTTTGATATTTAGTTGTCGGTGACTTGTTTGTAACTTTTAGAAGATAAATATCATTTTGTTATAAACTTGTAATTAGGTGACATTAGGTGTGTTTATTCATTGCTCTAATTATTTTTGGTTAAATTACACCACCAGCCACCTAATAATTACCCTTTTTATTATGGTCATCAAACTATTTTTCTTCAAACTTGATCATTAATGTTACATTTTGATATGACATAGTATAATTAGAATTTTTATTTTCAGAAAATATATATTCTATAAATTTATCCTAATTCAAAATAATTTCAAAAACACAAAATCCTATTATTTAAAATTTTATCATTTTTTCTATTAAAATAACTTCAATAAATTTAACCTAATTTTTAAAAATAGTATCAATTTAATTTAATACTGTTTTTTTTTCTCTCCCTAACTTTTTTACTAAACACGACACACGACAACTTTGTCATAATCATAAACACTAGAGACGATTTTAACAATTACCGCAGAAATCACCCTAATTCCTTAAAATAATTTTGGCATAATGCCAAAAAAAAATCCCCTAGGCCCTAACGTTTGATTAGATAATTACTTTAGCCTCTATTATTTTTTGAAGCAATTTAGCTCTCAACATTCTATTTTGGGTTAAAATAGCTCTTCCGTGAATGAAAATTGTTAGTCAACTGACGATAAACAACTTGAAAATTGAAATGACTTGGCAGAATAACACATCATAAGAAAAAAAATATTTTATATATTTTTTAAAATTATTTTTTGACTGATGTGTCATTTTGTAAAATCAACATATTTTCCTATATGACAATGTTATCGCGGTGTGCACTGCCATGTAATTTTGACACGTCATTTCAAGCCATTTACAGTTGGTTGACTAACGGTTTTCATCCGTAAGGGGCCATTTTGACCCAAAATAAAATATTAAAGGTCAAAATTACTTAAAAAATAGGGGTTAAAATAACATTTCAATCAAATAATATGAGATTTTTTGCATTATACCAATAATTAAAAAACACTTTTTCCTATTTTTTTCCTATTTTACAATTAATCCTTAATTTAACCCTTTATGTGAGCTAATGTCATTGTATATATTTATGGGTTGGGCCAAGTTATGGCCTTACAAGTTTTTCTCTTTTTTTTTCACGTAAGATATGGTTATACTGAATCGAATTGAAATTTATAGTATGGTTTGAAATAGATATGTTATTTCTCTATATTAGTTAATTTAATAGAATGAAATGATAGGTCACTTAAACAATGTTTAAAGTTTGAAATTATGAATGAAATAAATTAAGTTGAGAGAGTCATTCACATAATAGATATGTTATTTCTCTACATCAATTAATCTAACAGAATGAAACGCTAGGTCACTTAAACAATGTTTAAAGTTTAAAATTTGATATGTGAATGGAACAAATTAAGTTGAGAGAGTCATTCACATAATGAATCTTTACATATTCAATCTAAATTAGTCGGTCAATAGATGATATACATGTGATTATACCGAATTGGAAAATGATCCACTTATATTATGTAAAACTCAATTGGTTTTACACTAATTTATGATCATTGGATGAGTGAAATGGATCGATAAGACTAAAAAAGAAAAGTGTTAATCTTATCCATTCATTTCACTCATCCAATTATCATAAATTAGTGGTCATGTTTGGCAATTAGCGGATAGTGGATAGCTGATTGCATTAGCTGATTTGACTAACGGATTGAATGAGTTGATTGTATAAAAGTGTTTGGTAAAATTAACTTATAGCTAATAGTTGTTTGATTATTTAAACAATCAAAACGACATATAAGGACATGATTATATTCTATACTTATTTGAATAGTTTATTAGCTATTAGTATTAATTAGATTATGAAAAATAATTTTTAATATAACGTTACTATGCATATTTGAAAGATATATATATTAATTTATCATTTATATAATTATTTTAATGAAATTTAATTAATTATTAAATTTAAATACAAACATAAATGTGCGAGAATAAAATAAAAAATAACAAATATTAGTTTATAAATGTCACGATGTAAATACGTGAGATTGAAGAATTAAAATAAAAATGGTTAAATTTAAGTTATTTAGTAATTTTTTATAATTGTTAAGGGTAAAAGAGTCTTTATAACTCTTATGTCAAAACCTCTAATTTCAAAAAGCTCATATTAGCAATTTTTTTAAATTAGAAGTTTCACCATAATCCGCTATTTCAATCCACTCTTTACCAAACATTTAAATCAGTAGATTTGACCAATCAAACCTCTAATTTTAGCTTAAACTTTTAATTTTGGTTAATTACCAAACAGGATCAGTATAAAATTAATTAAATTTTACATAATATAAGTGGATACTAACCCAAATAATTCAATTTTATACAGTATAAGTAGATAGTTATAATAATTAATTCTTTTCTTGAAGTACGTGTATAACAAAAAAAAAACTTAAATGTAGAATTTAGCTGTAAGCATTCCAACAACACAATTTAAGCCTCTTATATTAAAGTTCGACTGTTCCAATAAAATCCGAAATAAATAATCTCTCTTCAAATGTCTACTTTAGGATTCTCAAAATCCTTACTAATCCGTCCATAAAAAGTGTGACACTCACACCAAAACTTAAATATACAACACAAATATAAATCAGAGTGAAACTCTGAAAACCAAAACAACAAAGTGTATGCTATACTTTAATAAAATAAGTTTAATTAACATAATTATTTTCAAAATTTTGGATTACAGTGATAAAATTTTAAAAGACAGTGTTAAATTTTAATTACATTATTAAAATTAAAAATATAAATATTATTTTTAAAATAATATTATTTTTAATATTTTAGTTGTTGAGGTACGATTATATCCTTAGACATAGAACAACTCTAAAACTTGTGAATGCGTCTATCGAGATAATAGAACATGAAAGATTAATGATTGAGCTTGAGAAATAAAAACAAACAAACAAACAAAAAATTCAAGAAAATTTGGTTGCCAACTATGGGCGTGAACGAACCGAGCTTGAATAAACATTGTTCGGTTTGTGTTCGTTTATTTATTTTTTAATATGTTCATGTTCGGTTTGTGTTCGTTTGTTTATTTTTGAAGGTGTTCGTGCTAGTTTATATATATATATATATATATATATATATATATATATGTTCATGAACATGCTCATTTATATGTTCACCAAAATGGTAAAATTACACTACTCTTTAAGCTTCCCATTTTGAACTCTAAGTTTCACCATGTGTTTAATTTAGTTCCTACTTTCACCAATATTGTAAAAAAAAAGAGAACTGAGTAAACGAGCTTGTTTGTGAAACAAACGAACCGAACACACCTTTGTTCGTGTTCATTTGTTTATCAAACGAATATAAATTTTTTATTCATACTCGTTTATTTAGCTTAACAAGCAAACATTATACGAACAGTTCACAAATAGTTCGTCGAATGTTCTGTTCATTTACACTCCTAATATCAATTAACACTCTTAAATGACTCAATCAAGGATAATAATATCTATAATGTTTAATTTATATTATTTATCAATAAATCAAATACTAGTAATTCTATATATATATATATATATATATATATATATATATATATATAATTTGCCAAGTTAAGAGAACAACTCTCCGAATTACCAGCAATCAATAAGCTGTTCACACCCGTAGTCGAGTACGGCTTTTAAAATAATAATAATAATAATAGAGAGTAAAAAAAGGAAAACAGAATTCCACGTATGAAACGAACGAGAATTACCCGCGCAATTGCTTCGCTCTCACACTTACACTGAGAAGAATATCGCTCTTTTTCCACTGCCGGATCTCTTGGAATTTAAATTCATCTTTTTAATTCTTATACATTTATATATATTTCAGATATTCCTCTTCTGAAATCTGATTTTGATTGATTAATTTCGGCCATGAGTACTTTAAGCAAGATCAAATCCGTTGATTTCTACAGGTTCATATGAAATCTCTCATTTCTCCATTTCGATTCATTGCATTATGTTTTTTTTGGTTAAAACTTTATGATCATTGTTGCGAGTAATTTATGTTAGAATTCTTTATGATTTAAGCATGACAATAAGAATGAGTGAATCTCTGTTGATCTGTTTAGGTTGAGCATTTTATTTTATCTGTGTTGGAAAACGGAAACCGTGATCTGTTAGCTTCGGATGATTATCCGTTTGAATAGATTCGACGAATTCTTGTTTGGTTGCTAGGGCTTTGATAGTATTGTGGCGAATGAGCTAAAATTGTAGTTTAAGTATATTGAGGTTTAAGACTTTGGTGCCATTGAAAACTTGAATTTCAACTTCTTCTTCTTTTTTTTTTGGAAAGAACTTGAATTTCAACTTTAAAACAGTGCAAATTGTGCAATGAAATAAAATCTAGCTTCGAATTTGAAATTCCTGTTTTTATGCCTTTCGAATATATAATCATATTGAATTTTAAGTAATTTATACATGCATTTCATATAGTAATTTAAATCTAGAATTTCAATTTCACGTTCCCAGTCATAGCATAAGTCATCTCTTGAAATTCTTCTTCCTTTTTGGGTGGGGGTATGTGTATGGTTAGGTAATTGCTAGTGTCATGGCAATATGATTTTTATCAATTATTCTTTTCTTTCTCTGCAGGAAAATCCCTAGAGATTTGACAGAGGCATCGGTACTGGGTGCATGGTTATCCATAGTAGCTGCAGTGTCTATGATCTTTTTATTTGGAATGGTAGGCAGCCTTTCTATTACTCTAACTTCGATTTGATTTGACCTGATTGGGGTGTAGGTTGATTTTTCATCCAAGCAGCATTTATCTGAAATAATTTCTTTATCTTAGTAACTAGGGGTTGGCAAGACCGGGTACCCGGCCAATTTGCCTAGAATTGGTCCCGGTTCCGGTAACTACCGGTTCCTGAAAGTTAGAACCAGTCCCGGTTAGATCGGGTCTAAGATTTCAGGAACCGGTCCCGGTACCGGTGGGAACCGGTACCAATACCGGGTACCCGGTCAATTAGTCTATTATTAATAAAATTTGGGTAGTAGGGGAAAAATTCTAACCATCAATAATAATATTAAATAACAAAGTCAGAATATTGTAGGCTTGAAGGTTGAAGTCTTAAAACGAGTCATACTCATAATATTCATACACAAAGAGAAATAAAGGAGCGCCTTCAGTTGCTTTCAACCTCTTCAACGCCATTAGATATCAGACCAGTACCGGGTCCAAAAAAGCAGAATCCAGTCCCGGTCCTGGTTGCAACCGGGACCTAAATTTTGGATCCAGTCCCGGTCCCACCGGAACCAATACCGGGTAAAAATCCACCGGGTCCGACCGGGTCCGGGACCAGGACCGGGTAATCGGGTTTTTTGCCCATCCCTATTAGTAACCCTTGCCATCACCCATCATTTCTCTGATGATACTTACGAGTTACGGGATTCATTTTAGTTTAGGGATGAAGCTATTAGCTACTACCTTGCAATGAAAGCTGTGTTCCCATTCACCCATTATAATTCGTGACATATATTTTGCAGGAATTGAATAATTATTTAACAGTCAGCACCTCAACATCTATCATTGTGGACAATAGTTCTGATGGGGACTTTTTACGCATTGATTTTAACATCAGGTACATTTATTTTCTGTACCATTGTTATCATTTGATGTTCTCATTAGGGTGGAAAGCATTTACTTAGTTAAAGTTAAAGTTTTATGTGGCCGTGTCTTAGCATACAATCTTGATCTTTGATCTTGAAGTAGGAGTTGTTATTGGTTTTTCTGTTTTTTTTTTTCTTTTCAATTTCCTTTACATATGCATCATCCTTATCTCATTTATTAAAGGCAATAGGAATAAGTCCAGTTAATCTTTGCCCTGTAAAAGTTAGCCTTGAACTGGCATCATGTTGCCTCTCATAGTTTTTCTCTGCTCATGTTTAAAATGTAAAAAAGAATAAAAGGAAAGGTTGAGTATATCTATAAGTATGTATATAGTATATGTGAATGTGCATTTACATGGATGATTCTCTGCATGGATTGTGATAATACCTGTTTGTTAGTAATATATACAAGGTCCAAGTGAACTTCATGTCAAATTAGAATCAGAGGCCATTTCACTTTGTAGCACATGTGGTTATAAAAGTTTTTTTTCATAGATTCATGGACAGTGTGCTGGGCCTTAGTTGCTTGAAATGTATAGAATTTCAGGTGTCAAGAACATGATCTCAGATCTCATGTTTGGTCTCAATTTAATTTAGCAGGAAAAGACTTGTAACATTCTTGCTTGATAGCTAATGAACTATAACATTACATTATATTCCTGCGCGTAGAGTACTTTATGCTGCTTGAGATTTCTGGACAGATTTTTGTAAGCGTAGGCTTTATGTTGCTAAATGTCCATCTACAATCTGTTAAACATTAACCATACATGTTTCAATAAGCTTATATCAGTTTTCTTCAAAACTCATAGGTTGCTACATTTTCAGTGATCCTAATATGTGTGTCTTATTTCTTCAATATCCTTTAACTTAGTTCAAGCTTTATTTTTAAAGATAGATAATTAGGTTGGCTGACGATTTCTATTGATCTCCAGTTTTCCAGCGCTCTCATGTGAATTTGCATCAGTTGACGTGAGTGATGTCTTGGGAACTGTAAGTATCTATCACGAGATGTGTTTCATCTGCTTAATTTTATTGAAAAGGAAAACTTATGCTTCTGTTTTTCATTAAATCTTATAAGAGATGGATCTTCCCTTGCTCTAAAATGTTTTACTAGCTGGAAGCTTTAGTAATGCACTTCAAAGTTCAAATGCCTGGCATAGAGTTTGTCTGGAAATTTTTGGATTAGCTATATCCTTGTTCGGTATATTTCTCCAAAACTTATATCATATAATATTTTCATGCTAAAGAAATTGAAATGTACCACACGTCTATGCCTGAGTATTGTGTTAATATTTTCCTGTCAATCATACTCCATTTTTCAAGTCGCCTGAGTGTTTTTCCTTTATGGCATTTTAACATGTAAATCTCTGGTCCAAATGACTAAATATGTGCATTATGTTTACAGAACAGGTTGAATATAACAAAAACAATTCGAAAGTTCACTATCGATCCAGATTTAAGGCGAACAGGTGCCGAGTATAATTCTGTACCTGTTCCCGATGTCATTCAGCATGGAGAGGAAGTTGATGATGAAGCTGTTGTGGGTTCCGAATCATTGAATGGTGATAACTTTGACAGACTTGCACACGAGTAAGTTGAATGCAAAAATTGCAAGCCGTTTAATTTACCTGTTACATTCCCGCTTTGGTGCTTTTTCTGTTAAATGCCACTCTTGGTGATACACTGATACCTCTATTTACTTGTTTTGAATGGTCTTTCTTGCAGGTATCCAATTTTGGTCGTCAATTTTTTTGCTCCTTGGTGCTATTGGAGTACTCGCCTGGTAATCTACTACTAGCATGCATGATCTTTTGTCTTGTAGTATTTCCTGAAAGCATTACTGTTAGCTCTTCAGCTGTGCAAAGGAATCATGCATAACTAATGTTATATAATATGCTGATATAGTTTCCAAATCTTCTGTTTTAAGTAACTAATTTTGTGACTGTACTTTTATACTATGACCATCTATATTGGTTTTTCTTTTTGGGGATAATTAAGAGAATCCAAAGGTTTGTGTTTTGTAGAGGTTTATTCTTGTTATTTTTCGAATTGTTTTATATTGAGCTTGAAGCTGTGCCTTTTTAGCACTTTGAGCTTGGTGTCTTCTGAGCTCATCAGTTGCCTTACTACGATCCTTTGGTTTCAGAGACCATCGTGGGAGAAAGCTGCAAAGATAATTAGAGAAAGGTCTGAGTACACATCGTTTGCTCCCCGTGGAATCAATGTGTAAATAGTTTCTTGATTTAGGAATGAATTTTGCACCCTTGTGATTTTCACAGATACAATCCAGAAACGGATGGACGTATTCTTTTGGCAAAGGTTGATTGCACCCTAGATTTTGAGTTGTGTTCGAGGTATTTCTTTGTTTGACACTTTATCGTTTTAGAATATGATTATAGGTCATTATTTGACCACTAACAACATTGTTACATTTCATCTTTCTTTGATATTGCAGATACATATCAAACTTTATCACTTCAAATATTTAAAAAATGCTGTCTTGCTTCTAAAGTCTAATATAGAATTATTTCAAATGTTGCATATTCTTCATAACTGTGCTACAAGTTAAATCATTTCTCTTTTATATCTTTCTTTCATTGTTTTTTAATTACTGTTGCACTCCTTGTTCTATGTTCTTTTCCTTACAGGCATCACATTCAAGGGTATCCATCCATTCGTATCTTTCGTAAAGGCAGTGATTTGAGGTAGAAGAAAACATTATATTCGGACATGTGAAGCTTGTATATCTGTCTTATGTTTTCAGACATGTTTTAACCTTCCACGATCTTTTGACAATGAACTAGAAGATGTTTTTCATTCCTTCTAGGCTGTTTAATGCCGCTGAATCTTCTGTATGCAGATTTTCCTTTCTGTCTGACTTGTATGTATTTCAGGGAGGACAACGGCCAACACTCTCACGAATATTATTATGGAGATCGCGATACAGAAGCATTGGTTAAGGTACACTTCAAATTAGTTTTAAAATGGCCATTCACATATACAGATCATCTTTGAAATCATGTTAGATAAAGGTGCCTGCATGACCCAATGTGATCGTCTGTTTCTCCCAGGCAATGGAAGAATTGGTTTCACCTATTCCACTAAAGAACCAGAAGCTGGCTTTAGCACCATTGACAGGGGGGTGTAGAATCGAAGGATATGTGCGCGTAAAGAAGGTGATAATTACGAATCATTTACGTTTACGCACCATTGTTAGTTATGTTATTCCTTTGATCTCTAAGTGTGCAAATGCTGAATTGGTTTTCCTTTACACCTTATACCGAAAAGTACTAAATTTGTCTTGCACTTTGCAGATTCCAGGCAACCTTGTCATTTCTGCTCGCTCAGGAGCCCATTCTTTTGATTCTTCTCTAATGAACATGTCTCATGTCATAACCCATCTTTCCTTTGGTAAAACAATTTCACCCCAAGTACTGAGTGATGTGAAGCGACTAATACCTTATCTCGGTAGAAGCCACGACAAGTTGAATGGCCGATCATTCATCAATCACCGGGATTTAGACGCAAATGTTACTGTAAGCTCATTCTTTCATTTGATACTTTCTGTTCATAGCATGTTTTTTTTTTCCTTTTAAGCGTCATTGTGTCGACCACGAATGTTCTTTCATCTGCCTTCTCCTCAAAGTAATGAATTGCTTGAGGAAGATATGTTTAGACCTTGATTGACAATGACACCATTGAAAGTTACGGTATTTTTGGTAGACTAGAGACTATGGCAAACCCTGTGAAAGGGTATAAAATAGGGTGAACATTCGAACAAATCGAGTTAAAAAATTGAGTTAGTCAAGTTGACGAGTCCTATTTTATAACTCAAATTTCATTTGATTTTTTTTAGTTGAGTCAAGTTTATGAAATTCGAGTCGAGTTGTTGTCCCTTAACTCGAACTTGACAATCAATTCACTAATTACTAAAAAAATTAAGTTATTCAAAATCTCATTTTATAACCCAATCATTATTTAAAATTTTTTGAGTCGGGTCAAGTAAAATTTTTTTGCTCGAGTATTGTCGAAAAATTCAAAATTGTTCACCATTGATATAAAATCTCGAAGATAGGCCCCGGAAACTTGAAGAACCCTTTTAAACTCACAAGCTTCATATTTCTTAATTGTTTTTTTTTTCTTTCAGATTGAGCATTACCTTCAAGTAGTGAAAACAGAGGTGGTTACAAGAATATATTCTCGGGAAAGTTCATTACTGGAGGATTACGAGTACACAGCGCACAGCAGTCTGTCGCAAAGTGTAGACATACCTGTTGCGAAATTTCATTTCGAGTTATCTCCCATGCAGGTTATTCTCCAAACTGCTTAATTACATTTACTCAAGTTTCACCTTCAATCCTTCTTGTTTTTCATAAATTGAACCTTTTTTCCTCACAGGTTCTAATAATCGAAAACCCGAAATCATTTTCACACTTTCTCACCAATCTCTGCGCTATAATTGGAGGCGTTTTCACGGTTAGTACCTTACTCTTGTGTTTACTGTTTAGGGGTGTAAAGGAGACTTTAGTTTTCGCCTCTGAGAAAAACCCAAATCTGCCATCATTTTAGAGTCTAATAAAACTTAAATTTATCTAGATTATAATCGAATTTGAATATTTTAATGGTCAACTCAAATAAATCGTTAGCCTAATTAAACTTATATTTTTAGTTAATATTGAAAAAAAATTGAACTTAAAAGTTTTAGCTTTAGATTTTAGGATAAGTAGGGGGTGGCAATAGATTATTTCATTCACTTCTGTCCTTGCGTGTGCATGGATGTTGAAAGTATCAATGCCCATAGATATATGTTATATTCATGATGTCCCATAGGTGATTTAGGTTCGAATAGTATAATCTGTAAGGTGTGTTTTTAAAATGTTAAGAATAAAGAACGCATACTATCATATTAGCAAATATTTATTATAATTGACGATTTAAGTACTGTCATCTTACGATATAAGTAAACGAGCTTTATATAATCCGTTTAAGAGAGTTTGATGGTTTTTTATTCACAAATCTCCTCCGCGGATTGCAGGTTGCTGGGATTTTGGATTCAATTTTTTACAACACAATAAGGCTGATGAAAAAAATAGATTTAGGCAAACATATTTGAAAGGCTGGCAGGGAAAAAGACAATTCTGTTCTTCTGTAAATAATTGTAACGAGGGATAATTCTACGGAAAACACAGTCCAAACGTAGTCGTTTTTGCTTAATGAAACCCTAGAATTGTCTTTCTTTCTTCTTTTTTCATTTTAGTTTATATATAATAGAAATAATTTCATTTTTGTACTTTGAAAACCATTAGCTTCAACTTTGGTCATTGAAATAGCCCAGGAATTTGAACATTAGCATCTTACCTATGGTAGCATACTATCAAGTATCAAAAATCAGACAAGTTTTATCTAGTTTGATTTGAAATCTAGAATTCAAATTGTATTTTAATTTAGGATGAGTCTACCACGTGCGACGAACAGCGATGAACACCACTAATGATGAACATTGATGAACACCATTAAATTAATTAATAAAGATTTAAAATTCCAAGGACCCATCAAATAATTAATAATTACTTTAAAAAATTCAATTAAATTAATTTTCATATATATTAAAATTTTATTTTTTAATAAGGGTAAACTATATATTTAGTACCTCACCTATTTGCGTATTTCTATTGAATCCTCATTATTTAAATGTTATCAATTTGACCCTATTTTTTATAAAAAAATAATTTAACCTTTAACCCTCAAGCTAAAACCCTAAACTATTAAACCTTAAACCCTTAAACCTATCCCCTAAACCATATACTCATAAAATCCCAATATATAGTTTAACTGAAATACAAATAAAACCATTACCTAGAGACTGACCCAAATTGTTTAAAAAATTTACAAAAATGTAAAAAAGAAATTGAATTAAATAATTTAAACAACTAAATAAAAATCCCGCAATTATATTTGCACCCTTCACACAAACTGCAGCAAGGCTTGCCCCCAAAAATTGCACATTGATTGACCTAATTTGATTTGCTATAAACCCTAATTCTGACGTGGTTCAAATTTGGAAGCATAATTATACAAGGAATATTCTAATGAATTCATTTTAACCCTAGATTTCACAGCCAACAGACCTCACAAAATTCTCTCAAAAACGCATAAAAAAAACCCTGATCATACCGAACAACATGACTCGGTAACCAGGTTTCGGTCTTATATAATTCTTAAAAAATAAGAATAAAAAATATATATAAATCAAAAGCAAGAATTATTTTTTAAGGGTATATGATTTAGGTATAGGTTTAAGAGTTTAAGGTTTTAGCTTGAGGGTTAAGGGTTAAATTATTTTTTATAAACAATAGGGTCAAATTGATAACATTTAAATAATGAGGGCTCAATAGAAATACGGAAATAAGTGAGGTACTAAATGTATAGTTTACCCTTATTAAAAAAATAAAATTTTAATATATATAAAAATTAATTTAATTGAATTTTTAAAGTAATTATTAATTATTTGATGGGTCCTTGAAATTTTAAATCTTTATTAATTAATTTAATGGTGTTCAGCAATGTTCATCATTAGTGGTGTTCATCGGTGTTCGTCGCACGTTGTAGAATTTTTCTTTAATTTATTTATATTTATAGATTATTAACTCAAATTTATTTAAGTCTGTCCGTATTGTCAACTTTTTAATAAAAAATTATTTCAGATTTTTTCTAATATAAAAATTATGAATATTGGTTTCCACTACTTTATCAGCATATAGAAATATACTATGGACTACAATTGTGGGGAGTATTACATACTATTTAAATTTCAAATTAATATTCTCTTTATGTTATCTAAAAGTCTTCGTATATAATTCACACATCTCTATTAATATTTTTTTCTTCTATTTTGGTGTTTCTAACCATTTTTTCCAGTGTCTTGTTTTGTATAAGAATTTATAGTTAGTACAACCAAATCAACTTCTATACAAACTTGTGTAATATTTCACTTAATACTCGTATTAATATTTACATCGCTTGTTATCCAAAAAGTTATTTCTTAGAACCCGTGAAGTGGTCTCAACGGTAATGGATGATGTTATTCAGATGACCTGAGTTCGAGTGTGTTGTTAAAGGGCTGAAAAAATTGAACAGATACTAACTTATAATCACTCTAACATATTAAAAAAATTATTTCCTAAATGGGATTTGACCTTACTCTTCAGTCTTCATACGCCAAGTCAATGTTCATTAACTTGGCAGTTGGCACCAAGAAAGACGCGTCGAGTTTCAACATTCTTATTTACTTAATTAATTTATATAGATGGATAATTGTACAGTAAATATTATGTATCACGATTTACTATTATTTATATGTATCGCAATCTATCTTTAATTATTTTAATTAATTTTAAGAATTTGAAATTGAAAGTGTTATTATCTCTTTTTTACAATAAAATCTTAAAAAATAATTTTTATATTATTTATTCATTTTTTTATTTTTTTATTCAAAAAATAATTAAACTTTTATTATTATAATAATTCCTACATTCACATTAATTTAAGGGTAAAGTTTACAAATGGTCACTAAACTTTGATCAATTATTTAATTTGGTAACCAAACTTCCAATTGCTTCAATGTTACTATTAAACTTTTAGTTTTATTTCAATTTGGCCATTGACCCGTTAACAACTGTTAAAAGGGTGATCTGTTTGTTAAAACATTTTGTATAATAACACATTTAGTCCTCTATTTTTATACATTCAAACAACTTAATTCTAATTTGAAAGAAATAATAAATTTAACGATTATTATTTCAATTTAACCTGTTAACCATTGGGGTTGTAGTGTCAGAGAAGGAAGGAGGTGGTTCTTGATTTAAACTTTGGCAATGTTCTTAATACAATTCAGAACAAATATAATATGTTGTAAACATTATATAAATTGTGGCATTTGGCTTAGTGGTAGAGAAACTTTACTTTCCCTTTAAGCTCCCACTAGTCTAAAACTTCACTCATTTATTTTTTACCAACCCGGTGGTGACACGTGTCACCACTGGGTTGGTAAAAAATAAATTTATTGAATTTTAAAAATAAATTAAATTAAAATTTGGACCAAATTGATAGAATATGTAAGCAACGAGAATTAAATGTGTAATTATACTGTAACCCCCTCGTCTCGACCTAGCCAACAGACCGAACCGAACGGGTTACACGGGAAAAACTGAAGCGAAACTCGTTAAGGATTCACTCTGTAACGACGTTTTTCCTTGGAAACCTTAAAGTGTCCCACTTTTTTTAAAAGGATTTGTTAAAAAATGGGGTTTCTTTTGGAAAATTCGTGTTGTTGGAAAATAGTGAAAATTTTAGAGTCGCTACCGGCCACTAAGGTAGGCCGGACACCATAAAAACAAACCAAAGATTCATTTGAAAGGGTTCGAGAGTTGGTTACGTGTGGGGAAAGGTTAGCACCCCATCACGCCCAGAAATCGGTACCATTACCAAAATACTTGTTGCTTTTAATCGATAGAAATTATTTGAAATTTAAAATGAATTTAATTAGGGGTTCTTAATTGAAAATTAAACTTTAATTGTACGAGCTTTATCAAATCGGTGGTTTAGAATTAATTAGACATTTAATTATAAAGGATGATGGTACACTGGACCAAAGACTAAACCGACATTATATAAGTCTGACTGTCGTGTTAGTTTAGGGTTCGGATTCCGTACGTCACCTTTATGCATGATGCAAGCAAATAAAGTATGATGTCATGGTTTTGTTCGTTTTAATTACTTACGAATTTACCTTTAGACGATGCAAATTAATCCAAATATTCGAGGAATGTCCAATAAGCTAGGATATTACAACCCAAATACGCGAATTAATAAGTATCTCTTTTTATGATTAAAGTTAATTATCATGCAAATTAGAACATTAAAATTCACATGAATGAACATTTAAGATGCATGCCAAATAAATATTCGAGCAATCACAAAAAATCTAAGCTATGCACACATTAAAACCGAGCATGTAACATATATAATAAAACCAAATTATATGTATGAAACTATATATTATAAAAACACATGTTAAACAAGATTATATAAAAGACATACGATCATATAATATATCATATACCACATATTATATATATCCATCAACATAAACATTATATCAACATGGCAAAAAGCATGAATAACGAAATATAATATAACAAAAATAAAAGGCAAAGAAATAATTAAAATGTATGATGAAAGGGACCAAAATGGTGATAAAACCATTAAAAAAACTATTAAATTGCAAAAACAAGGGCCTAATTAAAAGAACGCGGAAACCTAAAGGGATCGAAAGGGTAATTTTCCATTAAAAAAACTAGTTTAATCAGAGAAAGGGATGAAATTAAAAAACGATTTGACTTGAAAGGACTCCGGGTGTAGTTTCAAAACGCGGAAGCCCCTGCGCGCGTAATAATAACAACGCGGAGGGACTTGTTAAGGGATTAAACCCATTTTAAAACATTTGAGCCCCCTTTTTACAAAACCTAACCTCTCGGACTCGCCCTTTTCTCGTCCTCTCGACGCCGGAACGTCGGCCGACTCTACTCGGCAGGCGACATTCCCCTAAACAAACAAAAAAACCCTATTTTACATCTAGAAACCGAATCCGATCTTTCATTTCGAAAACAACTCCCTTTCCATTTAAACCCTAAAAAACAAAAACGAAAACCTTTTTCCTTTATTTTGAAAACCAAGACCAAGACAGTTTTAAAAACCCTTTTCGATGTTAGCTTCCTCACTGATTCACCACGTATGGTCTCTGGAGAGACCAAAAGGTTTGTCACTGGCGAGGAGAAGCAGATCGACGCGGAGAAGACGGATCGATAAAGGTAAAATCTAGAAACTCTAACTTTTTTGTTTTTTATATGTTTCGAAACGAAAAAAAAAAACGATATACCTCTAAAAACTTGAGGTTTTTGCTTCTATTGCTATGAAATCCCCCCAATGATGCTTGAGGTTTACAATGGTTTAGTTTCGGGTTTTATAACACCGAAATTACAATTTTCGGATTACATAAAATCAAAATGAAAAAAGGTTATTGGTTGATCTTGTCTATTTTGGCCGGATTCATGCCCTCTGATTTTGTTTGTTTGGCCTCTGAAATTTTGGCTATTTTGTTGCGCATTTCTGACATTCTCGTTTGCTTTTTTGTTTGCATGTGATGGCGTGGTGGATGAGGAGGAGGAGGCGACCAAAGGGAGAGTGTTGCGGCCGACGTGGCTGCACGAATCGCGCGTGGGAGCTGAAGAGGCGCGAGCGTGTGGCACAAACGCGTGTGGAAGCTGAAGAGGCACGAGCGTGTAGCACAGACCCGTGTGGAAAGTCGAAACGACGGACGCGTGGGAGCTCTAGAAGCTTCTCCGTGTTGATCTCAGTCATTCGATGCACTCTCGATCCAACAGTTCAAAGGGATGTGACCCTAGGGCAAAAGGGGGAAAGCTAGGGCTTCTTGCATCAGAGGCCATCTGGACCGTTCGATCAGCTGCCCTTGATTTGACGGTCCAGATGTGGCTGCGTATAAACAAAAAACAAGAGTTAGGGTTTTTCTTTTATCAAATTAGGACTTTAATTCAGTTAGGGTAAATTAGTTGGGTTTAACATCTGGACCAAACGAGCCTTATGTATATATTTTTAGTTTTTAATATTTAGAGTTTATTAATAAACTGAGCTTTAATTATTTAATTGGGCTGCTATTTATATATGTATAATAATAATAATAATAATAATAATAATAGTAATAATATAACGATGATAAAGTTAATAATAATAATAATAATAATAATATAGTAATGTTAATAATAATGCATACGATGATAATAATAATATTATTAATAAATAGGTGGTAAGATTAACATAAAGAATATACTATATTAATAATATTTAGTTTTTTTTTCAAATGGGTAATAACAATAACCACACATAATAACTAATAATATCATATATATATATATATATTACTAATAATATTTTCGGTTTTAGTATTTTTAATCACATTATAGTTAAAGTAAATGAACAAAGTCTATTATTGCAAAATATAAAAAACAGGTTAATACTTCGGACAAAATTAGTGATTACACACTCCGATTAGCAACCCTATTTTTTAATTAATCTTGTATAAATACTTTATACGATCCTACGTGAGAGAAGCAAACAGCGGAAAAGCAAACACGGGAACGAACCAAGCAGATCAGGCAATTAAGGACATGTTTTAGCCATTTACTTCAGGATGTATCGATATTCCAAAAGCTCGTATCAATACGCCTTCAACGGTCAAACTTTCCTAAAGTCCACTTTGAGAGCCCGTATTGATACCCTCCTAAGCTGGTATCGATACTCTTCTAACGATCTTGTTTCTCAAAGTCAACTCTAGGACCGTATCGATACGCCTTAAGCCCGTACCGATACCCTAATTTCTCGTCAAAATTTCAGATTTCCAGAGAGTAAAGTGGGTATCGATACGCTCCCACGTATCGATATGTCAGGCTTAAAACAGGGGTCCGTATCGATACCGCCCTTGAGCGTATTGATACGCCCTGCACAGAAAGACAACATATTTCAATTTTTAGCACAAAAGGACTAACCTAGACATCTTAAGCAAGCATTAGATCAACATCTAATCATGCATACAACCTAAAGCAACCAAGAAATACTTCTTTAAAGCAAGTCAACATATAACAAGGCTAAAAATCATCAAGGCAAGATTTCGCAAACGACCAAACATGCTTAACATCCATAAAGAGGTCAAAAGCCACATTAAGACATGCTTCAACATTTCAACATAGTAGCAACAATAACAATAGCAAATCATAGGGGTTTGGACACAAACTCCATAACAATAAGTCTAGCATTCCCATTGCCTAAGTATTATTACAACTATGAAAATCATACTTTGAGCTAGCAAAGAACTCCAAGGCTCCTTCCTTGCCCCGCTTGCCTCCCGAAGTCACTAACAATCTGCAGTTGGAAAAGAGAGCGTAAACTTAAAGGCTTAGTGAGCGGAGCTCAAAATCATAACAACAACAATGCAGTTCAAAACATATATTTAGTTTTAAATACAAAACCATTTAAGAAGGAAGTACGATAAAACAAAAGCATAGACGTAACATGGTATGCGCATGCACAACCATTTTCGGTGGGACTACACATCACCGTTCACTACAACTAGCATATTTTCGATGGGACTACACATCACCGTACTCATCTACTAGTAATCTCCGATGGGGCTATACATTACCGTATTCAACAACAACTAACCATCACGTGAGGCTTGACAACAACTACGACAACACAACAACATTAAGAAGGGAGGCAAAAGTATTTCGTAATTCACACTGCAACACAAATAAACACATACGCCAACAATTAACGAAACAAGACGAACATAAACAACTTACGCTTGGGTTTAGGTTGGCCCTTAAGGCTCCACTCAAACCCCATGAAACCTTCGTTGAACAATTAAAGCTTCAAAACAATTTCTACTCACTAGCTCAAAACCCAATACAAGCTAACAGTCCTCTTTCAAGCTTCCGCAACTCCCGGTGTGACATCCGAAGGACCCAAATTGTTATCCGCCGTTTCTACCTAAATCAAAACAAGGAATTAATACATATTTCAACATTCAAACTCACTGAAATCAATTCCATCAAAAACCGACAACACCAAGCATTCGATTTCTATTTGAAACTAACCAAAACCATCCTCAATCCTACTCAAACCTCAAGTCAGTCATGTCTCCGTCAATTTATCAATCAAACCACGTTCAAACACTCCAAAAGCAACAACCTAACACCACAAAAATATTAGGAACCCTTCTCCATTTTTAGTCCAAAACCCCAAAAACCCATAAATAAAAATTACACATTTTTCCAAAATTCAGGATTTCATGCTAAACTCAATATCTTGACATCACTTTACACCCAGAATACAGTTTACAACTGACTTAAAATGTTGTTTTCATAACCTGTTCTTAAACCCCTTCAAAAACCCCATTTTACCCCAAATGAAGAAACTTGAGAAATCCTCAAAACCTTGAAGAGTAGATGCTAAAAACAAGATTTGAAGGAAGAGAGGAATAAAACCAAGTTGCTTACCTCTTGAAAACTCCAAAAAATGGTGAAGCTTGGTGAAAAAGTGGGTGGTGGCTATGGCTTGGGTGTTTTAACGTGAAAGGCTCTTGGGGAAGAAGAGATAGCAAAATTTGAAATATTTTATTTTATTTTAATGTAAAACCTATCTCCAAAACCCATTTATCCACATTTTACCAAAAGACCTTTTTTAAAATTCTTTTTTCTCCAAAAGCCCTAAAATGGTATATTTTAAATTGTCTTCCCAAAATTTAACTTAACCCGAATCGACTTAACCAACTCGAGTATCTTCCGAGCCCCAAACTCGGGTGTTACATATAAAAATTTCTGTTAACTATCATGTTATCCCTTCTGTTAGGTTTTAATGGCAAGTGGCATGATTGACACCATTTAAATGGTTAAGTGGTCAACTTAACACAATTAAAATTACTGTGGTCATATCGAGACCACCCACATAATTAGGTGGTCATTTAAGTAGTTTACCTAAATTAAAATCGTGATTCTTATACACTATACAAAATAAAATAAATTTAAGGGTAAACTACACCAGTGACCACCAAACTAATTGGGGTATCTATTTTGACCACTGAACTATCGAACTCGTCAATCAGACCACTAAACTTATTAAATTGACCTATTTTGACCATCGCCGTTAAAAAACTAACGGATGAGTGACGGATGTGGCAGTTAACGAAAATTTATAAAATTACACATTTAGTTCATGTTATTTACCTATAATATCAATTTGGTCCTAATTTTAATTTAATTAAATAAAATTAACCAACTAACCAAATGACGATATGTGTCCTATCTATTTTTAAGTTTTAATTTATTTAATTTAATAGATCCATGTTGCGTGTATTTAAGACTATCGCAAATAGTGCAAGTGTACACGACGCAAGTAGTAAAGTGATACTAGAGTATCGGATATCGTCTCCATGGGGACTGGAAATAACTTTATCCTCAAATTGCTGCACAAGGAAAAGAAATAGTTTAAATGTTTGTTGGAAGAAATCTTGAATAAAAACTAAAGTAAAAGATAAAGGAATCATATTGAGAGAATAGGTCGGTATTGAATTGCCTTGTCCTATTCTCAATCTTGAATAAAAACTTATGTTGTTATGTCGTTGTTCCTGTCGCGGCAACACTTGTCACGGTAGAGGTCCGTTGATGCCGCGACAATGACCAACAACTCCGTACTTCAAGCTTGGCAAGAATCCCTGTTATGCCTTGTCCTACCCCTAGGTCCAAGTTCTGTTGATGAACATGTCTTGGATGATACCTCCCGGCGTGAATCAAAGGGTGAACACCAATGTTTGTGAATTCTTCTTTAGCCACTTAACCTTGTACTTATCCCTAAGCCAAGATGGTTTAACCATAAACTGGAAAACACATATTTACTTCTTTCGAATGCTTAACTCTCCCGATATCAAGCAAATGGATAACCTTACACTGCTCTCTCGATGCTCTTATGAGATGTTGAAAACCAGAGTAAATAAACTTGAAGTTTTATTACTTGAACAGAAAAATCCTAAGAACAATTACAATCCTCACAACTACTTTACAAAATTAACCCTTAGCCCTTGGGGAAGTTTAAAACATGGTGAAGAGAGAGAAACGACTAGGGTTTGGGGGAAGACGACTAAGAATGAGATATCCTTCCCTAGGTCGAATTACATGCCTTTATATAGGCCTTGGGTCCAAGTTGTCTAATATGGAAAGAATACAATTTTAAATTAAAGTACAACTCTATTAAGAACTAAATCTTCTGAGTAGATGCCTTTAATTCGTCATCTTTTCTTGCCTTGACTTTCTTCCTTGAACTTTGGGATTCGCCTTTCTTCTGCTTCAGGGCTCAAAAAAATATGGGAGTGGTCCACGACAGACTGGCTTGAAATCCTCTATCTGTCGAGCTCCACTTCACTTTTCCGCCTCAACATTCCACTATCGTCTTGACTGCCACGGCAGATGTCACGACAGACTATGCTTTTCGACTCCAGCTCCTCAACTCGCCTCTGCTCCTTTGATGCCCTGGGTCTGTCGCAACAGATATCTGCAAAAGTAACAAAAATCAGCAGCAACTGTGCAATTTTATCTAATTGTGATGCGTATGCAAAACTCTATCCTAAATGCAATGAATCATGCTTGAGTGTAGCAAAAATATGGGTAAATGAGGGGTAAATATAGACCTTTTATGCACTCAACACACCCTCAAACTCAAGTTCTTGCTTGTCCTCAAGAAAATACAACCTAACTAAAAATAAAAAAAAAAAATTGGCTTGGCTTAATTCAGTGAACTTTCATTACCTACAACACATTCACTATCAAGAGCAGTACCTCGTCAGGTGTTATGGATTTATCCGGAACAATGCTATAATTCTTGTGCAAGTGTGTGCAGGTTTTGTGAACAAACATGTGCCTATACTCCCTTAGTTACTAGAATAGTTATGCTACTCACTTGAATTTTATGCCAAATTTCATTTTTTGGAGGCAATTCTTAGGCTCCTTTAGTTTTTTCTGAATTAGACTCAGTCTTTTTCTTATTTTCTTATTTTGATTTTACTAGAGCCTGTGTTTGAGCACCTCTAGCTATCTTTCTAGATTCGGTGTTAGGCACCTCTAGGGGCATTGAGTCTAAGTTTTTCTTTTATTCTTTTCCTAGAGCCAGTGTTAGGCACCACTAGGGGCAATTCAAGTGGTTAAGCTTTTCCTACTCTAGTTCACTAACAGAAGTCTAGACATCATATAAGTCACAAAGGTGTTTTTGAAGTTTAGAACTATAGCAAGGCTCTAAATAATTCCTAAAACATCCTAAAGGCACTGTCACGACAGAGACTGTCACGGCAAGTAAGTTCAGTTCAAAGACTTAAGCCAAATTTTTATTATTTTTTTTATTTTTTTGACACAAAAATTAACTAAGATGAGACACAAGACACAAATTAAAGACACTAAAAAGTTCATTAATAGAGGGATGCCTACCCCCAAACCCAAGGGTTTCATTGCCCTCAATGCATGAACACAATTAAAAACAACATCACAAAAAGATAAAATAACATTAGAGATAGCAAGCAAAATAGAAAAGCACTTAAGTTGATGAGCTGCCATCGTTGCTGCTGCTGATCTAGAGCTGCCGGCGGGCAGTAACCTTGATGGCAGAGAGGCTGGGAGATGGTGAGGCGATCTTCTTTTTGGCCTCTCGAGGTGGCTGGACTCGGATAGGTGAAATCTTAGGGGCCTTGTCCAGGACCTCGATGTCATCATCACTGATGCTGCTTGTTGCGTGTAAAATAGTCTATCGCAATTGTAGTGCAAGTGTACACGACGCAAGTAGTAAGTGATACGAAGTATCGGATATCGTCTCCACAGGGATTGGGCTATAGCTTCACCTTATTTCACTGCACGAAGTAAAGAAAATATTTAAAAGAATTGTCACGAAAATAATAAGGAAAACGCAAATAAAAGAATTGAGATATCAAGATAGAGAGAATGGGCTGGTATTGAATTGCTCAGTAGTGCATGTATTGCAATGCTTAGGAATTCCAGTTCTGTCGTCGCGCCTGTCGCGGCAGCTGTCCGTTGGTTGTCGCGGCAGCAAACACACCAACTCCGTACTTCAAGTTTGGCAAGAATCTCAGATCTGCCTTGGCTTATCCCTAGGTCCAAGTCTGTCGATGATTACGTCTTGATGATACCTCCCGGCGTGAATCGAAGGATGAACACCGATGTGTATGAATTCTTCCTTAGCCACTTAACCTTGCCCTATCCCTAGGCACAAGATAGTTCAACTATAAACTAGAGAACTTGCTCTTATTTCTTTCGTATACTTAACTCTCCCGATACTAAGTAAATGGATAACCTCACAATGCTCTCCCGATGCTCTTGCAAGATATTAATAACCAAAATAAGAGAACTTGAAGTTTATTTTATTGAACTTGGAAAATCCTAAAACAAAACAACCCTTGCAACTACTTTACAAAACAACTCGTGGCCCTAGGGGGTTTTTAGAACATGTCGACGACGGGCAGACGGCGGAGGGGTTTTAGTTGTCAGTTATGGGGTATTGGGGTCTGATCTAGGTTAAAATCTATGCCCTTATATAAGCTTTGGGCTCAAGTATTCTAAGATAACAAGGATTACAACTTTAATTAAAAGTAAGATTCTAATAAAGACTTAATATCCAAGTATCCTACTTTTCAGCCGCCTCCTTGTTTCATGGGATTTCCTCTCCTTGAGCTTTGGCTTGACATATCTTTTGATCCGGGGCTTGGAAAAATATAGGGTTTTCACACGACAGACGAGCATAATTTTCTCTATCTATCGAGGTCCACTTTGCTTTTCCTCCACTGACTTGCTGTCATCCTCTGCTGTCACGGCAGCTCCATGGCAGCATCGTCCTCTTTGTCTGCTTGTCCAGTTCAGCTCTTCTGCTTATCTGCCCTGCGCCCGCCTTCTTTGTCAACTATGGCAGCAACCTACAAAATAAGCCATCTTTTAGTAGAATCTGTGCCTTTAATATATTTGTGATGTTTTGCTGTAAACTAACCTAAATGCAATGCAATGATGCTTGAATGCAGCAGAAATATGGGTTAAAAAGGGTGTAAATAATAGAACTTTTACACACTCAACACACCCCCAAACTCAAGTTTTTGCTTGCCCTCAAGCAATTAAGACCTAAAAGAAAAATGAATATTTTTGTGTTGGCCTTCAAACAGTGAACTGTCCCTTACCCGTCGCTCATTCTCTGTGGCGGCAGCAACCTGTCAGAAATATTAGGATCTGTCCGGAATCTCACTATAGTCCTCGTGTAGTGTGTGCATGCTTGTGAACAGTTATATGCTAAGACTCTCTTAGTTTCACTAGAATATTCAACTTTTTAACTCGAATTTTTATGCCAAAGTTTATTTTCTTGAAGACACATTTTCATGCTTCTTTTTCTTCTATTTTCAAGCTAAAATTTACTAGAGCCAGTTTTGGGCACCTCTAGTTAGCTTCCTAGAGCCGGTTTCGGGCACCTCTAGGTTTTTGAGTTTCTTTTGCTAAACTTCTTTCCTAGAGCCAGTGTTAGGCACCTCTAGGGGCTATTCAAGTACTAAGCATCCTATTCTAGTTTGGCTAAAAGAAATCTAAGCATTATAACAGTCACAATGGTGTTTAAGTTTTTCAGAACTATAGAAAGGCTCTAAACTTCTCCTTAAACTGTCCTAAAGATGCTGCTACGACAGAGCTGTCATGACAGGTAAGTTTACTTCACAGTTTTAGGCCAACAATTTTTCAGTCTTTTCTGATTTTTTTTAAAGGACTTAATTAAATAAAAGACACAACACTAAATTAAAGATGTACTAAGACTCCATTAAAATGGAGGGTTGCCACCCCCAAACTCGAGGGTTGCATTGCCCTCAATGCAAATGACAGATAAGATGAAGGCAGATACATCACAAAATATAGATAAGCAAGCAGCAATAAAAAGAAAATAAAAGACTCAGATTTTAATCGCTGTCTTCACTGCTGCTGCTGACACGGATCTGGTGGCGGCGTCTGGGCGGTGGGGCAGGCTGAGCAGGGTGCTCCATGACCTGGATGTCTGAGCTGCTGCCGCTATCCCATGTGTTGCTGGTGGTGGTGCTGGCCTTGGGCATTAGTTTTCTGTCTGCCACGTGTTTCTGCCTCTTGACATGCGTGAACTCCTTCTCCAAATTCCTCCTAATAGGAGGGTCTGACTCGCTGTCATGTGAGGCAGGTCGCTTCGTTCCTCGGGCAGAGGTTTCGGCCGTTGGACTGCCAGCTGCCGTTGGGGCAGGTGATGGGGTGGAAGCGGCAGAGTGTGCATGGGGGGAGGCAGGTGGTGTAGGTGTGTGGACAGGGGAGGGGATGTGGAAATAGTGGGCAGGGAAAGTGGGGAAAATAACATCGGGATAATTTAAAGTGTTGGTAATGAAATTTACCGTCGAGTTGGCGAAATCTAGGATGAATGTCATCAGCCCCATTTGTCTATTTTCCACCCGTTGTATTGCAGCAAGGATTTGGGCAGATTGGTCTGCCTGGGCGGTGGCGGCGGCAGGTTCAGGGGCAGGCTCCTCAGATGATTCTGCTGGGGATGCAGCCAGGTTGAATGAGGAGAGGGGGGTAGCGACTATCAGCTCCATGAGGCTGGTAATGTTGTTGTCGGTCCAGCCTCTGCCTTGGACTAGTTTGTCGGTGGTGGCCTCTGGGACGGTAGCGCAGCGGCAAAGAGAAGTGATCATGAATGGTAGGCAAAGGCGGGAGGTTGTCCGAAATGTGCAGTCCAAGACACTTTCCCTCATATAGTGGCCCACGTTGATAGGCCGATCGTTCATGATCGAATGAATGAGGGCGAGCCTCTGCTGGTCCACCGTCGTGTGATGGGAGGACGGCAGGATACGCTTCTTGATGAAAGCGTTCCATAGCTTGGCTCCCGGAAGCAGCTGCCCTCTTTTGACAGAGTTGGGGTTCTTTTTGCTCCTGTTCCACTCCGTTCCTTCTTCTATCACCTCTGCCATGACAACACCGTAGGCGGCAGGGTCGAGGGTGTCTAAAAACTGCTGATGGGCATCGTCGTTGGGACCAAAATAGAGGCCATACATGTGGTTGATGCTATCGGCTGTGAATGGTACTTCTACCCCTCGGATGGTTACTGATGTTGCTGTCCTGCTGTCGATGGCAGCATAAAACTCCCTCACCAGCGTATCATTTAATTCTGCAGGTTGTGCTGCGAACTGGTCCCATAGTTGAGTCCTTATTGCCTTCGCGATGAATGGGCAGAGCCCCATGTTTGCTGCCTTGCGGATGTAGATGAATCCTCTTTCCTCCCATAATTTTTTGGTTGTGAACGACTGCGGTGTGGGTGCTGCTGCTGAAGAGGTTGAAGCAGCACTGCGACGGGTACGTCTGGAAGACATATTAGTTGCAAGGGTTGTGAAAGTAAAGAAAACAAATAAAAACGAGAGGAGAAAGCAAGTAAGAATAAGCAGAAGTGAGGAAAATGAAAATGAGAATGAGGTTTTATAGCGGTCGAGTTGCTGCCCATTTAATGTTGTAACGGCAAGCGTGAATAACGAGGCGACTGATGAGTTTTGGCGTGTCTGACGCGTCTGGCGCGTAATTATGCGTCTGTCACACGCTTCTGCGTCTGCCGTGTCAGTCTATTGACAGCCTGTCTTATCCGTGTCTGCGGTGGCAGCTGGAATGACAGGCTTCAATAAATGGGCTCTGTTGGGCCGATTGATGGATGGTGGGCTTGGGTCACTTCTCCTTTTCTTCTTGACTCCTTTATTTCCTAAAAAACAGAAAATATAAAAACATTTTTTCGAATAAAATAAACATAATTTCCTAATAAATAATAACTAATAAAAAAAATAAAAATAAAATTTAGGTTAAATTAGGGATGCCTTGTGGGGCATCTCCTAAAGTAACCACTTCCTGTATTCCTAGGGCTTCAGTCCCTTGATAATGCTTGAGGCGCTGTCCATTGACTTTGAATTGGTGCCCGTCTTTTAATGATCGGATTGTGATGGCACCATGGGGAAAAACTTGTACCACTTGGAAAGGGCCATACCATCTAGACTTTAGCTTTCCTGGGAAGAGTTTCAGTCTAGAATTAAACAACAACACAAGCTGCCCTGGGCAGAACTGTCGTGGCAGCAGCTTCTTGTCATGCCACTTCTTAGTTTTCTCCTTGTAAATTCTTGCATTGTCGTAGGCCATTGTCCTTATTTCTTCAATCTCGTTCAAATCTAATAGCCTTTTCTGGCCTGCCTTGTCCAAGTCCATATTCACTGCCTTGATTGCCCAATATGCTTTGTGCTCTATCTCGACAGGCAGATGACAGGTTTTTCCATAAATCAATATGTATGGAGACATGCCTAATGGAGTCTTAAAATCTGTCATATATGCCCATAATGCATCATTAAGGAGTAAAGACCAATCTTTCCTAGTTGGTTTAACCATCTTTTCAAGAATGTTCTTAACTTCCCTATTGGATATCTCAGCTTGTCCATTGGTCTGTGGGTGGTATGCTGTCGCGATCCTGTGCTTGACACCATATTTCTTCAAGGCGGCAGCAATAACCCTATTATCAAAATGTCTCCCTTCATCACTGATAATCGCCTTAGGAATGCCAAACCTCGAAAAAATGTTTTTGTGTAGAAATTTTTGGACTGTTTTGGCATCATTCTTTTGAGTAGCGATGGCTTCAACCCACTTAGAGACATAATCCACTGCTAGGAGGATGTATAAATTTCCATATGAAGATGGAAAAGGTCTCATAAAATCAATCCACCAAACGTCAAAGATCTCGACTTCTAGAATGTTCTGCAGTGGCATCTCGTTTCTCCTCGAGATGTTACCTGTCCGCTGGCACCTGTCACAGTTCTTGTAAAAGTCTTGTGCATCTTTATATAGTGTCGGCCAGTAGAACCCTGACTGCAGCACCTTGGCAACAGTTTTGTTGCCTCCTAAGTGACCTCCATATTGTGAAGCATGGCAGTGATGGAGAATGTCTTCTTGCTCTTCTTGTGGTACACACCTCCTTATAACCTGATCTGCGCATAGTTTGAAAAGAAGAGGTTCGTCTCAATAATAATGTTTAACATCATTTTGGAACCTCTTCCTGGCTTGATAATTAAGATCGGAAGGAAGTATTCCGCTAATTATAAAATTAACGAAATCAGCATACCAGGGGAGTTCAGAAGACTTACCTGCCGCCATGGCTGTCGCGGCAGCAAAGAGCTACTCATCTGGGAAGGTCTCCAGTATGTTTGTCTCGTCGATTGGTAGACTCTGTCCCTTCTCCAACCTTGACAAGTGGTCTGCCACTTGATTTTTTGTCCCCTTCTTGTCCTTGATCTCAAGGTCGAACTCTTGCAATAGCAGGATCCACCGTATCAATCTAGGCTTTGCATCCTTTTTCGCGAAGAGATACTTAAGGGCAGAATGGTCTGTGTGCACTATTACCTTCGTCCCAAGTATGTAAGAACGAAACTTGTCGATGGAGAACACCACAACTAATAGCTCCTTTTCTGTGGTGGTGTAGTTCACTTGGGCGTCATTCAATGTCTTGCTGGCATAGTATATGACATGAAACAGCTTATCTCTGCGCTGCCCAAGTGCTGCCCCGACAGCATAGTCACTAGCATCACACATAATCTCAAATGGCTGTGTCCAGTCTGGTGGCTGTACTATGGGGGCTGTTACTAGTTTTTCCTTCAGAACCTTGAATGCTTCAGTACATTCCTCATTAAAGTCAAAGGGTCGGTTCTGCTCTAAGAGATGGCATAGGGGCTTGGTGATTTTTGAGAAATTTGCAATAAATCTTCGATAAAAACCAACATGCTTTAAGAAACTTCTAATGCCCTTGACTGTGGTCGGCGGCGGCAGCTTCTCAATTACTTCAATCTTAGCCATGTCGACTTCTATCCCACGTCAGCTAATCTTATGCCAAGGACTATTCCTTCATCCACCATAAAGTGACATTTTTCCCAATTCAAAACAAGATTAGCTTTTTCACATCTTTCAAGTACCTTTTGAAGATTGCCGAGGCAGCTCTCAAAATCGTCTCCAAAGACGGAAAAATCATCCATAAAAATCTCTAGGAAGTCCTCTACCATGTCGGAGAATATGGCCATCATGCACCTTTGGAAGGTGGCGGGTGCATTACATAGTCCAAACGGCATCCTCCTAAACGCATATGTTCCGTAGGGGCATGTAAAAGTCGTCTTTTCTTGATCTTCCGGTGCGATAACAATTTGGTTGTAACCTGAGTAACCATCAAGAAAACAATAGTAAGGTTTTCCCGCTAATCTATCAAGCATTTGATCAATAAAGGGTAAAGGAAAATGGTCTTTTCGGGTAGCTTTGTTAAGCTTCCGATAGTCCATACAAACCCTCCAACCGGTCACAGTCCTGGTTGGGATTAACTCATTGTTCTCGTTGGTAATCACGGTCATTCCTTCTTTCTTGGGAACGCATTGCACCGGGCTCACCCATTTGCTGTCGGAGATGGCGTAAATAATACCAGCATCTAACCACTTAATTATCTCTTTACGCACCACCTCTTTCATCGCATGGTTTAGCCGCCTTTGTGCATCTATAGTCGGCTTATGATCTTCCTCTAGAAGGATTTTGTGCATACATAACGCCGGAATAATGCCTTGAATGTCTGCTATCGTCCATCCAATCGCCTTTTTGTGCTGCCTTAGCATATCGATTAGCTGTCGTTCCTTTTCCTGCGGCAGCTTAGAAGAGATGATTACGGGCAGTGTGTTATTTGAACCAAGAAAAGCATATTTAAGCTGCCCTGGCAGAGGCTTAAGTTCTAAGGCAGGTGGTTCAACAGTAGATGGCTTTTGAATTAAATGGTTATCCGAAGTATAATTCAAGGGTTCGAATAACTTACATGGACGATTGCCTAACCAGTTTACCTCCTCCTGACCTTCAGTGTCAGATGTATCGGATTCAGAGGAGTTGCTGTCGTCGGTGCTGTCGTCGTTGCTGTCGTGACAGGCCTGTAGGTGGCTGCCGCGCCAGTGCCCAAATTTAATATCGTGACAGCCCGACCTGATGCAGGGTTGATCAAGGGTAACATCAGTGATAGCCTTGCATTCCTCGTCCACATCAGCTTGTTTCATCGCTTGGAGAACATTCAACTTAATCTCTTGATCGTTCACTCGCATGGTGAGTTCTCCTTTCTCCACATCAATCAGTGATCTTCCCGTGGCTAAGAAGGGTCGCCCAAGGATGACTGGTGCGTTTTCGTCTGCCTTACAATCTAAAACAAGAAAGTCAGCAGGAAAAATAAACTTATCCACTCTTACCAGAATATCTTCAATATTTCCTTCTGGGTGAACGTAAGAGCGGTCTGCCAGCTGCAGAGTTACTGTCGTGGGCCGCGCCTTTCCAATACCTAATTTCTGAAAAACAGACTTTGGCATTAAATTAACACTAGCACCAAGATCACAAAGTGCCTTACCCACAAATTTGTTTCCGATTACGCAAGGTATGATGAAGCTCCCCGGATCCTTCTTTTTCTGGGGTGGCTGCCGATGGAGAATACTCATGCAACCTTCTGTCATCTTTACCGTTTCGAATTCCCCAAGTTTAGATTTTTTCGACATAACATCCTTGAGAAATTTAGCATAACCGGGCATCTCCTTAACGGCATCTAATAGTGGGATATTAATATGAACTTGCTTAAAAATATCATAAATCTTTTTAAGTTGAGATTCATGCTTAGCTTGCTGTATCCGTTGAGGAAAAGGAGGTGGGGGACGATAATCAGCAATACGTCCTTCCCACTGCATACGAATCTGAGGACGAATATCATCATTTTTCTCCTCTGTCGCTTCTGCTGTCGTGACAGGCTCATCGGCAGCAGTCTGTTTATCACCTGTCGGGGCAGCTTCCTCGGCATGTTTATCCAAGGCAGGTTCCTTTACTATTTCAGTTTCTTTTTCCGGCCCTGGTAGTTTCTTCCCACTCCTAGTAGTAATCGCCTTACATTGCTCATGTGTGGGCGGTCTAGCATTTTCAGTATTGCTAGGGAATCCTCCATTCTGCCTTGGCTTAATATGTTGAGAAACCTGACCCATTTGTGTCTCCAGAGATTTCAAAGTAGCTTCATGATTTGTCATTCTCATCTCGGTTTTATCTATGAAATTCTCTGTCTTCTTGACAAACTGATTCATATTCTCCATATACGTACCGGTCTGAGACATAAAGGTGGCCAGAGTCTGTTCCAATATACTGCTCGTGGCAGGTGGTGGCTGCTGTTGCTGTTGCGGCGGCAGTTGCGGCGGCAGTTGCTGTCGCGTCAGCAATCTAGGTCCTCCCTGATTCTGATTATGTGCTTGCGGATTCAGGGCATTGTTAGGATTACTCCAGGAAAATTTGGGATCCTTCCTCCAATTGGGATTATAATTGTTGGAATTGTAATTCGGCTTGTAATTTCCAACATATTTTCCCTCTTCTATTTGTATTGGGCACTCATCCCGACTATGATTTCCCTCACAGATGGTACAAACTTCCTCAACAGCAAATCCTTGTAAACCATCATCATTCAATAACCGTTTCATTGCTTTAGTAAGGAATGCTACCTGTGATTTCATAGTGCTGTCGGCTTCATAATCCTTGATAGCAAGTACCCGTTTACCCCCTCTTCTTGTTGTCGGAAACTGCTCATCATTCTTAGCCAGATTTTTCAAAACTTGCAATGCCTCGTCCGGATCTTTATCCAATAATAATCCATTTGCTGCAGAATCAATCCGAATGCGAGTTTGTAAGTTCCGTAGAAGAGTCGTAAATCTGTCCCAGGCCTCGTGCATCGGCTCGTCATCTTCCTGTTGAAAAGTAGAAATTTCATTACGTAATCGCTCAGATAAATGCGAAGGATTAAAACGAGATAAAAATTCACGAGATAAATCTGCCCAAGTTCTAATTGAACCCGGCGTAAGTTTATTCCACCAAGTTTTAGCTCTGTCCCTCAATGAATGGGGGAATAACCGAAGCCTCAGTATCTCCGGACTAACTCCTGGTAGTCTAAACGAACCACAGATCTCCTGGAACGTTTTGAGATGCTCCCTAGCATCCTCTGTCACAGCGCCACTAAACTGCTCGGCATTGTTGATCATACTAAACATGACAGGTTTAAGCTCGAAGTTATCAACTTCAATATCCGGCAGCGTGGTCTCCAGCTCTACATGATCGTTCAACATGTAGTCACGACATGACCGTCGTCTGTCTGCCGCAGGCGGGTCGCCGACAGGCGGTACACCTCCACCAGCGGGCGGATTACGGGCCATCTGCTCTAGCTGTTCCTCAAGGTACTCGTTACTAGCTAGAAGGTGACGAAGTTGTTTCTTGAGATTGAATGAACGTTCGATTTCCGGATCTAATTTATACTCAGGATCTTCACCTCTTTTAGATCTGCGCATGAACAAGAAAACCTTGTGAAAAACAAGAGTTGAAAGTACTAACGAAAAATAGAAAAATAAAAATAAAAATAAAATAAAAATAAAAACGAAAAGTGCAATAAAAGAAAGGTGTAGTTATGTTGCCAATCCCCGGCAACGGCGCCAAAAACTTGTTGCGTGTAAAATAGTCTATCACAATTGTAGTACAAGTGTACACGACGCAAGTAGTAAGTGATACTAAGTATCGGATATCGTCTCCACAGGGATTGGGCTAATAGCTTCACCTTATTTCACTGCACGAAGTAAAGAAAATATTTAAGAGAATTGTCACGAAAATAATAAGGAAAACACAAATAAAAGAATTGAGATATCAAGATAGAGAGAATGGGGTGGTATTGAATTGCTCAGTAGTGCAGGTATTGCAATGCTTAGGAATTCCAGTTCTGTCGTCGCGCTTGTCGCGGCAGCACCTGTCGCGGCAGCTGTCCGTTGGTTGTCGCGGCAGCAAACAC
Source organism: Hibiscus tridactylites (assembly GCA_958450335.1). Classification (NCBI taxonomy): domain Eukaryota; kingdom Viridiplantae; phylum Streptophyta; class Magnoliopsida; order Malvales; family Malvaceae; genus Hibiscus; species Hibiscus tridactylites. Next base: position 89,294,830 of record OY288268.1, read on the forward strand.
ACCAACTCCGTACTTCAAGTTTGGCAAGAATCCCAGATCTGCCTTGGCCTATCCCTAGGTCCAAGTCTGTCGATGATTACGTCTTGATGATACCTCCCGGCGTGAATAGAAGGATGAACACCGATGTGTATGAATTCTTCCTTAGCCACTTAACCTTGCCCTATCCCTAGGCACAAGATAGTTCAACTATAAACTAGAGAACTTGCTATTATTTCTTTCGTATACTTAACTCTCCCGATGCTAAGTAAATGGATAACCTCACAATGCTCTCCCGATGCTCTTGCAAGATATTAATAACCAAAATAAGAGAACTTGAAGTTTATTTTATTGAACTTGGAAAATCCTAAAACAAAACAACCCTTGCAACTACTTTACAAAACAACCCGTGGCCCTAGGGGGGTTTTAGAACATGTTGACGACGGGCAGACGGCGGAGGGGTTTTAGTTGTCGGTTATGGGGTATTGGGGTCTGATCTAGGTTAAAATCTATGCCCTTATATAAGCTTTGGGCTCAAGTATTCTAAGATAACAAGGATTACAACTTTAATTAAAAGTAAGATTCTAATAAAGACTTAATCTCCAAGTATCCTACTTTTCAGCCGCCTCCTTGTTTCATGGGATTTCCTCTCCTTGAGCTTTGGCTTGACATATCTTTTGATCTGGGCTTGGAAAAATATAGGGTTTTCACACGACAGACGAGCATAATTTTCTCTATCTATCGAGGTCCACTTTGCTTTTCCTCCACTGACTTGCTGTCGTCCTCTGCTGTCACGGCAGCTCTATGGCAGCATCGTCCTCTTTGTCTGCTTGTCCAGTTCAGCTCTTCTGCTTATCTGCCCTGCGCCCGCCTTCTTCATCAACTATGACAGCAACCTACAAAATAAGCCATCTTTTAGTAGAATCCGTGCCTTTAATATATTTGTGATGTTTTGCTGTAAACTAACCTAAATGCAATGCAATGATGCTTGAATGCAGCAGAAATATGGGTTAAAAAGGGTGTAAATAATAGAACTTTTACACACTCAACACTGCTGTCCGATCTGTCATGGCGAGGCCCTTCAACAGTTTCGTTCAGCTTCTTCCTCTTCATCGGAGGGAAGTCCTTCGATATGTCTCGAACGACAGAAGGTTCCGAATCAGAATCATCCTGCCAGACGAAGGAGGAGGAGAACCCTTCAAAGTATTTTGGGTCGATTTTCGGTAGTGGTTCTTTCCTTTTCTCTCCTCTGGGAGTAGCAGATCTTCTGTCTCCATCTCCGGTCGTGGCAGGTGGTGATGTGGAGGCAGCAGTGGGTGTTTTAGGGCTGTCAGCAGGAGTCGGGGCGGCAAAAAGAGATTCTGGAAAAGAGGGAAACTGCACGTTGGGAAAATTTAAATCAACCTTTATGAAGTTTACCGTAGCAGTAGTAAAATCCCTCATAAATCCCATGAAGCCTAGCTGGCGTTCCTCCATCTTCTTCAGCATCTGAAGAATTTGGCTGGAGGTGTCTGTTACGTGTTTGCGTGTCTGTCGCGACAGCTCCGTGACAAGCTGTCACGACAGAGTTGTCCGTTGGGATTTTTGGGCTGTTGTGAATGTGGTGGGCTGGTTCATTCCTCCCCTTTGCTTTGCTTCCTTTATTTCCTAAAAATAAATAAATAAACTAAATTAAAATCTCATTTCCTAAAATAATAAATAAATAAAATAAAACTAAGTTAAATTAGGGATGCCTTAAAGGGCATCTCCTAAAGTAACTACTTCCTGTATCCTTGGGGCTTCAGTCCCCTGATAATGCTTGAGCCTTTGTCCATTGACCTTGAATTGGTACCCATCCTTGATTGATCTGATTGTGATGGCACCATGGGGGAAAACTTGGACAACTTGGAAAGGGCCAGACTACCTAGATTTAAGCTTTCCTGGAAAGAGCTTCAACCTAGAGTTGAACAACATCATCTGCTGCCTTGGGTAGAACTGTCGTGGTAGCAGTATTCTGTCGTGCCACTTCTTTGTTTTGTCCTTGTAGATCTTGGCGTTATCATAGGCTATTGCTCGAATTTCTTCGATTTTGTTCAAGTCTAGTAGCCTTTTCTGCCCTGCCTTGTCCCATTCCATATTAACTTTCTTAATAGCCCAATATGCCATGTGTTCTATCTCGACAGGTAAATGGCAAGTTTTCCCGTAAATGAGGCGATAAGGTGACATTCCCAATGGTGTCTTGAATGTTGTCATGTAGGCCCAGAGTGCGTCGTTTAGGTGTAGAGACTAGTACTTTCGAGTTGGCTTGACTATCTTCTCTATGATGTTCTTTACTTCTCTGTTTGATATCTCGGCCTGCCCATTGCTTTGAGGGTGATATATTGTTGCAATTCGGTGTTTTACTCCGTATTTCTTGAGTGCACTAGAAATTACCCTATTGTCGAAATGCATCCCTTCATCGCTAATTATCGCCCTTGGGATGCCAAACCTTGAGAAGATGTGCTTGTGAAGAAATCTTTGCACAGTCTTGGCATCGTTCTTTTGAGTGGCAATTGCTTCTACCCACTTAGACACATAGTCTACTGCCAGTAGGATGTATAAATTCCCACAAGAGGCTGGGAATGGTCCCATGAAGTCGATTCCCCAAACATCGAAGATTTCAACCTCAAGTATGTTCTGCAGTGGCATCTCATGCCTTCTAGACATGTTTCCAGTCCGTTGGCATTTGTCACAGCTCTTGTAAAAAGCTTGTGCATCCTTGAACAGTGTAGGCCAATAGAAACCGGATTGCAGAACCTTGACAACAATTTTATTTCCTCCCAAGTGTCCTTCATAAGGGGCAGCATGATAGTGGTGAAGCACTTCTTTCTGTTCCTCATGTGGTATGCGTCTTTTGATGATCTGATTTGCACAATGCTTAAAGAGGAGAGGTTCGTCCCAATAATAATGTTTTGTATCATTTTGGAACCTCTTCCTTGCTTGGTAATTAAGCTTAGGAGGTAATAACCCACTTACAATGTAATTGACAATGTCAGCATACCAAGGGGTTTCAGAAAGCTTACCTGCCGCCATGGCTGTTGCGGCAGTGCTGGTGGCAGCGAACAACTGCTCATCTGGGGAGATTTCCAATATGTTGGTCTTGTCTTTCTCTTGATTCCTTCCCATCTCCAGCCTTGACAAGTGATCTGCTACTTGGTTCTCTGTCCCCTTTTTGTCCTTGATATCAATGTCAAATTCTTGCAGTAGAAGAATTCAACGTATCAATCTCGGTTTGGCATCCTTTTTGTGAACGAATATTTAAATGCTGAGTGATCTGTATGGACCACCACTTTTGTCCCAAGTATGTAGGGTCGAAACTTGTCAATTGCAAACACCACTGCGATTAGCTCTTTTTCTGTTGTGGTGATATTATCTGAGCATCATTGAGGGTTTTGCTGGCATAGTAGATCACATGAAAGAGTTTCTCCTTCCTCTGCCCTAGTGCTGCCCCGACATCATAATCACTAGCATCACACATTATCTCGAATGGTAGGCTTTAGTCTGGTGGTTGCACTATTGGGGCTGTTACCAGCTTTTCCTTCAATATTCTGAATGCTTCAGTACATTCAATGTTAAAGTCAAAGGCATGATTCTGTTCCAGCATGAAGCACAAGGGTTTAGTGATTTTCGAGAAGTTGGCAATGAACCTTCGATAAAACCCTGCATGCCCTAAGAAACTTCTTATTCCTTTGACTGTGGTGGGTGGCGGCAACTTTTCATTAACCTCGATTTTGGCTCTTTCTACCTCTATGCCACAGCAGCTAACCTTAAGGCCCATCACTATGCCTTCATCAACCATAAAATGGCATTTTTCTCAGTTTCAAACCAAGTTTACCTCTTCGCATCTTTCGAAGACCTTTTGTAAATTGCCTAAATAACCATCGAAGCTGTCTCTAAAGACGAAAAAGTCGTCCATGAAAATTTCTAGGAAATCCTCTACCATATCGGAGAATATTGCCATCGTGCACCGTTGAAAGGTTGTTGGTGCATTGCAGAGCCCAAATGGAATTCTTCGAAAGGCATATGTGTCGTACGGTCATGTGAAGGTGGTTTTCTTTTGGTCCTCCGGTGCAATTGCGATTTGGTTATAACCTGAGTAACCATCAAGAAAACAGTAGTAAGGCTTCCCCGCTAATCTATCTAACATTTGATCGATAAAAGGTAAGGGGAAGTGGTCCTTCCGGGTAGATTTATTAAGCTTCCGGTAGTCTATACAAACCATCCAACCGGTCACAGTCCTGGTTGGGATTAGTTCATTGTCCTTGTTCGTTACTACGATTATGCCTCCCTTTTGGGGTACGCATTACACCAGGCTTACCCACTTGCTATCCGAGATGGCATATATTATTCCAGCATCAAGACACTTGATGATTTCTTTTCGCACCACCTCTCGCATAGCCTCGTTCAGTCTTCTTTGGGCATCAATTGTCAGCTTATGGTCATCCTCCAAGAGAATCTTATGCATGCATAACGCCAGACTGATGCCTTGGATATTAGCAATGGTCCATCCAATTGCCTTTTTATGTTGTTGTAGCATTTTGATCAGCTGATGTTCCTGTTCTTGCATCAACTTGCCAGAGATGATTACGAGAAACATATCATTTAAAACAAGAAAAACGTATTTAAGTTGCCCTGACAGGAGTTTAAGGTCTAGAACAGGTGGTTGTTCAATGGAAGGCTTTTGGATTACATGCTCATTCGAGGTATAATTCAAAGGCTCGAAAAACTTACATGGACGTGTGCCTATCCAATTTACCTCTTCAGGACCTTCAGTGTCAGATGATTCTGTGTCTGAGGGGTCACCGTCGTTGATGCTGCCGTGACAGTCTTCAGGGTGACTGCGGTGGCAATGACCAAACTTTCTGTCGTGGCAGTTCGACCTGATGCAAGGTTGGTCAAGGACTACTTCTGAAATTGCTTTGCACTCTTCCTCTACACAAGCTTGTTTCATTTCTTGGAAACATTGAGCTTGATTTGTTGATCATTTACTCTCATCGTCAGTTCTCATTTTTCTACATCAATCACTATTCTGCCTGTGGCTAGGAAGGGTTGCCCCAGGATGATCAGTGCGTTTTCATCTGCTTCACAATATAAAACAAGAAAGTCAGCAGGAAAAATAAACTTATCCACTCTTATCAAGATATATTCGATCTTTCCTTCTGGTTGTACGTAAGAGCGGTCTGCCAGCTGCAGCATGACTGTCGTGGGCCTTGTTTGTCCAATACCTAGTTTCTGAAATACATATTTGGGCATTAGATTAATGCTAGCACCAAGATCACAAAGTGCCTTACCCACAAACTTGTCTCCAATTACGCATTGTATGATGAAGCTGCCAAGATCCTTCTCCTTTGGGGGTGGTCTCTTACGGAGAATTGCCATGCATCCTTCTGTCATCGTCATTGTTTCAAACTCCCCAAGTCTGGACCTTCTGGACATTGCATCCTTCAGAAACTTTGCATAACCAGGCATCTTCTTAATGGCTTCTAATAGCGGAATGTTGATGTGTACTTGCTTAAAGACAACATAGATCTTTTTAAGCTGGTACTCATGTTTCTGTTTCTTTAGCCACTGTGGAAAAGGGGGTGGAGGACGATAATCTTTAAGGCGTCCTTCGCATGGAAGTCAGATCTGAGGAGGCTCAAGATCTTCAGCTTCTTCAGTCTGCTCCTCTGTTTCTTCTGTTGTCGTGGCAAGTGTGATGACAACAGATTGTTTCTCCTCTGTCGGGGCAGTGTTCACGGTAGTTGTTTATTGGGTCGATTCCTTCGGTGTTTCTTTTATGATCGGCCCCTGTAGTTGTTTCCCACTCCTCGTTGTAATCGCTTTGCACTGTTCATGTGTGGGTTTTCTAGTGACCTCAGTATCACTAGGGAATCCCCCATTCTGCCTTGGGTTGATAAACTGTGACATCTGGCCCATCTGTGTCTCTAAGGATTTCAGGGTGGCCTCATGGTTTGTCATTCTCATCCATGTCTTGTCCATGAAGGACTCAGTTTTCTTGACAAGTGATCCATGTATGCTTCTGTCTGTGACATAAATGTAGCCAGGGTCTGCTCTAGTATGCTCGTAGTGGCTGTCGGCTGCTGTTGTGGTTGCTGTCGTGACAGAATCCTAGGGCCTCCTTGATTCTGGTTGTTCTGGACTGGAGGGTTTAGTGCGTTGTTGGGGTTACTCCATGAAAATTTTGGGTCCTTCCTCCAGTTTGGGTTGTAGTGGTTGGAGTCATAGGTTTTATTCCTATTGTAGTTCCCAACATACATCTATTCTTCCAACTGTAAAGGGCACTCCTCTGTACTGTGGTTCCCACTACAGGTTTCACACACCTCTTTTGCAGAAAACACAACCTTAGAATCCTTTCGTTGTAGATTTTCAACTATCTTAGTGAGGTATGCAATCTGAGTTTTGACCGAGTTATCAGCTTCGTACTCCTTTACAGATATTCCTCGTTTACCTCCCCTTCGAGCTGTAGGAAATTGCTTATCGTTCTTTGCTAACTTTTTCAACACTAGCATTGCCTTATCTGGTTCTTTATCCAGCAATAACCCAGTTACTGTTGAATCTATCCTGAGTCGAGTGTGTGCATTGGCAGCGTTGTAGAATTTGACAACCTGATTCCATACAGGGAATCCATGCATTGGGCAGTTCCGTAAGAGAGTCGTAAATCTGTCCCACGCCTCATGCATTGGCTCGTCATTTTCTTGTTGAAAGTAGCAATCTCGTTACGCAATCTTTTAGATAAATGAGAAGGATTAAAATGAGAAAGGAATTCACGAGAGAGATATGCCCAAGTTCTTATTGAACCCGACGTTAATTTATTCCACCAAGTTTTAGCTCTATCTCTCAATGAATGAGGGAATAGCCGAAGCCTCGGTACTTCTAGACTTATCCCTGGTAGCCTGAACGATCCACAGATTTTCTGGAACGTTTTGAGATGTTCACGAGCATCCTCAGTAGCAGAACCACCAAATTGGCCAGCAGAATTTATCATGCTGAACATGACATGTTTTGGTTCGAAGTGTTTAGCTTCCACATCTGGATGGGTAGTTTCCAGTTCAACATGGTCATTATCCATGTAGTCTCGACAGGTCTGTCGTGCTGCTGGGGCAGCGGGCGGCGACAGATCGTTTCTGGGGTCATTAGAAGGATCCACACCGCCCCTGAGGTGGTTGTCATCTTCCTTGTGGCCTTCCCTTTCGTTCACCATTGCTTCCAGTCTCTCCTCAAGATATTTGTTTCGTTCTATCAATAGTCGAGCTTGGTTCTTGAGTTTATATATGCATTCGATTTCTGGATCTAATTCGTACTCAGGCTCCTTACCACGTCTCGATCTGTGCATAAGCAATAAGAGAACATTGTGAAAAGCACAGGGAAAATAAAACAACTAAAAACAGAAAATAAAAACAAAGTGCAGTAATTAAAAGGTAAAGGTATGTTGCCAGTCCCCGGCAACGGCGCCAAAAACTTGTTGCGTGTAAATAAGACTATCACAAATAGTGCAAGTGTACACGACGCAAGTAGTAAAGTGATACTAGAGTATCGGATATCGTCTCCACAGAGACTGGAAATAACTTTATCCTCAAATTGATGCACAAGGAAAAGAAATAGTTTAAATATTTGTTGGAAGAAAACTTGAATAAAAATTAAAGTAAAAGATAAAGGAATCATATTGAGAGAATATGTCGGTATTGAATTGCTCAGTAGTGCAAGTGTTGCATTGTTCAGAGGAACTTCTGTCGTTATGTCGTCGTTTCTGTCGCGACAGCGACCGACAACTCCGTACTTCAAGCTTGACAAGAATCCCTGTTATGCCTTGTCCTATCCCTAGGTCCAAGTTCTGTTGATGAACACGTCTTGAATGATACCTCCTAGCGTGAATCAAAGGGTGAACACCAATGTTTGTGAATTCTTCTTTAGCCACTTAACCTTGTACTTATCCCTAAGCCAAGATGGTTTAACCATAAACTAGAAAACACGTATTTACTCCTTTCGAATGCTTAACTCTCCCGATATCAAGCAAATGGATAACCTCACAAAGCTCTCTCGATGCTCTTATGAGATGTTGAAAACCAGAGTAAATAAACTTGAAGTTTTTTTACTTGAACAGAAAAATCCTAAGAACAATTACAATCCTCACAACTACTTTACAAAATCAACCCTTAGCCCTTGGGGAAGTTTAGAACATGGTGAAGAGAGAGAAACGACTAGGGTTTTGGGGGAAGACGACTAGGAATGAGATATCCTTCCCTAGGTCGAATTATATACCTTTATATAGGCCTTGGGTCCAAGTTTTCTAATATGGCAAGAATACAAGTTTAAATTAAAGTACAACTCTATTAAGAACTAAATTGTTGAGTGGATCAAAAGATCGATATTTACCAAGAGGGGGGGTGAATTGGAAATTTGAAGGATTGTAGTGGAAATTGGCAAATTAAAATTGAAGAACAAGGAATTTAGAGTGGTTCAAGTTCCAAATGAACTCTACATCCACTACCTTAGTCTCACTAAGGATTTGCAACAATTTCACTAAATTGATCTTCCCCTTTTCTAGGACAAGGAGGCAACCCTTTACAATATCGGTTGATTTTTCTACCCAAAAATCAACCCAACCCTCACACAAGAGAACAAAGGAATTTGTAGGCTAATTAGGTATCTCTCAATACAAATGATAGCCCCGATACAAGCACTCAACCCAATTTTACAAAATATGAATGAAGAACACAAATTGGGATTTTACACAAATTTGGGATTTTTGCTCAAATGCTTGAATTTGATGTTTGGATGTTTGCTTGAAGTTCAATAGTTGTTGCTGATGCTTTTGGATGTCCCTTTTATACCTTCTCATTGATTTCTAGCCGTTTGGGTGGTTGGGAACATAAATGGAGCCGTTGGAACCCTCTCTTGCCACCATTAATGATGTTTGCACCAACCCGTTTCGGAACACGGGAAACCTGTTTCGGAACGGACTAAAATAGAAAGAGCCGTTGGGGTGCATTTAAGAGCCTGTTTCGAAACGCCTTAGGGCCGTTTCGGAACGGTTTTGCCACTGTAAAAGGGTCGTTTCGGAACGGTCCTAGCCCATTTCGAAACGCCTTAACGGTTTTCAGAAATTCAGTTAAAACATACAACGGTCATATTTTCAAAATAAAACCTAGCCCCTGTTTCGGAACGGTATTGATCCGTTTCGGAACGGTATTGATCCGTTTCGGAACGGTATTGATCCGTTTCGAAACGGAATGGCTACTGTCAAAGGGTCGTTTCGGAACGGGCTTGATCCGTTTCGAAACACCCCTTGTATATTTAAGGATCTGAAATATTTGAAATAATTTAACCCTTTTTAAATCCAACATGAAGAACAGTTTCGAAACGAGTTGTGCCGTTTCGAAACGATTGCAAGTGTTTCGATACACGTTTCGGAACGGTGGTCGACAGTGGTGAAAATGTTTCGAAACGCCTTAGGGCCGTTTCGAAACGGGTACTTGAAAAACACTGCTTTGGCTTGAAACACTTAGAAAAAGTATTTGAAAATGTATGTTTTTAACTTGGGCATAATACTAAAATTATATGGGGATATTTTAAGGACTTAAAATTCGTTTTGACTTTTTCGATTTAGTCCTTAGGTTTTTAGTTATATCAAAATTAAAATATTTGTTTCACATAAATCTTCTGAGTAGATGCCTTTAATTCGTCATCTTTTCTTTTCTTGCCTTGACTTTCTTCCTTGAACTTTGGGCTTGACCTTCCTTCTGCTTCGGGGCTCAGAAAAATATGGGAGTGGTCCACGACAGACTGGCTTGAAATCCTCTATTTGTCGAGCTCCACTTCACTTTTCCACCTCAACATTCCACTGTCGTCTTGGCTGCCACGGCAGATGTCACGACAGACTGTGTTTTTCGACTCCAGCTCTGCAACTTGCCTTTGCTCCTTTGCTGCCTTGGGTCTGCTGCAGCAGATATCTGCAAAAGTAACAAAAATCAGCAGCAACTGTGCAATTTTATCTAATTGTGATGCGTATGCAAAACTCTATCCTAAATGCAATGAATCATGCTTGAGTGCAACAAAAATATGGGTAAATAAGCGGTAAAATATAAAACTTTTATGCACTCAACAATCTAATCAACCAACCAACTGATGACACCTGTCACCATCTGATTGACCGTAAAGAATGAAAAGAAATAAAAAATGGAAAAGGGATTGCTACCATAAGGATTTAATCTTGTGCCAACTACATGGAAAACTCATGCTCCAACCATTAAGCCAATTTCACTAATATAATATAAGATACTAACATATTTTATTAAACAATTACTTTGTTGATGAAAACTAAATTAAATTTAAAGAAGAAAGAAAGAATGGTAACGGGGGTTTGAACTTGGGACCAAGGTGAGTAATTCGCATGTCTTTGTCACTACGCTAAGCTACTCTTTGTAATATATATTACACACTTTTATATACATATTTTATAATGCAGTTAGGAAAAAAGAAGTAAAAATGGTTGAAAAGAGACTCGAACCTAGATCACTTGGGATGTTAATCACACAAATATTCGATTAATTTAAATCTAAAAAGTATTAAATATTGATTTAAAATATTCAAATATTTTTTCATATTTAAATTAAATCGAATATTTATTAAAATATTAAATATTTGATTTAAAAGAAAAAGAAATTTGATTTTAAAAAATATTCAAATATTTTAAATCGAACTTAAAATACTTTAAATATTCGATTTAATATTTTAAATCATTTTTCTTTTAAATCAAATATTTTTTAAATCGAATATTTAATATTTTAATAAATATTCTATTTAATTTAAATATGAAAAAATGTCTGAATATTTTAAATCGAATATTTAATAATTTTTAGATTTAAATTAAATCGAATGTTTGTGTGATTATACACATCCTAAGTTGTCTAGGTTCGAGTCCCATTTCAACCATTTTTACATCTTTTTTCCTAATTGCATTATGAGATATGTATATAAAATTATGCATTATATATCATTAAGAGTAGTTTGACACAATGGTAAAGGCATTGATTTTCTATGTGGTTGGCGCGGGATTAATTGGTTGATTAAATCTATTAAATTAAATAAATTAAAACTTAAAAATGATGAGACACGTGTTGTCATTTGGTTGATTGTTAATTTTATTTAATTAAATTAAAATTAGGACCAAATTGAAATAATAGGTAAATAACAGGGACTAAATGTATAATTTTACAAATTTTCGTTAACTGCCACGTCAACCATTCGTTAGTTTTTTAACGATGATGGTCAAAATATGTCAATTTAACAAGTTTGGTGGCATGATTGACGAGTTTGATAGTTTGGGTGGTTAAAATAAGTACCCAATTAATTTGGTGGTCACTGGTGTAGTTTACCCTAAATTTAACTACGCTTCAAAAATTTTGTTTATTTTATTCTTATATAGATTGATTCGAGTTTGAATTGATATAAACATGAATAATTTAAAAATATTATTATATTAATTGGTTAGGATTCATTTGACACAATATAAAACTTAAGTTGTACACGTTTTTTAAATTGTTAGATTAGTGAAAATCGATGGTCGCCATTAATGATAGGTAATGAGAAGATTATCACATGAAAATATAAGTGAAAATTATCCTTACCTTACAAGTTTTAATCTTAGCCATTAAAAATAATTAATCCAACTATCTAAAAAACATGTAAAACTTTTATGTTTTACAATGTATAAGTGGGTCTAACCCTTAATTAATTTTATAATTAAGTACCATGTGTTTAAGCAGGGGTAACCGGTAAGTAAGCATAGGGGTAAGTAATATTAGATTTGAAAAAGTAGATTTTTCTATGACTAAAAATTTAAATTAAGTTTTAGTTATAAAAGAAGACTAGAATAACTCGAAATTTATAGTAAATAGTTGATCATTTTTAAGTTTGAGTCGAGTTTGTCAACTTTGTCTTATATATGTATATTTTTTGCATATGAAATATATAGATATCATTATAAAAAGGAAAAAATATTGATACACAGGCCGTGTAAACTTTAGTTTATACGCGCCTTTTAGTTTTAGGGTTAAAGTTTTAGATTAGGTTTAAACTTTAGGGGTTTAAGTTGTAAGATTTAAAGTTTAAAGTTAGTGTTTAAAATATAAAGTATAGTGTTTAAATTTTATGATTTAATTTTTTAGAGTTAGAGATTTAAAATTTGAGTTTTATAGCGCAAATATACATGTTTATAAAAAATTAATTTTAACCCCGCTTGTATATCAAAATTTTACTCCCAAACAAACTAAACTCTACTCAAATTTTATTTTGAGTTATAAATTATAAATCGCCCTAGCTCATTTTTTTTAACTCAGTCGATTGAAAACTCTGTTATTATTTTGGAGTGTAATTTAGTACAAAAAAATGAAGTGGTAGTTAAGACAAAAAGACCGAGAAAAAAGAGGGGAAGGCTAATGAAAATTATGAAATAAGCGCATAAAACGGCATTTAGTGTCCTACATTTGTGCGTGAGGAGATAGATCACGGCTGCCACCGCCAGCACCAGCACCGCCACCGCCAGCAGCGCCACCCACCAAACAAACCCATGATTAACCCCAGAAATTAGTTTTTTAAAAAATCAAGAAAATATAGGATTTTTATTTTTTTGGTTTTTTGAAGAACTTGACTTGGCTGGACCCTCCGTTTTCTGAACCTTCTCCTTCACTTCCATTGATTTTACTTTCTGGGTATTTGTCCTTAGCTACAAAGGTCCCAGATTTTGGTGGTGCTGCAGCAAAAAAAAACATTTTTTTTTTAATTTTGTTTTATGTTATATTGGTAAATGTGGGGAGCTCTCGGAGAACCTGCTGATTCTTATTATGCAGTCCGGCCTGAATGCGCTGATGATGTTCCTAGAACCAGATTTAAGATCAAGGTTTGTTTTTTTTCTTGATTGAAAAGTTGGATCTTTCTTAAACAAAATATAGCTTTCCTTTTGCTTTATTATTGGTTCTAATTTGATTGAATTTTAGCTTAGCTGAATTTGTTCAATAGAGGTGTTCTCATTCGGATCTGATCTCGAATTTATACATATGTAAACTGGTGCTGTCAAATGTTTTAGGCAATTAGCTCGCTGTAGATTGCGGTTTCTTGTATGATCAATTCACTTGTCAAGCTCTAATACATGGAATCCTTTGTTGTACTCGTGTCTGACACATAAATGTGGTTAAGATCCTCCAAATATATGGAAAAAAATAGAAAATAAATCGAGAACACGCATGTTGGACATACCTGTATCCCACACTCATCTTGAGTCGATAACATTGAGAAGAAGTTCGGTCCACCCTTTCTCCGCTTCGATCCGTCCATCATTGATCATATGGTTTGTTTGAAATGGGTAATAATTAGAGGTGGAAATGGAAATTTGACTTGCAGAATAGACAAAAGTATATTGATTGTTATTGGTGTTCATGCTGAATTGCTATGGCTATTAATGAAGGAGTAATTTTGACTAAAAGAGTGAATTTAGAAAAGTTTATAGTATATAAATATGAATGAAATTATATAAAATGATATCTTAAATGAAATTAACTAGATCAAACAAAACATATTTAAGTATGATAATTTATATAAAATTATATCATTAATTATAGAATTTAATAAACATATCTATATATGGTGTAGCAGTATCTATTTTTTTTATCCTTTCATCTGATTTCGCAAGTTCAAAAGAGTCAAACATGCACATACCGGTGTTGACTACCGATACCCTTGTCCATTTAACTTAGTTGTCAAGTCAATTTGCTTCATAGCTGAAATTTATGCTTCCATTTCAAAAGAACATTTTTTTTAGTCTTTGTTGATTTTGTAAATGAAGTTGAATTCTGCAATAATTGTAAAAAGGAAAATGGTGCTTTGATTCAATAGAGATGTTTTTCTTGTTTATTTGCTTGTGCAGCCTGGTAAAACTCTAAGTGCAAGAAAATGGCAAGCTGCATTTTCTCCAGATGGACGTCTGGATATCGGAAAAACTCTAGGTAGAATCCAACGTGGGGTAAGTGCATATTTGTGCTATAAAAAGATTGATTGGTCCTGGAAGTAAATTTCATTTGCTTAGATATTTAAATTTCCAAAGTAATCCATTTGAAATCATGGCCATAGAAATGTGGCTCAAAAGCTGCATCGAGGATCTGGTTGCTCCTTTTTCTAGCACTGTTTCCACCTACAATTTAGTTTTTCAGCAGGTCTTGGTTGCAGTCAATGAATAGAAATGTTCTAGTAAGCAAAATACAAATTCAAATGTAGATTTCTGCCCCTTTTGTTTTAAAAAAATTGGTGAGAATTGGTCCAGATATCAATATCGTAATTGCCGAGCCCGCTAAGGATAGTCTATCTATCAATGCAAAATAACAGAAACAAATACATTAATATGTGTCCTGTGTAATTTATGTATCAATAATGGTTGGAAGCATGATGTATGTCATGTGTATTATTTCTAACCTTACGTAGATGAGCATATGCATATTATTGAGTTGTGTTAGGCTATGTTTGTATGTACATGTACATATCTCTGCTTATTTTATTTTGCCTCTATCTACTGCCATTATTTTTCTTTTGTTTGCAAACATAGGGGATCCATCCATCGATTCGGGGAGAAGTTTGGGAGTTTCTGCTTGGCTGTTACGATCCCGAGAGCACATTTGATGAAAGGGATCAAATACGGCAGCACCGAAGGTAATCCATTGTTCCCATCCTGTATCAGTTTTCTGCTGAGGCCGCTTTCCCCGTCGGGGGATCATGCTGAGTGTTGTTTTCTCACTTCAATCCCTTAGGGTCCAATATGCTAGATGGAAGAACGAATGTCGTGAAATCTTTCCCGTTATTGGAAGTGGCAAATATATCACAGCACCTGTCATCACCGATGATGGCCAGCCCATTCAAGACCCTTTAGTGCTTTTAGAGACAATTCCAGGCAAGTTACTGGCACTGTACCCATTTTTTCCCTTCTAAACAGTAGTCACTGAAAGTGAAGTAAACCAGGCTTTAATACCTAATCGATTATTCAGGTGCAGATGCTAATAATGCCGACATGGTGAATAAGCTACTTCCTCGTGGTCCTTTTGATAAGAAAGTAATCCAGTGGTTGCTTACATTACATCAAATAGGTTGTTTATTGTTTTAGACTTCAAATGCATGGCTTGCTTTCATTTGTTGCTTTCTCCTCTTAGTCCGTTAGTCGTGATCGTGTTTCTCATATTTATGTTTCTGTCAGGTCTTGATGTTATTCGCACCGACAGGACTTTAGTATTCTATGAGAAACAAGAGAATTTGTCGAAACTTTGGGATATTCTCTCTGTTTATGCCTGGATAGATACGGATGTTGGCTATGGTCAAGGCGAGTAATTTCTTTTATAAAACAATGATTATAGGTTCTATTTGTCGACTGCCTTACTCGATCAAACCTTGGATTTATTTATTCATTTTCCTTAAATGCCATTAATTTAGCCACTTTGTATTGTTCTTTAAAATGTGACCACAGTTACTTTTCATAGTTCAAGGCAAAGTTGCGCATTTACTTTTCATTTCTTTAAAGTATCCTGTCTGATGCATATCTGGACACGGGTATAGCCGTATAGGTATATGACCCTCCAAGGATCCACCAAATACATGATTTTTTTTAATTTGACCATTGTCTGGCACTCACACCCAAGTCCGTGTAACTTAGGTTTGTAGGTCTTTATATAGTTAGTGGTTTAAATTTAATAGCTGTAATGCTCATTTACTGTAATCTCCATTCGTTCTACCTTGATTTATAACAAAGGGAATAATAATGCTTTTTATATCTACATTGTAATCAAATACTATTTCCGAAAGTTAAATTCAATTATAATGTTGAGCAGGAATGAGTGATCTTTGCTCTCCGATGATTATTCTTCTTGAAGATGAAGCTGATGCGTTTTGGTGCTTTGAGCGTCTGATGCGCAGATTGGTACATTTACTTTTGTTTTAGTTTATCGCAAAAATCATGGCAGCACGATGCTTATCTTTTCATGTGCACTAGGTCTATTTCGAGTATCTTTTCTAATGTATAAAGTTCACTTTATTATGATCACATGACTCTTGATTTTTTATACTCCATTTTCTTTTCTAAGATTTTCTTTCTTTCAGCTTCGTTATGAGTTTCTCATGATTTATGTTCCTGTTTTAAATCTTAAAGCGAGGAAATTTCAGATGCACCGAGAATTCTGTTGGGGTAGAGACACAACTTGGTTATTTAGCCTCAGTGACTCAAGTTATTGATCCGAAACTTCATCACCATTTTGGTATGAAATGAAATTTATTTCTTTGGTTCTCTAGTTTTATACATTGTGCTTTCTTCAACTCTATTTTTCTTCAAGTATAAATGTCCTACGGATATCTTGACATTGATTTAAGGACATGATACCCTCAACTCTCAAGGATTCTCCAAATGCCCGGAAATCTTGAAAAAGATTGAACATTCCTATTTCAGACTGACATATATCCATATTCATTACTCACACCTAAGTCCGAGTAACATAGTTCTTCGAACATTTTGGGAACATAACTTACGTTGCTCTCTTATATTGTTTTACAGAAACACTGGGTGGAGGTAACTATGTCTTTGCTTTCCGGATGCTGATGGTTTTGTTTCGCCGAGAGTTCTCGTTTGGTGATTCATTGTATTTGTGGGAGGTACGTTCAACACTTCTAATGCTAATGAATGATTGTCATGAAACATTTAGATGCATATTTTATTGAAGAAAAATCACTCCCCCAAACTTTGTTCTTTAATCTGTAATATGATTGGTTTTCGTGGAATAAAGCTAAAGGATCGAGATAGAGTCCTATGAATTATATTGTTTATGTGATTGCCATAACTATCACAAATCAGTTCCTGTGTTTACGGAATCCGTACTTCTGTGTTTTGGCATTCTTCACAAGAATTTTACTCTTAAAGTCACTTTGTATTGTTACCTAAACTTTCTGCAGATGATGTGGGCTCTCGAATACGATCCAGACTTGTTCTCTATGTATGAAGAATCTGGATCAAAGACAGCCAAGGGTGTAGGTTCTAATAAAGGGAAACCGAAATCAACACGTCAGTGCGGGAAGTACGAGAGAGAAAATATGAAACTCAAAAGCGCTGATGCCCCACTCCCGATTTCTGTTTTCCTTGTTGCTAGTGTCTTAAAAGATAAGAGCTCAAAGCTACTGCATGAAGCTCGGGGCCTCGATGACGTGGTTAAGGTGAGCTTACATGTTTGTAGCTTTTACTCTCTCAAATGTCTCGAATAATGAAAAAACACCAGTCTATAAGATTAAACAGCGATCGACTCGGAATGCCACCATTATGTATTGGACCTTCCAAAACCATGAAACATGAGCGAAATGTCATGAACACACGGACATGTCAAAATTTATATAAAAAAACTATCATACATGTCTTAATGCTTTTACCTGTCTTGTTTTTATTTTTTTATCAGATTCTAAATGACATGACTGGAAATCTGGATGCGAAGAAAGCTTGCATTGGGGCATTGAAACTTCATAAAAAATATTTGAAAAAGGTATTGCCTTCTTTTCATTCTCCCATCAGTTCCTTAAGTTTCCTATACCCATCTTCGGATACATATCGAGAGAGTCTAGAATGCAATTATGCATTTACATAATTACATGTCAATGTCATTGCTAAACGATTCATTCATGCGTTGCATTCATTTCTAAGATTTAGGATCATAGTTTTATTCCTATGTCTGAATATATGTCGGACGCAGACATCGAAGAGAAAATGCAGAGTCCAGATAACATAACCTAAATGATTCATTTCTAAGATTTCTTCAAAGTAAATTCTTTTGCAGATAACTCCATGATCTCTTTCATTTCATGTCTTGACCACAGGCCAAGAAGACGTAACAATATGAAATTTTTAACAACTCGGCCAAGAAATAATGATTATTTTCTCTTTTTCACGTCCCGTGACTTCATGATGAACCCTGGTTCAGGTATTACCGATCTCCGTATACGAATCTGTTGTGTTGTATTTAGTATATATCTTTGTGTGTTTGTGATCATTCAATTCCCAGTGAAATACAGAAGAAAATAGTTGATCATGTATAAATTCTTCACATCTTTGGAGATTATTTCTTTGTATCCGTATTTTGCATGTATCGGACATGGATGTCAAATAAAATCGCAAGCATTTCGAACGAAAAAAATATGTAATTTAATAATAATAATAATAATAATAAATTGGAGAAACATAGCTTGGAAGTAAGATTGGTGCATAATTCCCATAGGCCAGACTGATGGACAATCGCATATTATCAAAATTTCATTCCTCTAAAATACATTGACAGAAAGCAATTTATAGTTCTAAAAAAACTGATATTCTTTCAAAGTAAAAACTATCAACAGAGAATTACATTAACAAAGGATTAAGAATTTTATGGAACAAAAAATGAAGGAATCTTCAACTAATACTGCACTAGGAAGAAGAGGGGGAAATCAACAATGTACATGAAATCCCATCCAATACCAAAGGCAGGTCCCAGCTGTAGTTTTTTATGTCAGCTTCATAAAAGAATCTACCATTGAATTTGAACCCTTCTGGTACCTAAGATGTATTCCTTTATCGAAAACCCCCGGCACAAATGCTTCGTCGGCTTCCCATTTTGATCGACTGCCAACATGACATCAATCGGGAGAAAAAGTGGAAGTTTGATCTCACCAACAACATAATCTATGGCACATATGTCTCGGTATTATGTTTCAGCATACAAACAGCATACCTTCTTTAAACGAACACTATCATCAATCCTCGTCATCGGAACTAGAACTAAAATCATTCCTCCTTCGTTCAGCAATTGCGGAAAAAAGCTTCTGATGGGGATCGGGGGAAGTTGGTGCAAAACGGGACTCGGAGGAAGATGATGATGCATTGGACCCCTGTTTTTTATGTGCTTTTACTGGCTTCCTTGGGGCATCTCTAACTTCTTTGCAAACCTTATCCAAAATTATCAAGAAGTCACGTATGATGATGAACAAGCGTAAGCCCTCATCCTTATGTGCGTTACCGTGAAAATAATCGCCGGTGCTCTTCACCAATGTCATTATTCTCTTCTCTTCCTCGAGCAACGATGTGACATCAACCTCTGCATTCTGCACAAAACTCTTTAAGGTTTCATGAAAACCACTTTCTTCCCTCAAATTGTTCATCTCCGTATTCAAGAAATTCTGTGCTTTTAGGAGTCCATGGCCAAGTTTGGCAGTGGTTCCTGTTAAGGTTTCGGCATCTATTGCTGCTGCTTTCTTGACATTTTCGAGTTCACTACTCAGATGGGAAACCACCTGAAGACCAAGGCTATGGTAGTGCTCTTCCGTATCTGGGAGAACATCCTCAAGATCGATGGAACTTTTGCTTTCTCTTGCAACACGGGCAGCTTTCATGCCTTCAGTGCGTATAATTTCTTGGACAACAAAGTGCAATAGAGTGATCTTGCCATCTACTCCTTTAACATCTGATAACTTCAAAAGCGTGTCGAGCTTGAAAGCTTGTGCACCACCCCGGAATGTCCCATCATTCATGCGATTTCCGGTTTTAAGAACAGCTTCTAAAAGCTTGAGGAATAAGCGGCTACTTCTTAGTTCCTTGCAAGCAACCTGCCAAAACAGTAAAGACAGAATTCGATTGAATAAAACATATATTTAGTAGACTGTCTAAAAAAATTCAAGAAAGTTTTCGACCTAAATGTCGGTCGCGATCCATGCAAGTCATGCAAATTAAAATTAATGACCCACCTCTAATGTTTCAAAAGACTCTCTTGTGAAAGTAACCTCCTCATAAAGAGAGCACATATAAATCAGGGTTTCCATTCGTTTAAAAGCAAAAGGGATGTCAACCAAGACTTTCAAGAACCGCTCGGCAGGGCCGAGTTGGGAAATTTCACCATTGAACATTCTAAGTTTGAGTTCTTCATCCGCTGTCGGGGCCATCTTCAATAAATTTTGAAGGAGTTCAACAGGGAGCTCATTTCCTGATATTTAAAACAGGTTAGAATATCATAATCAAAAACTTAATATATCAGTATAATGTTTTCTATGTCAGGAAAAGGGAACCCAATGTCGTTATATCGCTGTTAACAATCTCATGTTTTTAAACAAGTATTATGATTGCAATCATCTTAATATTTATCTTTGCAGAAATGAATAGAAAAAACATAGAAAAGCTCTGCCAGTATGTTCACTTCATTTTCCTCCTTGACCTAAAATCAGATAGAGCGGGATGAAAACTATTCTACCACATATGGTTAGCTTCAACGAAATGCAAATGTTTGGCATTTTTCAGGCATAAGGATAGGATTACTCATGTTAGATATATAACAAACTGTAACTACGACTCTTTTCCAAGATGTACAATGTATGGGAAAAAAAAAGAATCAGCAAAGATAGAAAGTAGCAAATCATATGCAAAATTTTCTCATTCCATACAAGGTCAATTTTTAGCAAATCAGCCAAGTAAGTGTCGTGACTCAATTCTTGGTTAGTTGTCAAAATTGTCCACCCATAGTTGAAAGCCGTGGATATTATAATTACTGGTGAAAATGGCAGTAGTCATAATTGCTAAGCATGCTCTGCTGATGGCCGTGTATGCCACACAATCATCGGTCTGGAACAGGGATCAAAAACGTGCGGATATGTTTCTCACAAGCACATATTTGAAAGGACAAATAAGATGGAAAAAATCACCTTCGCGAAGAGCATCACAAACTTCTTCTGTGGTCACATTTAACGCCCGCAAAAGGATTGCTAGATTTTGTGCCTTCTTGGGATCAAGGATTTGAATATACTTAGGCACAGATTCTTGGGTAGAGGCCTCTTTCTTTTTATCATTTTTGTTCTTGTCAATGGCTGCATACCCAAACAGGGTTTCTATCATCTCCTCGTTGAACCTGCAAAAGTAATAGTATAAATGTATGTCATACTGATCCATTGGCATAAAGAGTAAAGGAAAAACAATAAGAGAACTTTTACATACTGGAATGATCCAGATTTAATCTGATTCCAGACCATCGAATGTTCAGGGTTCGCTGCAACTTTATCCCAGAAAAATGGCTTCAATTTAGCTTTAGGGGCATTGCCATCGTCTGCTGAGCCAGATCCCTCGCCTGAGATAGCATTTGATGTTCGTTGTGGTCCGCTTGGCGGTCGAGGCACCTTGGGACCTAAAGGCATTGGTGGAGGTGGCCTGGGAGGTCCAAGACCGGTACCTGGAGGAGGTGGCGGTGGGCGAGGACCAGGTTTGGCACCAGGAGGCATAGGTGGTGGAGGAGGTCGAGGGGCCATAGCGGCAGAAGGAGGTTTCATAGAGGGAGGTGGCACAGGAGGTGGTGCAGGACTGGTTCTAATGGGGGCAGGAGGTGGTGCATGACTGGTTCTAATGGGGGCAGGAGGTGGTGCATGACTGGTTCTAATGGGGGCAGGAGGTGGTGGAGGACTGGCTCTAATTGGGGCAGGAGGTTCAGGAGGAAGAGGATCTGCTCTGTACGGAGAAGGCTTCAAAGGAGGTAATCCGGGTCGAGAAGCACCGACCCTTCCTGGAGGCAGTGGTAGCAATGGCTTAGTATTGCCTGATATACCAGAAGAATCAGCTGAGGCTTTGGTGGCAGCACCAACAGCTCCGAATGATGACTTCCCATTGAAGGGGGGTTGTTGGGCATTAGATTGATTATAAACATTCCCATTAGTTGAGGCCTTTTTATGTAGGCTCGATTCATTTCCAAACGATTGATGACCTAGCTTCTCTTCTTTATTAGTTCCAAAATCATATGCATGAGAAGAACCTGAAAAGAAGAAAAAAAAGGTTTCGATCAATAACCTTCCGAAAGCTTCTGGAAAATAGCAGTATGGGAAAAGTACCAGAGAATTCATTTAAGCTTAAACTGAGAAGGGGCCTGTCATCATTTTGTTTAGCTGAATAACCTCTACGACAGCATAACAAGAACAACAATGCTGCAGCAACAGATGTTACTACTGCACTCACAACACAAGCAATAATAATTGTTCTACTGTTATCAGTCCCCTTGCGTCTTGGGTCCATGTTGGCTGGACTTATATTGTTCGGAAGATCATTTATCGGAGCTGCAGCTTCATTAGAAGGTATAGGAAAAAAAGAGGGCAAAGATGCCGGACTTTCTGGACTCAAACGAGGAAATTCAGAATTAGGAGAAGGGGCGGGAGCCGGGGATGGTCCTAAGTTCGAGGCAGGGGCTATGGCAATGCTCTCAGTAGCCAAAGCCCTTCTAGGAGCTTCATGCCAGTGAAACAATGACTCGAAATATCTGGTGTACCAAGCCTTAAAGCCACTATCTTCTCCAGAAACTTGGAATAGAAGATTATTCTTTCTTATGCAGTCAAAAAGAGCTTGTTTTAACTCGGGATGGAGAACGCTAATCAGTTTTTGAACACTTTCTCCCTCTAATGAGTAACTTTTTGTAGTAATATCATTGGTTGTAAGAGGTGTTTGCCCCGGAAGATATAAATTCGGATCTTCAAAAGCTTCATTTAAATCATTCAAATCTCGTCTGCAACTTATCCATAACAACTCAGCCTGCATGTAAACAATTGAATAATTTTAAACAAGATTGCAGCAAAGAGAAAGTGGGCCTTTTTCCTACATCCTAAACCTGCAGAAACCAAAAGCATCATAATGTTCTATCCAATTGATAGTGACCGCAGTTAATCTCATGAACAACTTTTAACCTTTTGCACAATGATCATAACATCGAATGTCATTTTCACTAATTGATGCAGCCAATATTCGATATTCATGTCATTGTCATCCAAAAATGATATGATAAGCTTTAAAATATAATCAAACAGCATGATTCAAAAAAATTCAAAGTGCACCTTAATTTCTGCATCAACTCAAAAGGTCAAACACCTAATGGCTCTTCTACTTCTCAAAAGTTCAGTATGCATCAACTCATAACTTTTCTTCGAGTACCAATTCCCGAACCCCATGCCCCAACGCATAGTAGAACGTAGGTACGGGAGTATGACCATTCAAAGACCCCTCAAATACATGAAAAACTTATAAAGAACTGAACATACCCGTGTCAAACATTAACACCCGAATATGAATAACATAGGTATGACCATCCATCAATACATGCAAGCTACCAATATCATGAAAAATTCTCTAGTTCCAGAAAATATTTCAATGCATTAACACCTAATACTCCCACGTATTTCAACCTCTAATGTTGGTTTTCGTTTTCCCAACTTACAAACATAAGCCTCGATAAAAAAACCGACATGGAAATTACTGATACTACTTTAATTAATCTCTTAGTAATCATTGAAAGACCGAGTTGAATGCTGAAATATGGTTCAAAGATATTCTCAAGGTTCCATTAAACATGCTATCATCCATTTCTACCCAACAATAAAAGGCTAAAGCATAGCTTTCAAATAGTACAAAGTACAAACTATTTGCTAATAAACAAATCGATAATTGTTTTCCTTCCATAAAATGATATTGTTCAAGCAAATCAACTGCAGCCAATGAACATTAATGTAAATACAAACAATCACTTAAGCAAATCAAGACTAAAGAGCAAAGAAGCAAAGCAATCTACTTTACCAGATTCTCATTAATCTCCCCAGTTGCTGGATCTACTACTTGGTTAAGAAATGCTTCTTCTTCTCCAACCTTACTGTAATCTAAGCTGGAAGTCAATGATACACAAAGCAGAGCTACCAAAAACACCAAATTAATTGTTCTTAAGAAACCCATTTTTTCCTTATATAATCAACATCAGCACAGGCGCAAAAAATGATTCTTTTTCATATGATCAATAACCCAAACCCACCACCACCGACACTAACCAAAACCCTACCAAGTTCTGTCATCCACATTCATACTTTAAAACACTTGGCACCAACTCGATTCAGAATATCCTTCAAAGGAAAACCCTTGAAATCTGCTGGAAAACAAGCAGATTCTGCTAAAGTACTGATCAGAACTCGGACCAAACAAAACCCAGAATTTATCCTCCTCTGCAAACCCGAAAAGATGGATCAAAATCGATCTTTGAAACCAAAATACCAAAACCCAGAATTTATCCTCCTCTGCAAAGTCGAAAAGATGGATCAAAATCGAACTTTGAAACCGAAAAACATAACCCAGAAAGCAAGAAATGAAGTATACGCTGAATTTAGCTGAAAAGACGAAAACAAAAGGCAATGGATTTCAAATCTTTCTCTTCTTTAGTAATCAAAGACCCCCAATATGTGAACACATGGAACAGGACAAAGATGGGACATTTTTTAGTATGGAATTTATGACCGAATCATATATAATGAATGGCAGCTCATTGGGGAGAAGAAAATGCATAGAAAACACTTACACGGCATGTAAAGAAGTTACTTTTCCATTTTAATTCTTAAAAAATAGTCGACAAAGTCGAATCTTACCCTTGCCCAAGGTTTTCTTGTTCCTTATTTTGAGATTTTCTTATTTTTTTATATTATTTACTAGTTTAATTAATAAAAAATATATATTATTACCGATTAAATTTGTGATATATCGACCGTAAATAATTTTTAGTACGGCTTGATATTAAATTTCATGACGATTTCATATAATCTTTTCATTTTCTTATAAATAAATTTATTTTATTATTATTTCGAATATGAATACATTCACAATTTTTTAGCGATAGTTCAAAAATTTAAAAGATTTTGTACAATTTACTAGAATGAGATGATCATTTAAAAAATAAGTGTTTGTTAACATGATGTGAGGTTGGTATATCGACTTATGAATAAAAATTGAGTATAATGAGGCTTAAAATCTACGAAGTACAATAATATTTTTATTTTCTTCATGTATCTTACTATTAACTCATAATTAATATTTTATTTCTCTCTTGTAAGTATTTATCCGAATTCTTTTCCAAATGCACGTGCCTAAAATCACCTCGGCTGAAATTGTATTCGATAAGGATATGAAGAGTAAAATTATTAATTATGATTTACAAATCTTTACATTTTAAAAAGAAGATTGATTTTGAAGAGGAAAATTACTTTTTTTCTAAATTTTAAACAAATTAAAAATAATCATTGGAAAAGGGGTTGAAATTATTATTTTTAAAATATATTATAATTTCTAGAAAGAAAATAATGAGTTTGAATGTTGGAAGAAGGAAACGGTCAAAAGTTGACCTAATTTCTTAGAAGCTTCGTGTGACAAATGCAAAGCAATTCGGCATACAAAAGATGACCCTTTAAAACCTACGCGTTTCATTCCCAATATATAATTAAAATGAAAGAGAGTATGCAATGACGGCACATAGTCACCGCACGCTCATCTGTTCTGTTTTTTTTTTAATTTCAGGTTCAAAAATCTTCAATAGCGTAATCTTCATTTAGATTTTTTCTTTCCCTTTTAAGTAGTAGAATAATAAATTTTTATAAAAAAATAAAAAAATAAAGGCTTAAAGGTTTAATATGCCCTTAAATTTTAAAAAAAAATCAATTAAACCCCTAACATTTTTTCACTCAATTATACATTCATACTAAAAAAAATTAATTTAATGACCAATGTTAACCGTTAATTTTAACAAGTTTTTTTTAAAAAAAGTAACACATGTCACATAATTGTTAAATAAATTTCAAAATTAACGACGATATGATATCATGTCAAAAAAAATTTTAAAAAAACTATTAAAGTTAACCACTAAAGTTGGTCAAAAGGCCAAATTATTTTTTTAAGGGTTTAATTGAATAAAGATTATGAGTTTAATTAATTTTTTAAAAAAATTAAAAAGCTTAATGAACACTTAAGCCAAAATAAATTATTTTATATTAAAACTTGTAAGCAAATTTAATTTGGCGGTGAGTAGTTTTTTCAAATACGACCGTCAATCAATGAGCAAATAAATAAATGTTTGAATTTATGAGACAAAAAATAAAAACAACTAAATAGTAAAATAAATAAATAAATATTTTAAACCCTAAACGGAGTCTCTAACCCCTAAAATTAAGACGTTTGTGTAAAAAAGTTTCCACAAGCGCTTGTGTATAGGACAATTACCCAAAAAGAATAAATATTCTATACACTGGCGGTGGAAATTTTTTATTTCCACAAGCGCCTCAATTATAGGGTTTAGGGTTAGAGTTTAGAATTTAGGGGTTTTAGTGTAAATATTTAGAATTTAGGGTTCATGTTTAGAATTTAGAATTTAGGGTTTAGTTTTAGAGTAATATGTGTAGGGATTTAGGTTTTAACCTATAAACCCTAAATTTTAACTCTAAACCTAAAATTTTATCAACAATCTCTAAATTGAAAACTATTACACTTATACCCCTAAATTTTAAACCCTAAACGGAGTCTTTAACCCCTACAATTAAGACGCTTGTGTAAAAAAAATTTCACAAAAGCTTGTGGAAAAAAATTTCCACAAGCGCTTATATATAGAACAATTACCCATAGTAAAATAGATAATTAGTTTTGATATCTAAATTTGTTAGTATTTTACATAATAAATTGGGGTGTTTAATTTGATATTATACAAACTAAAATGAGAATGCATCCGCAAAATTAATGTTTATTAATATTAATAATAATAACAATATAATTCATTTTGGAATTCAAAACTCAAACACAGAATCAGCGTGATGATAGATCAAGACCAGATTCAAATAAAAACCAACTAAATCTGCGAAATTGGAGCAAAAATCAAATGAACGTGTCAACCATTAACGAACCTAAGTACAAGAAAATGCTTGGTAATTTGATTTATATTCACATTAATCTGAAAAAAATACACTCAAAAGTAGCTACTGACTGAACTACAAATTACCAGAAAATGTACTAATAGAACAACAACCGAAACTCAAAATCAGGGAGAGAGAGGGAAGGAATGGGTTGTTAATGACTTTGGGTAAGCTAAACTCATCCGGTTTATTAATCATCATCGGCACCGGCGGCCTTGGAGGTACCGGTTTTCTTGGGGAGGAGGAGGTTGTGGATGTTGGGCATCACACCGCCGTTGGCAATCGTCACATCGCCAAGCAGCTTGCTCAGCTCTTCATCGTTCCTTACGGCGAGCTGGATGTGGCGTGGCACAATTCGGGTCTTCTTATTGTCTCTCGCTGCATTTCCAGCTAGCTCAAGAACCTAAATACATAATTTTAACTAAGATTAGGCACAATTTTTATAAACAGGAACCCTAAATTATCCAATTTTAGGGATAAAGCTATTTTGGATCTAGCTGGAATTGGATATTTCAAGTCTAAGAAAGAGGATATATTGTGAGATTTACAAAAACAAAGTATTGATCCGAAGACGAAACCCTAATTTCATGCAGAAATAATTAAAATACTAGATTTAGAACATATGTCCACTTTCAAAATAAATTTAATTGCAAAAACCTTGAAATTAACATTGTAGATTTAAGATTAAATTTGTTGATAGGAAATCTTATACAGATCAAAATCTAAAAAATAAATTCTCACATTTCAAAGAACAAAAACAGAAATTCGGAATTATATTACAAATCAACACTTGCCAGAGAGAAAACTCGAGAGAAAAAAAAAAGAAAGTTATTGTACCTCGGCGGCAAGATATTCAAGAACGGCGGCGAGGTAAACCGGAGCTCCAGCTCCGACACGCTCAGCATATTTTCCAGCCTTGAGGAACCGAGCAATACGACCCACCGGAAACTGAAGCCCGGCCTTACTACTCCTCGATGTCGCCTTCTTCGACGCTCCGGATCCGAGAGTTTTGCCCCGACCGGCCATTTGATCCGTAAACGAACAAGTTAAACGAAGAAATACAAAATTTGGAGCGTGATAAGGAGAAATAGAATAACAGTGAAAGATTTTGCCGCTTATTTTGGTATATATAGAGAAGAGTGCGAAGAAACTAGCCAATGGGAAGAGAGTACGCGGATAGTGAATGAAGACCGTAGGATGGAGATTAAATGGACGGTTTAGATCTGAAAACCGAACACCGCTTCTGTCTTTTTTCCTAAAATTTAAGGAGGGAAAAAATTCAGTTTTTGTTCTTTCAAATTATAATTCAATGGAATACGTTAGGACGGATATGTCCTTGAGATTTGAGAAATTTCAAAATTTGTATAGTTGGATAATTGTATTGGGTAAGATGATAACAGATAGCCAATTACATCAGTTAACAGTTGATAATAAATTGCATTGATTGATTATATTTTTGATTAAGTAGAAAAATATTTATATTATCAAAGTAAATATTTTCGTTAGATGATAATTATAATAAATTATATGAGTTTTTTGTCACTCAATCAATTAGTAAATCTTTATTAATTAATTATATTAACTAATTATATAAAAATATGTGATAAAATTAATTAATTATTATTTATTTGAATAACATGCAATAACTTTTATATTCAATAAGAGAAAGGTACATGAAAAAAAGTTTGTTTCACTAAAAAATTGTGACCACAATCTCTTAATTAAAATTTGATTAAAATAATTATAAACATAGTAATATTAAATATGACATTAGAAATTCACATGTGATTGCATTTAAATTTTATTATATAATGTCTAACTATTGAGCTGTCACATTAAAAAATTTCCCTAAACTTAATTGGAAAAAGGATGTACCAAATTAATGGAAATAACAAAATGTGAAAACCACCCCCAGGCCCCATCCAATACATGCTCATTGTTCTTTAAGAATTAAGACCAACACAAATAAACAAAATCATCCCAGTGTCTCCTACAGCCTAATGACAAACGTAGTCAATAGCCACGTCAGCACCATCAAAACCAGAGTAAGTAAATGTCTTCCTCAATTAAGTGACAGCAAACCAACACAACGAGATCGACCTATTGATTCCCGATTTTGCCAACTTGTT
Organism: Hibiscus tridactylites; assembly: GCA_958450335.1. Taxonomy (NCBI): domain Eukaryota; kingdom Viridiplantae; phylum Streptophyta; class Magnoliopsida; order Malvales; family Malvaceae; genus Hibiscus; species Hibiscus tridactylites. The sequence continues at coordinate 89,323,719 of OY288268.1, forward strand.
TGCCGATGAATTAGCAAATCTGGGGATGTCACGACTCACGAATGGACCATGAAAACTTGGAGCAATAATCTAAGCATTCCAAAATAATCAGTCTGAATAGAGACAGAACCAAGTTTGGTCGAGTAAACCATTCCACAATCATTAGATTAAAAGACCGTAAAGTCGACATCATTGGACGAGTAAAGGCTGTTAGAATTACCAATTCATCGGATACTATCACATTTTAAATTTCATAGGCAAACATTAAAAATTGCAGTTATGAACTCATCCCAAAGGTCCTTCTCTCAATCAAAAAGACTCGTACGCAAATCAATTTTTCAACGCCAAAATCCATCCGAGTTTAGCCTAAAGTCGGCAACAGCACCTTCTTTTGACGAAGCTGAAGCAAAAATTCGTGGAAAGACATCCTGGAGTGATATTGCACTTGTGGATCCAATTACACTAGATTGACCCAAAGCCCATCTTCTTCAAAATGGCAAGCAAAAAATCTCAGTCGACCGTATCGTAAGCTTTACAAAAATTTATTTTGAAGAGCACTTCTTCGAGCCCTTTTCTCGTAGTTTAGTCGACGATCTCATTTGCTATCAGAGAACAATTTAAAATTTGCTTCCTTGGACAAAAGGCGAATTGATTTTCTCCTATGATTTCATCCATTACTTCTCCAAGTCACAAAGCCAAGACTTTTGCAAGTAATTTGTAAATGCAGCCCACCAAACTAATAGGTCTAAAATCTTCGATAGAAGTAGGGTTCTGCTTTTTCGGGACTAACACAAGGAAATAGTGGTTGAAAGTGAAGTCAGATATTTCACTCGAGTAGAATTTACCAAAGAATTCGACAATATCAACTTTCAATGAAGGCCAAAATTTTATTTGGAAGCTCATACTAAAGCCATCGAGGCCGGGGTCTTTGGACGCCCCCATCGCTGAGAGGGTCGTTCCTTTCTGCGAAGCTTGCACTGATTGAGTTCATATCACTGTCAAAACGCTTCAGAGGTAACATATTTGACACATTACAAAGACTTCTAAAGTGTTTTGTAATTGCTTCTTTTACCTTGTCAGGATCAAGATAATTATCATTGTCAATCATGATGCTCGAAATAAAGTTATATCTTCTCCAGGCTAAGGCAGCCATATAGAAAAATCTCGTATTTCTATCACCTGCGATAGCCCAATTCAAACTAGATTTCTGGATCCATTCGTATTCCTCACGTCTAATACACTCTCATAATTTACTTATGCAATCGCTAAGTTCCCTCAACAGACGATGATCTTGACCCCTTTCTAAGATCACTTTCCCAATCTCGGGACACATGCTTTCAAGCATTTTTATTGAAAACCCGTTCCTTTGAGACCATCTTGCACTTGGTAAGTAAGGGGCCAATACCAGCACCTGCAATCTCACAATTTTTTTTTTGGATCCGCTCGACATACTTTTTATCTTCGCCTAGATAGTTAAACAACTTGAACGATTTAGGTCCTTAAAAATTCTCCATGAAAGATAAGCAGTTTGACATTTGTGTAGATTGATTGTGTCCATCGCCACTCCTATATCACTATTTAAGCATATAATTGAATAGAGATAATGACACTTTCACGGCAGTTGTTGGGTTTTTATAACAAAATGAAAATCATATTCAATGAAAGATTTTGTTATTTCTTCATGCCTTTCGAGTTTTCACATTTTATTTTTCTTTTTTCGTGAGCTCTTTGTGGACGTAATTTTCATGTTTTTCTTTAAATTTGTGATGTGCTTTTATTGTATTTTTAATAAAATTTAATAATTTTATTTTTAAAAAATAACATAAAATGAATAATGGACGTACCAACATATACATGAATTGTGGCTAAGGTTTTTGTAGTTTAATGGAAGCAACCTTGTTCAAAAGAAGGTGCAAAGAAACAACTTCTTTTTGTCTCCACTCCACCATGCAACAAAACAACATCAATGAAAATTTTACGTCAAACGCATTGTCTTTACCCTTTTATTAGAGATACGTTAACGAGTTATATCGAATTTGTTATATTTAAGCACTCAAGAACTCCGAAAATGACTTTTAATGTCTATCTGTTTAGTAACTTCGAAAGTGACTCCTAAGACAACAGTTCATCTGAAATTACTAGGGTGTGTATTCGGTTAATTTGGTTAACCGACCGAACTGAATTACCCAAAATTTATTAACCAATTTTTTTTTGAAAAAATTAAATAGAACCGAAAATTTTGAATAATTCGGTCGGTTTTCGGATTAACCAAAACTTGTTATAAAATTTTGGGTAAATTACACAATTGGTCACTAAAATATGATAAAATGATATTTTTAGTCACTAAACTTTTATTTTATGTTAATTTGATAAAAGTTTAATGACCATTTTATAATATATCAAAAATTTGATAATTATTTTATAATTTTTAAAAGTTCAAAGACCAAAAATGAATATATGTACTATATATAATAATTTTGATTAGTTTAGTTAATTAACTGGTTTCGAACTGAATTAATTGAAGTTTGAAAAAGAACTCTTAACCATTAACTGATTTTACTTAAAATTAACCGACCAATTAACTAGAAAAAATTCGCTTTGGTCGATTAAAACCGAATAATTCACACCCCTATTTAGAGGTAAAGAATATGAGAGACAAGGATACCAGAGGTCTGCACAGTCTTGTCGAACAAACTTTATCATGAGCCTACCGATTGATAATTAGACCTAATCATGTCCACTCGTCAATAGCTATCAGCCTATCACTAAGTCTAACTTTTACTCATCAAACAATACCAGGGGTTATACATACCCACAAAGTTAGAGAGAGCAAGACAAAGGGCAACATGGGAGAAATATCCCTCTCCCACTCGACTCTCCCTTTCTCACTACACTATCATACTGGCCGCGATTTTCTGTCTAATTTTAAAAGAGTGAATCGCTTGAAATTGCCACAACTACTTTGGTTTTCATTTTTACATCTTATATTCGGTGCATGTTAATATTGTGCATCAACAGAACTTGAATAAGTTAATATATTTTTATATATTATAATAAAAATATTTTATTTTAAAAATTCAAATTAAGTGACGTAAAGAATATTTTTGTTGGTATATGTGTTTTGGCATCATTTTATCGTTGTCATTATGCGTGTAAGTTAAAATATTGTGATTATGAAAGAACTACATTCACAATATATATAGATAGATTTTTTGGCCAAGACAATATATATAATTATTTGTTATATTGTAAATTTTATTATATTATATCGAATAATAAATTATAGAGAAAAGTCGAACATTACTTGTGATGCAAGATTTAACAATATTATTAGATAATATGATAAGGGTTATATTTTGATATACAAGTTGCGTAAAAATGGGTAAATTACTCCAGTGACTACCTAACTTTGAGGGTGTACACATTTTGACCACCGAATTATTAAACTCGTCAATCAGAACACCCAACTTTTTAAATTGAGCTATTTTGACCACCTCTGTTAAAAAACTAATGGATAAGTGACATGACAGTTAACGAAAATTTGTAGAAGTACACATTTAATCCATATTATTTACCTATCATATCAATTTCGTCCTAATTTTAATTTATTTAATAAAGAGAACAACTCCTCCCTTCAAACCCTAACAACCGTCGAGTTTGAACCACCGTCAGGCCGCCGTCCAATGGTGGCTTCGTTCGCCGTTGCCAACAACGAACTTCTCTTGCTACCCTCTTTCTTTCCCTCAGACAGTCTTTATCAAGGACGATCAAAATGTCTTGAAACGAAGCAAAAATCTCTGGCCTCTTAAGGTGTCGATTCACCATCGTTCATCGTCGGATTTGCTCGAAATCGAAGTATATCGTGACACTTCAGTTCATCGTTGGGATCGTCGGCCGAAAACTCTGATTGTCGATGAATGGGATAATCGAAACAATATTACTTCGCTGTTGATGAATGTTGTTTGATGGTTTCAAATTAAGTTTGAGTTAAGGGGATAAGAATGCCTTTTTGGGTTGTGGTGATAAAGGGATTGATGCTAGTCGACGGTGGTGATGTAAGTTGGCTTGGTGATGCTTGAAATGTATAGCAATGGAGATTGAAACTGTGGGTTGATGTTGAACTGTTAAAAATGTCCTAAACGTGTTTGAGAGTGCAGTTTATTTGAAACAATTGAAAGACTTGGCCTAGTGGTAGAGTGGATGTTGTTTGTACTTGTGGTTGCAAGTTTGATTCTCACAATTCTCATTTGCTTAATTTTTTCACTCAATCAAGTGACATGTGTCGTCATCTGATTGGGTAAAAAATATTAAATAAACTAAATTAAAAATTAGAGAAAATTCGTCCAATATGGTGGTAACACGTGTCATCATTTGGTTGGTTGGTTAATTTTATTGAATTAAATTAAAATTAGGACCAATTTGATATAATAGGTAAATAATATGGATTAAATGTGTAATTTTACAAATTTTTGTTAACTGTCACGTCACCCTCCGTTAGTTTTTTAACGGCAGTGGTCAAAATAGGTCAATTTAAAAAGTTGGGTGGTCTAATTGACGAGTTCGATAGTTCGATGGTTAAAATAGGTACGCCCCTAAAGTTCGGTGGTCACTGATGTAGTTTACCCTAAAAAATTACAAAACCCTTCATATTTAAACTATAAAATCTAAAACCTAAATCCTTAGCTCTAACACCCTAAAACATAAGCCCTAAAATTTAAACCTTAAACTCTAAACGCTAACCATAAACCTTATATTCTACACCTTACGACCTAAATCTATAAACCCTAAAATTGAAAGGCTTATGTAAAGTTTACACAAGCTTGCGTATCAAAGTATTTTCCGTTTGATAAATCGAAATTTGTAAAAGTATTTGTAATATGGGTAAAATTTTGATACACAAGCTGTGTAAAATTAATTTTACACAAATTTACATGTTTACACTATAAAACTCAAATACCAAATTCCTAACTCTAACCCTAAAACTAAACCATAAACCTTATACTCTAAACCTTACAACTTAAACCCTCAAACTTTAAAACTTAAACTAAAACTCTAACCCCTAAAACTAAAAGGCACGTGTAAAATAGAGTTTACACGGCTTGTGTATCAAAGTTTTTTTCCTTGTAATATAGTGTGGAGTGTATTTTGGTCTTTATATTTTTTATAATTGTCGATATTTAATTTATTGGGTGATTAATTCAGATCAAGTATTACATATGTTTATTATGTGATGACCATCTCAACTCAATTTATTTTATTTACAATGTCGAGATTTGAATTCTTTACATTGTTTGGAGAATACAGTGTCTCATTCCATTAAATCAATTCATTGTTTGGTCTTTATATTTTTTATGTGCAATAATTCAATACGTTGCAAAAAATGATTTTTTTAAATAAACGGATTAAAATGTACTTGTACAATGATACAAAGACGTATACAATTTTCTTTGGTTGCCTTCTCGTCTCTCCAGAGTTTTTCTCTGATTAATTCGGATCGATTTGCGACGCACACATGACTTTGGTGGATGAGTCTTTCAGCGAAAATTTTCTACATACACAAGGCCTCGAACTCGAGATCTACTTAAGTGATACCAAGTTGTTTACCACTTTGATCAACCCTCGTTGGTATACAATAGTTTTTTTTATTAAGGAGAGAGTAACTACATTCCTAAAACAAATGTCGAAATTTGAATTCATACAAGATGGACAAACATTGTTGGGTTTCTAGGTGTTCGATTTCCTTCAACAATTCTTGCTTGCAAAGTGGTGGAGAAGATGAATATTTTGGTGAATTTGTGGGAAGTGAAATATAGACAAAAAACACAAAGATTTATAGTGATTCGACCTTCTAACAAGCACCTACATCCGGCTAATATGGGGCAAAAAACTCTTTTTAATAAATATATAGGGTTTTGGCTCCCTTCAACATATATTTGGGAAAATGACCCCCAAACTTGCCACGTCGTTAAACCTCGCGTTCTATGGGAAGTGAGAATTGACATCGCATTTTACAGACCGCGAGGTCTGTCTACGTGGCCTCGTTGTTTGAATTAACGATTTTTCAGAATCTCGCGTTGTGTAGAACGCGAGGTCCCCGAGAATTTGAAAGGGCGGCTAAATATATCGTACAGACCTCGCGTTCTGCAGGACGCGAGTTCTGTGCAAATCTGGGTTGAAAACTAGGAAAAACAAGGGTGGGTAGGTCTGTTCGAGCCCAATTTCGGGCTTGTAAATCGTATATTTTTAGCAAACATTGAGTTTAGGTTCGTAGTACTAGAAATTCTCTATCGTATGACACCAACACGGTCAATTTCCGTCCATTCTAAAATGGTTTAAAATGACTTCCTAAACCCTATGCTATCATCCTTTTTTAATGAAATTGCCTTTGAAGAACAATTGATAATTTCGGTTTAGTAATCGCATAAAAGTAATTAAAAACTGAAATTAAATAAACATTTAAAAGTTTAATTATAATAGCGAAACAAAATTAAAGTACGGTATTAAAAAACAAATGTCTAGAATAAAAATATTAGAAACATAAGTACATATCCATTAAGAAAAAGACTAATGATGTTTATGACCACTCGTTCCGCAGTCGGGTGGATGACGATCCCGATCCGGGTTCCTCCAAACAAAATGTGTTGGGCCCTGGTCCGCATCATCATCATCATCGTCTGCGATACGCAAACCTCTGCTAGGCCCGGTCGGGGAGTAAAACAAGCTACCCGACGACGTTTGCTCCACAATGTTATAGTCAAACTGAGATGCCAACGGTGGAATGTCGATCAGCGGAAGACCCCTCGTCGGCATATGGGGACGGTAGGCATCTGAGAAGCTGAACTCAGGTGGAGGCCTCATCTGCTGGAAAGTCGAAGGACCGCTAAAATTCTGAAATGACGTGGCAGAAGATGAGGCTCTTACAGTGACATTTCGCGGTCTTAGACCGCGTTGCCTCGACTGGCTCTAGCTCGATTGACGTGTGGGGCGTGGGCGGTTTAGGGGATCCTAGGGAAGCTCTTGCTCGCGCTCATCGTCAATAAGGATATGCTTCTTCCCATTGACCCCATACCACTGAAAGTGACCGAATCGACCCAATGTACAATAGGTCAGAGAATGGGTGGGCGACGGTAAAGGGCCCAGTCAACCTCTGTCTTCCCCTAGCGCGTAAGAAGGTGGAATGCGTCTAAATTTGGTGGATTGACGACCGGAATATTTTGGACGTACCCGAACTGACGGAGAATACGATCCGTAGGATGCTACACGAGAATTTCATATTTGATCAACAACACTATGGAAAGCCATACGTGCTGGTGACGCAGAATCTCGGGTGGAGTAATCTGCTGAATATGCTCTGAAGTGTAGGGCGTCCACACGAACTAAAAAAATGATAACGTTTCTAACGGTTATATGAAATATTATTGGAAAAAAGTATGAAAAAAATTTAAATTAATTTTTGAATTACATGATCCTGCCTCAACTTATCCAAAACAAGCATGTACTGTGTTTGGTTTTTTGGCAGGCCCTGGTGGGTCAGTGTATCGCTCCACCTATCAGTAATGGAGAATAAAAACAATTCGTTAAATAAAATAATTTAAAAATAAAATAAATATAATAAATTAAATAGTACCTCCGAAAAGCGGAAATACATAGGGGGTGGGCTGTCTAGGATGCAGGCTTAAAAAGGCATCCGAAACCAAGCTCAAGACTGAAGGAGTAAACAACATCCTCCAATTGCTGCTCTAGAATGGTCGACGTTTCTGCAAAGCTCTCTAAAAAGAAACGCCAAGACAACTGCTCTCCAACATTTTCCTCTAGCTTCATCGAAATTAGTAAGATGATTAAGCCACCTCACGTACACCTCGGTGCAGGATTTGTCTGACATTAATATCCCGTCGATAATGCGCAAGATGTGTGCACGCGCAAACCTCTATGAAAATAATAAATAAAACAAAATATAATAGTAAAGAAAAAACAATAAATATGGATATTAAAAAAATAAATATTTAATAAAGGCATCCCAAATATTTAAAAAAGACATCCTAATATTTAATAAATGAAATATATTAAAAATATATAAAATAGTGAAAAAATGAAAAAAAAATACCTAGAGTGTAACTTCATCCGCATTAGGGGAGGGTTTTCAAATTCAGCATCCAAATAAGATAAGGCTATTTTTCCACCGTCTCACGCATCCTCTGGGGGCTCCACTCCCATTTGTTCAGCAAATACAGTTGGCCAATGGCCCAACGCTACACCCATAACAAGGTTGTCGTCTGTAGACAACCCTAGATGATAGGCAACATCCTTCAGCGTTATTGTTGCCTCGCCTATCGGGAAATGAAAAGTGTACGTCTCTGGCCTCCACCAATCTATTAGCGCACAAATCAACGATGGGTTACACTTCACCCCGCTAAGATTCTCGCTACGTGGCCAAAACCAGCTCGCTCAATCCACGTCATGACGGCGGGATCAGGTGCGTTGTTGATACGGTTAAGGTAACAAGTTAACCGACATTCGTATCCCTTTTGGAAGCGATGGTAATGAACCTCGTGTTCTGGGAAACGCGATACTCTAAAGACCTTGCGTTCCACATGACGCGAGGTTCATTGAAAAGACGTGTCACAGAACAGATGCGTGAACTGAACGGGCAGAAGTGACCTCGCGTTCTGCAGAATGCGAGTTTCCAAAGAACTCATTTTCTACAGGACGCGAGGTCGTGGGTTTTTTAAAAAAATACTTCCAAGGCGGAAAAGTCATTTAATATCATATTAAATATATATACATATATTTATTATTATTATTATTATTATTATTATTATTATTATTATTATTATTATTATTATTATGATTATTATTATTAAATAAATAAGTAATGTTATAAAAAATTATTAGAAATAATTTAATATCCTATTAATTATATATATTTACTATTATTATTATTATTATTATTATTATTACATAAATAAATAATGTTATAATAAATTTATTAGCAATAATAATACTAATTTATATTACGATTAAAATATTGTTATAAATATAGTGTAAATAAATAATGTTATAAGTATTATTATTTATTAAAAATAATAATACTTTTTTACAATTGAACGAATTTGAGTATTTCATAACAATTGAATTTATAAAATCGTAGTTACACCGAACCCACGATGAAAAAATTACGCATAATAAACCCAAGTGGACGTATATATACAACTACAAATAACAACGCATCGCAATATTCGAGAAATTAGTTAAAAAAACTTCCCAAATACGCGATATGTTGCCACTAGTAGTTGCAATCGAAAATTGCTGACGTGGATATGGTGACGTATATATGCAACTACAAATAACAACATATCGTAATATTCGGGAAATTAGTTTAAAAATAAACTTCCTAGATACGCGATATGTTGCTATTAGTAGCTTCGATCGAAAATTGTTAAAATTGATGGGTGGGTGGTCCTTGCCTCCCCAGGAGTTTGCTATTTATAGATGGAGGTGGATATGCTGATGTGGCAAACTCGCGTTTTGGAGGACACGAGGTCTTTTGAAACTCGCGTTATACAGAACGCGAGTTCCAAGTCACGTCAGATTTCTGTCAAAATCGTTTTATTCAGAAAGCGAGGTTGGTCTATATATTTGCACGCCAATGGATTTTCGTAACCAGTGAAGTTGTTTCATGATTTCGTGTTATGCTGCATTTTTGCAGTTGAAGTTTTTATGTACTTTCTGTTCGTTCATGATAGTTGTAGTTCTGTCATGATTTTGTGTTCCGCTGGGTTCAGACCCCCGCATGATACGTTGATTGAAGAATACTTACCGACATATCGCAATATTCGGGAGCTTGTGGGCGGCTGCCATTTATCGCCAAGAAGTGCCTTGAAAGTTTCCATTAAAACTTTCGAGGCACTTCTTGTGGACTCTTTTCTTAAGTTCGCAGCTTGCTCTCACCATCGTTATACAGAACGCGAGTTCATTGTGATTTCTGTGGATATCGCTTCATTCAGAAAGCGAGGTTGATCTATATATTTGTATGCCGATGGATTTTCGTAACCAGTGAAGTTGTTTCATGATTTCGTGTTTTGTTGGGTTTTTGAAGTTGGAGTTTTTATGTATTTTTTGTTCGTTCATGATAGTTGGAGTTCTGTCATGATTTTGTGTTCCGCTGGGTTCAGACACCCACATGATACATTGATTGAAGAATACTTACCAACATATTGTAATATTCGGAAGCGTGTTTCCGTCTGCCATTTGTCGCCAAGAAGTGCCTAGAAAGTTTTCATTTAAAGTTTTCTAGAGACTCTTGAGGATTCTTTTTTGAAGTTCACCGCTTGCCCTAACCATCTTGGAGACTCTTGGGGACTCTTTTCTGAAGTCTAGAGTGAAAGAAGTAAAAGCGGATTTAGATCGACCAGGTTGCATAAGCAGCCCTATTTTACTAATGCGGCTGGTGCCGATTACATTTGCCCACCGGACTTTTTGCATATATTGTTTCGACTTTTTGTAGATATTGTATCGACTTGTTTCAATTTACTTATTGAAGAATACTTGTTGAAAGTTTTGTAAATGAAATGCGAATTAAATTTTCCATTCGATTTAAATTTACTTATGTGGTGTTTTTTCTTTACTATAAATACCCATCAATTCCACCATCATTTACTCATTCCAATTTCTCCCTAAACACCCAACGCTAATCTTTGCTCATCTTATGGCAAAATTTCATGCAACATTTTATTTTCTTGATACTTATTTTGAATCAACAATCACTAGCAAAATGTCACTCAAAGATTTAATACAGTTGACATCAAGCGAGGTTAGTAAACGCACCGACAAACAAATTTCTTCCTTGGAATGTCGAATCCCAACACCGTCAGCAAATGAAACGCACTATGTTCTGAAGCTTACGAACGAAACAAGCGTTCGTAACATGTATGACTAGCTCAATTTTGTTGGAGCTAAATACGTCGATTTAAATGTTAAGTTTGATGAGGTCAACGCCGACGAAGGTAGTACGTCTGCACCCGTACAACCTGCTCTGAACAATGAACACGCTCCGTCTTCACTGGATGTTGATGCGACTGCCGACGAGCTGCAGCTTTTTATGTACATGCGTAGACAAAGAAAACAACAGTTGATTGAAGAATTAAACTTAAGTTCAGACGTGTCCACTGACTACGATGATTCAGATTAACCATAAACTTCTGAAATCATCATTGAATTATGTTATATGACGTCTTTTTCCCTCCTTTCTTAATGTTCAAAGGACCTCGCGTTATGTAGAACTTGTAGTATTCAATTACATTATTAGACTACAATTGTCTCAATTATTTAAACATGTACTCAATTATTCAAACAGAAAACGAGTACATAGTACGAGTATTATTAATTCTGACGAAATTTTTGTCTCAATAGATATAAAGGGACCTCGCGTTATGTAGAACTTGTAGTATTCAATTACATTACTAGACTACAATAGTCTCAATTATTCAAACATGTACTCAATTATTCAAACAAAAAACGAGTACACAGTACGAGTATTATTAATTCTGACGGAATCTCTGTCTCAATAGATATAAAAGGGACCTTGCGTTATGTAGAACACTATTTTCAAAAGAACTCGCGTTGTACAGAACGTGAGGTCATGAATATTGCGTTGTGTAGAACACGATTTTCTCAAAGCTGCCTTCTGGTACAATAATTTCCCTTACACACCTGGATTCTCCGGGATTTCCTTTGCCAATAATAAGCCATAAGTGTCTCCTTATTTGAAGCAGAACCCTAAACCGTAAATATATGTTTGAATTGCCAAAACAAGTCCTCAAAATTTTTCAAGTATTAAAAATTCACAAGTCATTGACAAAATATTCAAATGGCGAGACGATGAGTAGTTGCTATTCTAGTTTACTACGATGGGCAGATATTCAACGATCCCGAACTCGACGTTGTTTTTTAGTGCGAAGATCCAGTAAAGCTAAAGATTCCGAGGAGATTATTGTTCAAGAAGTTGGTTAAGGAACTGGAGACCAATGTCTCGCATTTTGAAAACCACCATTTGTCCAACGTGAAGTATCAGGTGCTAATATCTATAGCTTCTTTAACGTACTTTATATGCAGCATTGCGGACACTGCTAATGTGGAGTTGATGCTGGCTACCCACTTCGAGTATTCATTGGGCGGGCCTCTAGAGCTGTATGCATCGTTTTTGGAGTCTAATCCTACTATCGAAATACCAAGCTAGGGTCAGGCGAATTTCGACTTCAATCCGAATGCCAACGTTGATAGCCTGACCGCAAGTCTACGACATGATTTTAACCCATTGTGCCAAGACAACGAGTTTGGTGCATCGTCATCTGTTGTGCCAAGACATTCATGCGTAGCTAGTATCGGGTTCGACCTGAACCAACCCCCAAACGATAAATTCGATACACCAACAAATGCAACGTACAATCCATACAATCCGTATAGTTTTAGAGGGGAGGGAGCGTCGTCTACTTACGTTGCGCATGACCATGAAGCATCATATGGCCGACACTCAACGTATGTCCCTGGCACGAAGTACGTTCAACCATATATAGGGAGATATTCTTCTTTTGAAGAGGAGGGAGCGTCGTCTTCTTACGCTATGCACGACCATGAAACATTGAACCCCTTCAATGATTCCTCATATGAACGACACTCAACGTATGTCCCTAGCACGGAGTACGTTCAACCATCTATGGGGAGACATTCTTCTTATGATGCTCTTGATTTTGGTCTTGGAAATGCGGTTCGTGAGCGATCTCGTGAGAGGTCTCGCGATCGTCAACCACCATCCTCGCCTCCAAGGGTAGCGATCGACGAAGCTGTACTATACCAGCTCCCAGAGGATGCTTCTGACGAAGAACCGATTAGAGAACACGGGCCCGACGACGACGAGCTAGGGCCATTCTATGATGAACCAGAAGACTTGACAGTTCCACCAAAAGACTTGACCGTTCCACCACCATATTTCGAAGAATAGCCGACAACCACCAACTTTCATGTATCAGCAACACCTATTTCTATGTACCAGCCACCATCCCACTTCACAGCGGTTGATATGGATGCAATGGACAACCCTGAATCTTTTCAATACCAAACAATAGACGGCAGACTCAACCGTTCTGATGGTGAACTAAGAATTGGTATGGAGTTCTTGACAAAGGAAATTGCGGTGGCTGCAGTTAAGCAGTACAACATTCGTCAGACTATTGAGACGATAGTGAAGAAAACCCAAGCAAAATACTACAAGGCGCACTGCACCCAAAAGGATCACGGCTGTAAATGGAAAATCCGTATATCACAATTGAAGAAGGCAGGCGACCATTGGAAAATAACAAAACTTGAAGGGCCCCATACATGTACCGTTGCTAGCCTAAGCCAGGATCACAAGAACCTCGATACAAAGTACCTCACCGACATCTTTATGTCACTGGTGAAAGAAAATCCCAAAGTGTCGGTCCCCACATGTCAGGCTGTAGCTAAAAGTGTCACCGGTTACCGTCTTGAATATTACAAAGCATGGTATGCAAAGAGGCGGATTGTACAAGAACAGTTTGGCCGATGAGAGGATTCTTACAAAGGGTTGCGCCCGTGGCTAAATCTGCTGCAGAAACACATCCCCATAATGGTTGTCAAACTTGATACGATTTCGGCATACGAAAATGATCGCGTCGTTCGAGGTGTTTGTCAATTCCACCGGTTATTTTGGACTTTCCCCCATTGCATCAACGCATTCAAGCACTGCAAACCGATGGTCCAAATCGACGGCACATGATTGTACGAAAGATATACACAGACCCTACTTCTAGCTATTGCACAGGACGACAATCGAAAGTGTGTTCCTGTTGCATTCGCAATCGTCTAGAATGAGGATTTGGAGTCTTGGATGTTCTTTCTTCCGAACCTACGAAAATATGTCATTGATCCTATAATACAGGCAAGGGAAGAAGGAGTATGTGTTATTTCTGACAGAGGCATGATGCTCTTGTGGGCACTAGAACATTTGGGTGAGTATTGGCAGCCTCCATACATTTACCACCATTTTTGCTTGCGGCACATAGCCGTAAACTACCTGCAGCAATTCAAGAACTGTGATGAACGTGAAATGGTGCTCACAATGGGTACGCCCTTTATGTCATTTTCATTTACTATATTACTTGTTGCTCGCTTTCATTTACGACCTCTTTGCATGTGTTGTTCGCCCATAACTATTCAAATGGCATCCCTTAGGTAACTCGCACTACAAACAAGAGGTGGATGAGGTGCTCGAGGAACTGAGAGCAAGAAACAAAGATGGCGCGGAATACCTTGAAAAAATCCCGAGGGAAAAATGGCTTCGATCATATGACGAGGGTAAACGATATGGTCACATGACAACGAACTTGGTTGAGGCAGTGAACTCATCACTGAAGAGAGTGCGGCAGTTGCCTATCAGTTCTATTGTCAAAGCGACCTACTATCGTTTGGCTACCCTATTTGCAACCTTGGGAAGGCAAGCAACTGAGTACATGGTAGGTGGACACATAGTCCATCCGGATTTCCACACAAAACTGCAAACTCAATTGGGCCAATCAAGACAGATGACTGCAACTCTCTTCTCACTAGAAGGACACAAGTTTCGTGTTTCAAAATTTTCCAGGTGGTTGGAAAGCATTAAGCACAACGCGTACGTGGTAGATCTGAGGGCAAGAACCTGTGAGTGTGGAATATTCCAAACATTCAAATACCCGTGCGCACACGCCATTGCTGCTTGTGCAAACCAACGGATACAATACATGCAACTGGTTGATCTGGTATACTTACTCAAAACGGTGTTTAAGGTTTACAAAAAAAAGTTTCCTCCAATCGGAAATGAGGTTGATTCGAATGCCGTAGACACTGAACCGACCATACGCTCAGGTCCAGCACTACTAAAAGCCAAAGGACGTCCACGGTCTACACAAATACACTGTGATGAGGATATGGTCAAACATCGAGAAAAAACCGGACAAAAGAAGCATTGTAGTGTATGTAAAAATCCTGGACACACAAAGACTACGTGTCCTAATCGTTCGGCCCCTCGTCTTAATTAATTCTTTGTAATTTTTTTATGCGAGTTCACCCATAACTATTGAATCAATAAAATCAGTCTAATTCGTTTTATAAAGTAGGTCATCTTATATTTTCAATCATTCAAAAAAATATGTTAGGATAGTGTTTTCGAAGCGAATTTAAGTCAGTGTAGAATGAACGAAAATTGATCGTGTTGGTGTCATACGATAGAGAATTTCCAGTACTACGATCCCAAACTCGATGTTAGCTAAAAATTTACAATTTATACGTATGAAATTCTGCTCGAACATGCCTATCGACATTTGTTCAAATGCAATTTCATTAAAAAAAGGATGATAGCATAAGGTTTTTGAAGCCATTTTAAACCATTTTAGAATGGACGGAAATTGACTGTGTTGGTGTCATACGATAGATAATTTCCAGTACTACGAACCTAAACTCGATGTTCGCTAAAAATATACGATTTACATGCCCGAAATTGGGCTCGAACAGGCCTACCCACCCTTGTTTTTCCTAGTTTTTCAACCCAGATTTGCACAGAACTCGCGTCCTGCAGAACGCGAGATATGTGTGATATATTCAGCCGCCCTTTCAAATTCTCAAGGACCTCACGTTCTGCACAACATGAGATTCTGAAAAACCGTTAATTCAAACAACGAGGCCACGTAGACAGACCTCGCGGTCTGCAGAACGCGATGTCAAGCCTCACTTCCTACAGAACGCGAGGTTTAACGACGTGGCAAGTTTGGGGGTCATTTTCCCAAATATATGTTGGAGGGATCCAAAACCCTATATATTTATTAAAAAAGGGGGTTTTCCCCAAATTAGCCCCTACATCCACTACCTTAGCTTCCCATTAAAGATTTTAACAAATTCACTCTTTGAATTTTGTCCCCTTTTCTCGGCTTAGGAGGAAACCGGTACAACGATTAAGCTAACTACCCTTAGCTTAATCAAACGCTCTCTTACAAGAGAAATTCTAAAGCAAACTTGAAATCCTTCTAATGGGTAATTGTTTGCACTATTTAGCTCTCACCCAAAACCTAAACACTTGAGCAAATATAACAATATTTAGCTCACTAGTGTTGTCTATACAAGAAAATGAACAATTAAGCTCTAAGACAATTTCTTGATCATTATGTTGTTGACAATTGAAGTATTAACCATCTCCTGATGCTTGCAGGTCCCTTTTATACTCCCAATTGAGTTTATAGTCGTTGAAGACTGTTGGGGTTATTTTGGAGCTGTTGGAGTCTTTATTCCCACCATAAATGCAGTTCTGCAGTTTGGCGTATTGATACCCCTCAAACCGTATCGATACGGTCCCGATAAGGATGTAGCCGTTGAGCACTTCAGTTGGTGCGTATCGATACGGTCCTGCAATTTAAAAAACTGTTGGGAAAATGACCGTTAGGGGTAGTTGGGCATATCAGTACGCGATACAACCGTATCGGTACGCGAACTAGGCCATTGGGCATTCTAAAACAAACCATATCGATACGGGTTTTGGCTACTGGAAAATCACTGTAGTTGAAACTCTAGGGCTTATCGGTACGAGTACTTGAAAAGCACGATTTTGACTACTTTAAATACACTTTAAACCATTTCAAAACTTTGTAAAACCTTTAAACATATTTTCAAGTTGTTTTTGACTAAAAACATATTTTAAATTCTTTTAATTTAGTCTAAAACATTTTTCAAATATTATGTCAAAACACTTAGTTCTACAAACATAAACATCCTTGACTAACCGGTCAATCAAAGGATCTCAGACATATACAATACTTCTATTGCAAATCAACATGATATATGGCATTTCCTTTTTAATACTAAACTTTCTACAAACTTTACCTACATGAGAGCACAATTTTATTTGATACATTGTGTGATTAAACTCGATTCATGTTTATTGGTTAGAGTAATAAGAAGTTGGATTTTTTATGTAAGATCTTGAATTCAAATTATGTTAATAGAAAAAACAACACTAGAAGCACTTATTAAGACCCGAACCAACTTTCATATTTAATTGGGGCCTGATATAACTAGCGAATATCGAAAGCTCTCTAACCAAATATATATAAGGTTATATTTTGATATACAAGTTGTATAAAAAATTCTATTAATTTTTAAATCCTAAATTCTAAATCATAAACTATAAATTATACACTCTACCGATTAAACTATTAAACCCTAAACCTTAAAATTAAAAGACTTGTGTAAACTAAAAAAAAACTTGTGTATCAAAGTATTATATATATATATATATATATATATATATATATATATATATATATATATATATATCCCATGCAACTTCCAGGAAGTAGGGTGTTTACGCCATGAAAGGTGCAAGAAGCACACCATAGAACCATAAAAAAGCAGCTTATTGTCTTCACAGTAACTTGTCTGCAATGGCCACTACTCACTCCTTCCTGCGAAACCCCCCCCCCCCCATGTTTTTTCCTCCATCTCCATTTTCGAAACCCTCTATATAAATCCCTCCCATTTCACTCCCACACAACCAACAAAAAACCCTGCCCTGCTGCTGTAACAGCCAGTGTTTTCAGACATGGAAGAAGTCATCGACATCGTGGTCGATTTCGAGGATTACTTCCCTTCGATGATGGAGAGACACGGTGCACAAGGGTTGTTGATGGAGCTTTGCAATGGGTTCAGGCTGCTGATGGACGGGGAAAGAGGGCTGATAACGTTCGAGAGCTTGAGGATGAAGAGTGTGGTGTTGGGGTTGAGTGATTTGGGGGATGAGGAGATTGTTTGCATGTTGAGTGAAGGGGATTTGGACGGAGATGGTGCTTTGAACCAGCTTGAGTTTTGTATTCTCATGTTTAGGTTGAGTCCTGGTTTGTTAATGTATGCTCAATGAGGGGTGGTAGAATTCTGATGTTTTTTAAAATGTGATATCAATAAAGTTAAGTTTTTTTCATCTTCCCATTCATCATCACCGCAAAGGACGGAGTTAAGATTAAAGATTGAGGGCAATTTATAAACATTTAAAAGTAGAAAAACAAATTCATAATTTAACTATTTTCTTTTTAAAATTATATAATTAGAAGGTAAAAAAAATTTTGCATGAGAGGCAAGAGCCCCTTCCGGTTATAATCACCACTGCCCCCGTCATCGCACCACCAACTTCATCGTCTCATCTAATTCAATTTATATATATTTCATGCACTAATAATAGAAAAATATTTTTTTTACAAACGATTCCAATTTAGAATAGTTTAAGGTTTAAAATTTAATGGGTAAGTTTTAGGATTTTAGATTTAGGGTTTAATAAAAGAACTTAGGATGTTTAGGGATTTGGGGTTAGATTTAGAGTTAAGTAATTAAAATTTAAAATTAGGAAGAATAAAGGCCTTATTTGACTAATATTTAAACTAAAAAGCCCCTAAAAGACACCTGTACCAAAAGAAAATTGACCTACTTTGAAGTTTAAATAGACATGTTCTTGTAAAAAAAATTCTACTGACAGCATATCAAATATTAACTCAATATTAAGGGGGAAATATAGTATAAAAAGATTAAAATGTTTGAATTTTCCAATGTTATTGAAGACGCCTCTGTAAAATAAAAAAAACAAAAAAAAAACAAAGGAGTACCTAAAATCTCCAACTGAAATTCTATGAAAGTTCCCTTTCTAAATTCAGCTATTAATCCTCTCAAAAAAGTACAAGTAACCCATGTCCTTGGGTGGGTTGATGGAAGCACCAACCTTATCATCATTGAATATCACCCATCTACCATCTTTCAGGATGTGAGCAACATAATGGCCACACTGCGTCGAGGTTCCGATGTGGCTCACTATCCCGAAAAGCCGATATCCTAGCATTAACGAAACATTGCAACGGGTAAGAAGTCCGGAAATCAGGCAAGTGTGGAATACATAAGCAAGATAAGAGAGAAGAGACTCACTCCCTCCTCCGTCGGGCAGTCCTGCGTCAACTGGAGTAGGTGTGCTGTTGCTTGATGTATTCATCATACCCATAGCTGATGCAGCACATAAATTGGGATTGTTAAATATCCAATCTGTCGCTCTTTCAATGTCGCCACCCTGTAAAAACGTACATTCGTCCGTGATTAAGAATTTCCAGAGCAAAAGCAAAAAGATTAAGGAACAATAGTTTCCGAATCCGCAAAAGAAATGAAATGCCGCAAAGACTTTACCGATGTCTTCAATGCCATTCGAGCAACTTCTTCTTGAAAACCAAATGAAACCAAAGTATCAACTGCTGATTGGTCGATAGATGTTTCAGCACCTTTCGCACCATGGGAGATAGGGGCATCTATATCTGAAAAGATACATCAATGATTATCATGTGGATACAATGTCTATCAGTCAATTTAACAGCCGAAAAATGCTAAATTCCGGATACCTGGATCATCCATATGTGAAAGCAACCAGTTCATGGCCTCTTCCACACCAGCATTTGAAGTGTTTATGGCAGCTTTCTGACAATGAAGCTGGTTAAACCCCATCGAGGCAAGCTGGGAAACAATTGCTTCGTTGGCCACGGGCTGACTTGATTCTGCCTCACCCTCAGGAGCTATGCAGTAGAAATAACAGATGCCAAGAAAAAGAATACACAAATCAATAAGTCTTTTTTACATAATCAACTTCTCAATTCAATTATAAATTATGGAATCCATTAATTCACAAACCAGCCTCTGGCAACAGTTCTTCTCCAGGTTGAAGGCCTTTGCTGTGCATATGGCTTATATCTATGATGTCGGGAACATCTATGTAGACATCTGAATGGACAATATACATAATGAATATCAATTCAAAGTAACATGCAATGTGCAATGTAAGTAGCAACGTCACGTCAACGTACCAAGCTTTTTAGGCACCCAGCCTGCCTCCATGACAAACTTCCTCATGTGCAATACCAAATAATCGGGGAATGAAGTTAAACCAGCAGTCCTGTTGTGTAAAATACAAAAGGAGAAACAATAAGTCAGCAAACCCTAAACGATGTTAACAAAAGAATACTCTAGGATTGCCAGTCCACAATCTTTGATTAAAACACCATCAGTTAACTATATTGTTATCATTTTTTTGAATGAGAACTATTTGCTTATCTTGGACCCTTCTTCAATAGTATACATAAACTAAGGGCTTACAACCCCATCAAAGAGCACAAATCTTACTTGACAGCAGTCGTCTTAGCCTTCAATGCAGAGCTATAGAAATCAGGTATCTCCTCTGGAGCTGCAAAGTTTGCTAAGCATGCTTCTAGAGGTACCCTTGGACGAACAATTTCATCGCTGGAACTGTAAAACAAGGCAACCTAAGAAAAGGGTCTACAGAAGGCTAAAATTACCATATAAGATCATTGGAACTTACACATCCTTCCCCTCTAACATGTTTTCAGCTTTGATTTTGTTAAAAGCCTCCAGTTCTTCTGAATTATCGAAGAACAAGTGTCATTAGAATTTAATTTTAAATACAAATATATATAAATGAAATACAAACACAAAACTTATAAATACATGTAGAAATCAGAACTTACGTTTATTAGTAGCTTCATGCAGCGGAATATTCAAAGAAAGAATGTAGTCAAGCCTTTTATTATAAGCAACCTTCCCAGATGAACACAAGATACGCTCTTCAACACCAAACTTGAAACTCCTGGAGGGATCCAATTCAGGGTTCACAGCATTAGAATGTTCAACTTGGTCAAGAAAATGAAGGAAGAACTCCAAGGCATCCTACAGAGAATTCAAGTATCCATATAAGTAACTGGCGGCTACGTATAGATTATGAACCCCAAGACAGAACCTGGTGTGCAATGAGTGAATTATCCCACAGAAGCTCATATTCAAATGGTGTATACTGTCAAGTTAAGTCATGTTGCTATATCTACCGTTAGAACTTTTATGTCATATTCTTTATGTAATCTAAAAGAACCGTTTTTCAGATTTACTGGAAATATGGCAAATTAAAGTTGATGCTAGAAACCAAATAATAATTTCAAGTAGAATTAGTATAATCGGCACACCTGTTGTCTCATGGTAGAAAATTCAGGGTGGCTGGCTGCAATAACTGCTTTGAACATGCGAGGAGGGATCCCTTCTTGTTTCTAATATTTTCAAAAGGTAGACAAATGAAAAGAAGATAACAAGTGACTGTCACAACTGTTCAAACATAGCACGCAGAAATGATAATAAAAATTACCGATAATCTAAGACAGACTTGTTTAAGCATATTTAAGATGCATGGCACAAATTCTATAGCTAAACACCTAAACCCATGCAGTTATGCTTCACCAGAAATTTCCAGGTTGCATATATACTTATATTATGATAGACTTGGCAAATGCGTGATATCATCTAAGAATCTACAAGATCAGAATATTCAGTGCTTACAGCATCTTTTACTCGAGGTGTAGCAGTTCCATCTTTCTGGATGATAAAAAAAAATATCAATTAATTCATTAATCAGAAAAAAAGGCAACTTTACTAAGAAAATCAGATTGATATATGGTTACAGTACCTCCGATGCTGGAAGAGAATATTTACCGGAGAGCAACCCATGTGCCAGTTTTGTTCTGTCACACAACCAGAAGACGGTTACATTATCATCGAATTGGAGAAGAAGCAGAAGAACATCAAACTACATATTAAAAACAAAGCAGAACAACCACACACATCATAATAAGAAGAGAATCATTTGTATGTTGTATTGAAATAACATATAGGACCACCACACCATCTTTGTCAAGAAAGACAGCAACAAAACACCATCATAACCATAATTACCTGGAACGTGGAAAGGTGAAAGGTCCAGTACGAAGAACTAAACGGGAACATGGATCGCTATTTGTTTGGAACAAAATTCGATAGGGTAGTCATTTTTAAGTAACTATGATCATAACTACCAACATTGTGGGAACTATTTTAACACATATAACACATAACATATTGAAACAAGGAATTGATAACCAGAAAAAGTAACTTACAATTGCATATTGAGGTCTACAGTTGGATCAGCTGGAGCTGTCTCAAAAGCCAATTTTAAGCTTTGGTTCATATAATATCTGATTGCACAATCAAAGGAAAAAAGGAGAGGCAAATAAGCATGGTAGATTTCAAATTAAATTGTAAAAAAAACAAATTTAAATGAATTCACAATATCAACTTTATAACTTACCGTCTACAAAATGACTGCGTTGAAAACACCACTTGCATGGTTGCTGCCATGTAGCAGCTGCATAAGAACAAATTTAGGTAATCAGAAACATCAAATCATTATATTGGTACTGGTAGTCTTAGCCCTAATCACAATCAACGTTACCTGTTTCCAAGATTCACAAGACCTGTATAACCTGGTCCAAAAATTGGTTCCATATCCTGCCCACTTTCTTGAATTCTATCCCAATCAAAGTTGGTATTCTGGTCAAGCTCCCTTTCAGCAGTTGTCATTTCAGTCTGGAAACAGTCGTAGTTTATAATTTTAATCAGACAACACTACATCATTTATAAACACTTCAATCTTCTTATCTTTTTTCTTCTGGTAAGCTTTGAAACTTACATTCTACAATAACAAATATCGCTCGTTTACCAGTCAAAGCTATTGTCTGTCATGATTCAGACAAATATTGATGTACTCAGAATGTTTTGTTTACGGAAACTCCAACCGCAATAAATATTACAGATCTTAAGGCTGATGCAGTTCATTTTTAGTGAAAATCATTATTCAAAATGTAATAATTACATGGAAAAGTTTATATACATCAACATATCACAAAATAGGCTCAGAACCATTGCCACAATGTAAGAACAAAATTGAATTTGGTAGAGATAATAAACACAAAAGTACAATTGCATAACAAAACTGAAATGCAACTATACTATCATTATGCTTTTGTATCTTAAGGACAAGCGGCAAATAATTAATCAACAGAAAAAGCTAACCTTTTGCAATGATGAGAAATCAATACCAAAATATGCCAAATGTTGCGCTAGAAGTGGGTCTATAACACTATCATCCTCTGGGTAAGAGAAAACATCTGCGCTGCCGCAATAAGTTACTCGTGGTAAGTTCTGACAAATGTCAACACCAAAGCTAAAAAGAAACATAATCACCAAATTGCATTTCAGACTTATCAGTGCCAAAAACAACGGTTTCAACACAAAGATATCTAGGTTGAAAGCTCATCAATAACTGAGGGCAGAAAGAGTTTATAATAATGGTGGAACAATCAAAACTTACTAAAATGACACTAGAAACAAATACATATAGACAGTGAAATACAAGGAAGCATTACCTGCAGCTTCAAGATCAGAAGTAATTGTCCCAAGCTTTACAGCTAGAGGATAGCCGGTCTCCTTGTAGTGCTCAACGGCATGGTCGTTACCACCAGTTCCATCCCAATTTCTCCTCCCACAGAGGATCATTCCATCAGTAAGATTTAGCCATAGATTATCTCTTTTATCACACTTAGCACATTTCCAACCAGATGGAGGAACAACAACATCACCAATTTGCCGCAAATCCATTGCATATGCACTTATTTGCTTCTTATCAGCTGTCCAGGCTGCAACTTGCTCTTTCCGTTCAGCACCCTCAGCCATTAAAATTGCATCAACTGCCAACCTTACCTACAATATCGTATGGGATAAACAAGCTCAGTTCTTGTCCAAGATGAAGAATTTGTACGTTTAGTTTGAAATTATTTAAAAATAAAATGGAGACAATTCATACCTTCTCAGGCAACTCCACAGAAGGAAAAGGAAGAGTTGCATAGCTAGGCAAAATGACTATATTGTGGGTTTCTTCATATTCCGGTTCATTGTTGTCAAATCCACCATCAATACCTATAAATAAAATTGAGTAGATTAATCAATATCGGAATAGATGGTACTGAGGCAATACAATCCTTCAAAAACATTTGAACTTTTCAAACTTTGACTTGTATCGATTTGTAGTTTCACATGGGTTCTACATGCAAAGTCTGATGGGAATAAGACATGCAATAGCTCTAATTCTAAACACGTTTGCACATGGATAAATTTGTTGAACTTTTTATTAACAGCTGTAAGCACCACTTATACATTAACTCAGAATCAAAGAAATTAAAGATACCAGCCTGAGAAGTGCATTGCTTAATGGTCTCAACTCAGAAGGTAAAACATGATTATGTATTTGACATAAGCATTTTCAATGTTCCCCCTTATATTTGGAGCCTTAGAACATTATAACAAATGTCTATACATTGAGATCTCATATAAGTAACCTACACGACTACTTTTATAAAAACTAAATGCAAAACAAAATAGGAACCACTCTCAGTTTCAGTGTTACAAAGGGCATGCAATATGCATTCAAGGTGCTAGAACCATTATATTAGCTTAAGGCACACAAAAAACGGCTTGATGTAGCAAAGTAAGGCGCAGTATAATGTTCACAAGCAGCAAATAATAAAAACGCAAAACTAAATTAATTGTACGTATAAGAATATTGTAAAAGTACCAATAGCCAGAAGTGTAGGTTTCTTCAAAGGCCTATCTTCTGAAACCAACTTCTTTGTTTGCTTAATATGCAGATACACAGGATTTCCAGTCTTCTCATAATTCCAACCTACGTGATCTTTTCCAAATGCTAGAAACGTATTCATATCAACAAACAACCCGCCTTCTGACCTCTGCAAGAATTCAACCTCATTTAAGAGTTCTTGAAACAAAATTTGAAAGGGAAAAAAAGACTTTAAAAAATGGAAATGAAACATCTTTAGTAAAAAAAACCCGAGCTTTATCTTTCTCGGAACCCAAACAACAGACAAGCAAAACAAAGTCGAAACGCAGCCTATCAACATAGTGTTTTCAGTTAAAACTAGACACAAGAAATCCAGCAGTTTCTCGAGAAACAAACAGATGATTATCGAGAAATCTAAATGATAAAATAAGGAAAGAGTACCGGAGAATCGAAGGAGATGCAGCATTCTTGCTTGTAGATACGATTGGTGGGTTCGGGGATCCGAACCCGAGAGAGGTTGGATCGGAGCAGCTCCATAGGGTTTATCTCCTCCATTTCTATTGTTTGATTTAGGTTTTAAAGAGAGGGAAAAGAATAAAGGTTTTGCCCTAAAGTTCAAGCAAATGCAGGGATTCGCCAAAAGATTGCTTCTTTTTCTCTTTTAATTGGGAGAGACAAAGAGGGTGAGTGAGTGTGCTTTTGAAGCAAATGGTCTTTGCTGACTCCCTTCAAAACTCCATAAACAACAACAAGAAACAAGAGATTAATGTTATTAAAACTTACCATAAAATTACTTTATTTTTAAGGGTAAACTACTGCAGGGGTCACTTATGTTTAACGTCTGTACAGAGTTAGTCACCACTTTTGAAAAGTGCATATTAGTAGTCTCTACGTTTTCGATGTGTAAATACTTGGTCACTCCGACGTTAACTCCGTTAGTCACCTAACGGATTGCTGATGTGGCGAAATTAAAATAAGGATAAATTACTGCAATAGCATTAAAATTTATCTCATGTATATTTTTTCTCCTCAATTTAAAAAAGTAAACATTATAGTCACTAATAGTAATAAAAATGTTTCTTTATAATTTCACCCTTAAATTTTTAAAAATTCATTTTTCAATCCTAAAACTTTACAATCAATTAACACAATAATATTATAAATGCTTAGATGAAAAATAGGTGCCCAAAGTATACCCTTTGAAACTTAGGTGCCCAAATTGCTCCTATTTAATAACTCAAACTTAAAAATTTAGTCCACTAACTACTAAAAAATTCGAGTTATTGGAATTTCTATTTTATAATTCAAACTTTATTTTGAATTTTTGAGTCGAGTTTATGAAATTATGAGTCGAGTATTTTCACATCAAACCAAAAAATTTAATTTTTTCGAGTCAAGTCGAGTTATTGGAATTTCTATTTTATAATTCAAACTTTATTTTGAATTTTTGAGTCGAGTTTATGAAATTATGAGTCGAGTATTTTCACATCAAACCAAAAAATTTAATTTTTTCGAGTCAAGTCGAGTTATTGGAATTTCTATTTTATAATTCAAACTTTATTTTGAATTTTTGAGTCGAGTTTATGAAATTATGAGTCGAGTATTTTCACATCAAACCTAAAAATTTAATTTTTTCGAATCAAGTCGAGTGTTGCACTTCCCTACACATAATTTTTAATTTTAATCCGTGTTTGTCCCAAGAAAAACTTCGAATCAAGTCAAGTCTATTGTTGCTTGTTCACCTTCCCGATCGGCCATCGTCGATCTCCGTCACCGTCGGCGGATTAAAATTGAAAATTATATGTAGGGAAGTGCAACACTCGACTTGATTCGAAAAAAATTAAATTTTTAGGTTTGATGTGAAAATACTCGACTCATAATTTCATAAACTCGACTCAAAAATTCAAAATAAAGTTTGAATTATAAAATAGAAATTCCAATAACTCGACTTGACTCGAAAAAATTAAATTTTTAGGTTTGATGTGAAAATACTCGACTCATAATTTCATAAACTCGACTCAAAAATTCAAAATAAAATTTGAATTATAAAATAGAAATTCCAATAACTCGAATTTTTTAGTAGTTAGTGGACTAAATTTTTAAGTTTGAGTTATTAAATAGGAGCAATTTGGGCACCTAAGTTTTAAATGGTATATTTTGGGCACCTATTTTTCATCTAAGCATTTATAATATTATTGTGTTAATTGATTGTAAAGTTTTAGGATTGAAAAATGAATTTTTAAAATTTTTAGAGTGAAATTATAAAGAAACATTTTTATTAGTGACTATAATGTTTACTTTTTTAAATTGAGGAGAAAAAATATACATGAGATAAATTTTAATGGCTATTGCAGTAATTTATCCTTATTTTAATTTCGCCACATCAGCAATTCGTTAGGGGACTAACGGAGTTAATGTCGGAGTGACCAAGTATTTACACATCGAAAACGTAGAGGACTACTAATATGCACTTTTCAAAAGTGGTGACTAACTCTGTACAAACGCTAAACATAAGTGATCCCTGCAGTAGTTTACCCTATTTTTAATTTATTTTCATTATGATCATTAAACAGTGCTGATATAATATGTTAAAAAAATTAAAATAATTTTCCAAATTAGCCATCGTCGTAAAGACTAAGTTTTTATGAACGAAACCGTCCTCCGTTAATTTTAATGGTAAGAAAGTATGGTTGACCAAAAGATTAACATAATTTGATTTCAAATTAATCTAACTGTTAACAACATCAAATAAAAATAATTTCATATTCGATTAAACCATCGTTTCACTATGTTGTCATTTGTCCTGTCATTTGGTAATTTCTTCTATCAAAAATATCATCATACTATTTATTTTCTTATTCTCTTTATTTCGGTACAAACTCGTTGAAAAACGTTTTAATTCTCTTAAATCTCGATCTAGGCTAAAAGCTAAAATTGTATGGTTTGCTATTGTTAATTTTCAGATCAGCTTAAAATCAAACTATGTTAATCTTTTGGTGAAATAGAGTCTTTTGATCATTGAGATTGATCGATGATTTTTCTGTTCATAGAAAAATTGACCTTCGCAACAACGGCTACTTTGAAAATTTACAATTTTTTTGGAAGAAAGCTTTAATGTATCACATCAATATTTTTTAACGACAATGACCATAATGAAAGAGAATTAAAATTTCAATGATTGTATTGTAATTTTTAAAAAGTTTAGTATTGGTATTATAATTTGTAAAAGGTCAATGATCAAAGTAAAAGCATCTTGAAAGTTTAGGGACTACTAATGTACTATAACCAAAATTAAAATACATATGAACATTAAACCTGTTAAATTCTATTATTAACCCTTGCACTAGGCATAAGTTGTCGATTTGGTCTTGTACTTTATTTTGGTCATTTTTAGTCATGTGTATTTTTAATTTTCAAAATTCGGTCATGATCCCTATCAGATCCGCTACTATCTGTTGGTAGCTGTGGAAATGTAGGTGAGTATTTTATTTGATGAGAAATATGTAGCGTCGTCTCCTATATTTTCGGGGCTCAGAGCGAAAACTATAAAATAGACTTTTATAGAAGAAAAATATATTTAATATTTTTTTTAATATTCAATTAATAAAGATTAAATAAAAATAAAATATCTTGAAATTTAAAATATTTTTGAGACCATTCTTCAATTATATTACCATTTATTTACTTTTTTTAAAGGTAATTTGAATTAATTCTTTCTCGTTTTTAATATAATATCGTTTGTTTATAATCAGTTGTTTTCTGTTAAGTTTTATAGGTTTAAAATTTATAATGAAAAATATTTTGATACACAAATTTTTAAATTTTAGGGTTTAGAGATTTAGGTTATGGTTCATGGTTTATGATTTTATTTTGTAGGCTGTAGAACTTTAATGTTTATGGTTAAAATTTAGGGTTTAAGTTTTAAAGTGTTAACGTTAGAGATTTATATTTGGAAAATCTTTTGATACACAAGTTTGCATAAACTTTAATTTACACAAGCCTTTTAATTTTAGGGTGTAGGGTTTTAATTTATGATTTAGAGATTTAGTGTACACAATGTATAATTTAATGTTTATGGTTAAAATTTAGAGTTTAGTGTTTAAAAGTTAGGTTTTAGGGTGTTATAGGTTTCGATTTAGGTTTTAAATTTAATATAAGGGTTGTGTAAAAAAATTTAGACATCTTGTTTATCGAAATATAATTCTTTAGATTTTATAGCTTAAATATGTAACATTCTGTAATTTTTTTCGCGTGGCTTAAATATGTAGGTTTATGTATACCTACCACCCAATGCCAATAGTAGAAGCGGTAAAAACAATGATAACTAGTAATGACAAAGTGGGGCCTATATTATAAAAAAATTTCAAAAAATATTTATTTTCCTTTTGATTTGTTGACAAATTGATTTTAAGGAATTTAGTTTGTCTAAAACGTTAACATTTGGACCATGAAACAACGTATGTAGGAGGCCCATGACGGCAAGTGCTCAGGCTGCTCCTACCGTTAGTCGGCCTGGAAATATGTCGAGCGCGATAAATTTTCGAAGCCTCCAAGCGCAGTACGAATGTTATTGTTGGATGATATACAACTGCTTCGTCAAATTTGCTTAGTCATTAGTCCCTAAATTACTAATTATTCGTAAATTGTAGATTTAATCCATGTTTGATTACCTATCAAATTGAGAAAGCATCATTTGATAAATAAAAATATGTTTTAAATAATGAAAACGTGAAAACATTTTTTGTTTCATGTTCTCTTATAATAGAAATATGATAGATAATATGTGTAGACTCGAATTAGGGTCATGCATTTAATATTAAAATAATATTTAAAAATATAATATTTTTATATTTATATGGATTTAAACTCGATTCAATTCATAATGTTAAAATCCTTTTGTTTCCAGTTTTTCAATTTTAAAAATTAGTTTTAGCGAACATAAGGAAAAACAAGTTTTCATTATTTTCTAATTTTTGTTTATTTTCATTTTTAAAATTTTTATAAACATTTTTCTAAATTAAGTTTGACACTCGATTAACCGGTTATACGAGAATTAATCAATATTAAAAGTGTTCTTCAAGCTATCCCTGTCTATGCCATGAACTGTTTCTTGTTGCCTGCTTCGTTGTGCCGAGAGTTGGAACAATTAATGTTTAAATTCTGGTGAAGGAATAACAGTTCAGGGAAAAGAATCCACTGGTGTTCTTTGGTTAATCTCACCAGGTCTAAGCAAGATGGAGACATGGGATTTAGAAGCCTTACTGACCTCAATGTGACACTCCTATCAAAACAGTGCTGGAGGTTGATTACACAGCCACAAATGCCTGTTAGCTCAAGTTCTAAAGGCCATGTACTATCCCAATGATAACTTCTTAAATGCAACTCTGGGTCAAATTCGTCTTATGTGTGAAGAAGCATTTTGAGTGCAAAAGGTCTACTTGACAAGGGAAGAGGATGGAGAATTGGCAATGGCCAACACATCAACATATGAAGTGAACCATGGCTCCCGGGCTTAATGGAGGTTTATTACATGCCAATCCATTAACTACAACTACACGATTATGGCAGATTTGATTGACAACAATTCTGGCTCGTGGAAAATCAGGGACCTGGAACACATTTTTGATGAAGATCACGTGAGAAAAATATGTGCTATTCCTTTGTCCAAAGCTGGCCTAACTGATGAGGTGATATGGAGGTATGATGGCTCAGGATTATATACGGTAAAAAGTGGATACAAGTTGTTACAATTTGTAGAACCTAATGCTTTAAACTCAACTGGGCAGCAGCATACAATAATATCTCGATTTTACAAAGAGGTGTGGGCACTCGGCCTGCCTCCTAAGGTCAAAATCAACTGCTGGAGAATAGCTAATAATTATTTACCGACCCTAGCTAATCTGCAAACAAGAAGGCTGAATGTAGACAACCAGTGTCCTCTGTGCAGGTCCGCTCCGAAATCCACTGAACATGCCATGAGGGATTGTGATTTCATCGTGCAGGTCCTTGGTGCCCAGGGCATACACTTTAATGTTCCACATCCCAGCACTGAGTGGAAGACGTGGCTGGCTCAAGCTTTCATTTCTTTGAGTAGAGGACAACGACATCATTATATAGTATCTTTATGGGCAGTATAGGGTGTCCGTAATAAGGTGTATCATGAGGGAACCACACCGTCAGTGATTTAAGTTGCCTCCTTCATCATGGCATTCCTAAGGGAGAACGAGGTTAATGTTATGCGAGAACAACCACATCCAAGTATTTCCCGAGACACGTGGAAGCCACCAGGTCTAAATGAGATTAAACTGAATTTTGATGCGGCATATGATAAAGATTCAATGAAGGCTACGACTGGGGTACTTTGTAGAGATAATGAGGAATATATATTAGCAGCATGTTCCATCCCACATTTTAATGTAGCATATCCATTTCTTGCGGAAGCTTTAGCGTGTTTAGAAGCGATGAAGTTTGCATGGGATCTGAGGTTGAACAACGTGATCATAGAAGGGGATGCTTTGACAATAATCAACAAATGTAACTCAGAGACTCGTGATGTATCTCTACTCAGCTCGGTGATAGCTGACATCAAGAGAATGACTACGATGTTTGTGCATGTTTGCTTTCAGTTTGTTCCTCGTGAGGCAAATGCGGCTGCCCATACTTTGGCACAGGAGGGTAAGATGGTGGATAATCCCAGGTACTGGATTGAAGAAGTCCCACAGAGAACAACTGCAGTAGTTGCAAAGGACCGTGAGAGGTTCCAACAACATCTTTGAATTTTTTTCGAATTTAAATTGATCAGCATTTATTAGATGCGCTCCGAAGCTCCCTTTGTTTTTAGTTGGTCTTTTCTCACTTTGTGTTAGTGAGATCTTTTGATTGGTGCTATGTATTAGAAAGTTATCGCACTGTATTGTGTTTTGATGTACATAACTCTTTGAAGCTAATACATACAAACCAGATTTCGAAAAACTTTTTATATGATTTGAATGAAATATGACATAATTGTTTTGATAGGGTCTTTTATTCATAAATACATCAACAAATAAGAGCAAGTAAAAAAAGTAAAGTGTACTAAAGGTCATTAATTTGTATAAAAATGATTTGTTGTCATTGAAATTTTAAAAATTAAAAAATAGCCATCAAATTTTTTATTCGATTACAATATTGTTATTAAAAAAATTTAAATATTACAAAATAATTATTTTAACTTGTCAAACTGTTACAAAATGATTCTTAAACTTATCAAACTTTATCACTAGTAAGGACCATTTTCTAACCGAATCAAAAGTTTAATAACAATTCAATGATTAAAAAGATCATTTTTTCCATAATTTAATGATCTTTGGTGTACTTTATAGTAAAGAAGGAAAATAATGTGATACAGAGCATTGGTTTGGGGAAAAAGATTACAAGTACTCTTTATTAAAGAATCATTTATCGGACCCTAACATCTACAATCTCTTTTTGGATCCTCGACGTATGAAATCTTTTCCGAGTGAATATGTCAATCATTCCGACAAAATTTCATATGGGATTCCCTTAAAAAAGAGAGACCATACCCAAAAAAAACACAACACTTTTGGTCACATGCAATGAAACTCTTTCCAATAATTTCTTTTTTCACAAATCGTCGGGTAATTGAAAGCACTGGGAACCAAAAATTTGTTGAGAGATGTTTTGAACAAAGACAGCAATGGAACACTTG
The DNA here is from genome assembly GCA_958450335.1 of Hibiscus tridactylites. Classification (NCBI taxonomy): domain Eukaryota; kingdom Viridiplantae; phylum Streptophyta; class Magnoliopsida; order Malvales; family Malvaceae; genus Hibiscus; species Hibiscus tridactylites. The sequence goes on from OY288268.1 coordinate 89,355,971, forward strand.
TTGCTATTGAAACCATCCCAGAGAGTGAAAGTGACCGTGACCGAAAGCGTCTTCTTGGCAGATATGTCGTCGATGGTGCAAAGCTTTTCAAGTTTTCGTACGACAAAGTCGTTGTAAAGCACTTTGCCTTTGTTCTCGCCGGAAAGGCACTCGTTCACCAATCCGTTCTCACATAAGGCCACCATTACGTTGTCGACATTGTTGTCTACCTTGTACCTCAATGCCCCGGTTAGGGTTACTTCCAAGGTCTCTGACGTTGGCCTTTGGAAATTAGCCTGTTACATATATTGCATGCATCACATTAATTCCTTAAACAATAGTAGCTTACACTGATGTACATTTGTTATACTATATATGATTACTAGTTAGACATAACCACTCTCTTTAAAAGAAGTTTCGAACTCTCAACTTAGAAGGGTTCGTAAATATTAAAATTCAAATATCAGAGTTGGATTATAATGAATCAAGTGAAAGAAGAAAACAATAAGAAAACATTGAGATTCTTGTCCCAATATCAATAGTATCTTTTCGTCAGCCTAATTATTGACATTACAAAACACATTAATCAAATTGTAAACGTGTGATCTTATGGACAGTTTGGATCAGATACGTTAAAAATATTTCACAATTTAATTCACATATTTAAAATAGGTATCATATCATATTAGGATTACCATTTTACACGTATGATTGATTTTTTATAACTACCGGTATCAATTTATCAGTTAATCGATTTGCTCCATTTACAAAGTTAATATTCGAATCTCTAACCTAAAGAATCTAGTGTATCATCTCTGACCTATGATTGATATAATAAATACTATTTTGCAGATTCTGGTAGAGTTTTAAAGTTTAGGACCAATTTAAAATCTAACCAATAGTGGAGGATGTCTAATGAAATTAACCCCTAATAAATCAACCAAAAAAGTGGGGAAATAATCAAAATGGACCTTGAATTTTGGAGCAGGGAACCTGGGAGCATTAGCAATGATGGATAACAAAGCATCTTCTTCATCAGCCGGACAATGAGCCCTACCCTGAACCACGATCTGAGGCGTAACCACGCCTTCGAGTTTCAGCGCGTCGACGTACGCCTTCTGCCGCACGTTCCAATTGTTGGAGGCGTAAGGATCTTTCCATCCCGTGTGGTCTACGTGGTAAGACAACGCCACCACCGGCGCATCCAGCTGAAAGTCTCCCCTCACAAGCCTCGACAACAACAGCTCCGCCGCCGGAGCCTTCGAACATCCCTGGGACGAGAACAACTCCACGAGGACAGGCCCGTCGGCCGAAGGCGGCATTACCGATGCATCGACAATCGCTGCGTTGCCTTTCCCGTACCCACACGCCGAACACTTGCCTAAACAGGTGAAGAGACGACGCCCCATGTCGACAGTGGTGGTGATGGCCGTCTCCTCGTCTCTGTCTCTCGCAAGGGATGGTTTAACGGCGGCCGACCATTTCACGACGAGAGGGGAAGAGATTGGATGATCAAAACGTGTGTGTATATAGTTGTTTACGTGTGATCTATGGGTGTTATTTAGTAAAAAACAACAATGGAAAAAAGCAATAAAGGGTTTTATCTGAAAAACGATGAAAAAGAGAAACATTAACACAGATTCTTTATTTTGGTAACTTCAAAGTGTGGTTGGGAGGGAAACATGGCGATGAAGATGCCAACTTTATTTTTTTTTCTATTTTGAGGGGTGTTTTTTTGGTACAATTGCTGTTTTAGTCCTTCTATTGTGCTGAAATCTAAGATTTAATGTATATATTTTGAAAAATTATTTCATACTCCGGCATTGGAAATTTGTTCCACAAGCTGGTTCTATTTTGTCATAAGATTTTTTAGGATTTAGAGTTTAAGATCGTAGACTTTATGATTTAGAGTTTAAATTTGGGATTTATGATTTAGAATAAACAATAGGACCGCTTGTGGAATTATTCCATACTCGGACACTATAATTTTATTCCACAAGCGAGTTCTAATGTTGTCATGTATCGTATTTAAAGTTTTATGGTTAAAATTGTAAATTTTATGATTTGAGGTTTGACTTTAATATTTAAGTTTTAGAGTTTAGGAGTTAGTATTATGGTAAAAAAATATGACCGTTTGTGGATTTTTTGACCTCTAATGTCAACTAATAATTCATACTTTTTACAATAAAAAATTATTTCAAATATTATTAGTGGAGTTTAGAAAAACTCCACAAGCATAATTGAATAGATGATATGTGTAATTTAAGATGCATAACGTATTAAAACATTGAATATAAAATTAAATTTTTTTCATTATCAATATATCAAATATCCACTTTTTTATAATAATTAGTTGATTGTATTTATAGTCGAAAAAAGAGGTCCATGTTCAATTCCCATGGAAATCAAGTGTCTTTTAATTATTTTCAAGTCCTTTTTCTCCAATAAAATGACACCATGTGCACGAACCAACTTGACTCAGTGGTTAAGAGAACGGTTGTTGTTCCTAGAGGTCACGGGTTCGAGCACCATGCTGCAGCAAGGTGATTGAGCGTTCATTGTCAAATGGTTGAGAGTATTATTTAGAACAGATACTACTTGTAATCACTTTAACTTTCATAAAAAAAAAAGATGACACCATGTGTCATCATCTTATTGGAGGGTATTTTTTCATTAAAAATATTATTTGACTGTCACGTCTTATGTTGACGCCATGTGTCATCATCTTATTGGAGGGTATTTTTTTATTAAAAATATTATTTGACTGTCACGTCTTATGTTATCATCTTAACGGAAATTAATGGTTAGGTGACCGTATTGCAATAAAAAAATCGTGAGTGACTAGAACGTGACTTTCTAAACTTATTCAAACTTAAGTGACTATTTATGTAGCCCATTTTTACAATATTAATAATAAAAAACAAGTCATCACTTTAGCAGAAGAAGATAATGAATCTACCAGTAGTCAGTAGAGAGTTCATACTTCATATTATGTTAAATTAAAATAGAAGGGTTAACTTTTCATTTTTAGTACAATAGAAGGACTAACCCATAAAATGTGTAATGGTAAAAATGGGTATTTGGGACCCGGATGACTTAGATCAACAGCTGTGGTACGTTTACAATTTTAATGTGGTTTTCCACTCAACTGTGTTACAAACTGAATAATAAATGAAAATTTGAGAAAAAAAATATAATATATAAGTTTAAGAGTGTAATAAACTCTTGAATTTTTTTAAAAAATAATTAAGGCCCTAAATTTTTATTGCACCAAATTAACTCATTGAACCAATAAATTTAATCAATTTACTGTTTTGCTCAACATTGTACGAGTTTTTTTTTGAAACAGTTGGTATAACATATTGTGTCACTGTTTTATCACTTGACATTTTCAGACTTTTTATTTTATTTACAAAAGTCTTTACAATTCCTAAAAATTCTAAAATATTTATAAAAATTGTAAAGAATATATATTAAAAAAACTATAAATGTGATATGATAGAACTATAGTGTATCATGTGATAACAATATCTAAAAAACTGTTAAAGTCTAATGATCAATATTAATCAAATGGCTTAATTGATTAAATCTATCGGTTCAAATATTTAATTGAGTACAATAAAAATTTAAAAACTTAATTGATTCTTTTTCAAAACTTTAAGAACTTCTTTCACCCTTAAGCCTAATATATATTGTAATAAGATTCTAATTGTTGCCTATCTTCCATGAGGTTTTACAATTTGCGAAAACATGACATCTTCAATAACAACATCGTCAGTACCGAAATTTTCGTAATCGATCGTATATACACCGTACCAAATGGCTTGAACAGCGTCTGTAACCCCCTCGTCCCGGTCTGGCCGGATGACCGGTCCGAGTCAGCTACACGGGAAAAACCGAGTGAAAACTCCCTAAGGAACTCTCCCTCGGTTAGCAACCCTATATATATATTTTTTTTCATTTTAATCTTGTCTAGATGAAAATTACATCCTAAGTGATCATACAGCGGAACAATAATTTCGAAGCAATCAGACGAACCCAAACTAACATTTAAAAGCCCATTTTTTTTAAGTTAACCTGCAGGCGGTATCGATACCCTTAAGGGGGTATCAATACCCCTTTGACTAGGTCAACCGGGTTTGGTCAACCTGAGGAGACAGTATCGATACCCCAAATGAGGGTATCGATACCCTCCCCTTAAGTTGACTTCCCACGGTCAAAGCCAAGACAACGGTATCGATACCCTAGAGGCCAGTATCGATACCGAAATCGACAATGGCTCCAGTGGCCAAAAAGGTATCGATACTCCCCTCGAGTATCGATACACGAGGCCTGAAACCAAAGGGTAGTATCGATACCAGATCAACGGTATCGATACCCCAGCTACGAAACTGCAGGTTTGAGCTGATTTAGAGCACAAGGAGGCCCCTAAATCTCTCTAACGCTTCAACCAACACGCTATCATCAATCCCTAAGGCAAGCCAACAATAAAAGCATACATATTTAAGCCAAGGGAGTCAATCAAACATGGATTTAAGCATTCATACATAGCATTCTAGTTAAAGAGCAATTCATGCAATATTGGCATACTCAAAACACAAAGGACCTTAAAAGGAACAAGACATCTTGAAAGGTTTGCATTCATACACTATGCAACCTAAACATTCTAAAACATGCCATCAAACATCAAACATTCAACATAGTATAACATGCTTACAACCCATGATCAAACCAAAAACATCATCAACAAATGAGTCACACACGCTCATACAAAGACCTTTGCCACATTGCTAACTATTACAAAATCGATAACCATACTTGAGCTACAAGCTTGGAAGCCCTTCTTGCCTTGCCTCGAGCTAACACCACGCTAATGATCTGCATTGTTGAACATTGAGAGCGTAAGCTATAAGCTTAGTGAGGGTGCTCTAAAACGAAAAACATCAACAATGCAGGGTTCAAGCATGTTAATCCTAGTCTCACACATATCAAGCATTGCATAAAATCAAGTAGACCTAGCTAGTCTTTCAAGTGGCATATATGGTCTCTCAATCCTAGCAAGATTACACATCAATATCAATTATCATGTACAAAAACATATATCAAAACCACATATCACCATCATATATCACATTACATAAACAAGTCTAATTGACCACTTTAATTACCCCGATTGTGCGGATATAAACCTTGACAACACTTTACCTCGGTGGGATTCCACTCATCACCGGACCTTGCATGTGCGGGATTCCACTCATCGCCACATACCCTACGGATGGGATTCCACTCATCATCCCGTAGAAATATATGAAATAGCTTCCAGTGGAATGTTACGTCACCGTACTCCTCCTTGATGACTTAACGCCATCAAGGCTACGTACGTTTTGACTCAATTTGTGTGCACACTATCCTAATGATCGATCATTTACAACCGGTAATTATTTTAGTGCCAATTTTCATTATCACATCACATATCATCAACCACACTCATGCTCATCACATACATATACATTCATGACATACATGCATAACTTATCCACATTTCTCAAGAGCATAGATAGGCCAACACAAGCATTCAAAGGAAATCAATAGCTAAAATCAACAACATGAATCAAATGGAAATGGCCTACCAAGCACATTTCTCTCACACACTAAACACACTCGAACCATACTTTAAAACAAGTTTGAAACCACTCACCGCCCTTCCTTAGCAAATCGAACAATCCTCCTACGCACCCGGATTCGGTCCCAAAGCTCCTTCAACGTTTTCCCTTGCTTCTAGCCAAGCAAAGCACACTTATTACACCACAATTCAATGCTAAAGCTCAACTATCAATTCACTTCACAAACATAAACCAAATTTCACAAATTCCCCAAACCACAAAATCTTCCAAAACTCAATTTTCGTGCTTCCCAAATCCCTTGCTGAAAAACCCACTTCCAAACACCCAAATGGCTTTCAAAGCATCCCAAAACACCCTCCCTACCTAGGTAGACCAACAGCCCTTCAATTTCACCCTTAAACCTACCAAAACCCAAATTTTGACATCCTAAAAATAGCTCCAAGAACCCATTTCGGGTTCCTCAATAAAACCCACTCATTTTGACATATAATATACATTTTAGGGTGGAGAATCATAAACCCAACTCCCTATTTCGAAATGGAAAGGAAATTTTCATAAAAACTCAAACTTTGTCAAAACCCTAACATTTCAAGAGCTCACATTTTTGAAATCTAAGACTATGGGGAGATAGAGGATGAAAAGGAGAATTAGAAAACATTGTTACCTTTCAAAAAGACCTTGGGAGGATGAAGAAACCCAATGGAATAGTAGCTTGAGCTTGGAGAGAGTATGAAGATGATTCTAACGTTGGTGGGGGATTTGGGGGAAGGAGAAGACAACTTTTAGTTAAAAGTGGTCTTGCTTTTTTAAAAACATTTTGGTAAAATTACAACATTAGTCCCTCCCCTCTTTCTAAAGCTCAATTATGTCATTATTTAAAGTTGAATTGATTTAATTTAAATTTTATTGACTCGAATTAAAACCCAGTTAACTCCTAGGCCCAAAACACGGGCGTTACAACTCTCTCCCACTTAAGGAATTTCATCCCCGAAATTACCTGACTGAAAGAGATACGGAAACTGCTTTTCCATATCCTCCTTCCTCTCCCAAGTGGCCTCGTCCACACCTCTACGTTGCCACCGCACTTTCACTAACTCAATTGATCTACCCCTCAACACTTTACTGTCTGAAGCTAAGATCTCAACGGGCTCTTCCTCATAAGTCAAATCCGGATTCAATTTAATTTCTTCTACGGGCATAACATGTGATGGATCGGACCTATACTTACGAAGCATGGATACATGGAACACATCGTGTATCTTCTCTAACTCGGATGGCAAACACAACTGATAGGCAACGGGACCAACTCTCTTCACAATCTCATACGGTCCTATGTACCTCGGACTCAACTTCCCCTTTCGGCCAAATCTCATCACTTTCTTCCACGGAGACACTTTCAAGAACACCTTCTCACCCACTGAGAACTCAACTTCCTTCCTCTTCAAATCGGCATAGGACTTCTGCCTATCCGAAGCAGCCTTCAAGCGATCACAAATCAATTTTACCTTGTCGGTTGTCCCTTTTAGCAAATCCGACATAGGTAACAGTTTCTGTCCTACCTCGGCCCAACACACTGGAGTTCTACACTTTCGACCATACAAGGCCTCATATGGAGCCATCTGAATGCTCGACTGAAAACTGTTGTTGTACGCAAACTCCACTAGAGGAAGATGCTTCTCCCAAGTACCCTGAAAGTCAATGATACAACATCGCAACATATCCTCTAAGATCTGAATAACCCTCTCTGACTGACCATCTGACTGAGGATGATAAGAAGTGCTGAAGTTCAAACGGGTACCCAAAGCTGTGTGCAGACACTCCCAAAATCTCGAAGTAAACCGCGGATCTCTATCTGACACAATGGACTTCGGCACACCATGTAGCCTCACAATCTCACCAATGTACAAATCGTCCAATCTATCTAAGGTGTAAGTAGTGTTGACTGCCAAGAAGTGAGCACACTTCGTAAAACGATCCACTATCACCCAAACTTAGTTCTTCTTCGTAGGTGTCAAAGGCAAACCCGAAACAAAATCCATGGTGATGTTCTCCCATTTCCATTCCGGAATTCTCAACGGCTGTAACAACCCTGAGGGAACCTGATGTTCCGCCTTCACTCTCTGACACACTAGGCACTTACTCACAAAGTCGGCTACATCTCTCTTCAAGCCAACCCAAAAGTACTCATTCTTCAAATCACGGTACATCTTCGTACTTCCTGGATGCATAGCAAACGGACTACTGTGGGCTTCAGTCAAGATCGTACGTCTCAAATCACTGTCTTCAGGCACAACTATTTTGTCCTTGAAACATAAGACCCCATCGGAACTGAAACTGTAGTCTGAAGATCTACCTTCAGCTATATCTTGCACGTGAGGTGCCAAAGATCTATCTAAGAGCTGTTTCTCTCGAATCATCTGACCTAGAGTAGGTCTAACCTGAAGCTCGGCTACTAAGCCACCATCCCCGGACAAACTCAATCTAGCAAACATGGCTCTCAAGTCCACGACCACCTTCCTACTCAATGCATCGGCCACTACATTGGCCTTACCCGGATGGTACTCAATAGTAAGATCATAGTCCTTTAGCAACTCTAACCATCTACGCTGTCTGAGATTCAAATCTCGCTGAGTCATAATGTACTTCAAACTCTTGTGGTCGGTGTATACTGTGCATTTCTCACCATACAAATAGTGCCTCGAAATCTTCAGAGCAAACACAACTGCAGCTAACTCTATGTCATGGGTCGGATAATTGCGTTCATGGGTCTTCAACTGTCTCGAGGCATAAGCCACTACTCTTCGGTCTTGCATCAAAACACATCCTAACCCTACATACGAGGCATCACTATAAATCACATAGTCCTTCCCGGACTCAGGCTGAATCAAAATCGGAGCTTGGGTCAAAGCTTCTTTCAATTTTTCAAAGGCTCTCTGTCTTGCATCTGTCCACTCAAACTGAACACTCTTCTGTAGTAGCTGTGTCAACGGAGCGGCTAATTTAGAGAAACCTTCCACAAATCTTCTATAGTATCCGGCTAAGCCTAGGAAGCTACGTACTTCTGTCACTGACTTCGGTTGCTTCCACTCAACAATGGCTTCAATCTTCTTCGAATCAACTCTAATGCCTTCAGCTGACACTACATGTCCTAAGAAGACTACTTCCCGGATCCAGAATTCACACTTGCTGAGCTTCGCATACAACTGATGATCTAGCAAAGTCTTCAAAACAAGTCTCAAATGTCGGTCATGGTCTTCTTCAGTTCGCGAGTACACCAAAATGTCATCAATAAATACAACTACAAACTGATCTAGATACTGATGAAAAATCCTATTCATCATGTCCATGAAAGCTGCCGGTGCATTAGTCAACCCAAAGGGCATGACTAAGAACTCATAATGACCGTACCTAGTCCTAAAGGCCGTCTTCGGTACATCAACCTCTCTAACCTTTAGCTGGTAGTAACCTGATCTCAAATCAATCTTCGAAAAGACAGACGCCCCTCTCAACTGATCAAACAAGTCATCAATTCTGGGCAACGAATATTTGTTCTTCACTGTCAACTGATTTAACTGTCTGTAATCTATGCACATTCTCATACTCCCATCTTTCTTCTTCACAAACAATACTGGTGCACCCCAAGGTGAAGAACTAGGCCTAATAAAACCTCTATCTGTCAATTCTTGCAACTGAGTCTTCAACTCTTTCAATTCTTTCGGTGCCATACGATACAGAGCAATCGAAACAGGAGCTGAATCAGAATAAGTCTCAATGTTGAACTCTACCTCTCTGTCCGGTGGTAGCCCTGGCAATTCTTCCGGAAACACACTAGGAAAATCACATACTGTCCGGATGTCCTGAGGTCTAACCTCACTCATGTTAGGGTTCATCACATACGCTAAGTATGCTTCACACCCTAACTCAACTAATTTCTTAGCCTCTAACACTGAAACCACATTGGATAAGAATTTCACATTCTCACCCACCAGAACAATCTCATAATCATCTGTGAGCTTCAAGGAAATCCGCTTAGTTTCAAAATCTATCCTAGCTCTATGCTCCGTGAGCCAGTCCATACCCAGAATCACATCAAAACCATAGAAGGGAAGTTCCATCATATCCACTGGAAACAAATGCCCCTGAACCATCAACGGACACCTTCGGTACATCTTCCTAACCACTACCGTGTCCCCAAAGGAACTAGTAACACTAACTCCTACCTCTAACAACTCACAAGGCAGATTCAAAGACTGTGCATGCTCACTCAATATGTAGGAATGTGTAGACCCAGAGTCAATCAAATAAAGCAAACCCAAAGACTGTATCGAGAAATTACCTGCGATCACATCGGTGTCCTGCTGCTCCCCGCGCTGAGCGTAAACCCTAGCCTGTCCTCCGCCCTCCGGCTGGACTGCAACTACATGAGCTAAGTTTCTCTGACCATCGTTCCTCGGCTGGAAATTACCTCTACCGTGCCCGCGGCCTCTCTGAAAGTCATTGGCTCTAGCAGGAGCCTGAGCTGGTGTCTGTCCCACCTGATGTGGACAGTCACGCCTAATGTGGTCTCTAGCACCACAACTCCAACAAGAGTGATAGTTTCCCCAACACTCACCGGTGTGGTTCCTCCCGCAAGTAGCACATGTGGGCAACTTCCCACCAGCTCTCTGGCCCTGGTGGCCCCTACCGTGGTTACTGCCACCACGCCTATGATCATACTGATGCCTGTTGTCCCGATGCCTCTTGGCATCACCTCTATCAAAGTTGCTGGACCTCTTACCCGAACTAGATCCACCTGACCGCCTGGTCAAACTCAAAATGTGCTCCAAGTCCTTGGCCCTCGAGACCAAGACATCAAAATCAGTGTAATCTGAAGCTAGTGTATAAGTCTTGATCTCCTCACTCAGCCCATATCGGAAGCGGTTACAACGCTCCACCTCAGTAGGTACAAGCTCAGGTGCATACTGACTCAGTCTGACGAACCGGATCTCATAATCAGTCACGGACATACTCCCCTGAAACAATGCCATAAACTCTCTCTTCCTCTCATCGAGGTAGCGCAGACCCAGATACTTCTTCCGGAAAGCTGTCTCAAAGAACTCCCAAGTGATCTCGGTCTCATCCATCCCCGAAGTAACGGTGACCCACCAGGTGTAGGCATCACCCTGTAGCAAGGACTCAACACAACCCAACTTACGATCACCAGTGCACCCCATCTGAGCAAGGATACGGACGGTCTTCTCAAACCACATCTCTGACCTCTCCGGAGTAGCACCTCTAAACTCTTCGGCCCAAGGCCCCGAAGTCTCTCTAATGGCAACCTGGTGCCTTCACCCTGATGATGAGCTGCCTGACCTCCAGCTACTGCAGCCTGGAACGCTCCGGCTATTGCCTGAACCAACGGAGCTAAGTCAATTCCGGCCGGTCCTTGGCCACCTTGGCCTCCTTGTGGTCCCATTCCTCCGGGCCCGGCCTCGCCTCCCACTCCCGGTGGAGGAGGTGGTGGTGGTGGAGGTGGTGGAGGAGCCCCAACTCCAACCACATGCTCTCCCACTTGGGCTCCAATCCTAACTTCTTGCTCAAATCTCGGAGCCTCTGCCCGTGGTTCCGGTCGAACCATCCTAGGCCTCCCACGTGGTCTCATGGTTCAACTAGCAAGGTATAAACTACAACAAGAAACAATAGGATTGCGTTAGCCAAAGCAAGGGTCCAATAGTGCTCAAGTATTCCTCTTTCAAAATTCCTTTTTAAATTAAGTAGTAGTAGCAATGGGCACACACTCACACGAGACACGACCATTCATGCATTCAAAACATCATACGATCAATCAAGCATCAAGGATTCATGGCAAATCATGCATCGAACAACACAAGCATTTAACACATTAATCTTACCTCACTTACCTGCCCGAGGTCTCGATAACCTCAGGCTCTGATACCAACAAATGTAACCCCCTCGTCCCGGTCTGGCCGGATGACCGGTCCGAGTCAGCTACACGGGGAAAACCGAGTGAAAACTCCCTAAGGAACTCTCCCTCGGTTAGCAACCCTATATATATTTTTTTTCATTTTAATCTTGTCTAGATGAAAATTACATCCTAAGTGATCATACAGCGGAACAATAATTTTGAAGCAATCAGACGAACCCAAACTAACATTTAAAAGCCCATTTTTTTTAAGTTAACCTGCAGGCGGTATCGATACCCTTAAGGGGGTATCGATACCCCTTTGACTAGATCAACCGGGTTTGGTCAACCTGAGGAGACAGTATCGATACCCCAAATGAGGGTATCGATACCCTCCCCTAAAGTTGACTTCCCACGGTCAAAGCCAAGACAACGGTATCGATACCCTAGAGGCCAGTATCGATACCGAAATTGACAGTGGCTCCAGTGGCCAAAAAGGTATCGATACTCCCCTCGAGTATCGATACACGAGGCCTGAAACCAAAGGGTAGTATCGATACCAGATCAACGGTATCGATACCCCAGCTACGAAACTGCAGGTTTGAGCTGATTTAGAGCACAAGGAGGCCCCTAAATCTCTCTAACGCTTCAACCAACACACTATCATCAATCCCTAAGGCAAGCCAACCATAAAAGCATACATATTTAAGCCAAGGGAGTCAATCAAACATGGATTTAAGCATTCATACATAACATTCTAGTTAAAGAGCAATTCATGCAATATTGGCATACTCAAAACACAAAGGACCTTAAAAGGAACAAGACATCTTGAAAGGTTTGCATTCATACACTATGCAACCTAAACATTCTAAAACATGCCATCAAACATCAAACATTCAACATAGTATAACATGCTTACAACCCATGATCAAACCAAAAACATCATCAACAAATGAGTCACACATGCTCATACAAAGACCTTTGCCACATTGCTAACTATTACGAAATCGATAACCATACTTGAGCTACAAGCTTGGAAGCCCTTCTTGCCTTGCCTCGAGCTAACACCACGCTAATGATCTGCATTGTTGAACATTGAGAGCGTAAGCTATAAGCTTAGTGAGGGTGCTCTAAAACGAAAAACATCAACAATGCAGGGTTCAAGCATGTTAATCCTAGTCTCACACATATCAAGCATTGCATAAAATCAAGTAGACCTAGCTAGTCTTTCAAGTGGCATATATGGTCTCTCAATCCTAGCAAGATTACACATCAATATCAATTATCATGTACAAAACCATATATCAAAACCACATATCACCATCATATATCACATTACATAAACAAGTCTAATTGGCCACTTTAATTACCCCGATTGTACGAATATAAACCTTGACAACACTTTACCTCGGTGGGATTCCACTCATCACCGGACCTTGCATGTGCGGGATTCCACTTATCGCCACATGCCCTACGGATGGGATTCCACTCATCATCCCGTAGAAATATATGAAATAGCTTCCGGTGGAATGTTACGTCACCGTACTCCTCCTTGATGACTTAACGCCATCAAGGCCACGTACGTTTTGACTCAATTTGTGTGCACACTATCCTAATGATCGATCATTTACAACCGGTAATTATTTTAGTGCCAATTTTCATTATCACATCACATATCATCAACCACACTCATGCTCATCACATACATATACATTCATGACATACATGCATAACTTATCCACATTTCTCAAGAGCATAGATAGGCCAACACAAGCATTCAAAGGAAATCAATAGCTAAAATCAACAACATGAATCAAATGGAAATGGCCTACCAAGCACATTTCTCTCACACACTAAACACACTCGAACCATACTTTAAAACAAGTTTGAAACCACTCACCGCCCTTCTTTAGCAAATCGAACAATCCTCCTACGCACCCGGATTCGGTCCCAAAGCTCCTTCAACGTTTCCCCTTGCTTCTAGCCAAGCAAAGCACACTTATTACACCACAATTCAATGCTAAACTCAACTATCAATTCACTTCACAAACATAAACCAAATTTCACAAATTCCCCAAACCACAAAATCTCCCAAAACTCAATTTTCGTGCTTCCCAAATCCCTTGCTGAAAAACCCACTTCCAAACACCCAAATGGCTTCCAAAGCATCCCAAAACACCCTCCCTACCTAGGTAGACCAACAGCCCTTCAATTTCACCCTTAAACCTACCAAAACCCAAATTTTGACATCCTAAAAATAGCTCCAAGAACCCATTTCGGGTTCCTCAATAAAACCCACTCATTTTGACATATAATATACATTTTAGGGTGGAGAATCATAAACCCAACTCCCTATTTCGAAATGGAAAGGAAATTTTCATAAAAACTCAAACTTTGTCAAAACCCTAACATTTCAAGAGCTCACATTTTTGAAATCTAAGACTATGGGGAGATAGAGGATGAAAAGGAGAATTAGAAAACATTGTTACCTTTCAAAAAGACCTTGGGAGGATGAAGAAACCCAATGGAATAGTAGCTTGAGCTTGGAGAGAGTATGAAGATGATTCTAACGTTGGTGGGGGATTTGGGGAAGGAGAAGACAACTTTTAGTTAAAAGTGGTCTTGCTTTTTTTAAAACATTTTGGTAAAATTACAACATTAGTCCCTCCCCTCTTTCTAAAGCTCAATTATGTCATTATTTAAAGTTGAATTGATTTAATTTAAATTTTATTGACTCGAATTAAAACCCGGTTAACTCCTAGGCCCAAAACACGAGCGTTACAGCGTCAACGGAGTAGTCGGAATAGGGCTCGTGCTGTTATTACTAGGTTCCATTACCGTCAATACTCTTTCACTTTGACTTCATTCTTGATAAGATGCGAGCTCGACTCTCGGGTTGGGCTGCCAATACTCTTTCACTTGCAGGGCGTATCACCCTTGCCAAATCAGTTTTGGAGGCAATACCTGTTTACTTTATGCAGACTACATCTCTTCCAAAGCGTGTTTGTAATGATATAGAGAAGCTCATCCGGAACTTTATCTGGGGCTCGTCGCCTTCTGCACCAAAAATTTCTCTTGTTAACTGGGAAACTTTATGTCAACCTCTTGAAAATGGGGGCCTCGGTTTACGACGTATACATGAATATAATAAGGCTTTTCTATTGAAAATTGGCCTTGCTTTGGTTTCAAAGCCTAATGCTTTTTGGGTTCAACTTCTACGTCAAAAATACAAAGTTTGTGAAATCCTTCCCCAATCAATTGCTCGCTCCTCTTGTTCTTCTCTTTGGCGTTCTCTTTCATGCATATGGGATGAATTTCGAACTCATATGGCTTGGTCTGTTGGTAATGGTGAGGCCGTCGCGGTTTGGGATGATGTTTGGCTTCCGCAAATAGGTCCCTTACGGCACATGGTTTTTGATCCCATGACCCCATTTCTTTATCCTAGCTTTGATGATCTTATGTTGGATAATGGTGTTTGGAATTTTTCTCTTTTGTCTTCGCTTCTTCCTGCTCATATTGTTCAACATATAGCAAGTACAAGATGCCCGATGCCGAGTGACATCATGGATTCCTGTGTGTGGCGCTGGAATCCTTCATTTTCAATTAGCAACGCCTACGATATTCTTATGCAGCCCACTCGCAATCCTATATCGCCACAATGGAATCTTATCTGGCAGTTGGCTGTTCCGCAAAGGGTTCGGCTATTCCTTTGGTTGGCTTGCAACACTAAAATCTTGACAAATCAAGAGCGTCACCGACGCACCCTTGCTGTGTCTCCGGTCTGCTCAATATGCTCAGCTTCTAACGAGTCGGTTCTTCACACTTTGCGCGATTGTGCTTCTGCCCGTGCTGTTTGGAAGCAAATTAATCCAGCTGGTGTTTTACACGATTTTTATAGGTATGACCTTAACTCCTGGTTCCTACATAATCTTCAGCAGTCTGCGAATTTTCCCTTGTTAGATTTACCTTGGTGCATCATTTTTGCGGCATTTGTTTGGCACATTTGGAAGGCTCGAAATGATGTGGTTTTCAATGGTGCACGTCCCTCCGTGCTGTCCACTTCTCGCCGTAGCATGACATGGGCGGCATATTATGCGTCGTGCATGGCCTTAGTCACGCCTCGACCCTTAAGTACGATCAGTATTAAATGGTCTCCTCCACCGGCCCAATTTATCGCGTTGAATACTGATGGTGCATCTTGTTTAATTTCTGGCTCAGCTTCCATTGGAGGTCTTTTCCGAAACAATTTAGGTAGCTGGTTGCTTGGTTTCAATCGAAATATTGGCGTCGCTGATGCACTACAAGCTGAGTTGTGGGCTATATTTGAGGGACTCCAACTGGCTTGGAATCTTGGCTTCGAATATATTCAGGTTCAGTCTGATTCTTTGCGCGCTATCTCGGCCATAAATGCGACAGATGCTTCTTCTAGTGTCATTCCTCTTGTTCGCGCTATCTCGACTCTGCAAGATCGCAGCTGGGTGGTTGAATTCCTTTGGATTAAAAGAGAAGCCAACCAAGTGGCTGATACACTAGCTAAACATGCTGATAATTCCAGTTTTTCACTTCTGCAGCTTGAATCTCCTCCTTCTTATGTTCAATCTCTCTTACAGAGAGATGTTGTTGGCCCTCCCTACTGTAAAACTAGTGCTCTCTAGCTTAGTTTAGTCTTCATTACAATTCAAAAAAAAAAAAAATAAGGTCTCCTCCAGCAGAAGAACATATTTAAGGTTCTGAAAAATTATATCATTACTAGATGCGTTAGTGTTGACATTTGATTAAATATTTCAGTTTTTTATAAATCAAACAATTTGAACCAAAAATTGTTGATACATCCGCTCAATTTATGCAATACTAATAAACAAGGGTTTTTGTTTTTTGAAATTTTAAATCGAAAAATAACACGTGTTTTAACTCATTTAATCACACGAGTTTTAAAATGTTATAGAAATAACATTGTCAATCAAATTAAAATTCAATTGACTTATTTATGATATTAAACAATGCCGTTGTACCTTCGAGCCATGTTCACAATTACATTACAATAATAAAAATATGGCTTAATATAAAAATAAGTGCTTAAATTATATATTTTAAACTTAAATGCACAGATTTTTTTTTTAGTTAAAAATAGGTGTCTAACGTTTATACCGTTATAATTTTAGGTGCTCAGTTGTTAAAGGTTGTTTAAAAAATCTGTTATCCAAACAATGTTTGACACGTGACAATAAATTTTTTAATTTTTGAAAAAATCCTGAAATTCTCAAATCAGTCCCTAAATCTCTAAAAACCGCAAAAATCCCAAATCCTCACCACTGCCGCCGTTGAGTCCACTCCTTCGGTCACTGGAACAAGTCAGCCATTTCTCTCAATGTGTCATCGTCGATAATCGACGAACGATCAGTCGGACGACAGTTTCACATTCATCGTTCAACGTTCGATTTGCATGTCGTTTGTCGATTTCAGCTGAATCCGAGGATTAAAGGCGTTGACTCTACGATGGCAACAAGTGAGAATTTGAAGTTTTAAAATTTTAAGGATTTGAGGACTGTTTTAAATTTTTTTAAAATTAGATTTTTTTTAAAATTAAATTATTAAAAATTAAAACATGTCACATGTCAAATATTAATTTAGTTAATATTTTTTAACAATAATTAACTACCATACACCTACAATTAACAAAATAGAACGTTCGACCTTAAAAAAACTTATTAATTTGGACTTATTTTTATATTAAGCCTAAAAACATTACTAATTTGGCATTTTCCTTGGTTATATATATATATATATATATGTATATAAATTTTGGCGGCAACTTCAGCCTTTTGGTAGCAAAAGAAAGGGAAAATGAAAATTCACGGATTTTACAAACATCCCCAAGTCATCAATCGAGCGCGTATGTCCCACTCTTATTTATTAAGTTATTGATAAGAGTTCTTCTACTATTACCAAAATTCAAATTTAATCTCGTGGCATTAAATCTTTATATTATATATTTAAAAAGTTTGTCCCTTTATTTCGATTTAATTTTAGTTTATCATTATCGGTGTAATATATAGGAGGCATAAAATTAAACGTGTTTGAATATTTAATATTTTTCAATTTAAAATTAAAAGAAATTTAGATATGAAAAATAAAAATTTCAATAATATTTTATAACTCAGGGTTAGAAAATTTAGATTTTCTTATTAATTTCGAAGAGTTTTTTTGTTTTAAATGTTTTTTCATCAATTAAGGATAAATTTGATAAAATTGAAACGTGAAAGATTAAAAAAATATTTTACCTTTTCTTTTATAATTGGCAAGACAAAAATTTTCAAATAAAAAAATTACGTGGAAAGTTAATATTATAAAATTTAAATGTGATAATTAAAATTTAAATTATGAACGATACACAAACCCTTAAATATTTAAACATTTGATAAACAACCCGATAATCTATATGATAAACCCTTAAATATTTTACTAACTATCATGGTTGCAACATCTAGAGAATGTAATTTGAGAGAATATACATCTTTTGATCTAAGAAAATTCGATTGGTCTAACGAGACGAGGTGTTAAATCTTTTAAGTTAAAGTCAAACATTTTAATTCTGATATTGTAAATAAAATAAATTAAGTTAAAAATGATTAATATGATGAATATTACAATATTCGACCTAAATTAATCAACTTATAAATAATATATCAACATTAATAATAAATATTTAACAAAATAAAACATTAATATAACATGAGTAAATTAAACATGGGAGTAACATACTACCCAATCTCGAGTATTGGAGGTAGCAATACGGTGAATGAAGTTTTTACATGGCTTTGTATAATTTTTAGATCACACTTCCACAATCAATAACACTTATTTTAAATTGGTCTTTAAACTTTTAAACATTTCATTTTATCCTTAAATTATGATCTTCATTATAAATTTGTCCCCAAACTTTTGAGCATTTCAGTTTCATCCTCAAATTATGTCTCTCATTCTAAATTGGTCCTCAAACTTTTTGAACATTCTAATTTCATCTCTAAATTACCAATATATGTTAATCCTATCTTATGTTAATAGAACCATTATAAAATTGTTAATTGTCATGAAAAATTAATGTGTATTATGGCCCTGTTTGGCAATTAGCGGATAGTTGATAGCGAATAGCGGATTACATTAGCTGATAGCGGATAACGAATTACATTAGCTGATAGTTGATTGCATTAGCTAATTTGACTAGCAGATTGTATTAGCTGATTGTATAAAAGTGTTTGGTAAAATTAACTGATAGCTGATAGCTGTTAGATTATTTAAACAAGAAAAATGACATATAAGGACATGATTATATTCAATACTTGTTTGAATAATTTATTAGTTATTAGTATTTTGTATCCAGCTATTATTAATTAGATCTATAAAATTATTTTTAATATAATTTTTTAAAATATATTCGAATGATTTATATATTAATTTATTATTTATATAATTATTTCAATATAATTTAACTAATTAATAAATTTAAATACACATATAAATATATGATAATAAAAGAAAGAAGTAAATATGATTAGCTTATAAATAGGGTGAGAAAATATTTAATTTAGGTTATTTTGAGATTTTTGGTAACTGGTAAGGGTAAAAGAGTCCTTACAACTCTAATATCAAACTTCTAATCTCAAAAAGCTCATATTATGAGCTTTTTCAAAATTATCAGTTTCACCCCAATCCGCTCTTTCAATCCGCTATTTACCAAACAACAATATTAGCGGATTTGACTGGTCAAACCTCTAATTTTTGTTTAAACCTTTCTTTACCAAACATGACCTATGTAATAATATGATGTTGTATATACGAAGAATTGAGGATGTAATTAAAATGTTTAAAAAATTTGAGGACTAATTTAAAATGAGGGTCAAAATTTAGAGATAAAAATAAAACATTCAAAAATTTATAAACAATTTAAAATAAAATTCATAGTTTAAAGATAAAATTGAAACATTTAAAATTTCATAAACCAATTTAAAATAATCATCATAGTAGTAATTTTTATACATTTGATTTGAGTTTGACCCCACAAACTCAACAACTCAATCTTAATTTTCCAATTAAATTTTCATGCAATCACGCCCTTTCCATGCGCGTGAAAATCAGTATATATAATTTCCCCTTAAAACCTTAGCCCTAACTAAGTCTGCTTCTCCTGAAAAGAAAACCCCCAAAACTTTGAACCAACTCTTAAACGCAAACACTTTGATTCTTCTCTTTCTCTGAAATCGATTTCTAAGCGATTTTAGTTCATGGGTTTCGCTTCATTTTCGAGTTCCGGTTCAGCGTATTCCCTGGTGAGTTAAGTACCGAGTTCCAACGATTTGTATCTATCTTCGAATATCATTGTTTTATTGAAGCACCCAATTGAGGAAAAAGAACTGGAATATGGATTATTAGTTGAATGCCCATTTGCCTAAATCTTTCCGATTGATAGTTTTTGATATTATTTGTGGGGAGGTTTTGGTCATGCAATTAACGCCGACCTCGGTTTCTTCGTCGAAACGGAGGGATTTTGGGAAAAAGACTGGTGCTAGGCTTCAAACGAAGCGTAAGAGATTAGATGCAATATGCGAGGACGAGTATAATAGGAACCATGGAGAAGGAGGGAGTAAGGGGGATGGTGCTGATGGGTCGGAGAGTGTGGATTTGGAGCTCCGTAGGAGTTCACGGGTCAGGAGAGCGCCTGTTATTTTGGATGTGTCGCCTATGCCTCCGAAGAAGAGGCAGAAGGTTGGGAAGTCTGGTCGGGGGAAGAGGAGGTTAGGAAGTGCAAAGGAGGAGGATGGACGGATGGGGGAGGTACAGACTCTGGGGAGTTGGACATCAAGGTTGAGGTCGAGGAGAAGGAAATCGAGTTTTAAAGCAAAGGTTGAGGAGAGAGATTTTTTGAGTAAGAGGAAGCTCTTTGAGGATATAGGTGGGAATGAGGAGGAAGAGAAGGAGGAGGAAGTGGAGGAAGAAGAGAAGGAGGGAGAGGAGGAGGAAGAAGAGGAGGAGGAGGAGGAAGAAGAGGAGGAGGAGGAGGGGAAGGAGGAGGAGGAGAAGGAAGAGGAGGGTGAAAAGGATGATGGGGAAATTTTGGTTCTTAAATACAAGAGGTTGGGTAGGATTAAGGCAGCGAGTGGTTCAGAGAGTAAAGAGAAGGTTGAGATTTGTCGAATGGAAGAAGAAAGAGAATTGGGAAAAGAAGAAATTAAAGGTGATGGAGTAGTGGATGGTGAGCCTGTTTTAGAACGTGAAACGAGTCATGAAAATCGTAGGGAGGATGAGGTTGTGGAGGATGCACCTGTTTTAGAGAGTGAATTCAGTCACAGAAATGAGGAGAGCTTGGATGGAAATCTGGTTGAGGTGGTTGAAGAAGAAGATAGAGAAGTTTCAAATTGTGTACAGTCAGAGGAAGGTTGCATTGGGCATGAAAATTCTAAGGTATCTGAATCAAATGAAAGAGTGGAGCCAAGGGAAAACCAAGTTCAACAGTTGGAATGTCAGGATGGAGGAGCAAACAGAGAGGATGTTGTAGAATTATTTAATGTTCCAGAGGAGTTTGAAGATGGTGGTTCCCATGATGCAATAGATAATGGATTGTTAAAGGTTTCTGCAAAAGATATGAAGGTAGAGGAGTCAAATCAAGCAACTGCTGAGACAATTAGCAAGCCACGAATCAAACAAGGGAGAAGGTGTGGTTTGTGTGGTGGTGCAACTGATGGCAAACCCCCAAAGAAGCTGGTCCATGATGCAGGTGATAGTGAAAACGAAGCATACAGCTCTTCAGCTTCTGAGGAACCTAACTATGATATTTGGGATGGGTTTGGTGATGAACCTGGGTGGCTTGGTCGTCTCCTGGGTCCTATAAATGATCGTCATGGGATTGCTCGAATCTGGGTTCATCAACAGTGTGCTGTATGGAGTCCTGAGGTGAGCTTTATCCCCCCCCCCCCCTTTTTTTTTTGAGCTTTACTTATTAATTGCAATTTTCCTGATATTTGTGAGCATGTATGTGATATTATTCCACTCCCATAAATGTATGCATTTAAACATATAATGCTTATTTTATCAATAATTGTTTCCTCCTCAGTCAGCTATAGGATTTTGTAAGCATTTTGGAACCACTATTGGTAGTGTAGCTTGCGTTGGGATTTTGATACAACATAGTCATGCCTTCTACCATAGCTTGTCCATTTACAGTTTCTTTCGCAAATCTTCCCCTTTTATACAACATTCACCTTTCTGTGCACACTGCACATGCATGCATATCCCCATTTTCTGATGTTATTTTTTGTAGGTTTATTTTGCTGGCTTGGGTCACCTAAAAAATGTTAGGGCAGCACTTTATAGAGGAAGAGCATTAAAATGCACCAGATGTGGGAGGCCAGGAGCAACAATTGGATGTCGTGTTGACCGGTGTCCAAAAACGTACCATTTGGTATGTTCTTGATATCGTTTTTCCAAATTAACCTCCTTCAATACATCCTCCCGAGTTCCCCTGTTTCATTTTTCGTTTGAGAAATATGAATATGTTCATGTTACTTTCTTATTGGTGACATTCTATTTTTTGCAGCCTTGTGCAAGGGCTAATGGCTGTATATTTGATCATCGCAAATTTCTCATAGCCTGCACTGATCATCGGCATCTCTTTCAACCTCAAGGTATTCAATATTTAGCCAAGATAAAGAAAATGAAAGCTAAGAAAATGAAGTTGGAAATGAGGAAGGTATCAAATGATGCATGGCGAAAGGATATTGAAGCAGAAGAAAAATGGTTGGAGCATTGCGGTGAGGATGAAGAGTTCTTGAAACGTGAGGGCAAGAGACTTCATCGAGATTTGTTAAGAATAGCACCTGTCTATATTGGAGGCTCAGAGTCTGATGGCGGGAAATCTTTTGAGGGTTGGGAATCTGTTGCTGGCTTGCAGGATGTTATCCGATGCATGAAGGAAGTTGTTATCTTACCACTGTTGTATCCCGAGTTCTTTGATAATCTGGGGCTTACACCACCCAGAGGTGTCCTTTTGCATGGCTATCCCGGAACAGGTAAAACTCTTGTAGTGCGAGCATTGATTGGTGCTTGTGCTCGTGGGGATAAACGGATTGCATATTTTGCCCGCAAAGGTGCTGACTGTTTAGGGAAATATGTTGGTGATGCTGAACGTCAGCTGAGGCTCTTGTTCCAGGTTGCTGAGAGATGTCAACCTTCAATAATATTCTTTGATGAGATAGATGGCTTAGCACCTAGGCGGACAAGGCAGCAAGATCAGACACATAGTTCAGTTGTGTCAACACTGCTTGCTCTGATGGATGGTTTAAAATCCCGGGGCTCAGTGGTGGTAATAGGTGCAACTAATCGCCCTGATGCTGTTGATCCTGCATTGAGGAGGCCAGGAAGATTTGATCGAGAGATTTATTTTCCTCTGCCATCAATGGAAGACAGGGCTGCAATCCTTGAACTTCATACTAAAAAATGGCCAAAACCTGTTACTGGATCTATGCTGAAATGGGTTGCAAGAAAGACAGTAGGGTTTGCTGGTGCAGATTTACAGGCCCTTTGTACTCAAGCAGCTGTTATTGCTCTGAAGAGGAATTTTCCTTTGCAGGAAATGTTGTCTGCTGCCGAAGAGAAAACTCCGGGTGCTAAACGTGTTCCTCTTCCTACTGTCAGAGTTGAGGAAAGGGATTGGGTGGAAGCTTTGTCATGTTCTCCACCTCCTTGCTCACGTCGAGAAGCTGGAATGGCTGCTCAAGATCTAGTTGCCTCTCCTCTTCCTGCACATCTCATTCCTTGTTTGTTAGAACCATTATCCACTTTGCTTGTTTCTCTTCATTTGGATGAGCGCCTTTGGTTGCCACCCCTTCTTTCTAAAGCTGGTGCTGTGATCGAGAGTGTGATTGTTTCCACATTGCTTGAAAAGAGACTGTCCAAGATTCATTGGTGGTCGCATGTTCGGGATCTTCTTCAGGAAGGAGAGATTGTTAAGCAGATAGAGAGAAGGCTATCATGTGCTGGAATGCTAATTGGAGAGACTAGCTTTGCTGATTATGATGCTTTTGCAGGTGATATTAGTGATGATGTTGGAAAGTTTGGACGTCCAATGTTGCGTAATGGCAGTGCATATTCTAGTTTGTCACAAAATACCTATTTGACTTCAACAAGGAAAATGGGGTTTCGAATATTAATTGCTGGCTGTCCAAGGTCTGGCCAAAAGCATCTTGCTTCTTGTCTTCTTCACTGTTTTGTTGGGAATGTTGAAATACAAAAAGTCGATTTAGCTACAATTGCACAAGAAGGGCATGGTGATTTAATTCAAGGAGTAACTGAAATTTTGAGTATGTTCCTTGTACTTCATCTTTATGTTCTAGGCAGCATTATGTTAACTTTTTAACTAACCTAAGATATATTATGTGATGCTAACCTCTACCCTTTTACATGTGTTTCCCCACCTCAATTTTGCCTTATATGGTTCTTGGATCATGGTTTAGACTGCTTAGTGATTCTGTAATCTAGGAATATTTTTTATTTATCTTTTCCTCATGTAACAGATAGCTTATTGGCTTGTAAGGGATTTCCTGAGCATGGATGGCAATCATCAGCTTAAAAACAATTTCTTTTGTGAATGTTAGACTAAAGGGTTACTTGATCTAAACTCATCAGGAAATCCTTACTAACGATTGAAATTCAATGTCAGTGAAATGTGCAAGCATGGGATCAAATGTAGTGTTTATGCCAAGAATAGATTTGTGGGCGGTAGAGACCATTAATGAAGTTTCTGAGGAGAGTAATTCATACTCAGTATTACATCAAGCACCAATGGAGGAAGATCCTCAACTTGTTGGAAAGGAAAATGAATCCTCTGAGCAGCAATCTGAGTTTGCAGAAACAGCAGAGGGTGCAGCTGCTGTTCAAAGAGTCTCACATGCCTGGAGCTCATTTGTTGAGCATGTGGAATCTATTTGTGTGTCTACATCCTTGATAATTTTGGTATGAGTTATTTTGATTGCTTGTTTCTTTTCAAGATTTAACAGTTTATTTTGTTGCTTGAGTAGCTACGCTCTACTTGCTGAGCATCGAAGTGAAAGTAGTTTTTGCTTTGTTGGATGTCTGATTTTTATTTCTATTTTCTTCAAGAGTTCCTTGAGTTGCTTTGATTTGGCTAGTGTCCAATGGAACATACTGGCACTTTTTGACTTTGTTTAAATCTAAGTGCTGAGGAATATTTCTATCAAGTAAAATTTCTTCAGTTTGACAGTAGAGGTTAATTTGATAGTTACTGATTATCAGCTTTTTTGTAAGCTGGTTGATTCAAGATGGAGTTGGATAGTTGACTTACATGCATTTGAGAAAGCAATAGGGTAGAGCTTCTTTTCCTCTAAAAATGACATGAATGGATTGATTTATCAAAATAAACTACAAACTCTCGGAACATGGTGCTTGAAACTTCATGCCGTGTTCCTTTCACTTGATTTAGGGCATTGTCAAGTCAATTGTTATAAACGTGTTGGTATAGTATGATCCTTATTTAATAAGATTTTTCTCTTAATATACAAGCTTCTGTCCCTTTTACCCCTTCTCTTGTTTATCATCTCTTTCAAGCATGTCAAAATCTTAATGCTTCTCATCTCCAAACAGGCTACTTCAGAAGTTCCCCACATGGAACTCCCCGATAAAGTAAGGGAATTTTTTAAGAGTGATCTACCAAGTTCAAGTCAGAAGACTACATTAGAGCACACAGTACCCAGATTCACTGTGCATCTTGGCAAGAATTTCAACCGTGACATGGTTATCAAACTCTCTGCTGCAGAGCTGTCAAGGGATATCCTTCAATCTTTTGTTCATTTAATTCATCAAAAATCTCATGTCCATGAAGATTCCAAAAGAAGAATCTCTGTCAAAACCCGTGCAGCTGCAGAAAATGATAATACACCTCATGATTTGGCCCGTGAAGTTGGTTCACAATCTTGTGGTGATTTGTATGTTCCAGTGCCAGCAGAGTCGGCACCACCAGCCAACATTAGAAATTTGAAGGGGAAGTCAAGCTTGATGCTGGCAATATCTTCATTTGGCTATCAAATTTTGCGCTGTCCTCATTTTGCAGAGCTTTGTTGGGTGACATCAAAACTTAAAGAGGGTCCTTCTGCAGAAATAGGTGGCCCCTGGAAGGGCTGGCCATTTAACTCTTGTATCATTCGTCCCATCAACTCATCGGACAAGGCAACTGTTGCTTGTGGCTCCAGCAACATTAAAAGCAAAGAGAAATTTGGACTGGTCAGAGGTCTGGTTGCAGTTGGTTTAACAGCATACAAAGGCTTATATGCATCACTTAGAGAAGTTTCCTCTGAGGTGCGGAAGGTTCTTGAGCTACTAGTTGGGTGGATTAATGCTAAAGTTAACACTGGAAAAGACAGATATCAGTATGTTCATATTCTGTCTCAAGTTGCTTATTTGGAAGATATGGTTAACAGCTGGGTTTATTCGCTGCAGAGGTACACTATTATCATTACTTTTATATGTTTGGGTTCATATATGCGTATAGATTAGAATCTAACAAGAGATTTAATATGCAGTTTAGATCAAGATCTTCAAATAAAAGCAACAAGTCCCACTCCATATGCTTTGGGATCTCAAGGTAATAATTCTACACATGTGAATGATATGGATGGATCAAGAAGTTGCCCTGAATCCAAAGGTCCAGGTGCAAACACCAAGGAATCCGCTGTGCAAAATACCGATTTCATTAATTTAAACAAGAAGGATGACAACAAGGAAGAAATTGAACTTTTTGAAGAAGCTGCAAAGGAGGGGATAGGCATCAGTGGTAATACTAATTCAGAGGAGCATCTTAATTCTTCTCCAGCCAACCAACCAACTGCTTGTGTAGATGAGCAGAATGCGACCAGTAGTCCACATGTATCAGTAAGTACTAGAAGTCATATGGTTGAGGGAGAATTAGCTGCTCAAAATCTAAATTCCATTGACTTGAACAAGATGGATGCTGATTGTGCTCCTAGTCACGAGGGAGAAGTTGCTGCTGTGGAAGAAGCTGTAGATGAGCATCATAACTGTTCTGTGGCCAATGATCTGGTTTGTGTAGACGAGCAGAACAAGACAATGCCTGGACCAAGTGGTTCAGTAAGTACTGAAAATCCTATGCTTGTGGGAGATCCTCGGTCTTCGAAACAATGTAATGGATTTGCACCGAGCAAAAATGTCCTTTCTGAGAATGGATTTTGTAGTTCAGATGAGATGAACGGTGTAAAGTTCTCTGGTTCTGGGAAATCTTGCAACCAGATTAATGCTTCTGAAGATCATGAACACGAAAGAGATCCCAATTTCGCTTCAAATGGAACTGCTCTTCCAGCTGAACCCGAAGTTACATGCTTTTACCGTTGCTGCTCTGGCTGCCTACATACCCTCCTTGGTTTGATGCAAAAGCTTCTGCTTAAGGAATGGAAATCAGGTGATGACAGTTTGACAGTAGATGATGTTTATGATACAGTTGCATTGTTGTCTATGGATCTTCTTTCAACTGTCAGGAAAGTTTATGCTACCGGATGTAGCAGCAATAAATTTGATGAAAACCCGAGAAATGAAAATCATGGGAAGTTATCGAACCATCCAGAATGGAGTAGATGCCGTTGCAAAAGATCAGAAGATAGTTTCGTTATTCCGACACAATGTAGTTGTCACACCGTAGGCTCCACTTCTCCAAACATACAAGCCGGGTTGGATCCAGAATTTGTTTACAGAGATGGAGTGATGGTTCCGGTAGATTCTAGCAAAGAAGTTTCTTTTCACTGTAAATTTGATACGTTGTGCCTCTGCTCTCTTATAGAGTCTCTCTCAATGACAAAACAGCTTTCCGAATGATTTCGGTTTTTACAGTACCAAGGAAGGAGCATTACCATATATTGTATCTTCTCCCCCGAGGCATGCTCGACTGGAAGGGTCATTTCTTTGTTTCCTACTAGAATTGCTTCCCCAAATTTTGTTTCTCCTGGGAAGAAGCTAACCTATATACCATGTAAATATCATCCAAGGTTACTGCAGCTCTGGGTACTGTAAGTATGTTTTCTCATGGCCATCACAAAATGATATTTTCGTATGGAGGTTTGTCATTGTGGTGGTTGTTATTTTGTTGCATTCTTTTGCTTTTCGCGAATTATATTCATTGATATATATACTCTTAAGTACGATTTTCGGGCTCGAAGTTTTGGAATTATAGTTGTCTGCAAATGTTCATAATATTTAGGTTCATTTAGCAATTGGATGGAACTGTGTTTGATTTGAATTTTACTTTTTACTAGAGTTTGATTTGAGATAAAAATAGAATAGGTTGACCTTGTTCGAGTAAGCTTATTGACTTGATAAAAAATGAGTTCCAAGTATCGTGTTCGGATAATTTTGAGCTCGAGCGTGTTCGAATAATCCCGAGATTGAGTTTGAAGTGCAAAATGAAAATGTTAATAAGTAACTAAGGCACAAGAGATTTGATCTCTGTTCATATTCTTGAACCGTGATGTCTTCTGTACCGAGAAATAGCTTTGAATCTAGATCAACATGGCCTCCTACTTCTCCACCTTTACTTTTGGTCATGGATATTGTATTTGCTCTGTCTATTTGCACCATTGCTGGTGGCAAGAAGCTGTAATAAGGTTGATACGACTGGTTTAACCCACCAACTCCCCGTCGGACTATCGGATTTTCAAAGCTTGCCTTTTAACACATTCACGAAATAATATACGAGCAAATGAAGAAGAAACAAATGATCAAATAAGATTAACAAAAAACAGATATGGTAATCTGTTGTCTAAGCTCACCTGATAAGCTAATGATTCGAGGCCGGACAATTCACAGTTGTAATAGGTTAAAATCGATGAAGGGTGCTTGAATTTCGAGCTCGAACACATCGGGGTAGTTGTCGGAGGCGATAATGTGAGAAAATCTCCATCAAATACCCCATTTTGTTTGATGCTTTTATTGGACCTTGATTCCATAATTGAGGTTGAATATGAAGGTCCTTCCTTGAAAAAAGACGCAAAATAAAACATAAAAATGGGAGAAAATCTCCATCAATGAAATACTATTCCGTTTGGGCGTGAAAGTTCTTCTATGCCGTTTCAAAGGCACGGTGCTCTTTGATCGACGACTTAGGTTTCACCAAGCTTCGGCATAGATTCAACTTCAACTCACTCAAAACAATCCAAATTCGCATTGCTTTTCCCTCGTCACCTCCTTGATATAAACTTCAAATGGAAAAGAACAGCTCTCACTTGGCACGGGACAAGCAATGTGTTACAAAGCCAACAAACCATTGCCTCTTCCTTTATGTCTTTGTTGGCTTTGTAATACTTTTCAGAATGACGAATTTAACAGGAATTTGTGCCCACATCTTACGAATCATTAGAGGTATTTTGATGCCTGACAAATCCCGCAACAAAGTGCATGCAAAGTGGCTATACCATCTCGGTAATTTTGCCGAATCAAGAAGAAAATGTTGGGAGCAGCGGTCTTGGCCTTTCTGTTCAGGAAGCTTTGCAGAACCGCCAACCCTGACAGACAAGTAATCAGAGGATGTCTTTTGTTGCTGCAGTCTTGGGCTTGATTTTGGATGCTATTTTTAAGCCCGCGGCCTAGAGATCCCACCCAATACTTATTCCCACTTATTCGGATGGAATTCCCCTGCCCCTTTTCGGTGCCCCTACATATGCCCCCACGCTCAAAACTAACTTTAGGGTTTAGGGTTTAGGGTTTTATGTTAGGGGTTGTGGTTAGGGTTTAGGAAATTTAGGGTAGGGTGTATTTTTTAGGGTATAGGGTGTAGGGTTTAGGATTTAGAATTTAGGGTTATGGCTTAGATTTTAATTTTGTAGTATTTTTTAGTGTTGGGCATATGTAGGGGCACCGAAAAGGAGCAGACGAATTTTATCCCACTTATTCCGAGATACTATTAAAATTATTTAATTTAATTTATTTTTTAAATAAATTTTTAACGATTTTATTTATTTTCTACTAATGACAGATGGTGCGGTGCACTCACCCACCAGGCACTGCCAACTTCACAACGTGACTACATACTCTTGATCGACAAGATACAACACGAGGTTAGAAATTCAGATCATTTTTTTTTATAATTCTTCAAATTATTTTCTAATCAAATTTCATATAACTCATGTTCAACTAAATTTTTTCAATTCGTGTGGACTCCGTACACTTCTCTTGCAATTCACGAGATTATTCCGGCAGACATTGTGAAAACTTCTCACGTATGGCTGCTGATAGTGCAACTCATCAACTACGACATTATCGAGTGGTATCCTATGGATCGGGTTCTGCGACAATTTGACTACATCCAAGGGCTTCCACAACAACCACATAATTTTGACGAATTACATCGGTTGACGCAGCAGGGGAAGACGAAAGTTCATTGGGACCATCATTACGCTGACTAGGTCTAACAATGGATGACACAATATGGCAGTCATCCGCCCATCCTCGTACCCATTGTGGATATGGCCGTGGCCGTCACTTTCGACTATATGTAGTGGTACCAACAAAATGAGAAGCCATATATACTTACATCCGAGGAGCGCGAGCGAGAGATTGATGTGCCTCCCTAAAACCGCCCACACCCCCAATGTCGAGCCAGCTAGAGCCAGAGCCAGTAGACGCAACGCGGTACGAGACCGCAAACTGACACTGCAGGGGCCTCGTCGTCTGGAACAACGTTTCAGAATTTGAGTGGTCTTTTCATGTTTCAGCAGATGAGACCTCCACCCGAGTTCGGCTTCACGGATGCCTATCGTCCCTTCATGCCGATAAGTGGTTCTCCGGTGTTCGATGTTCTACCATTGGCATCACAATTCGACTACAACATTGTTGAGCATACGCCGCCGGTCAGCTTGTTCTCCACCTGCCCCAGTCCCAACAGTGGTCCGCATTTCGAGGATGTTCATGGAGCCGATGATGATGATGATGAGAACGACCCTGAAGCACATGACACTCTGAGGAATCCTCCACGGGATCGTTGTGCACCCCGCTGCGGAACAGGTGGACATAGACATCATTAGTACGAGAGGTTGCATATATATGTTTTAATTATGTTTATGGAAAGACATTATTATTTTTTATTTTGTAATTACATATATTTTATTTTACCTTATTAATTTTTTACATACTTTTTAGAATTTTATATTTAATTTTGCTTTTTTTGGATAACTAATATTCGATTAATAAACCAAGCCTATTACGCCTTTTTAAAGGCAAAATCATTCAAAAAATAAGCTACGATACCGTTTTCGACGCGAATTTTAGTCGGTTTAGAACGGACCGAACTTGGCCATATTGGTGTCAAATGAAAGACACGTTTCAGTACTACGAACTCAAACTGAATTTTTATTAAAAATATATGATTAATAAGCCTGAAATATTGCTCGAACATGCCTATCGACGCTTGGTCTGCCAAGCCAATTTGCAAAGAACTCGCTTTTTGTAGATGAAGAACTCGCTCTTTGTGTAGCACGAGTTCGTGTCTCGCTATCCTCAAAACGCGAGTTCTTCATACGTTGCAGATTTGAGAGTTATTTTTTTAAATAAATATCTGTGGGGGACATTTTTCTAGATATTGAGTAAAAGAAACTTTTGATATAATAATGTCAATCGATCAGGGAGAATAAGTGAAAGATTGATACTGATTTTGAGGGAATGTGATAGTGTGAAGCTTAAGTGAAACCTGAGTCGTCGATAAAAGAACACCATGCCTTCGAAACTCACTTGAAGCGTAGAACACCCAAATAGAATAGTATTTCACTGATGTTATCATGCATGCACGACGAATTTCAATTAAAATTTACCCATTATCTGTTAACTAATTGATCAAGTTAAATCATTAAAAAAATTGAAAATTTTGAAAAATATAAAATTTTGAGTGCTATTTTAGAAAATTTAAGAAAAAAATATGTTATTTTCGAGACATACCCATATTTTCATTCAGATTTTAAACTGGTCATGATTTGATGATCTCATTTATATTCTAGAATCTGACGTACAACAAGTTTAGGGTGTAGTTAAAATAAGACAAAATTTTGAAATTTGTCCAATAACTTAGAATGTTGGATTTTTTTTATAACATTTTAAGTTTTTGGACAAAGTATTGAAACTTGCTTTTGTAACATTTTAAGTTTTTGGACAAAGTATCGAACATAGGCGAAATGTCATGGACTAGTGGGGCCACCCCCAAAATATGAGAAATTTATCATTTAGTCCTTCAATCTTTGCTAATTTTTAGAAGTTCTCATTAAGCCTCTCAAATTTTTAAAAATTTTGCTTAGACCCCAATTTTTTTTAAAATGTAAATTAAATCTTTCAACTTTTTTGAAAATTGAATTCAAAATTTTATTCAAAATTTTTTTAGATTGACCTCCTCAAACTCTTCCACCAAATTTCACTACTGGTATCGAAACTTGTCAAAAATCATAAAAAATTAACCTAAAATGTAATCTAAAAATATAATATTTTAAGTTTTTAAATAAATTCAAAATTTACTATTTTTTAACCGTGCCCGAAATCTACCGTACTCCAAACTTACCCGGATCGGTTTTGAATTTAAATTATCGATCTATATTTCGGATGTGAAAAGTCTTGTCACTCCAATTTCTGTGCCATATTGTTCGAATATGGAGGGAGGCCAGAACAACATGGTTTGCTGATGAACTTGCAAAATTTGCTGCAGATAATGGGGTTCTGCATGTGTTTCAGGATGTTCCCGCAGGAATTAAACACCCTCTTTTGTCTTCTTTTTCATTTAAAATAACTAAATTAATAAAAATATTTGATGAATACTTTTAGGTATTTAAATTTGAATGCGACAATAACTTTTTAGAGCAAATATTTAAAAGCTTTCAATTGACACCTCTCTTTCTCTAGTTGTAAGTTTTAAATTCAATAGGAGCAAATTTTTTCTTCTCCCTCTCCCTAGATAGGAATTGTTCAAAAAAATATTGAATGTGATATTTTTTTGAATAGTTACTACTTAGAGGAGGGGGGGAGAAATTTACTTGTAATGGGTATCAAACTCATGACCTAGGGGAAAGGAGAGTGTGTCAACCCAGAGCTTTTAACCACTTGTTCTATAGATTGTTGATAAATTTATATTGATATTTGATGAACAAAAATCCTCTGCCCCTTTTCAGTGCCCCTATTTATGCCCCTACACTAAAAAATTTGGTGCCCTTCTTTATTCCTCTACACTAAAAAAATAGGTTTAGAGTTTAATGTTAAGGTTTAAGATTAGAGTTTAAGGAATTTTGGTGTAGAAAGTATTTTTTAGAGTTTAGAGTTTAAGAGTTATGATTTATAATTTAGGGTTCAAGTTTAAAATTTAATTTGATATGGTACCTTAACTTTTTAGGGAGAGGGGGAAGGAGGAATTTTAGTTAAACGACAGGGGTAGTATTTTTGGACGTGGTTGAAAGTAGTTGGGCCAATATCGAGGAGTCGAGATGGCGATGGAGATTGGTTCCAAGAAAGTGGGGAACATATCCGTTAGTCACCACCCACGCAACGCACCTTTTACGGATAAGTCAAATGTTGCAATGGCTGACCCTACCAACCAGAAAGATCCTACAGTGAGCCAACCTCAAAAGGTGTCTACATTTAGAGTTTCACATACGGGCTTGATTGACGTTCCCATAAGGAGCTTACTTGACACTTCAAGAGAATCACCGGGCCATCTATTCTATTCTTAGATAAAGAAACTAGGCTATTTTCTATTAAGCCCAAATACTTAAAACTTCATAAAAGCTTTACGCCGTTCTCCACTCGATCAAGTACCAACCCTAATGCCAACAAAATCCCTAAAAACCACCTGGCACCTCCCTTTCCACTTGCCTCAAGTACAAAGAAAATCAAGACTTGAAAGGTAGAATTAACACTGAATGTTTGCAAATCTGTTGGAATTGGGCTCAACGCTAGCGATGAAGCTGCGAGAAAGCGATTAGCTATGATTATTCCAGAAGAAGGCAAAGGGCTCTGATTTTTATCAGCGGAATCAGGTATAAGTGAATTTATTACTCTTTTTCTATGCCATCTAATTGTTTAGTGTTATCGTGGAACATTAGAGGTGTTGAAAAATTTGAGAAAAGAGTAGCGGTGAGGAAGCGAATTAGATCTACCAAAGCTCGTGTGATTTTTCTTCAGGAAACAAAGGTCCGAACAGTGGATGACAGATTCATTTCCTCCATCTGCAGGAGAATGGTTAGCTACAGTGTGGAGTATTCACCCTCTATTGGGTCTGCCGGAGGTTTGATCTCCATTTGGGATCCAGGCTTCTTCTCAGTTGACCGAACCGTGGTCAAAACTAGCTTCATCTGTGTCATTGGCAAAATTATTCCGTTGAACTAGAGTTGTTTGTTGATCAACATTTATGCTCCCAACGAGGCTAGTAGGAGAAAAGAGATGTTTGTTGAAATTATTTCTGTTGTAACAACATACAAGCTATCAATTATCGTTGGAGGCAATTTTAACATCACTAGATCAGTTGCTGAAAAGTTGGACTTGAACCTAAACAAAAGAGCCATGGACGATTTCTCCGTAAAAATCCATCCTTCAGTAGGCTCGATCGATTCCTTATCTCTACTGAAATTGTGTCTTGGTGGCCATCTATATCACAACAAATTCTTCCAAGAGGAATATCGGACCATAACCCGATCACGCTTTCACTTTGTGAGGTGGAGTGAGGCCCAAAACCATTCAAATGGTTCGACCATTGGGCGGAGAAAAAGGAATTGGTCAAGACTCTACATTCAACTTGTGGTAAGAATCAGGGGCTGGGCATTTTGAATATGTTGCGAGATTGCAAGAAAGTTACAAAGGTGTGGATCAACGAAAACATGAAAAATGATCCAGAATCGGTTACGGAAATGGAGAAACAGTGCCATATCATGGAAATAGAAATTTGTAATGGAAATGGAAACCCACAGAAAATGCTTGAACTCAAAGAATTAAGATCAATGCTGTGGTCTCGCATTAGAAGGGAGGAAAAAGAGTGAATTCAAAAATTCAAAATTAAGTGGTTCTCAGCTGGTGATAAGAATTCAAGATTCTTCCATCTTGTTGCTTCTATGAGAAGAATGAGAAATTATCTCGAGGGCATTCAAGTAGAGAGGAGATTTATCCGGGAACCAGGCTCGGTAAAAAGATCAGTGCAGTTCATTTCAAAGAGATTTATAACGATTGTCATCCTATTCCTATTGGCAGATTCGACTGCAATCTGAAATCCCTTAGACCTGATTCTGCAAAGAGGCTTGAAATTCCCTTCACTTCTTCAGAGATTCAGCAGGCTCTAGCTACCATGGTTGGCTCGAGGGCCCCAGGCCTTGATGGATTCAATATCGAGTTCCTTAAGCGCTTTTGGCCAAGTATATAAGATGCAATCTTATCATTCTTCAGCAAGTTTTACAAGGGTGAGATCTCTGACCTGTCTTTTAATCATTCTTTTATTGTTTTAATACCAAAAAATGCAGCTCCTTCACCTATGGATAATTATCGCCCAATTAGTTTGGTGGGTTGTGTTTATAAACTATTAGCAAAGGTCTTGGCCATTTGATTGAGAAGAATAACAGAGGAAATTATTGGGGAGCAGCAATTTGCGTTCTGCCCGGGCAAGTAAATACTTAACTGCTCACTAATCTCAAACGAAATTATAGATTACACCAAGAGGCGAGGCCTTGAGGGGGTTATCTTTAAAGCCGATTTTCGCAAGGCTTACGATTTTGTGGTTAGAATCTCTTATTGTTTATTATGAATCAAATGGGCTTCAACACAATATGGTGCTCGTGGATCAGGATGTGTATCTCAACAACCTCAATATCAATGTTGTTTAATGGCTCTCATACGGATTCCTTTCACATAAGCAGAGGCCTTCGCCAGAGCTGTCCACTCTCTCCATTGTTGTTTAATATTATTGCAGAAGCGTTTAATGCGATGTTACTCAAGGCAGAGGAATTAAGATTCTTTTCGGGGATCAGAATTGGTAACAGCGTGGAGCGTATATCTCACATCCAATTCGCCGGCGATCTAATAATTTTCAGCTGGGCTAACAAAACTGGTATTCTCAATATTGTTCGATTGCTAAGAGGCTTCGAACTCGTCTCGGGTTTGAGTTTATGTAACCCCCTAAACTCGGCCTAAAAGAAAAGATCGAATTTAGGAAGTCACCGTTGATAATTTTTTCCTCAAGAAAACCAATTTTAAAAAGATATACTTTAAATTAAAAATAAAATAACATAAATTTAATAATAAATAAAAATATCATAATAGATATTTGAATAATTATGTAGAATCTTTGAATTAAAATAACAATAGATGAATGCTAAAAATAATCTCAAAATATAAATAGTCTAAAATTACATTCATGTCCCAAAATAATAAATATAAATCTGATTAAACTAAAATAGTTTCGTAATGAATAATAAAATAACCGGATAAAATATGAGATCCTCCAAGTACCAAGTTGTCTAGAGTCCAAAATGTCTGTAAAGGAAAAACTATGGGGGAGTAAGCTAAAGAGTTTAGTGCGCCTCTAAAGTGCAAGAAAATCATAGTCGTAAAAACATAGTAATATTTTTTTAAAAATTCTTTAAAGCACAACACATAAATTACAAGCGCAATGCAGTGTACTCAACTACAACCGCCAAGAGGAAAATTCCCCAGAACTCCTCACTACAACCGCCAATCTGAAGTGGAATTCAGCCCGAAGGGTGAAACCACTGAACTTCCCCGAACAAATCCCAACTCATGCTCATACAATGATATGATGATTAGAAATCAAATTTCATAAACAAAGTTCCACAAATTCGATATTCCGTAAACATACTTCATAAATCATAGTCCATAAGTCTATAAATCACGGTTCGTAAATCATAGTAAAAACATATTCTGAAAACGTATGCATGTGATGCCAACCATAAAAATCATAATACATATAAATAATCACTTAAAGGGTAAAACACCAACACATAGAAAAATAACATATAATTTAATTATAGCAACGGAAGAAAAATACACACCTTAGCCAAGCTATACTCAACCTACAAAATGATGTGGTTTTCCATGACCAGAAGTATTGGATCCAACTGTATCGGTACCAGACTAAACTTGGGATTGAAGGGATTAATGAACAAGAAAGGGTATAGAGCGGTGGAGATTATTACATAGGAATTTAACAAACCAATAAGGAATTTTGGCGGCATGAAACTATATAAAAAAGTAGGGTTCTTGGGGTGATCTTATTTGAACTATGTGTGCGTATATATATAGAGAGAGTAAACCTAATTTAAGTAAAATAATGAAAGTGATATAGGATATATAATAATAATAATAATAATAATTTAAGTTAAAAAAAGAGTCAATTCAACCATGAAAAAAATTAGAATTCAATTTGAAATTAAAGGATTATATATATATATATATATATATATATTAAACAATTAAAAAAAAAGACGTGGAAGAAACTAAATTAAAATTCAATTTGATAAATGGTTATTTATGGAGTTAGTCCTTAAATTTTCAAGAAATTTCATATTAACTTTTAAGTTTGATAAAATTTTTTATTTAGTCCCTTATAAAATTTAGGGTTTTGAATTAAAAATTCCCAATTCCTAGGGTTTTCATTTAGGGAATTTAAAATTATGTTTCTAAATTAGAAATTTTTTTTGAATTTAGGACTTATAATTTGGGGATAATTTTTGGGTGTTACAGTTTAAATCTTAATAAGTCTAAGATCATTGGCATTAATATTGAGCAGCGTGTCTTAGATACTTGGGCATCTCTTATAAACTACAAAAGTGAATCATTCCCAAGCACTTATTTGGGGCTGCCTCTCGGCCATTGCAAAAACGACACTCAAATATGGTTATCGATAGTTGAAAGGGTGAGATCAAAGCTAGCTAGCTGGAAATCGA
This sequence comes from Hibiscus tridactylites, assembly GCA_958450335.1. NCBI lineage: Eukaryota > Viridiplantae > Streptophyta > Magnoliopsida > Malvales > Malvaceae > Hibiscus > Hibiscus tridactylites. The sequence goes on from OY288268.1 coordinate 89,393,458, forward strand.
AAGCATTAACCTTTGGAGGCCGCATCACTCTAGTGAAATTCGTCATCTCAAATCTTCTAATATACTTCATCTCCCTATTCCCTATGCCAAAGAAAATTAGTGGGATGCTTTCAAGGCTTATTGCTAGCTTTTTGTGGGGCTCTATGGATCGTAGAGCTATTCATTGGGTGAAGTGAGAATCTCTATGTCTACCTTGGCCTTGTGGATCCTAGTTTCAAAAATCAAGCCTTACTTCTTAAGTGGATTTGGAGGTATGACGTTGAACCAAAAGTCTTTAGCGTAGAATTATTGCAGCAAGATACAAGGAAGGATCTTCTACTATTCTGCCATCAAATTTATAGCATTCCAATTAGTCATGGATCTGGAGAAATATCATCGCTAATTTCTCTGAGTTTTAAGACATTTTCATGACCAATGTCTGGTTTTCGCTTGGTGATGGTAAAAGAATTATGTTTTGGAGTGATGCTTGGTTAAGTCCCACACCTATGATGAGCGCATTTCCTATAATATTTGCTCTTGTTGTTAATAAAGCGAGTGTCATTGTAGAATTAGATAGTTTTATCGATGGTGAATGGATATGGAAGGTCCAATTGTGCAGATCTCCCACAAAGGTATGACTCATTAGTTTTTTCTGCATATTGTGGTCATGCTAGCTATACCGGAATGAGCTGTTGTTTAATGAGGAAAAAACTAAACGAAGAGTACTTATTCGACTTGTGTATCCATCGATTAAGTTTTTGGTGTACTGCAAAATGGGCAGAAGATAACATATCCATAAACGATCTCACATTGGATTCCGAGAGGTTCAATGTTTTTCGATGTTGTAAGATGGTCCCTCCTCAACAACTTTGGTTACCCCCTCCAATTGGTGCTTTCAAATTAAACGTTGACGGGGGCGGTTATCGAAAGCTATGGCAAAACTGGTATCAGAGGAGTATTGAGAGATGAGCAATCAAAGAGCCTTATCACATTTTCAAAGGAGGTCGGAGTGACAAACGCAACATCAACTGAGATTCTCGCGGTGCTGGAAGCCTGTAAGCTGCTCAAAAACTCCCCCTGGGCGCATAAGAAAATGTTAATTTTGGAATGCGACTGTTCTAATGTAGAGAAATGGATTCTAAATCCTAATTAATGCCCTGCAATCTACAAAGATCGCATTAGCTTGTGTCTGAAGGAATGTAAGAGTTTTATAAACTTGATAACCAGAGAAGAACATGTGCTGGCCGATAACTTGGCGACGAAGGGTATATCTAGACCATTGTCTCAGATCTTTATTAGAAAATGATGTAAGAAAGGCTGCTCTCCATTGTGTCTCTCTCACCCCTGTAATGACTTGTGATAATATGTAAGTGGCTTGTGGTTATGTATAAAGACGATGTATCCCTTGAGCCATTAATCGATGTACACTTTTTTCCATTTAGGTCTAGGAAGTTTCTTAACGAGGCACAATTATAGCTTTAATAAAAAAATCAGCTTCTTTTCAAAAAATTAAAACTTTTTGAGTCAAATCGATAACCCAACTTGGGTTTTTAGTTCAAATTAATAATAGATTATATGTATCAAATTAAACTAATAAGTTGAATTTAGATATCAAAAAAGTCAACTTTAAGTATTAATTCGAATAAAAAAGTCAATTTCACATCTAAATAACAAAAAAATAGATACTAAATCGAACTTTGAAACCAAATTTAAGTACCAAAGCGCTAATCATCTAATTCCATTAATTTCAATTGCCGTAGGATTATTCTACTTGCTGGAATTGAACAACTATGTTACAGAATAACAGTCTGCTTCCTCCTCCTCTTAATCAGACATGTTTATCATCGTTTAAAACGATGGGACGACACCATACTCAGCTTCCGCCATGAAAGCTGATGCAAAAGCAGAAGAGGGCGAGTCAAACATGTTGTCGACGACGGCATCATTGTCGGTTTCAGCTCTTTTGACGAATCGGCCTTTGATTCTTGGCCTTGATTCGGCATAGGCCTTCCGTGAAGCGTATCGGATCGTTTTCTCAAATTTTCTGTTCTTTCTCTTCTCTTTGTACCTTAGAACTCGAGCCTCTCGATCGATTCCTCCCGCTTGGATTGTTTGATTGTTGGTCGAAGATGTCGAGATGGGTACGTTTGGATCAGCCATGGTTGGAACAGTTCCTACTTCAAGTGACGAAGATGAAACCTGAAAGTTTTATATAATTTGGTCAAATTTTAATTTCAGTCCCTCCTATTATGATTAATTTTGAGATTTAATCCTATACTTTACTAAAGTTATTGTTTTAACAGCAGCAACCGAGGGCCAACTAATATATTAGAACACAGGGTAAAAAACTACCTTCAACGCCAATAAATTATTGGCTCAATTCTATTTTAAACACCGAACTATAATTTTTATCAATTAGATTATGAAACTATTAAAATGATTTCAATCAAGTCACTAATTGTTAATTTTTTTACAGAATTGCTGATGCGACAGTTAAATAAATTTCTATAAGTCCACATTTAGTCATTATCACTCACATATTTTATAAATTTGATCCTAATTTAAATTTATTTGATAAATTTAATCATCTAATTAGATGACATTAAATTCACATTAGGACCAAATTGATAGAATGTGTAAGTAATGAGAACTAAATATGTAATTATACAATTTTATTTAACTATCACATCAAAAATTCTAAAAAAGTAAAGAATAAGTGGCTTGATTGAAACTATTTAAATAGTTTAAAAATTTATAGTCGGTGGTCAAAATAGAATTGAGCCAATAATTAATGGCTTGAGGTAGATTACCCCAGAACAAATTATGCTAAAAAAGCGAGGGATTAAATACCAAAATTCATAATAGAAGGATTAAAATGATAATCAGACCAATTAATTTCTATCTTAATAATTCTAGAAATTTGCAGAAAATTGAATATTTTATGTAATTGAAGAGAGTGGATTGAAGAATTTACACTATGCCCGAAAGACGACTGTGTTTGGCAACTGAAAGTTCCATTGTTGATCGGTGGAATCGTCGCCGGTTTGGTTTGAACCGGAACTACGCTGTCCATGGCGGCGTTATGCAGCTGCCGGGACGAATTCTGGAGATCGAAATCGATGAACGGATCCATTTCTGAGAAGAACAAATCCCCGGTTTTGATTTTGTTTGTTTCCTCCATCTCTTGTTTACAATCAGTTCCGTCATGATCCGTCGGCACGAGGAAGCTGAAAGGGGATGATTTGACGATGGAATCAGCCGAGTCGAAGAAAGGCTCGACGGGTACACGCTCGTGTCGGCGAGCCAGAGGGTTAACGGAGTGGATGTCAGAGTCGCAGGTGACGCAAAGAGCCGCCGCGTCGGCCTTGCAAGTGACGACCGCCGGTGCCTGCTCGCAAACCTCGCACATCCACACCCTCTCGTGACTGGAATGGGTCTTGGAATCGCAATTCAAGCACAGGAAAACCCAATCGGCACGACAGAAAATAACCGCCGCCGCTGATTTACATGCGTCGCATGTTTTGGCGGCGGCGCCACCGCGCCACCCGCCTAGTTCAATACCCATACTCGCAATTCAAATGAATTGTTGTTTGATTTCTTTGGATCAGACGTGGAGTATGGGAATGATTCGATTCAGATACGGATTTTGAGAAGGATTCATGAATTATTATCATGTGAGGGAGGAATACGTGGAATGATTATTCACCATGGAAATTATTAAGGTTTTTTCTTTTTAAAAATCCTGAGATTTTAATAATGTTTTTTTTTAAACTTTTCACGTTAGGAGTGAGGTAAATTAAATTCAAGGGTAAACTACATAAATGACCACCTTACTAATGCAAAAGTTACGGTCTGACCACATTACTTTTTTCGTCACAATTAAACCACCAAACTATTTAAATGGTTTCAATGTGACCACCAGCCATTAAAGGTTAACGGAAGGGTGACGTGGCCGTTAAAAATATAAAGGTATAATTACACATTTAATCCTCGTTACTTATAAACTCTATCAATTTAGTCTTAATTTTAATTTAATAAAATAAATTAGTTATTTAATTAGGTGTCGACACGTGTTAACACTTTATTGAAAGAATTTAATTATTTATATTTAATTTAATTATTTTATTTTTCTCCTCCAATCAGGAGGTGACACGTGCCACCACTATTTAGAGGAGAAAAATTCAATTTGCACAAACATGCCAATGGTGAAAATTGAACTCGCGTATGAGTGATTTAGAAGCAGTAGCTTAGCCACTGCACCAAGCATGTATTTGTGCTAAAAATAACCCTTTTAAATATATGTTCTATTCGAGTTCTGTTGGGAATGTTGTACGCCGACGCTATCCTATTTTTCTGCGTTTGATGCAGGTTCGTCAACTATGAAAGATTAATTCCGTTTTCCCATGATCCCGGCACAAGTCGACGTACAACATTCCCAATAGAACTCGAATATAACATATATTTAAAAGAGCCACTACTTCTCAATCACCTATATGCGGGTTCGATTCCCACCATTGGCATGTTTGTGCAAATTGAATTTTTCTCCTCTAACTAGTGGTGACACGTGTCACCTCCTAATTGGAGGAAAAAATAATTTAATTAAATATAAATAATTAAACTCCTCCAATTAGGTGTTGACACGTGTCAACACCTAATTGAATAATTAATTTATTTTATTAAATTAAAATTAGAACTAAATTGATAGAGTTTATAAGTAACGAGGACTAAATTTGTAATTATACCCTTATTTTTTTAACCTTTAACGGCCGGTGGTCACATTAATACAATTTAAATAGTTTGGTGGTTTAATTGTGACGAAAAAAAGTAATGTGGTAAGATCTTAACTTTTGCAATAGTATGATGGTCATTTATGTAGTTTACCCTAAATTCAACTAGAAAGTGATAGTAACTGTAAGTTAATGTAATGGGCTAAAATATTAGATTTGACCGGTTTAACATTATTTTTGAAAAATACTTTTAAAAGTGCGGAAAATTTTATAGTGCTTGTCGAGCAACGACGAGCACCAATATTGACGAGCACCGATGAGCACTGGTAGATTATTTTATAAATTTTTTAAATCCAAAGTAAAAAAATTAAAAGTGTAATTTAATTAAAGTATTTTTTAATTTTAAATTTATTTTAAATATTATTAATCAAAATAAACTATCTCAAATAAAAAAATCTTAAGTTTTTTTTTGCTTTGAAATTAACCCAATTGCCGACGCACCCACCGCCAACCGCCGCCGTCCCCGACAACCTTTGCCGCCGCCGACAACCTCTGCTGTCGCCGCCAATTCTAATTATTTGTTGCAATTAGGTAATTTATCCTCAATTTTTGAAACCCTAATCATCACCCTAACCAAAATTATGTTAATTTGCTTATGTAATTCAAAATTGAGAACCCGAACGCCTTTGCTAAAACCCCAAAATCAGTTACAGCAAGCCAATTTTTTTGATTGATTCATAAAATTAATGGCCGATCCGAAACCCACGATTTTGTTGTTCGTCGCACGTATCGGTACGGTATTCTTCGCGTACCGATACGCGTGAGAATACCGTAGCAATACGCTATGTGTACTGATACAATTTTTAGCCAATGAAAATTCAGTGATAACTTATCGTACCGGTACGCTGGATATTACTGTATTGTTACGGTATGTGTACCGATACATTTTTTGGTCACTGTATTTTCAGAGATATCGTGTAGTACTGGTACGATATTTTTATCGTACCGGTACATTACTAGTACCAAACCGGTATCAGTACGGTACTAATAGTGTACGGTACGCTAGCTTTAAATATTGCAAATTGTTCTTACTTAAAATTAAACTCTTTGATGTAGATGATGGATTTAAATTTAACGCTTTCAAAACAAGATACAACAATGACGAAGTGCAAGCGTCATATCGACATGTGTTCGAGGAAGACAAACACTGAGGTACATTTATTATAATTACTTGAACTTTCAATGCTTGTCTTAAATAATTTTTGTTGAGATTAGTGTTTTATGCACTTATAAGAAAATTGTAGAGTTGTACTTGAGGAAAACATAAGCATTCCTTATCAGAGTGATCAGAAGTTCGAGACACTCATTCAATCTGTGCAAAATATTGAAAAGGAATTTGTGAAAATGAATTCTCATTTTGAAAATTTTAATGGTCAGTTTGAGAAATTAAATGACCAATTTGAGAAATTAGTGTCTATATTAGCAGCGAGCAATGTAAAATGCTCAAAACAAGATGGTGATTCACTAAAAGGAGAGGCTGTACATAATAAATCATTAGAGGGAGATGATTTAAAAAGTATACCTGAAGATATTAATTTATACAACAAGCCATTGAATGCTGATGGTTTAGAGAATCATGGGGAAGAAGAACTAACTGCCGGAACAATGAAGGAAGAAACCGTGAGTGGTATTAAAATACCGATTATGTCTTTATTTATTAATTGTGATATGCATTATTCTCCCTCATTAGAACGTAGTGGTAACACTACAAAAAAATGACATATAGCGACGGATAAAAAACCGTCGGTAAAACATCTATAATCCGTCGGTATATAGTCTAAAACCTTATACCGACGGACAAAATGAAAATTTCGACGGACAAAACACCGTCAGTAATATGCTAGTCGGTATAAATTCATACCGACGGTAAAAACCGTCGGTATAGATGTTGGGTACCTATACCGACGGTTCGAACCGTCAGTATAAGTATGGGCTACCCCGACAGTTAGTGTATCTATACCGACGGTTATGTCTGTCGGTATAGGTCTCATGTAGATCTGTATAAGAACTTATACCAACGGTTGTGTCCGTCGGTATAGGTTTAATTGACATTTATTTTTTATTTTAAAAATTAATAATTACTATTGTTATTTTTTATTTTAATTATTAAAATTGCTAATACTATTATAACAAGAATAGTTTGATTTTTAAAGAAAAAATATTCAATTTAATCTTCAAATAAAATGAGTATGTAACACATAATCAGTAAAATATGTACGAGTCTATTACAAGCAAAAGAAATGTGCAAGCAAATTTATGACATGTCCAAGTTATAGCTTTATCCCATGAATGAACTGTCCTATTCTTAATCATTTGGCATTTGCTTCTAATGTTGTTCGATATCAAAGCAAAAAACGCCAATTTACATGTAAATTGGCAACTTTTTACGAATCAGCAAGAAGTATTGGTATTTCTCCTTTTGCTTCTATAACTGACCAACATTTTGTCTTCGGTATCAAATGCCCATACTGCAAAAACATAAATTGTGAACAGAAAACATATCACATCATGCATACACACAAACACAAAAAAATAACAATAGTGGGACTACAAGAATATAAATTTTGAACCTGAAACTTTATCAATCCCAGGGTTGGTTCTGCCTCCAACAAGGAGCGCTTTTCCCCATAAGACCTGGATAAGGAAACAAAAACACTAAGGATAGCAATATACCTAATGCTTAATCACCTTGATTGTTACAAATAAACAGGAACCAACACAATGATACGATAAATTAGCACACAAAAACTTCATCGAATGATTAAATAGAAACATCATAGTATTAACCTCATCCTAGACATGCTTGATACATTGGCCAAAATAAATGACATACTTGATACAATATACCACTCGACACAAAAGATTCAAAAGCATAAAAGATATACGATATGCAAAGCAAAGAGAAGACAATATCAGCAAAAATAGATCACATCACAAATAATTGTACCAGATATGGCCCTTGCATGAAGGAATCTTCAATGGAATTTTTTTCCTCCCAAAATCAACCTTTTGTTTTACATTCTCAAAGTACTCCAAGGAAAACAAAAACAAAATGCAAATACTTACAAAGCTTTAAAAAGTGGTTAGTGCATATTAGAATTACAAAGCTTCATGCGTAGAACAAATATTTAAATTATGAATGCAAACTTCAAAGCAAAGCAAAATGAAATATATAAAAGTTAAAAGGTCAACTAATGAAATAGAAGAAACTGACCCGCCAAGCTTCATGCGTCTACGAGAAAAGCTAAACATTTTCATCTGAGCACAAACATCAATCCACATCTTAAGCACAAACATCTCCGCTTCTTCGTCTAATATAGACTGCAGCAGCTCCAGCATTTGGGAAGCCTTGACATGTTCCTGCGTACTCGATACGATGTAAGCATTGAACGGAAAATAAAATTCATAAAGTGAGATCGGATTATTGATGAAACCAAAGTCAGAATTGGTAATCCAGCAGATGGAAGAGATGAATGAGAAATCAATCCAAGAACTTGTAAGAAAAAAACAGAGTTAGGAAGGAAAAGTAGAATGCAATCCTAATACCTGATTCTTTTCTTTTCCTGGATGTCACAAGAAACTGATAATAATAAGAAACAAACATAGATATTTTTTATCCACAGCAAAACACGCAAACAGAAAATAAGGCTAGTGTTGTTTCAATGTGAAACCAGAATGCCTTAACAACAAACAAGCTAGCCTTGTTTGTTTTAGGTATCAAGCAAACAGGGGTTCCTACATAGAATAATAGCCTACATTCAATCATAAGAATTGGCAATGTTAAACGCCGATAAAACAACTGATAGCACCAAAAGAACAAATTCAATGAAAGAAAATAAATTCTTACTCGGTCGCATAACCCAAACGCTTTGCCAAAGGTGTTATACCCAGTAAGCTTAGAAAGAAGACCCACCCCTGCAATCCACCTCGCAATTAAACAACTTATATAAAAGAGAATACCAAGCAACGAAAGAACATCAAAACAAAAACTCACATTACTGGCAGTAAGCTTGTGAACCAGGATTGCTAGAGGCCCAAAAGGCATAAGCAAGTTGAGTTTATTAGAGAAAACTACGGTCTTTATGCTACCATAGAAACCGTTTCTTATCATTTTATTACCACCGACAGGGAAACCATCAGAATTTGTGTTTTTCCAGCTTCTGTTCCAGGGTAGAAATACTCAAAAGATTAAGAATTAGCAACACAACATGGATATTCCCCAACAACAAAGAATGGTAAAAAATGGAGGGTAAAACATTAAAAATGAAGAACAACATACTTCAACATGGGATTGAACTCCGACTTGCTGCTTGTGATCCATCTTCACGTATCAAAAGAGCAATAAGTTCACCATAGCCATTAGCATAAAAATGCATTACAATATCATGTGCTTGGTTCTTAATTCCTCAATATCTAAATAACAACAGCACAATTGAAATTTGTTCCCAAAAATGCTATTATTAGCAAGTAAGCTTACAATACCCTGAAATAGTAATAAATCAACACTTCCAAATCAAGATCTCATCTTTCAAGTTGATTCTCCTAACATACTTGCCCATCAGTTCATACTATAATAAAACCAAACTTAAATTTTTTATTTATTTTCATGACTTCTATGCATCAAATAGAAACCAGCAACACCAAATCCACGAAAACATTAGCAGATTCAAATTCCAAACAATCAATAGCACGCAACAGATTCCAGACAATGGATTCAATTATTCTATGCATTGGAATCCAAAATTGATTGGGAGCCCTAAATTAGGGGAAAATAAATAGAAACTTACGAGATCTTTGAAGATGAGAAAAGCGATAATTACCTGGTCATATACATTCCAGACAATGGGCAGATGTTTCTCGAAATTAACAGTTTGAAAAAGGACATGTAAACACAAAAAGCTACTACAAGTACCAGTAAACACAAAAAGGAAAAGAATCAAAGTTTCACAGCCATGCAAAGCAACCGTGAGCTTGAAAACAAAGAAATCACTTCAAATTTCTCACCGTCAAATCATAAATTAAACAAAGAAATGAATTCGATAAGCACAGATTTCTCTAATTACGGATCTTAATTACAAACCTTGAAGCAAAGGAGAGGCGAGGAGGAGGAGAGTGAACAAGAAAGCGCTGAAAATTTCATCGCCATTTTACAGATTTTTTCCCCTTTTTTGTTCGTCAAATCAAAGAAATACAAATGACCGGTGTAGAAAATTATAGTAGACAAAAACCAGGGCTAGCGGGTTTCGATCCAACGGCTATCGAAGGCACGACCGTCGACGATCGCGAGAAAGCAGAGCTATCTGTGTGAATTTATAATTTTAGGGATTTCGACTTTTGGATTCATATATAGAGAAAACAATTAAACCGTGAAAAAAATTAACCTACCTATACCGACGGTGTAAAATATTGTCGGTATACATTTTACCTATACCGTCACACAAGTTTACCTATACTGACAGTTATAAATAATCGTCGGGCGTAAATTACACCTATACCAACATACACAAAAACTGTTGGTATATAGTTTACCTATACCGACGGTCCCAATAAATCGTCGTTATATATTACATTTATACCGACGCATTTCTGTCTTCCGTCGATATATATTACATCTATACTGACAAATATCATATCCGTCGGTATACATCAGAACTTTTACCGATAGCTTTATTTTCCGTCGGTATATAATGTCTATACCGACGATTTTTGTCCGTCGGTATAACTAGGCGTCGGTATATGTACACTTTTTTGTAGTGTAAAACTAAAGTTGAAGCTATTTTAGAAGACAAAATCAAGACTGATAGGGATGGTTTTCTAGAAATTTCGAGCGATTTTTTTTGAAATTTGAATTTAGTCACAAACGATTTTCTAGTCAAGTAGTTACGTTGAAGGAAACTCCAATAAATAAAAAAATTTGGCCTAAAATGTCTAACGGTCAGAAGTCATTGTCAAAAAGATGTTCGACTGCACGTTCTGATGTTATAGATGATCTGAAGTCGAAAGATATGACATCGAAAAAAGAGCTCGAACTTCTGGAGTGAATACAAAGGTATGTATAAATAATTCTTTATTTATTATTTAGCATATTTTACTTAAAACTAATATTTGACATATGATAACAGGCAAAAAACACTACTTTGCAAGATAGTGGAGAAACATGCAAGGTTGATGCTCCCGAAAAAAATGAGGTGGTAATGAGAAAAAAAATATTTTCTTTGTAGGGTGTAAATTCGAAAGAAATAATGTACAAATATGTCATTTGAATTACATATGTGATCAATTACTCTTTAATTGAGCAGGTTGGGAACAAGAACAATGTTTATGATGTTGATGGTGAAAAAGAATTGAAAGATTTGATCCTACATGCTCAAAAAAAATTTAAGGAAAAAAAGGTTTAGATTCTACAAAAAAATTTATTTATAAATATCGACATGTAATTTTCTGGTTATAATCATTTGTAAGAGTTTAATTAATGTATTTCATGCAGTATTGTTCTAAGTCAGGTGATACGTTAGCAGAAGGACGTAAGGAAAATGCGAGGATAAGCGATGCGTACAAGCAATATTTGAAGTACTTAACGCCTGAAGAAACTAGAGTTTGCATGAATATTGCTACATGGGATGATACATGCAAGACTCTTTACATGGCAAAAAACAATCCGTTGGACGTTGGTAATGCTTGCACTATTTTTCCAGAAAAGTGGTTATCTGATTGGGTAATGTAACATGTTATAATAAAGTTTTTTTGTTTGTTGTTAACATTACTAATTTTTTGTTTTTAATATTTAATAGTTCATCAATATCTATGTCTACGATTTGCATTTGAGATAAGATCCAATGCCAAAAAAGTTATATCTCTTTTTGTCCTTTCAGGTAAAAATATATATTTATGGGCTACCTAGAAATAACATTATTTTCAGTTGATGATTTGATGATATTATCCAATTTTTTGTTTGTAGTAGACTTTGATTCAAGATTTTTCACCTGATAAGAAGGCGTGATCACAACATAGTCTTTTCAAATTTCATTGTAACACACCGGGTTTAGGGGTCGGATGTTACGCGGATAAATTGGGTTCGAGCCGTGGGCTTATTTTAAATTAAATTGGGATTTGGTTTTAATTAAAAGAGGTTTGTAGTTCATTAAGGGCCTTTTGGTAATTTTTAAAATAAGGAAAAAGGATGAGTGAAAAGAGCCTTTTGACAAAAAGTGCTCATCTTCTTCATTGGTTTTTATTTTCACGACATTGAACCCTCCCAAACCCCTAAACACTATTCCATCAAATCCCTCCACCATTTCAAGTGCTTTCAACAAGGTAATTACATTTTTGACTTCTCCTCCTTATTCCAAACATTTCCATGGTTTTAGTTTTACATAAACACCATTGTTGAAGTTTTTAAGTTTTCAAGTTTTAAAAGAAAAAAAGGGGGAAGCTTTAGGGGATTTTCGTTGAGCTCTTGATTTGCAAAGTTTGTTTATACTTTAATCTTTCCCTAATGCGTGTTATATGTAAAAATGGTGGGGTTTTATCAAGAATCCCGAAATGGGTTTTGTGGGTGTTTTAAAAGGGTGAAAGCTTGGGTTTTGGGGTAGTTTGGTGAAGGAGAGTCGGGCTGATGTTTTGTTAATTCTTGGGGGTTGTTTTGAAAGTGATCAATGATGTTTTGAGTGTTGAAATTGATAGTTTTTTGTTGGGTGGTGTGGGAATACGAAAATGAAGAAGTTTGGGTAGTTCATGGTTTGGAAATGTAGTAAAAGGGTCTTGAGATTGTGTTTTGAATGTGACAGTGGTTTTGTGGCTGAATTGTTGAAGAAATTGTTGTTTTTGATTGATTAGAATCAAGGAAAACCGTTGGAGAAGTTTCGGGCTCGATTCTGGGAAATTTGGAGGCTTGAGATCGATATTTCGGCTCCCGTTTGGGTTTCATCGGTGAGTGGAAATATTTTAGAGTCTTAAATGACTTCGAAATGGGTTCTTGGGGGTTTGGGTGGAGCCTTGAGGGCTAACCTAAACCCAAGTGTAAGTTTACTAATTTTACTAATTTTACCTTGATCGTTAAGTGTTGGTGTACGAACAATTGTCGTGATATTGTGTGAATTGTGGATTGTCTTTACTTCCGTTTGATGTTGTTATGTAATCGTTGTTGGTGTCGAACCTCATGTGATGGTTGTCGTTACTACGGTGATGTGTGGTTCCACCGGTAGTGACTAGTAGAAGAGTACGGTGATGTGTGGTCCCATCGGAAAACTACTAGTCGAACGGTGATGTGTGGTCCCACCGTGTTTTTGGTTATGCATGTGCATACCATGTAATTGTGATGATTGTATCTCCTTTCGTACTTTAAAATGGTTTGTTTTCAACTAAGATTTGTGTTTTGAAAACTGCATTGTTGATGTGTTTTTAGAGCACCTCTCACTAAGCGTTAAGCTTACGCTCTCTTCTTTTCCGCAATGCAGATCGTTAGTGGCTTGGGAGGCAAGTGAGCAAGGAAAGAATTTCTCGAAGTTCTCGGGTAGCTCAAGTATGATTTATATTATGTAATAATGCTTAGACAATGGGGATATTAGACTTGTATGAAGTTGGTGTTCAAACTCCTTAGTTTTGTTATTAATGTTTCTAGTATGTTTGGCTTGAAGATACTATGTTGGAGCATGTTTGTTAAAGCCATTAACTCTTTTGTTGGTTTGCTAATCATGTTTGTTAGTTTTCCCTATGTATGCTTAATTGGTGTTTGTTGCTTTGTTGTATGCTTAAACTGTTTCATATGCTTATCTTTAGTTGCTTAGTGATGTATGTGAGTTGGTATGTCGCTAGTCGAGTCGATAAATGCATCTAGAGTCGGGTCCTTGTGTTTTTGGCTACCAAAATGAGACTTGCAGTGAAGGGCATATTGGTACGCTTAAGGGCTGTACCGATACGGTCCTTGCCTTGGGGCTCATTTTGGGCAGAGCATATGGTACACGAGGGCGTATCGATATGCCAAAAGCTCTCTAGAAATATGAGAAATTGGCGTATTGGTACGAGTCCTAGGGGTATCGATACGGTCCTTGTAGTTTGACCGAGAGAAGTTGACCATTGAGGGCGTATCGGTAAGGTCTTGTTGTGTACCGATACAGTCTCCCTGGGTTGACTTTAGGGCGTTGACCAGGTCTAGGCGTATCGATACGGTCATCTAGCGTATCGATACGGTCATCTAGCGTATCGATACGACCTGTTATAAAAGTTAAAATGGGCTGTTTAATTGCATATCTTGTGGGATTAGTATCTGTGTTTATTCGATGCGTGTCCTATCACATAGGGTATAATAAAGACATCTAGAAAAGATAAATAAAGGAAAAAATAGGGTTGCTAATCGGAGTGAGGCCTTAGCGCGTTTCGCTCCGGTTTTCCCCGTGTAACCCGTTCAGACCGGTCTATCGGCTATACCGGGACGAGGGGGTTATATTCATACCCGCTGGATAGATGACTTTATGCCTACTAATAGTAGTAATGTTAAGCATGTATATTTACAGTTTGTAGTTTGTTTTTATGTAGTTGGCAATGATTTTGAACTTACATGATTTCACATGTATATGTGCCTTTATATGATGCAAAAGGTCATTGGTTTTTATTAGTTTTTTTATGTTGTTGAGAGACATAATTACGTTTTAGACTCTCTTGATGCTACTAGAGCGCGTAAAAAGATTGCAGAAAATATAGTAAGTCCTTAGCTCATTTATGGGAACTAATATATGAATAGTGTTTAACTATCGATATCTTAATGTTTTTTCACAGTTTATACAATTGACTAAAGCTCTAGTTTGGTTTGCGGGTCATGCTCATTTGGGTAGATTATTTAAAGATGCTGTAGAATTTTCATTCAATTGCGTACAAGTACCAAAGCAGCCAAATTCGTAAGTAATATAAGTTTAAATATATTATGTTTTTTCTCTAAATTTTTATTTGTTAATAGATTAATTTATTTCATATTTGATTCAGGGATGATTGTGGCATGTACACATTAAAGTATATATAAGTTGATAACAAAAGTGATTGGTCGAAGATTGTTTTCACGGTAAAGTATACCATGTAGTTTCGTTTTGAAAAAGTGTGATATTTGACAAACGTTTTATTTCTATTGTGTAGACAGAAGAAATGAGAGTTGAACGATTGAGAATTTTGGCCAAACTTGTTTGTAGCAATCACAATGAAGTTGATCTGTTTAAATTGCCCACAGAAGATGAAGTAGCCGAGGATTAAGAAATTTTGAATTGTAGTGAAACATTTTTGGGGTCATTTCCTTTTTGCTTTTGACTATTCAATTTATTTAAACACTTTACCACTCCGTCAACTTTATGTTTTTTATTATTTCGATTCATGTTAGTACTTTTTTGAAGAAAAATTTCTCAATTATACAACAATTACGTTCTTTTTACCTTTTACGTTACATACATAAAAATTCAAAAATTCATATAAGCTATACAATAACTCATAAACTCCATAACATATTTGATAACAAAAAGAATAATCCAAGTGAATAACAAATGAATACTCCAACATAAGTTCTAGCATAATCCATAATCCATACAATAAAATAATAACAAATGAATACTCCAACTTAAAAAGTTCCAATAGTTCATACATAATCCATAAAAAAGTTCCATCATAAAAGAATAACAAGCATATTCCATAAAAAAATTCTATCATAATCCATAAAAAAGTTCCATCATAATCCATAAAAAGTATAATCCAAGTAACAAAAACCTAAGCCTCAGGTGCATCGTCGCTGTCATCGTTATTGCCATCGTCTCCATCATCATGAAGAAGGTCAACTAAATACTCCAACCACTCTATACGCTCCTCAACTACATCAAAATGACTCATAATGTGACCCTTCATCTGAGCGATCATCTTCGAAAGTGAGGCTAAAGAAATCTCTCCCTCAGGTGCTCGAGCAACTTCTTGACGACGAGCAGGTCGAGGTGGTTGATTTGATCGTTGAGCATGAATCCACTCACCATTGATGAGTTGAAAACCGACCCTTCGAAGAGATGCAACACCAATAGTATTTCTTAAAGGGAATGTAATATCTATGGAACAATTGATGTTCTCCTTCTCAAAGATATGGCTAAGAACAATATATAGTAAAAGGAGGTTACACGACTGGTTCGACGGTTGTTGACGATGTATACTAGGTCGGAAAAAATTATCTAGGCAAGATTGATTCGATGACCAGTGGAGAAGCACTGAATCTACCAAGAATCAACATTCCTAATGGTGGAATACTTACCTCCTAATGGCCGAAACCACCAAGTGACAATGAGATGTAGATAGCGGTCATGGGCATTTAGGGAAGTAACAGAGCCTATGTCTAGAGCACCATTTGTGTATACATCCTCATCATCTAGACCAATATTTTCTAGACTCAGATGAGAACAAATGATTTCGGTGTCTAGCACAAAGGACTTCCCAATAAGGTAAGACTTTATGGCAATAACAATCTTACCGGTTTGATCAACAATACATCGAGCGTTGGAAAAAAATCCAGACTAAAGTGGGATAAAATTGAGGACTGAGTTGGAGCACTGGAATAAATTTCCATCGCCTCATATACTTCATGTAAGGGAATTTAAAATTAGGGTCAGACATAAAGTTAAAATCTACAACACGCTCATCCCTAAGATCAAATTTTTTGAACCATTCAAAGTTTGCCCTTTGGTTTTGTATTATGGGTTCATCAAAACATGAATCAAATGTGGTAGGTTAAATGGGTTAAGGTTCAGGGTTGTTTTTAGGTTGACTCAAAGAAGATCCATCCATGCGTTGACGTTTTGTACCAGGTTTAGACTTTGGTGCCATTTCAAACTAAAAACCCTGCAAAAATATTACGCACAATGTATCTAAACAAAATAAAATAAAATTCATGAGTGTCACTCCGAAAAATCATCAAATTCTATCTACAACTACCATTTTACTAACCAATAAAATCTAACTTAACTCGACAAAATTTGTGCAAACTAGTAATAACATTTTACTACTACCATTTAACCAACTTAAATAACCTAACATTCAAAAAATTTGGGCCAAAATATACTATCACCATTTTACTACCACCATTTTTGTGCCAAAATATAAATCACCATTATTCATACGATGAATTTCATTAATAGTTGTTTTACTACCACCATTTTACTAACAAATAATATCAATGTGGATGAAAACACACTAAAATAATATAAAAGTTTCATAACAAGTAATAAAAACTTAAAACCCTAAGGAACCCTAACATTTATAATGAAGAAAATAAATATTAGATTTTTGAAATACCTTCAATAATTCTTGAAATAGATGAAATATATGTGTTGGGTATGCTCAATCCTTCCCAAATTTGCAATCCAGTAGTGAAATGGCTGGATTTTAGAGAGGGGGAGTCGATTTTAGGTTTTAGGATTGAGGGAAAATTGAGTGGGGGGCTATTTATAGGGGCAGTGTCGTGTGTACCGCTACGGTTATTTAATCGTAACGGTACGATAGTATTGGTACACAATTTAAGCGTATCGATACGGTATTGTATTAAAATTTTTCCATTGAGTATAAATCGTACCGATACAGATTGAGTATCGGTACGAGAAAGAGTTACTGGAATTTGTAAATTAAATATTGTATCGGTACTGTTAAATAGCGTATCAGTACGACCGTACCGATACAGTTAAGTAACCGTACCTGTACAACATTGAAAACAATGAAAGTTTTAAAAATAAACCGTATAATATATAAAAATTTGTTAGAAAATAATATTTTAGCTTAATATTTCTCAATTTGAGGATCGGAAATTTGTAGAATATATAAAAAAATAAGCATTGAATCTAAGTTGATGATCGAAAATTTGTAGAATATATAAAAATAAACCGAATAAGAATGTATAATATACTTCATAATAACAACTTTAAAAAATTTAAAAATATCAAAACTTAATCATCTTAAATCTCCCAATGGACTGAGAAAACAATAAAAGTTTCAACCCTCGTACATCATGCACTAGTTGCTTCGCATCTTGTCCCATATGCTATCAAGGCATGTGCATACATTGTCCTGTTTATCATTACAAAGAATACTCGTAAAAATTATCAAGCGCACTAAAACAACCGTATTTATAACTCAATGAATGAATGACTTACAAGAACAAACACTCTGATTTTTGGAGGAGACCGTGCACTACCAAGCATTATTTGTTTGCCAATCCAAAATGGTTGGATCTTTTTCCATAATTTTCAATTCACGAGTATAAACAGGCTGCACCAAACATATTATATTATCAATATACATAACAAGAAAGCATAATTATTTGAATAATTCATATTTAATTACCTTCCAGATGTCGTTTTGTTTGTATGTGTTGGGCATGTATCCAGCTAATTTAAAATTATGAACTTTATCAATATGGCTCGTATCCTGATATGAAGGCTTATTCGGAGAAGGTTCAGATGTTTTATACGAGTCCAACATGACATCCTCATCATATGCAACACGTTTTGGGTTGGACGATGAATCTTGGCGCTTCGTTCTCTTGGTTTTTCCTCTTCTAGTTTCAAGAACTATAGGATCGCCAATTCCAAGAGTCTTTTTACCTTTACCGCTTCTCTTATTAGATCTCACTTTAACCGTTTGTAATTTCATACTCATTTTTGCAAATTGATCTTTAACTTCATTGAAAGTCTTTAATGTTTGTGATGCACGGTGACATATGGTCATACAATAAAAGGCTAGAGTGGAATATCTGGCTTGAATTATTGCTGGATTATTATCTTCGAAATCTGCATTCTTATTTTCAAGTCCAACATCTTTCTTCGCATAGATAGTCCATCGTTTCATTATGCATCCTTGTGGTATTTCCTTAGCCTTTTCATATTTCAACACGACAAACATATGTCGGCATGAAAATCCAATATACTTCAACTTCATACAACAACAGTACATGATATCATGTGTCATATTTCTAAGTACAAGATATCACTTATCCTTTTCAACATGCTCTAGCCAATAACACATGCACTCATCCCGAAATTTGCTTTTTTTGACCAAATAATAACTCTCATACGACATTTTTTTGCACAATGTAGCAAAAGAATTTCTCGTATATACCTTGACTGCATTGCGCTTGAGAGTTTCCAACACACCATTACAATACGGTTCTTCATCCATTGATTTGTAATCTTGATGAGACTCCTCCCATCTTAGAGATTGCAGCTGTTTATGGTAGTTCTCAACGAATCGGTACAACATCACCTTTTTGTCCAACCAAGTTTTCAGTGTTTTATTCATTGATTCACATCGTTGAGTAGTCCCCATTGCTGCGTACAAAAATATTTATTAATTACGTTAGATATAGTAAATAATATATTAAATTAAAGTGTATATAATGTTACCTGCATAAAAGTATCCTTGCAAATATGCTTCTGCCCATTACTCTTTATCTTCATATAATTCCTCTACCCATTTTTTCCTTGAACGTTGTACTTTTCCACTAGTTCTTTCCAGGCACTTTCAAAATCAGATGGCGTCCTACACATGTTAGCGCATCTCATAAAGCCATCAAAGAAATCTTGTTCCATATGAGAAAGCACTCTTCTCATGATATGCCACAAACACAATCTATGTTTGCCCCGGGTAGTACTCGAGAAATGGCATTTGCCATAACCTTATTTCTATCAGTAATAACAGTAAGCGGTTTGTACACATCTCTCGCTTCGATCAACTGTTCTAATACCCACACATATGTATCCTCTTTCTCGTTCACAATCAATGCACATCCAAATGACACTGTGTTTCGATGATGATTGACACCAACCAAAACAACGAACGACTTGTTGTAAGCGTTACACTTGTAAGTTGTATCAAATGCAAGTACATGACCAAATTTTTTATAGTCGGCGCGTGATACACCATCGGACCAGAACAACTTCTCTAAGTGTCCGGATTTATCCCTCGTGTGCCTAACAAAAAAGAAAGGATAAGATTCTCGCTTCCCATATAAATATGCCATCACTGTTTCACCATCACCATCTTGGACTTCTTCTCATCTAATTCTATCTAGATAGCTGTACAAGTCCTTGGGCAGAAAACCAACATTCTGAATTGAACCAGCTTCATTCACGAAATTTCGCATTATCCTACTTGGAGTAATTCCAAAGTGGTGCATGCTCTTTATCTTCAGCTCATCTAACTGACTGATTTTTCAGAATGACCTAAAATAAATCAAAATTATTAAATATATATAATCAGCTAGAATTTAGTATATAAAATGATTAAAAATTACATACATGATATATCCAATAATGACGGCGTTCGTCCAATTTAAATCTAATAAATGTTCCACAACCAACTCTGATGTTCGGTCTTTGTAGACGTTTTCTGTTTGGAAAGTTATACCACTTTTCATCTCTATGTCCCTCCTTACGACACACCATTTTCTTTGCAATTATTTGATTTGTAGCTCTACTTTTCACTGTCTTGTTGACTCGAACTCCAAACCCTTTCACTTTAGCATAGGTATGATAAAATTCAACACAATTGTCTAAAGTTTTCCACTTTAGCATACTCATATCATTCTCATCATAATCCTTTAATTCTTTACCAATCTTATCCCATATGCTTTCGTCGATAAAATAGTCAAGGGTCTTCTCATCATTTATTTGTTTTACATCGTCAACATCATGATCAGGTTCTTCTTCTTCAGAATTAAGTCCACGTTCTATGTCCTCAATATAGAGCTCAAGCTCCGTTGCTTCAATTTTTTTCTAGATCTTCAATATCTTTGATGTCTTCGATATCAACCATCTCGAAAAAACTCCTGCAATTTAATACAAGTAAATGAAAGAAAAATTTATCTAATGAAACTTAAGAAAAAAAGTAAAAATAAAACCTCAAGAAGCATGCACCGTACTTAAAACATGAAATAGCCCAAAAATTTCAATGACAAAAAATTCCATCCGTACCAGTACAGTAATTGTACCGTACCAGTACGCTTGCAAAACAAAAAATTCCAGTGACCAAAAACTGTACCGATACGCCTGGTGTATTAGTACAGTTAGCCCCTGCGTACCGTACCGGTACGCGCGACAAACTACACTTTTTGGGGGTTCGAATCAACCATTATTTTTGCGAATCAATCAACAAAATTGGATTGTTGCAACTAATTTTGGGATTTGGGGATAAATTGAATGAAAATTAAGTGAAAAATACTTAAATCGAATCAAATTTAAGATAATTAGGGTTTCAAAAATTGGGGATAAATTACCTAATTGCAACGAAAGATTAGTACTGGTGGCGGCTGTTAACGACGGTGGCAGTGGCTGTCGACGACGTCAGTGGCAAAGGTTGTCGGCGACGGCGGCGGGTGTGACGACAATTGAGTTAATTTCAAAGCAAAAAAACCTAGGATTTTTTGATTTACTGATAGTTTATTTTGATTAATAATATTTAAAATAAATTTAAAATTAAAAAAGCACTTTAATTAAATTACACTCTTAATTTTTTTAAAAAATTATAATTACACATAAAGTACTTTGGATTTAAATTTTTTATAAAATAATCTATCAGTGCTCATCGGTGCTTGTCAATAGTGTTGCTCGTCGTTGCTCGTCGAGCGTAGAAGAACTATGCTAAAAGTGCGGTTAAAAAGTGATTTTAAAAATAATTTTGAAAAGTTAATTGTAAAATTATAGTGTTTGACATTGCTGTCAAAAAATATTTTTTAAAAGATAAAATGTTCATTTTAGACATAATATTATAAAGTAAAAATAAATGAACATAAATAACATTTAAATTCGTTATCATAAAATTTATTAATAATTTTTATATTTAATGTATTTTAATAATTATTTTATTTAATATTAAAATATTAGTTTAATATAATAATTATTATTTTAATATACTTGTAACACCCTGATATATATATATATATATATATATATATATATATATATATATATAGGGTTAAGATCAACTTACACAATGTAAAACTCTTTATGTTTTACACGTTTTCTAGATCGTTAGATCGGGGGAATGGATGGCTCAGATTAACTTCTTACTCTTTTTTTTTTCAAGTGATAATCTTCACATATTTACTGTTAATCTCATCCATTTGTTTCACACATCCAACGATCCAAAAAATATGTAAAACTTAAAGAGTTTTACACTGTGTAAACGGATCCTATCCCATATATATATATATATTTATATATGTGCTTAAAAAAGAGAGAAAAGAAGGTGAGGGTGTGGAGGCTCAAACGTGCGACCTCACCCCTCACCATTCAACGTTACTACCGCTAAGCTTAGGGCTCATTTTTATCAAAGGTTACCCAAACCTTGATTTTAACTTAGTGTTTCCGGTGAGCAATGTTAGTGTAACACCCGTGTTTTAGGGTTGGGAGTTAGGCGTGTGTGTTTGGTTCAAGTCGTCAAAACTGATTTAATTTAATTAGACCTTAGTTGATTCAAATGAGATTAAAATTTTAAGAGTGGCATTTTTGTAAATAACTTGAAAATAAATGAAGACCACTTTTTGAATCAAAAAGAAAAACAAAAAAAGTTATCTTCTTCTCCTCATCTCTTTCCAACGTGAAAAGGAAAACCCAAAACCCTCCCAAGCCAAAGTTGCTATTCCAGTCAATTTCTCCATCAATTCAAGACCATCATTTCCATGGTTTTAGATTTCAAAACCATCATCTTTTAAAAATTCCAAGTTTTTCAAGTTGATGAAAGTTTGGATTTTTAATGGGCTTTTTATTTGTTTTTGGTTTGTTGAGTTAGGTTTTGTGTTAATCTCACTTAGATACACCTAATATCTTAAAATGGAAGGATTTGGGAAAAATCCCGAAGTGGGTCTTTGGGGCATTTTTCAAAGTGTCTAAACTTGAGTTTTTGGTGTGTTCTTGTGTTGGGTTGAAGGGCTGATGGTATAAGGTTGTTAGGGAAGTGTTTTGGAAGCCTTTAGATGTCATTTGGGTGTTGGAAATTGTGGCTTTCAGCTGGGTATTTGAGGAGCACGAAAATGACAGTTTTGTGGTTAGTTTGGGTTGAAATGGTGAAGTTTTGGCTAGTGTTTGTGAGTTGGAATTGTGACTGAGTTTAGCATTGAATTTGTGAGTAATATTTGTGTTTTGATTGGTTAGAAGTAAGAGGAAACATCAGGGAAGGATCGAGATCTAATCCGGAAATTGAGGAGGCTTGACTCGCTTTGCTTGGTTTGCTAAGAAAAGGGTGGTGAGTAAAACTTTAAATTGTTTTAAAGTTGGTTCAAGTGTGTGGTTTTCAGCTGGGTATTTGAAGAGCACGAAAATGAGAATTTTGTGGTTAGTTTGGGTTGAAATGGTGAAGTCTTGGCTTGTGTTTGTGAGTTGGAATTGTGACTGAGTTTAGCATTGAATCGGTGAGTAATATTTGTGTTTTGATTGGTTAGAAGTAAGAGGAAACATCAGGGAAGGATCGGGATCTAATCCGGAATTGAGGATGCTTGACTCACTTTGCTTGGTTTGCTAAGGAAGGGTGGTGAGTAAAACTTTAAATTGTTTTAAAGTTGGTTCAAGTGTGTGTAGCGGAGGTGTTGGAATGAGCTTGGTAGGCCATTCCGAGGTAGAAGTTAAATTGGTAGTTTAACTTCTTGGTTGTTAATGATGCTTTAGATGCCTATGCCTATATTGATCTTGTGAGGTATGAATTGATTTTGTATGTGTATACATTGATATGTGTGATGATGAATATGTGTTATAAATGATGGATGTGTGAAGTGGTTTAAAAGTAATTGACACTAGTTAACTTACCGGGTGTAAATGACCGATCATTAGGATTAATGTGCACACGTTTGAGTCAAATTCGCGCGAGGCCTTCATGGTGTTGAGTCATCAAGGAGGAGTACGGTGATGTAATATTCCACCGGAAATTATTTATATTATACGTGATGATGAGTGGAATCCCATCCATAGGGCATGTGGTGATGAGTGGAATCCCACCCATGCAAGGTCCGGTGATGAGTGTAATCCCATCGAGGTAATGTTGTTGTTGAGAGTAAATTCGCACATCCGAGTAAACTAATAGTGGCCAATGTACTTGTTCATATGGTTATGATGTTGAGATATTTGATTTATATTGTTGAGCCTAATATGAAGTAAGATGCCATATTTATGACTCTTGTAATGCTAGCTAGTTTGCTATGTTTACGCCTATGTATGTTGTGTGTGATGTTAAGGATTGCATGCTTGAACCCTGCATTGTCGTTGTTTTTGGTTTTTAGAGCATCCTCACTAAGCTTCTAGCTCACGCTCTCATTTTTCGACAATGCAGATCAATAGTGTGGTGTTAGCAAGGAGCAAGGCGAAGGGACATTCCAAGCTTGTAGTTGCTCAAGTATGACTTAGTAAATAAAGTAGTAGTTTAGCAATGTGGCTACTATGCGTTTTGTATGAGCATTGTATGACTCATAGATGTTGATGATGTTTATACTTTGCTTGAATTTGTAAACCGTGTTAAGCCTTGTTGAATGCTTATTTGAGATGCTATGCTTTTGGATGAGTACATGTGTTAGTAATGCTCGAAAACCTTTATGAGAAGGCATGTGCCTTGGCCTTTTAAGTCTTTGAGTATGTCTTATAATGCTTTGTCTACCCTTTATGTGAATGCCATGTGTAGATGCCTTGTTATTCATCTAGATTGCTCTATGTGCTAGTTCTTGGTCGTGAAATGTTGTATGAATGCTTAAATGTGGTTATGGGAGTCTTAAATTGCATCTAGAATCGAGTCTTGTGTTGTTTTGCTGAATTTTGAGGTCTTGCAGTGCAGGGCGTATCGATACGCCTGAGGGCCGTATCGATACGGTTTCCCTTTCAGGACTCAGTTTTGGCTTGGTGTATCGATACACGGGGGCGTATCGGTACGCTCAAAGCTCACTGGAAATCCGAGAAATTGGTGAGGCTTTGGCATATCGATACGAGCTCTAAGCGTATCGGTACGGGTTTATCTCGTTGACTACGAGATGTTGACCGATAAGAGCGTATCGATACGCTCAAGGGCTGTATCGATACGGTCTTCCTGTGTTGACTGAAGGATGTTGACCTTGGTCAAGGCGTATCGATACCCTTGATTGGTGTATTGATACAGCCTGCTCTGTAAGTATAAAATAGACTGTTAACACGTTGTTAGGGGTTCGGTTGTGTATCTTCCTTGATGTTTTCCGCTGTCGTGATCACTTAGGAAATAATATGCCTTTAGACAAGATTTAATTAAAAGAAATTTTCTAGGGTTGCTAACCGAGGGGGAACCTTAACGGGTTTTGCTTCGGTTTTCCCCGTGTAGCCTACTCAGACCGGTCATCCGGCCAGACCGGGATGAGGGGGTTACATTTGTTGGTATCAGAGCCTGAGGTTACCGAGACCTCGGGCAGGTAAGTGAGGTAAGCTTGATGTGTTAAGCAATTGTTATGTTTCGTTGTATGCTATGTCATGTATTCTTGCTGTTTGATCGTCCATATGGTGTTTGGATGCATGGTTGTTGCGTTTGGTGTAGTGTCGAGTTCCCATTGCTACTATTACTTAATTTAAAAAGGTTTTTTAAAGGAAAGTACTTGAGCACAATTGGACCCTTACCTTTGCTAACTTAATCCTTCTATGTTTGGTGTTGTAGTTATTATCTCTCTAGCTGTATCACGAGACCACGAGGGAGGCCTAGGATGGTTCAGCCGGAACCACAGGCACAAGCTCCGGGGATTGAGCAGATTGGTGGGGCGCAGGCTCCTCAACCTTCTCTACCTCCTCCTAATCAAGAGGGAGGTGAGGCGGGAGCCGAGGGCGTAGGACCTCAAGTTGGCCAAGGACCAGCCGGAATATATTTAGCTCCCCTAGTTCAGGCGATAGCCGGGGCTTTCCAGGCTGCAGTGGCTGGGGGTCAGGCAATGGCATAACCCTAGGGAGAGGGTACTGGTTTGCCATTGGAGAGACTCCGCAGTTTGGGAGGTGAAGAGTTCAGAGGATCGACACCGGAGAGGTCTGAGATGTGGTTAGAGAAGACCGTCCGTATTCTGGCACATATGGGATGTACCGGGGAACGCAAGCTAGGGTGTGTTATATCTTTGCTTCAGGATGATGCCTACACTTGGTGGGTCACCATCACTACGGGTATGGAAGAGGTTGAGATCACTTGGGAGTTCTTCGAGTCAGCATTCTGTAAGAAATATCTGGGTCTTCGATATCTTGATGAGAAGAAGAGGGAATTTATGGCTTTGTTTCAGGGGAGTATGACTGTGACAGACTATGAGATCAGATTTGTCAGGCTGAGTCAGTATGCATCCGAGCTTGTTCCTACTGAAGTGGAACGTTGTAACCGTTTCCGCTATGGGTTGAATGAAGAGATCAAGAGGTACACTTTAGCTTCTGACTACACATATTTTGATTTCTTGGTCGCTAGGGCCAAAGACTTGGAGCACAGTTTGGGCTTGACCAAACGATCTGGTGGTTCTAGTTTTGGGAAGAGATCTAGTGACTTTAATAGAGGTGATGCCAAGAGGCATCAGGACAACCAGCATCACTATGACCATATACGTGGTGGAGGTAACCACGGTAGGGGCCAACAAAGCCAGAGGACTGGTGGGAGGTTACCCACGTGTGCTAGTTGCGGGAGGAATCACACCGATGAGTGTTGGGGAAATTTCCACTGATGTTGGGGCTGTGGAGCTAGGGATCATATTAGGCGTGATTGTCCACATCAGGTGGGACATGCACCATCTTAGGCTCCTGCTAGAGCCAATGACTTTCAGAGAGGCCGCGGACGCGGTAGAGGTAACTTCCAGCCGAGAAATGATGACCAGAGGAACTTAGCGCATGTAGTTGCAGTCCAGCCAGAGGGCGGAGGTCAGGCCAGAGTTTACGCTCAGCGTGGGGATCAGCTTGACACAAATGTGATCGCAGGTAACTTCTTGATACAGTCTTTGGGTTTGCTTTCTTTGATTGACTCCGGGTCTACACATTCTTATATTCTGAGTGAGCATGCAAAGTTCTTGAAATTGCCTTGTGAAATATTAAAGGTAGGAGTTAGTGTTACTAGTTCTTTCGGGGATACGGTAGTAATTAGAAAGATGTACAGAAGGTGTCCGTTGATGGTTCAGGGACATGTGTTTCTAGTGGATATGATGGAGCTACCCTTTTATGGCTTTGATGTGATTTTGGGTATGGACTGGCTCACTGAGCATAGAGCTAAGATAGACTTTGAGACTAAGAGGATTTCTTTGAGACTCACAGATGACTATGAGATAGTGGTGGTAGGTGAGAACGTGAAGTTCTTATCGAATGTAGTTTCAGTTCTAGAGGCTAAGAGGTTAGTTGAGATGGGTTGCAAAGCATATTTGGCCTATGTAATGAATCCAAACATGAGTGAGGTTAGACCTCAAGACATCTGGACAGTGTGTGACTTTCCTAGTGTGTTTCCAGAAGAATTGCCGGGTTTACCACCTGATAGAGAGGTAGAGTTTACTATAGAGACTTATTCAGATTCAGCTCATGTTTCGATTGCTCCGTATCGTATGGCACCGAAAGAACTGAAAAAGTTGAAGACTCAGTTGCAAGAGTTGACAGACAGAGGCTTCATTCGACCTAGTTCTTCGCCTTAGGGTGCTCCAGTTTTGTTTGTGAAGAAGAAAGATGGAAGCATGAGAATGTGTATAGACTACAGACAGTTGAATCAGTTAACAGTGAAGAATAAGTATCCGTTGCCAAGAATTGATGACTTGTTTGACCAGTTGAGAGGAGCATCAGTCTTTTCGAAGATTGACTTGAGATCATGTTACTATCAGCTAAAGGTAAGAGAGGTTGATGTACCGAAGACGACCTTTAGGACTAGATATGGTCACTATGAGTTTTTTGTCATGCCTTTTGGATTGACTAACACACCGGCTGCTTTCATGGATATGATGAATAGGATTTTCCATCAGTACCTAGATCAGTTTGTAGTTGTCTTCATAGATGACATCTTGGTGTATTCGCGTACTGAGGAAGACCATGACCGACACTTGAGATTAGTTTTGAAGAATTTGTTAGAAAATTAGTTGTATGCGAAGTTGAGCAAGTGTGAGTTCTGGATCCGAGAGGTAGTCTTCCTAGGGTACGTAGTGTCTGCTGATGGGATTAGAGTTTATCTGAAGAAAATAGAAGCTATTGTTGAGTGGAAGCAACCGAAGTCAGTAACAGAAGTTCGTAGCTTTTTAGGCTTAGCTGGATATTATAGAAGATTCGTAGAAGGTTTCTCGAAGTTAGCCTCTCCTTTGACTTAGTTACTTCAGAAGAGTGTTCGGTTTGAGTGGTCAGATGCAAGATAGAGAGCCTTTGAGAAGTTGAAAGAAGCTTTGACCTAAGCACCGATCTTGATTCAGCCAGAGTCTGGGAAAGACTATGTAGTTTACACTGATGCTTCCTATGTAGGCCTAGGTTGTGTTCTCATGCAAGACAAGAGAGTGATGGCTTATGCCTCAAGACAGTTGAAGACTCATGAACACAACTATCCGACCCATGACATAGAGTTAGCTGCAGTTGTGTT
This sequence comes from Hibiscus tridactylites, assembly GCA_958450335.1. Lineage (NCBI taxonomy): Eukaryota > Viridiplantae > Streptophyta > Magnoliopsida > Malvales > Malvaceae > Hibiscus > Hibiscus tridactylites. The sequence continues at coordinate 89,421,780 of OY288268.1, forward strand.
TGCTCTGAAGATTTGGAGGCATTATTTGTACGGTGAGAAATGCACAGTGTACACGGATCACAAGAGTTTGAAGTACATCATGACTCAGCGAGATTTGAATCTCAGACAGCGTAGGTGGTTAGAGTTGCTAAAGGACTATGATCTTACGATTGAGTACCATCCGGGTAAGGTCAATGTAGTGGTCGATGCTTTTAGTAGAAAGGTAGTTGTAGATTTGAGAGCCATGTTTTCTAGATTGAGCTTGTCCGGAGATGGTGGCTTGGTAACCGAGCTTCAGGTTAGACCTACTCTATGTCAGTTGATTAGGGAGAAATAGCTCTTAGATAGGTCTTTGGCACCTCACGTGCAAGACATAGCCGAGGGTAGACCTTCAGATTACAATTTCAGTACCGATGGGGTCTTGTGTTTCAGAAATAGGATAATTGTGCCAGAAGACAATGACTTGATACGTACGATCTTGACTGAAGCGCACAATAGTCCATTTGCTATGCATCTTGGAAGTACGAAGATGTACCGCGATTTGAAGAATGAGTACTTTTAGGTTGGTTTGAAGAGAGATGTAGCCGACTTCGTGAGAAAGTGTATGATATGTCAGAGTGTGAAGGCGGAACATCAGGTTCCCTCAGGTTTGTTGCAACCGTTGAGAATTCCGGAATGGAAATGGGAGAACATTACCATGGATTTTGTTTCGGGCTTGCCTTTGACTCCTACGAAGAAGAACTCAGTTTGGGTTATAGTAGACTGTTTCACGAAGTGTGCTCACTTCTTAGCAGTCAATACGACTTATACCTTAGATAGATTGGCCAATCTGTACATTAGTGAGATTGTTAGACTGCATGGTGTGCTGAAGTCTATTGTGTCCGATAGAGATCCGAGGTTTACAGCTCGATTTTGGGAGTGTCTACATACAGCTTTGGGTACCCATTTGAATTTCAGCACGTCTTATCATCCTCAGTCAGATGGTCAGTTAGAGAGGGTTATACAGATCCTAGAGGATATGTTGCGTTGTTGCATCATTGATTTTCAGGGTACATGGGAGAAGCACTTGCCTCTAGTTGAGCTTGCTTACAATAATAGTTTTCAGTCGAGCATTCAGATGGCTCCGTATGAGGCCTTGTATGGTAGAAGGTGTAGAACTCTAGTTTGTTGGGCCGAAGTGGGACAGAAGTTGTTACCTATGCCGGTTTTGCTTAAGGGGACCACCGGTAAAGTGAAATTGATTTGCGATCACTTAAAGGCAGCTTCGAATAGGCAGAAGTCCTATGCCGACTTGAAGAGGAAGGAAGTTGAGTTCTCAGTGGGTGAGAAGGTGTTCTTAAAAGTGTCTCTGTGGAAGAAAGTAATGAGATTTGGCCGAAAGGGGAAGTTGAGTCCGAGGTACATAGGACCGTATGAGATTGTAAAGAGGGTTGGTCTAGTTTCTTATCAGTTGCGTTTGCCATCCGAGCTAGAGAAGATACACGATGTGTTTCATGTTTCGATGCTCCGTAAGTATAGGTCAGATCCATCACATGTTATGCCTGTAGAAGAGATTGAATTGAATCCGGATTTGACTTATGAAGAAGAACCAGTTGAGATCTTAGCTTCTGACAGTAAGGTGTTGCGGGGTAGATCGATTGAGTTAGTAAAAGTGTGGTGGCAACGTCAAGGGGTGGACGAGGCCACTTGGGAGAGGAAGGAGGATATGGAAAGGCAGTTTCCTTATCTCTTTCAATCAGGTAATTTCGGGGACAAAATTTCTTAAATGGGAGAGAGTTGTAACACCCGTGTTTTGGGGTTGGGAGTTAGGCATGTGTGTTTGGTTCGAGTCATCAAAACCGATTTAATTTAATTAGACCTTAGTTTGATTCAAATGAGATTAAAATTTTAAGAGTGACATTTTTGTAAATAACTTGAAAATAAATGAAGACCACTTTTTGAATAAAAAAGAAAAACAAAAAAAAGTTATCTTCTTCTCCCCATCTCTTTCCAACGTGAAAAGGAAAACCCAAAACCCTCCCAAGCCAAAGTTACTATTCCATTCAATTTCTCCATTAATTCAAGAGCATTTTCGAAGGTAATTTCATATTTGAGTTCTCCTCATCATCCCCATCATTTCCATGGTTTTAGATTTCAAAACCATCATCTTTTAAAAATTCCAAGTTTTTCAAGTTGATGAAAGTTTGGATTTTTAATGGGATTTTCGTTTGTTTTTGGTTTGTTGAGTTAGGTTTTGTGTTAATCTCAATTAGATACACCTAATATCTTAAAATGGAAGGATTTGGGAAAATCCCGAAGTGGGTCTTTGGGGCATTTTTCAAAGTGTCTAAACTTGAGTTTTTGGTGTGTTTTTGTGTTGGGTTGAAGGGCTGATGGTATAAGGTTGTTAGGGAAGTGTTTTGGAAGCCTTTAGATGTCATTTGGGTGTTGGAAATTGTGGTTTTCAGTTAGGTATTTGAGGAGCATGAAACTGAGAGTTTTGTGGTTAGTTTGGGTTGAAATGGTGAAGTCTTGGCTTGTGTTTGTGAGTTGGAATTGTGACTGATTTTAGCATTGAATTGGTGAGTAATATTTGTGTTTTGATTGGTTAGAAGCAAGAGGAAACATCGGGGAAGGATCGGGATCGAATCTGGAAATTGAGGAGGCTTGACTCGCTTTGCTTGGTTTGCTAAGAAAGGGTGGTGAGTAAAACTTTAAATTGTTTTAAAGTTGGTTCAAGTGTGTGTAGTGAAGGTGTTGGAATGAGCTTGGTAGGCCATTCCAAGGTAGAAGTTAAATTGGTAGTTTAACTTCTTGGTTGTTAATGATGCTTTAGATGCCTATGCCTATATTGATCTTGTGAGGTATGAATTGATTTTGTATGTGTATACATTGATATGTGTGATGATGAATATGTGTTATAAATGATGGATGTGTGAAGTGGTTTAAAAGTAATTGGCACTAGTTAACTTACCAGGTGTAAATGATCGATCATTAGGATTAGTGTGCACACGTTTGAGTCAAATTCGCATGCGGCCTTGATGGCGTTGAGTCATCAAGGAGGAGAACGGTGATGTAATATTCCACCGAAAATTATTTATATTATACGTGATGATGAGTGGAATCCCATCCGTAGGGCATGTGGTGATGAGTGGAATCCCATCCATGCAAGGTCCGGTGATGAGTGTAATCCCACCGAGGTAATGTTGTTGTTTAGAGTAAATCCGCACATCCGAGTAAACTAATAGTGGCCAATGTACTTGTTTATATGGTTATGATGTTGAGATATTTGATTTATATTGTTGAGCCTAATATGAAGTAAGATGCCATATTTATGACTCTTATAATGCTAGCTAGTTTGCTATGTTGACGCCTATGTATGTTGTGTGTGATGTTAAGGATTGCATGCTTGAACCCTGCATTGTCGTTGTTTTTGGTTTTTAGAGCATCCTCACTAAGCTTCTAGCTTACGCTCTCATTTTTCGACAATGCAGATCAATAGCGTGGTGTTAGCAAGGAGCAAGGCGAAGGGACATTCCAAGCTTGTAGTTGCTCAAGTATGACTTAGTAAATAAAGTAGTAGTTTAGCAATGGGGCTACTATGCGTTTTGTATGAGCGTTGTATGACTCATAGATGTTGATGATGTTTATACTTTGCTTGAATTTGTAAACCGTGTTAAGCCTTGTTGAATGCTTGTTTGAGATGCTATGCTTTTGGATGAGTACATGTGTTAGTAATGCTCGAAAACCTTTATGAGAAGGCATGTGCCTTGGCCTTTTAAGTCTTTGAGTATGTCTTATAATGCTTTGTCTACCCTTTATGTGAATACCTTGTGTAGATGCCTTGTTATTCATCTAGATTACTCTATGTGCTAGTTCTTGGTCGTGAAATGTTGTATGAATGCTTAAATGTGGTTATGGGAGTCTTAAATTGCATCTAGAATCGAGTCTTGTGTTGTTTTGCTGAATTTTGAGGTCTTGCAGTGTAGGGCGTATCGATACGCCTGAGGGCCGTATCGATACGGTTTCCTTTCCAGGACTCAGTTTTGGCTTGATGTATTGATACACGGGGGCGTATCGGTACGCTCAAAGCTCACTGGAAATCCGAGAAATTGGTGAGGCTTTGGCATATCGACACGGGCTCTAAGCGTATTGGTACCGATTTATCTCGTTGACTACGAGATGTTGACCGAGAAGGGCGTATCGATACACTCAAGGGCTGTATCGATACGGTCTTCCTGTGTTGACTGAAGGATGTTGACCTTGGTCAAGGTGTATCGATACCCTTGATTGGTTTATCGAGGGGGAACCTTAACGGGTTTCGCTTCGGTTTTCCCCGTATAGCCTACTCAGACCGGTCATCCGGCCAGACCGGGACGAGAGGGTTACAGTCAGCCCCTCACCCCCGCTCCGTGGCGTACACTGTCACCACCACCGTACGCACCGCCCTTCTTAGAGCCACCAGCCACAGGCCACGCGCTTAGCTGCGCTATCATCCACCTGAGAGAGCCGATTAAGGCTTCGTCGAATCCCTAACAATGTCACCTCTGTTTCACTCAGTTTTCGACCATCCTCAACGCCCGTTCGAGGAACGACCGTCGATTCTCGGCTCCCTTTGTCGAGCTGATCAAAACCCAGCTGACCTCTTGCACGTCCGACACCGGCAAGCCCATCATCGGAGCTACGCGATTCCGGCCATCGTGGGTCTTTTTAGAATCGCGGCTACACGCGTCACCGGCGACCTTTCCGACAGCTTCTGGCGACACTTTCTGTTTTGGGTAATCAAGACTCCTCTGATCGATCGTCTGCTTAGCCTCGTTCCTCCCGACCCGCTCATCCGCGTGTTCCGATAGTTACTAGATCCAGCATTATGGCAGATCATAGCGATGCAGGAGCCCGATAGATTCTTTGACCAACTTTTGAGGTGTGTTCCGTGTGTGCTACATTTCTGCTTTGTTGTTCACTTGAATGCACTTATTTGAACATAGATATGAAAATATATGATTTATGAGATAATTTCTGAACTAAGGACATGGCTACCTTTTTATTAAAGCATGATTATATTCCTGATGAAAGCATGACTATTCTGTTGAAAGCATGATTGTTGTTTGAGAACATATTTGTGTTATATCTAATAGCATGCCCCATGTCTGATCTGGAATTGAAATATCTGATTTCTAGTTGATGTAATTAAACATATGTCTGCCATCTGAATTCTAATGCCTATGTATATTGAACAAAACTGTACTGCTTGGGGGTATATTCTGGGGATATGTTTTTGAAGTGTCTGCAGGTACAGCCCTGATCCAGCTGGTAAATCCTTCTGTTAAGCTCCTACGCCCACGGGCCTAGGGTAAGTCTTTCTCGACCTAAGGCATTCCCTTAGGTAGGCTCATATGCCTCAGGCCTAGGGTAAGACCTTCTGTATGCAGTTCAGAGGAATTGCATTTTGGAGTTCGGTTGGAGGGTAGCTAGGTTTCAATGAAACTTTGATTGTCTTGATACTCTGAACTGAATTGATGAATCATATATCTGAATTGTGTATGAGTTTATGAACACATGTTTATATGCACTTATTGGAACACACCGAGCTTCCTAGCTCACACCCTCAAACTTTCCCATTTCAGATACTTTTGGAAATGCTACCCGTGGACTTGGCACTTGGAGGATCGGCACATTCTTACTATACTTTTGTTGTAATGTTCTTATCCACCATACTGTCTATTTTGAGTGACATGAGCCTATATTTTGTTATGGTATACCTTACTAATTAGCCATGATGGCATTATTTTGTAACTCAAACTCTGAAATGGTTTTTAAATTATGTACTTGGTAGTTGATTCGATGGTACGTGAGTATCATCATTACGAGACTTTAGAATAGATATATTTTTGCCTATTATTATCTCGATCACTCTATAGCGATGTCTGGTTTTCATGAAAACTGAATACATATTATATATATGTTATGATAATCCTCTGTAACTTAGGTGTAACGTATAGGCAGGTACATGGGATTACATTTAATTGGTATTAGAGCTATTGGTTATCACTATTAATATTAGTGCTAATAATTAAGAATAAAAAAGTAACTTCACACTTAAAAGTAATTTTTCACTCCAAAAGCTAAAAATTTTAGTTTTTGAAGTTGGGTGGAAAATGACTTCTTTAAGTTATTTTTCACACCAATTTGGAAGTGTTTGACATTGCTAAAGTAACTTTTTTAGCAATAACTATTTTTTAAACCATGCCAAGAGAGGCCTTAAATAAAAAATTGAAGTCTTTGTGTTGTGAATGAAGTAAATTAGGGTGAGAGAGTCGTCACCATAATAAGCATGAGTGAATCTATTCAATAACTTGGTGGGTCATGTGACACACCATTAATTGTTAGGTAAACTACAACGGATGTCACTCAATTATGAGTAATGTTATATTAGGTTCACCCAATTTTTAAAAGCTACATTTGAGTCACTCAAATACGAGTAATGTTCACTCAAATATGAGTAAGGATACATTTGAGTCACCATTCATACTTAAAAAAATTACTACTACAAAAATGGATGATCTCGAATTTCTCTACTCATCCCTTTATCAATTCAACTTTCTTGTCACTTTTATCAATTGGGGATTGTTATTACTTTTTTAATTCATTTTCAAGTAGGGATATTTCTTTCACAAAATGCATTTTTTATGCTTATTTAGTTTGTTGTAGTTAAATTGATTGTCTGGAGGGATTTAAAGCCTAAAACCTCTAAATAAGGTAAATAAGTGAATCACCAAACTTCAATTCCTGGATACGCCCCTGATAATAAGTCTCTGTAGTATTCGATCTAAATTAACCGGTTAATAGATTGAATACCAATAATTATGCAAAAATCGTAGATTATATATGTAGAGTTTTGAATAAATTTAAAATATTCAATAATTTATTTGATATAAAACTAAGATGCTTGTGAATTTTTTTCCACCGCGAGTGCTATTAATTACTCCAAACGAATAGATAAATGAGATTATATTTACGATAAATGCATACAATATGATCCATTTGTGTTGCGTAAGAATTAAAAAGTTTTACTTATTTTAGACCATAGATAAATATAAATTCATGATTGAGATTATTCATATATTTTCTTTAAAAAATATCCTCACTTTTAACTTGTAATTTTAGCCATCAAATCACATTCATCAAATAATCCAAAATTAATACAAATACTAAAAAAATTACATCATGTTATGCGTGTCATAGGTATTAAAGTGAATAATTATGTTAGATGTGTCATGGAAATAAAAGTATAGATACCATAAGATGTATTTATAATACGATGCGGGAAAAAGTTATAAATACTTTTTTTTTGTAAAGTTGCGGGCCTCGTTAAAAACCCCCTCTACTCCTAAATAGGGGGAAAAGAGTGCCCTTTTATTGAAACCATAAACGTCCTTACAGGGGTAAAATACTAAACAAAAAGGGGCCAATATACCCAGAGCAACAAACCTGCCCCTGATACAAGGCCTTATCGAATACATACTTTGATCTGATACAAACAGACAAGCTCTAAACCAAACAGACTCGAAAGACACGATTGGATATCCAAAGTACTAACTTCCAAAAGTTGCTCATACATCACCTGCGACCCACACAAGGTTGGAGCTGCGATTTACTCCCTCTTTTGCAAGTGTATCCCCCAAGGTGTTGAGTTCACGGTGGATGAAGGTAACTGTTATGCCCAAGCTTGAGCATAGATCTTTACACCTTGAGACATAATCCTCGAACACCGAAGGGTACGGGCCATCTTCGGAGATCCACTTAACTGCTAATAAGCAATATGTTTCAATTAGCATCTTGTATTTTGAGTACCAACTGGACCCCTCAAACAGCTTGCAAGCTTCCACTATAGCAGATAATTCTGCTCCAGTGGGATCCGAGATACCGTTATTTTTCGAAAATTTCATTAGAACCCTCTCATTGTGGTCCCGTAGTACCCCCACCAATACCGCTAAAACCATAGCTGCCATTCACTGAGGCATCAGTGTTAAATTTCAAGGAACCCACAGGTGGTGCAGACCACTTACTGGTTATGATTTTACTCGCCGGAACAGTGGATATCCTTAGGAGGTTTAGATGTGAAACAAAATCCAAGGTTGAATGAAAAGAGTTAGGCCACTTACATTTACACCAAAAGGCAATACGATGGATGGCCACGTCGAAAAGGAGATTTGGATTGACCGGCTTCTTATTAAAGATAGCTTCATTTCTATGAAGCCACAACGACCAAACGAATCCGAATAAAGCCATAGCCCAAATCTGTCTGGATTTAAAATGAATCGGCTGCTCATACCATGCCTCGATCAAGCCTCTGAGGGACCCGGGCATAACAAAGAAGATACCCCACAGACTACACCATTTGATCCAAATATTCCAAGCAAAACTGCATCGGCAAAATAAATGGCTCCTCTCGCAGTTCATCAGCCAACTTACCAAGCTCCTGTAGTTTATTTTATGGAAAAAGTAAACACAATGATTTGATTTGTATATTTCTATAATCAGAATGATTCAAATAGAGCCCCCCTACCGCAATAACGGCGTTATATAGTATATTCGTTATTGTCGGCAACTAAACGTGGTCGCAACCGCAATTTAAATCGATGATAATGATATACCTGGATGGAAAGATTCTTCAAATGAATGGGGTGGTTTATGGTGTCAAGAAGAGGAGTGAAAGGCTTTTGTCCAGAGAAATTAAGGGATGTCTTGATTTGGCCTGGTTTCACCATTGCATTCCCTATTTCCAACTGAGCTACTGCAACTCCATTGAAGCCACCCTGCAATATACAATATCAGCACACAGAGTGAATGACTAAATGCAGGAATGAGAAACTTGGGTGTTCAAAGACAGACCTTGCGCTGGTGCAAAGGAAGAAGAGTTGTTGTTCTGAGAAGGGAAGAAGCCATTGCCAAGTTCTCTGATTAAGCAACTCAGACCTTGCAGATTGCACTTGTGTGGGTTTGGATTGGAAGATGGTATCAAATGTTATGGATTTGATGAAATCTGGGGGGGAAATGGGTGCCATGTAAGGGTGGATTTATAGGCTTAAGGACTCGGCTTGAACCGGTGATATACTGGGTACTTCAAATCTAAAGTCGTATCATGCACTCAATTAAAGGCATATTAGGTAGGATTTAGGTCAATAGAAATCTTATATTTTTTTTATGACTTACATTAAAAATTAAATTTAACGCTAATGTTTAAAGTTAGGGATTAGGGTATAAGAAATTAGGGGTAAAGGGTATCTTTACAATTTAAACTTTAGAATTTAAAATTTAAAATAGAGTTTTTAAATTTTTTTACTGTTGCAGTATAAGAAAGGATAGCGAAAGAGACAAAATTTTTATTTAAATTTGAGTATTTTCAAATAGTTCTCTCTATTTATTTTTTTTCTTTTCTTTTACTCTTTTTCTACCTTTTTCTGCTTTTTTTCTAATTTTTTTCTTGTTCATACAATTCAATTATAAGTATATAAATACATGTAATGTCATTTTCACATAATTTTTTGTAATTTTTATTTTTACATTTTTCTAAAATTTAAAATTTATCTATATTTCTTATACTTTATAATTTTAAAAATTATTGTTTTTTGCTTTCGTTTTTATACTTATATTCGTAATCGTAGTGATATCAGTTTCATGGAAAAGTCTTTCAGCTTGTATAACTAGAAATTGTGTTCCACGTGAAAAACCTTGGAGATGATGAATGTAGTCTACAAGATTACCCCGATCACAAATCACAATCACTATCATTATCATTGTTTGCTCTCGTAAAAGAATCGACTATGTTTAAATCGAATTTGAATTCATCTATATACGAACAGAGTAAAAAAAATCTATATTACAAGTGTTAGTTATTTTTAAAGGAAAAATACTTTGATACACAAAGGTTTATACAAGTCTTTCAATTTTAGGGTTTAGAGGTTTAGGTTGTGATTTATCGTTTAAGGTTTTAAGTTATAGGGTGTAAAATGTAAGCTTTATGATTAAAATTTAGAGTCCAGGGGTTTAAAGTTTAGGTTTGAGGGTGTTATAGCTATGATTTTAGGTTTTAAATTTTATATTTAGCTAAAATTTGCGGTGTTGTGTAAATTCTTTTTTACACAATGTGTAAAATTTTAATACAAAAGTTGTGTAAAATTTATTTTACATAAGCCTCAATATTTACACTATAAAACTTAAATCCTACTCCCTTCATCCCATTTAAGATGTCCATTAATTGTTTACTTTTCACGTAGTTTTAAGAAGAAAAAGTTTATGTAAGAGATGTGATGTAAAATAATGGAAAAGACAATTTTACCCTTGAAAAATTGAATTTTATTTTGTTGGAAAACTAGAAAAAGGATAGAAAGAGAAATGCACTTTGTAAAATTAGTTGATTTTTTCAATGAGACATTTTAAGTCGGACAATTTCAAAACACAGAAAAAGACATTTTAAGTGAGAATGAGGGAGTATTTCTTAACCTCAAACCCTAAAAATTAAAGCTTAAACTATGATTCTTATAGCCTAAACCCTAAACTTTAAACCCTAAACTAAACTCTTAATCCCTAAAACTAAAAAAAATTGTATAAACCAAAGTTTACACCTATTGTGTATCAAAGTTTTTTCTTTTATTTTTAATATTTTCATATTAAATTTTACGAATAGTTTTTAAAAATAAAAATTTTAGATATTGACTGACACTCTATAGTTTCAATTATCTCCACCTATATATATGTATATAAAATAACCCAAACATAAATAATTAAGTAGTCCAAAATAACTTAAGTCTTGAGTTATCACAACTTTAAATGATTCAAACACTATTGGAGCTGGAATTACCAATTTTTGTGGGATTCATAGACCCCTTAAAGGATATTGGGAGTGCCCCCAGTGGGAGTTCTAAAATTTAATATGGATGCTTCGAGGGTAATTTACATTTTAAATCATTAAACTTGACATCTACTTTCATTTACATCACAAATTTTTAATTTAATCAAATTACATCATTTGACTTTGATTATTTATAAATTAAATCGCTTATATTAAAATTATTAAATAATTATAATGAAAAAAACTGAATTGACACATTTATTTAATATATTTTCACATATTATAAATAAATAATGTTTAATTAGTAATTTGAATGTTTTTTTGTTAGGATTTATAAGAAATTTAGTTATTTTCCATTGAATTTATATAATGGAATGTTTCAAAAAAATACATAAACTGATTAAAATTATCAATTAATTATTATTTGATGGTTAATTACAATATTTTTTACTAGAATTATTGAATGTCTTCAATATAAGTGATTTAATTTATAAATAATTAAAGATGAGTGATATAATTTGATTAAATTAAAAATTTGTGATATAAATAAAAAGTAAATGTTAAATTCAGTGATCTAAAATAAAAATTGTCCATGTTTCGATAAAGGTAGTTCTGGAGAAGCTGGAATTGGGGGTATATAAGTGGTAGCCTTGTATCTTTTGTATTTTGGCTCGACTTTGGATGTGTGGTGCCATGTTTTGGTTTCCTGTTTTAATTTTGTAATTGTCGTCGGACATATGTTAATCAATAAAGCATGATACTCTTTTCTTTCTATTTAGGTTTAGAGATTTTTTTAATGAAGCTCATTTAAAAAAAATTAATTTAAACACATGATGATTTAAGTTTCAAGCGTGAATCAAATTAAAAACAACAAAAAGTTATAATTATGCAAAAAAAAAATCAAAATTACTCAAGTTTGAAGTGATCTGAAACACAAATTAAATTAAACTAAAATGATTCGAAAATAAAATAACATGAAAATTTTAAAATTCGAATTGATTGGATTGACGTGTCACAAAACCAATCCGACACATATCTAAGATAAGTAACACAAATGATAATATTGTTAAGTGATTAGATTAAGCACATTTTTAATGCAAGCTCAAGGTAAGTATTACACAATCACAATTAACAATAGGGCCAAAGACATGCTTTCATCATGCTTGATGATGCGAAGAGCACTATGAAAATAGATAAGGTACATTTTTTCTTAACTTTCCATTTTTAATCTTGCAGAACGTGTATCACGTTTTTTTTATAGATTTTTTTTGGTTGTTTCTTAGTTCTGATTAATTCGGATCAACTTACATCACATACTTAATATTGGTGGGTGAATTTCTCGGCGGAAATTTTCTGCATATACAAGGCATTGAACTCGAAACTTGCTTAAGCGATACCAAGTTACTTACCATTTGGACCAACCCCATTGGTTATTTTTGTAGATTATTATTCGATATATTGGTAGTGAAAGAAATATTTTCACAAGTAGAATAAATAATGAGATTAGGAGTAAATATTCGATTGAGTCAAGTAAACAAAATTAAAGTTAATTGAGTTGATGAGTTCTATTTTATCATCCAAATTTTATTTGAATTTTTTTGAATGAAATTGAGTTTATTAAATTCGAGGTGAGTCGAATTATTCGAGTTTCTATACAAATTTAACATGCTTCTTCTACTATTATAAATGTCATGTCTTAATATAACATCACAAATTTAATGTGGTTCTCATCAGGGGCGGATCCAAGATTTTCATATAATGGGGTTAGAGTGGAGTATGAGGTACGAGGAACAAAGATTCTCAACCATTACAATATGTATTGTTGATCTCATAACACAACAAATTAAGTGGGATCAATTTTAATATTTCTTATAAAAAATTTTATATTAATTTCTTGAAAACCTCGTACCCGACAGATAAAATGGGGCCAATTGACTCCAAAATTTGAATGTGGCTCCGCCACTTGTTCTCGTACTATTATGGGTGTCATATTTGTAGTATTATATATATTAAAGTAATTCGAGCTTTATTAATGTAATCATCACCCTCAATTTGTAAGTTGATTCGAAATATATATTCAAACTTTATTAATGTACAATCACCCTCAATTTGTATGTTGATTCAAAACATATATATATATGGGATATGATCAAATTACACGGTGTAAAATTCTCTAAGTTTTACACCTTTTTTGGATCGTTGGATGAGTGAAACAGATGGATAAGATTAACAGTAAAATATGTGAAGATTATCACTTGGGAATTAAAAACACGGAGTTAATCTCAACCATCCATTTTCCCCATCCAACGATCCAAAAAAAGTGTAAAACTTAGAGAGTTTTACACGGTGTAAGTTGATCCTAACCCTATATATATATAATGCAATACAAAAGTCAATAAAAACATGAAGCACATAAAATCTATAGTACTATTAAATACAATACAAAAGTCAATCAAACTCATGGCAAAGTATTAGGGCGGTAAGTGAATCGAACTTGAAGAAGTAAATTTTTATTTATGTTTATTTGTTTAGTTTTAAATCAGTTCATGTTTATTAATAATTTGTATGTTCATATTAGTTTATTTAAAAAATATGTGTTTGCGTTTGTTTTTATGATCACGGGCATCCATTTAAGTTTCTCCTCCTGCAAATCATCTTTAAAAATTTAGTTTTTTTACCCGAAAAGTATGCTGTTATTAGAAGCAAAATCATATATCAAGATATCATCTTGAGATTATTTTTTAAAATGATCTGGATTGACCTGTGTCGCACGCCTAGTTTTGATGGGTGAGTTTCCCAGTGGAATTTTCTGTATACACAAAACCTCAAACGCAAAACTTGCTTAAACGATACCAAACTGTTTACCACTTGAATCAATCCGTTGATTGAGTCTATATATATTCTAATTATCAGAATCTTTGTTTGGGCATCGTAATGATTAATTTTGATCGTAAATATACATATATTGAAAATAATTGTAATTTTATTTATGCATTTTACTAATTGATTAGAATTATAGTTATACAAATGAAATAATTGTATATATAGATAAAACAACAACTCAGTTTCTTTATATTTTTTTTCTCGAAATAAGGTATTCACATGCTCTTCATTAAAATAGATGGTTGATCATAAAATATGCTTCGTTTCTATCGATAGAGGTCGAACCTTAACTACATTATAGAGGGTTATTTTGAGCTTGTTTTTTTTTTTTAAATAATTTTAAGGTGATTATAAGGTAGTATTTATTTTTTTGTTCGATCAAATCTGCATATTTTATTATAAGGAAATCATACAAAGGAATGTTAACGTGTACACATTCTTAACTCTTTGACAATGTACACACATCTTGTAGACAAAACGATTTGAACTCGAGTCTCCTAGGATGAACACCATCATCTTTTCTACTTGGACCACTTGTTGGGTTCATACTAAGTTATCATGCACATGGATTGTGATTTATTTAAATTATATATAGGATAGAATCCGTTGACACTGTAAAATTTAAGAGGTTTATACTTTTTTTAGATCATTGCATTAATGAAAATGGAAGGTTAACAATAGATAATAAAAAGATTTTTACGTGAATTATGTAGGGATGAGATGGAAACTCGAAATCATCTATTTTGTTAGTGCTATTATCTATCAAACTGGTCGCTTAATAGTGATGCAGGAGAGGTGATCAACAAGATCAATATTAAAGACTGTTGCACTAATAGTTCCGAAAACATCAACAAATTGTCACAAAAAGGATCTAACCATACGAGACCGTCGACCTTTCCTCATCATAGATGTGTGCCGTGCTGATCGCTACACGAACACTCGTAAATCTTAAATTAATCAAATCGAACTAATCAAATTATATAGAATTGATCTATTAAATCAATTTTAACATAATTTCTACTCACCCCTAATTGTTGTTGACATCATAGAATGCAAGGTTCGAAGTTCAAACACGAGTTTCATGCCCAAAAGTCAAAACACACCTAAATAATTGTACTTTCTGTGTCGGAAAAACGTGGGTGACAATGGCAATAGGCCAATAACATGTACGATGCATGGACCTCGATTATTTGGTGGCCTCTCTCCACCACCCATTTCATATCATACGTTCCATGTTTCAATGAAAGTATGAAACGACCCCATGACACCAACATATATAATAAAATGCATTTCATTTTGATTTCTCAACCATTCGAATTCCGATTATGTTTATATACATATAATATCATGTTCAAACGTGGTTGTTGTTTTTTTCATTTCATTTCATTGTACTTTAAATATTTTTGTGATTTTTTCGAAATTAAGTTCATGTCTGTTTTCTATTTAAAAATCATCGTACATTCTTTACTTTTACGGTTTATTTTATTAATTTAATCCTTAATTTTTAATTAAACAAAAAAATGATAATTGTAAACTTGAAATACTAAAATATATTATATATTTTTTATAACTGACACGTCAATTGTTAACGGTAAATTAAACAGAATTTAGAGGAATCAGTTAAATGATGTGAACATGCAGGGGACCAAGGTACGTGAGGTTCCTCATAAAGACGCGGGTGGTAATGCTAGTGTTGGGGCTGCTAAGTCGAGTGAGCCAACCGTTATGAGGAAAGTGGTCACCCACACAAAGGAGTTAAATCTGAATGATGTTGTCACATTTAAGGAGGGACAGACACCCATGGTGGAAGTTCATACTCCTAATGTTAATACTGGCCACCACTCAGCTTTGGTTATTAGCGAGGGAAGGGAGAAACATGTTGCGGTGAGGAATGCTAACGGTAAGGGTCGGTCTGAATCTGCTAAAAGGCTTGTTTTGGAGAACACGAAAGCTAGGCTCATTGGCTCAAGGTGAAAAAACAGTCAACGTATCGACCGCCTGCACGCCCACTGTTGGCGTATTGGGTTCAGTCCCTTGGAAGAAGGATTTCTGCGCCAGGTGAAAGTAGCAGCCGGAGATCGATCCAAATTGATCCTGGTGATGCTGGATCTAGGGTGGCACGGAAAGCCCGGTGACTTTGGATAATGGGATCAATGTGCATGCAGGCAGGGATAAAGCTAAGGGTGGTGAGCTTGGCAAGGAAAATGTGCCATCAGCTACGTAAGTTTCCTGGTTTTTTTTTTCTCATCATTGATTTATTAATGTTTAAAGCTATTATTTGGAATTGCCAAGGAGCGGTTAGCTCCCCGTTTCGTCGTTTCTTTAAGAGTTTTGTCAGGTTGCACCAGCCTCAGTTGTTTGTGATTATGAAACCGAGAATCAGTGGTGTCACTGCCGATAAGGTGATTCACCATTTGGGGTTTAACAACTCCTTTCGAGTTGAAGCCCATGGGTTTAGTGGGGGAATCTGGCTCCTCTGGTATGATGATATTCACATTGATATTTGGAAGGTCTCGAATCAATTCATCCATGGGAGAGCTAAGCTTGTTTCATCTAATTAGTGGCTTTTCTTCATCACGGTTTATGCAAGCTCCAATGCATCGAAGCGTAAGCACCTTTGAGAGGCGTTGCATTGTCTTGATCCGGGGCCGGATGTACCCTGGTTCATAGGCGACGATTTTAATTCGATCCTACATCCTGATGAACATAGAGATGGTTCTGGGGTGGGGATGGTGTTAGCCGTTTGTTCAATGATTTCGTCTTTGATTGTGGTCTGGTTGAAGCTCCTTTTTCAGGCTCTAAATTCATTTGGTCAAGGGGAGATTTATTTGAAAGACTTAATCAATGTTTGTTTAACGATACGTGGATGTCCTACTTCCCGAATACTCATATTCTTCATCTTGCTAGATTAGGCTCGGATCATTGCCCTTTGCTTATTAACCCGTGTTTTGATAATGATACATTTATTGATAGGCCTCTCCGATTCCTGGCTGCGTGGCAAGACCATCATAGTTTCTAAGATTTGTTGGCGGAGTCTTGGAATGATAACGGTAATGTACTCTCTAATTTGCATGCTTTTACTGGGAAGATCAATGAATGGAATGTAACGGTTTTCAGGCACATTGGCCGCAAGAAGAAGATGTTAACGAGAAGGATTCGGGGAATTGAACGGGCGCTCAGTAATTGTTACTCACCCTTCCTGGTTGACCTTTCACATAACTTAAAGAAAGAATTGAAGGAAGTTCTTCATCAAGAGGAATCCATGTGGATGCAGAAGTCGAGAAGTAAATGGACCTTGTATGGCAACTGAAATACTAAGTGTTGGATTAAAATCCTCAATTGTGGGCACATATGTAAAAATGTATGTTGCTATTATAAAGTATGACACAAAATAAAGTGACCAATTAAGTTAAGCGTGTCATAGGTATTAAAGTGTCATGGAAATAAAAGTGTAGATACCATAAGATATATTTATAATTCAATGAGGGGCAGAGTTATAAATATTTAATAGTTGATTTAATAATCAACTATATAAAGAGGTAGTGGTCCCCAAGAAATAGGTTAACTTGTATTACTCTTGTCCCCATCAGAGAGTTTTTACGGCAAGGGCTAACCTATCTTCTTGGAAGATCACAACCACCTTTTAGGCGATTTTCATCAAATGATTCAAGGTTTTCATCTATCGATTAATTCAGGTACGCTTCCGCTTTCGGTTTATTGTTCTTGATGATTTGATTTGATTGATCCTGGGTTTAGATTTCATATATATTATGATTTGGTTCTATCAAGTGGCATCAGAGCCAGAGTATATCGAATCATTAAGAATCTATTAATTGATAGAATTAGAATTCTTGAACAAAATTTTGCATTATTCGTATAAATTCTGGGTTATTAATCTTCCATCCAGAGTTTCTGTTTGTTGCGCCAGTAATAAACAATTGAAATTGCGTTTTCAATTTGGGTGTTTTTAATTTGGAACAGATTATATACTTTTAGTACATGTATATTCAGGGTTTGTTTTATAAAATATTCTGGAATTACCGATTGTTAATATATATTTTTTCCCCTTTAAGTTCGTTGTATGTAATAACCCTATGCGAAAACCAATTTCATAAATTTGTGCCTATGTCGTGAATTGGTTAAAGAATTCATTAAAAGTAAACTATTTACAGACTATGAATTTTTTTTATTGTCTTTTTTTCGGTAATCGCATAAGAAATTCAAGTTATAATATATATATATATATAATTTCAAATATATATTCAATTCAGTTTGATCAAAATTATAGTTTTAGTCGTTAGTAATTAAGAAAAAAAAATTTGACTTTGTCGTGGTAAATTAACCATGACTTGAAAACTTTATATTCAGGTTTGCTCTCAAAGCTTTATATTCGATTTATGTCTAATTATTATGGTTGTTTTTTGTTCAGGTTTAGTTTTGTACAGAACCTTTAGCTTAAATTTGTTTGGCATTATGCTTAATTATGCGGTTAATGTTTTCTACGAAATATACATATTTGCATTTGGTATTGATGTATATTCCTTTCGGTTTGATTAAAATTTTAATTTTGATCATTAGATTATTATGGATATTTTAAGGTTTTATGTGGTTATTATGTGAATTATTCATTTATATGGCATTTCTGATTTTGGCTTTTAGTTAAAAATTGAGTGTTTTGAATTCGACTTTGATTTTGGTAAATGCATATTTAAGGTTTAAGACAATTCTTTTAAGGAACAGTCAAAGATTTTGGTTTATTTGATTTCTGATAGCCCCATTCAGACAACCTTATTTTGAGTTATTTCGGAAACTTAAGTGTTATTAGAAATTTTAGTTTTGACTGTTACAAAATTTTAAATTTGGATATCGGTATATTTATTGTATATATTTTAAAATAATTTAATTGAAACATTAAGTCACCAAAGTGACCTCTATTGTGGAAATTATTTTATTTTAAAATATAGAAGGTTTTGTGCATGTAAGTCGAATTATGTTAGTATTAATCGGCCCAAAGGAAGGTTAATAATTAACATTATTGCATGTGCAACTATGGTAATAAACATGTGATAATTATTCAATTTTATATGTGAGCAATAAATCGGCCCAAAGGAAGATTTTTGTTTGACATGTTCTTATTATCAGTGTTTGATTACTATACCAAGATATCATTTGCAAGTTAATGTTTTGTCCAAAGATGAAATATTAATGGAGTGTCCGGTATCTTGATATGAGGTTTACCTTTATTCAAATTTATTATTATTTTGTTTTTTTTTTAATTTGATTGAAGGATAAATTAAGACAAATATTTTAAAACAATTAAATTCATATTTTGGCTTCGGATATCTAATATTTTAATGAATTAATTAAAACATAATGTCACCAAAGTGACCGCTTTTGTGTAGATTAGTTTATTTAAAATATCAAGATGATTATGGGTTTTTGTAATTCATGCGTTTATTAATTGGCCCAAAGGAAAGTTAATATTTGGCAGAATTACAACGACAACTGTGGCGATAAATGTGTGACAATTATAAGGTATTTTATGTGAGCAATACGTTAGTCCAAAGATTAGGCTATTGTTTGACATAGTTTATTGTCAATGTTTGATTGCTACAACAAGAGTACCGCTTACAATTAATATTACTGTCCAAAGACTTGATATTAATGTTGTGCTTGGTATCTTGAGGGGAACTAGTCATTATTTTGAATTTATTTGTTTACTAATAAATATTTATGTGAGCTTGTTTCTATTTTATTTACTTATTTTTGTTCTATATTTAGGTAATTTATTTTTGTTGTCACAATATCTGTTAAATACATTCTACACTCGTGCTTAGTGAAATTAATTTCAAGGAATAGAAAAGACACTTACATATAGTATTTTGATGTATGAACATAGACTTTGCACTAAGGAATGAACAACTTGCACCTCTCACCGCGGTAAGCACCCAATAAAGGTATTTTGAGAGGTGAGATCGTTCGAACCGCATGAGTCTAATGATCATAAAACACAACATTCTAGATATCTTTAGGAGCACAAATCTAAAGAGATTATTCATACTAAGTGTTTCCTTGACGAAATTAAGAAATGTTTTACCCAAACATTAAGGTTAAGATGACATCACTTATGCTTTCTTTGATGTCTATGAAGTATAAGGGTCAAGGAAATGTGAGAGAATAGATTATAAAAATTCTCTATATTGCTTCAAAATTTAAGGCACGTAAGATCGAACTTTCTAACAATTGTTTGTTCTTATGGTTTTGATATTGCTTCCTATACAGTTTAACCAATTCAAGTTACATCTGTCAAAGGGAGAAATAGACTCTATTTGGGTTCATTTCTCATCGTATTCAAGAGGAAGAAAGGTTGAAACATTATAAGTGTAAAAATAATCATTTGGTTAGTGCCTATTTAGTTAGTGTCTTTAAGAATAAGGGCCGTAAAAGAAAATATTAGAATAAAGTTGCTAAGGGTTCTAGTCAAAAGAAACAACAATAAGTTACAAAGTGTTGATTCTTTTATATAAGTTAGGACATATGTGAAGTAATTAAACTTCAAAAGTGAGCAATTACTTCGGTTATTTTGAGTGATCCATGGGCCGTAAATTTTATGGTCCCACAATTAAGATTATTTTAAGGAGAGTTTATATTTTTTTAGGATGTTGAGTTTGGGGGAGAAAATAAGGTTAGATACATTACTATTGAGAAGGAATTGAATTATAATTTAATTCATACTATCACTTTTGATGATATTTAGGTTTTCACACCTATCATTAATCAAGAAGTGAATCAAGTACCTCAGCAAAATAATGTTGAACAACTCCCATTCAAGATAAGGTAATTGTTTTAGAAGAACAAACTCAACAACCTTTAAAAAAAACAAGTGTCTTTAAAGAGGTCCACGAGAGGAAGATGAAATACTATTTCAGGTTATTTTATTGTATTTCTTCAAGAAAATAAGGCAATAATGGAATGATAGAAAATGACTCAATCATTTATATCAGACCATAAAAGTTCTAACTCTCAAAAGTGGATTGATGTCATTAAGAAGAGTATAATTTTATGCAAGACAATAAAGTTTAAGAACTTGTCTCATTACCTTAAGGTCCAAACCAATTGGTTGTAAATTAATATCTAAAATCAATAGGGATGGAAATAGTAATGCGGATAAGTACACAACACGTCTTGTATCTAGAGGATATACTCTAAAAGACGACATTGATTTTTAGAGACTTTTTCTTCAGTTTTATTGAAAGACTCTTTTAAGATAATTATTACACTTGTTGCTTGTTTTAGTCTTAAGCTACATTAGATATATGTTAAGTTTGTTTTTTTTAATGGCGACATTGAAGAAACTATTTATATGGTACAATCATAAAGTTGTGTCTTATGATACAATATCAATGATATGTAAATTAAAGAAATCTATATATGAGCTTAAGTAGGACTCTCATTAATGAAATTATAAATTTCATGTTGATTATCTCATTCGGTTTTGAGATAAATTTGGTTGGCACTTGTATACTACAAGTTCAGTGAGAGTAAACCAAGTGACACTCATATTGCTAAAGTAGATAAGTATTATCTTGCTCAATGCCCTAAAAGTAACCTTGAAATTTAGAAATTCCAAAAGATTCTCAATACATAAGCTATTGAGAATCTAATTTATGCTTAAGTATGTATGCGTTCGGAAATTGTGTACATTGTTTAATGTTAGATAGATATTTAAGAAATTCTAGTATGGACTATTGGATAGCAGCCAATAGAGTTATGAGATATCTTTAGAGAACAAAAATTACATGCTCACATGTCGAAGTTCTGGTAAGTTAGAGATCATCATGTTTACAGACTTCGATTCTAATATTGATGCAAAAAGAATTTTGTCACTTGAGCTGCTAATTATAGATTGAATAGAAAGACCATTTCAGTTATTTTGTGACAATAAATATGCATTCATTTATTCTATAAACAATAGGAACACTTCAAATTAGAAACACATAAATATTAAGTTCCTAGTTGTTAAAGAAAATTCAGAGTGGTTGTGTGTCTATAGAACATGTTGGTGCAAACTCCATAATTGCGCGCATATTAAGAAACTATCACCCTAGGTCTTTCATGAGCACACTACTCATGTGGGTGTAATGTTATTTAAGGAAATTCAGTTTTAGTGGGAGTTTGTAATTTTGAAATAATGCTCATTCGGTTTAGACAAAATTTCAGTTACTTCAGTTTAAAGTTATTTAAGATTATTTTCTGCAGAAATAAAGTTCTTTTGGTTTATGTACACTCTGAATTCAATAAAGTTGATCTCACTAAGGTTTAGGAGGACCAGTTGGAAATAGACATGTTCGGTTCACATTTCATGTAATTTTCCATGTTACACATCCATGATTGATCTATGTCATTTGATTATGTTTGTATACGTGACCATTGATGGGTCCAGTCATGATTGATATGGCGAAGACCGCTTTGATCCTATATGGATATAATTGATGGACGAGATTGTTATAGAATACCTATTTTATAATAGCAAAAATTTTGAGCTCATAAGGTTGTACATTTATCAGGAAACATATGTTGCCCAAGTGGGAGATTGTTGGATTAAAATCCTCAATTGTGGGCACATATGTAAAAATGTATGTTGCTATTATAAAGTATGACACAAAATAAAATGACCAATTAAGTTAAGCGTGTCATAGGTATTAAAGTGTCATGGAAATAAAAGTGTAGATACCATAAAATATATTTATAATTCAATGAGGGGCAGAGTTATAAATATTTAATAGTTGATTTAATAATCAACTATATAAAGAGGTAGTGGTCCCCAAGAAATAGGTTAACTTGTATTACTCTTGTCCCCATCAGAGAGTTTTTACGGCAAGGGCTAACCTATCTTCTTGGAAGATCACAACCACCTTTTAGACGATCTTCATCAAATGATTCAAGGTTTTCATCTATCGATTAATTCAGGTACGCTTCCGCTTTCGATTTATTGTTCTTGATGATTTGATTTGATTGATCCTGGGTTTAGATTTCATATATATTATGATTTGGTTCTATCACTAAGTTTTACCATTCCTATGCAATGAGCCGTAGACGGGAAAACATGGTGCTTGCCCTTCGAAACGACAGGGGCGAATGGGTTGCTGATCAGATGCAACTTCAGTCCATGGCTGTTGATTATTACAGTAACATGTTTTCGGCTAGCCAAGACATGATTATTGATGACAGAATTACCAGTTCTTTCCCGCGGCTTGCTCAAGCTGAGATTGATGTGCTTTTACGTTCGGTTACGGATGAGGAGGTAAAGGCTACGATGTTCGAGATGTGACCTTTGAAAGCCCCTGGGATGGATGTGTATCATGTCGTCTTTTATCAGCGCAATTGGGAAAGGGTTGGCCTTAGTGCTTGTGAGTTTGTTCGAAAGGCTTTTACTGATCAATGTTTTGATAGTGCATTGAACTGTTCACTTCTGGTGCTCATCCCTAAGATTAACAAGCCAGAATCGATTCACCAATTTCGGCCCATAAGTTTGTGTACGGTGCTTTACAAGATCATGTCTAAGCTGATCGTGAACCGTCTCAAGCCTTTTCTTGATAGTTGGGTGTCGGCGAATCAAGCTAGCTTTGTTCCAGGGCGTGCAATTACAGATAACATAATTGTGGCTCAGGAGGTAATACATTCAATGTGTGCGAAGAAAGGTAATTTCGGGTGGATGGTCATTAAAGTTGATTTGAAAAGGCGTATGACAGACTTGAGTGACATTTAATTGACGATACGCTTAGGGCTATTGGAATCCCAGATCAACTACGGTGCCTAGTTATGCACTGTGTCTCTACAATATCTATGCAAGTTTTATGGAATAGCTCTAAGTCTCCTATGTTTACCCCAAGCAGAGGGATTCGCCAAGGTGACTCGTTGTCCCCTTATTTGCTCGTGTTATGTATGGAACGAATGGCTCAAAGTATTCAACTAAGCATTGGTACGGGCTTGTGGAAACCTATCCGTCTTGGTAGGATTGGTCCTGGTATTTCGCATCTATTCTTCGCGGATGACCTTGTTTTATTTGCAGAAGCAACCCCCGGGCAACTCTTTATTAGCAGTTCGATTATGGAACGATTTTGTGTTGCCTCTGGCCATAAAATTAGTGTTCAGAAGACTACTATCTTTTTCTTTAAGAATGTTCTGACTAATTTGAGACAGCTTATCAGTGGCACTTTCTGGTTTCCTGAGGTGACAGATTTGGGTAGGTATCTTGGTGTTCCACTTCTCCACGGTAGAGTTACTAAAGGCTCTTATGCTTATCTCATTCAAAAAGTTTGTGACAAATTAAGCGGTTGGAAGGCTAAAACTCTTTCTCTCGCTGGCCGGATCACACTAGCTAAGGCTCTGCTGGCAGCAATCCCCCCTTATACTATGCAAATGGCCGTTTTTCCACAAGGTGTCTATCATGAAATCGAAAAAATTATCTGAGGTTTTATTTGGAAGAATCAAAATGATAGACGGGGTATCCATCTTGTTAGTTGGCCGAGTATATGTCTACCCGTGGAGAATGGTGGGCTTGGCTTTAAACGTATGAAAAGACAAAATGAAGTTTTTCTTATGAAAATTGCCTTTCGTTTACTTACCAAGACCAAGCAACTCTGGGTCCAGGTTTTCCATTTGAAATATAGATGGTATGGTGCATTACCGAAGTTTATTGAACGGCGAAACTGTTCAAGCTTATGGAAGGGTTTATCAGTGATATGGGATGATGTTCGTGATAGTGTTGTTTGGTCTCTTGGGAATGGTAGGAGTGTCGACTTTTTTGGAAGGATCCTTGGATTGGTGACTTAGGCCCTTTAGCCGATCATGTGGTGGGGGCATTCCATAGGCCATCGGGCTTTACTCCGGTCTGTTCCATGATTGATGACGTGGTCATTAGCGATGGAGCTATTTTACTCATATGTTGCCAGTGTCGATTGTTCTTAGAATCACGACTATCAAACCACCTCTTCCGTTGGCCACTGACGATTCCCCTGGATGGAAATGTTGTGAGGATAGGTCTTTTACGGTTAAAACTGCGTATGCTTTGAGAAATCTGGCAAAGGCACCAACTAATGCTCGAATGTGGAGAGCTATTGCGAAGTATCAGGGCCTCCAACGGATCAAAATCTTTTTTTGGCTTGTGCCTTAGGGTCGACTTCTCACAAATGTGAAGAGATGTCATCACCACCTTACGCATGATGAGTCCTGCGGGGTTTGTTGTGACGAGCCGGAAACGCTGAGTCACCTTTTTCGGACATGTCCCTTAGCCAAGAGCGTGTGGTTGTGTTTGATTCGACGTGAGAAGTTGGATGTGTTTTTTTCGCTGAATTCAATGAATGGGTTGTAATGAATCTTGAAGGGCGTGGTGGATTTGCGATTGATGTTGAGGACTGGCCAATTCGGTTTGGTGCCATTTTATGGGCAATTTGGCTCAAACGCAACATGCTTACATTTTGCCCTTTGGAGGATGACTTGGAATCGATTTTAGATAAGAGCAAATGACTCATGGATGAGTTTCGTTCAACTCAAGCTTTGTTGGTTTCGCATGGGGGTGTTACTCGAACGTTGGATCGTTCCACTTTATGGAAACCGCCTTCTAGTGGATGAGTTAAGGTAAATTCTGATGGTGCTAAGCATTCCTCTAGTGGTGTAGCTTCGTGTGGTGGGGTAATTCACGATGAAACTGGGCAGTAGATTAGTGGTTTCTCTAAATTTATCGGCATTTGTTCTATATTGGAGGCTAAATTATGGGGTGTTTTAGAGGGCCTGCCACTCGCTTGGCAGTTGGGATATCGATGTGTTGAGCTTGAGCTTGAGAACTTATCTGTTGTGAATTGGGCTCGAGTTACTAATTCTCTTCTTCATCCATCTTCTCTTCTTCAACATATTCGAATGTTGTTATCGCGGGAATGGAAGGTTAAGTTTTCCCATGTTGCTCGTGAAAGAAACTATGTTGTTGATATTTTGGCTCGTTGCTATGGTTATGACTCGACGGTGGCCTTGGTGATCTCGACTCCACCAGTTGATGTGCTGCAAGCTTATGAACGTGAGGTGGTTAGCCACCCATCTTAGGGGGGCAGTGTTTATGATGTTGGTAGTAAGGGGTTCTTCATTTCTTTGAGTTTGTGTTTTGTCGAATTTATCTCGTCTGTTTCTGTAAATATTGTTAGGTGTACTCTTTTTCCCAATTAGGTTTAGGGGGTTTTTAACGAGGCATGTAGCAATATCCCTTATTTGTCAAAAAAATCAAACAAAAATAATATATAAACTTAATTTCACAAAAATAAAATATAAAAACTAAAATTTTAAAATTTAAAATAGTACAAATTTCCTTCTACATGAGTATTTGTTGGCATAAATGAAAGCTGTATAGGCATGTTTATGTATTTCTTAACTATTTTTATTTTTACATTTGTATTGTATTTAAAATTTTGAATGTGGTGATTATACTTTTTAAATGTTCAATGTGCCCTAATACTTTGTTTCTGTCTTCTATTATGCCTTCGAAACTAACATCGTTAAATGTAGATGTAGCGAAAGCGCGTGACACTCTCATATGATGCCACATGTCACTTTTTATTTTTTTTAAAAATTCAAATTAAGGGCCTTTGAAACAATTTAATTCCTTTTCCAAGAAAAATAAACATGATCAAAAGAGGGGGGCATGAATGAGGACAATTTTACTTTTTTTTTCTTTTTCAAAGAAAAAAAGTTAAAAACATAATATTTATTTATTTTTCATTAACGTTTTTCTTTTACCTCTAATTTTACAACCTTTAATATTAAATTTTCTAAAAAATTAAAATGTATTTTTTTCACAACAAAAAATCACCCCTCTTAAAATTAATCACCACTGTTAAGTTTTTCCCGTTTTTTTATTATTAAACCCATAAAATATATGCAAAAGAAACTTAATGCAATCAAAATTATCATTCTTGAGTTCGTCACATTCTTGATTAAACCCACAAAATATAAGCAACTAAAAGAAAAAAAAAAGAAAGAATGATGGATTCTTGAAAAGGAAAACATAAGAAGATTAAACCTAAAAAAAATCTTCACAAAAATCCCAAAGATTAAAAAAAAGTCGATCTTCAATAACAAAATCCAGAATCAAAAAGTTTTTTTAAGTGTTGTCGACTAGAAATAAAAAAGTTTAGGCATAATAGCTAAATGCGTGCTAAAACTATACATGTGACTCACTTTTAGTGTCTAAATATTTTTTTGCTCTAAATAAGTGTCTAAAATTTCATTTCGGTAATTTTAAGTGCATGACTGTTAAAAAAACATGTTAGCCAATTAAAATGTGACACATTCAATGTTTTTTCAATTATTTTAATTAATTTTTAAATAAAGTTCAATTTTTTTAAAAAAAGTAATAGTTTTAAATTTTTAGAAAATAGTCCCAAATCCTTAACTCGAAACCCAAAATCTCCAAATTGTCATCGTTGTTGCTATTGACTGTCTCGTCAGAGACCAACGCTACCGCCGCCAGACCACCACGACCATTTTTCTCAACCACCCACCGACAGTATGTGTGCCGACCGGTTTTTTTTTGCGATCTGACTTCTTTCGACGTTAGGAAGCCAGTCAGCACACCTAACGTCGGTTACCGGCGATGGGTAGTTAGGGAATGGTCGTGGTGGTCCGACGACGAATATGGTGGGTGGCAATGTAAGCTTTTGGGGAAGTTGGAGATTTCAAATTTCTGGGTCATTTTATGAGTTTTTGGGAAATTTAGGGTTTTTTTTAAAAATTAAGTTAACAAATAAATTAAATATAAAAGGAAATAAAATAATAATAAAAAAATATTTTTTAAAAGTAACAGTAGTTAATGGTTAGACACATTAAATGACCAAAATAAAATTTTAGGCACCTATTTAGAGCGAAAAATAGTTTAGGCACCAAAAGTGAGCCACAAGTATAGTTTGAGCATCTATTGTGGAGAAACCGGAGTAACCAAGAATGAAATGAAATTTACAGAGAAAAACAAACAAGAAATTAAAAGAGAAGAACGAAGAAGACGAGAGAAAAAAAAATCTTTGTTGATTGAAAAATTGAAAAACTGAATAATACTCTCATAAATGTTCGTTGAGCTAGGCCCATGTATTGATAGCCCAGCTAAATACAATAACAAATTGTTGACCCAATAATAGAATAATAGAATCAGTTAAGCTCAAATGTCAACAATTACTTTAATACTTTAACATCCTTCCAGTTCTTCTTTTTCTTCACCCGATGTAAACATCATGTCATTTTCCTCGTTTTTCCTTCTTCTATTTCTTTGAGAGAGTGCACCCCCAATTTGGATCTCAACTTATGAAACACAACTGGCGAAATAAGCTTGGTCAGAATGTCAGAATTTTGCTCAGTTGTAGGAACATAGTTAACTACTAGTTGTCTAACTAATACCTTCTCGCGAAACAAAATACAAATCAATTTCGACATGCTTAATACGAGCATGGTGAGTATGGTTTGCTGCCATAGAAACTGTTGAAGTATTATCACACTACACAGCTGGTTTTTCAGTTAAGGAGACACCAAGTTTAGTCAACAGTTGCTCAACTCAAACTAACTCAGAAACGAAATTTACAAGACTCCGATATTCTACTTCTGATATAGATCGTGAGACTACAGTTTACTTTTTAGAACACATGTAACTGGGTTGTTGCCAAGATAGATACAATATCAATAGTTGATCGCCTATCTTCAATAGATGTAGCTCAGTCAGAGTCTACATAGCACACCATACTATAATCTTTGACATAGATGAAAAACAAATCATAGTCCACTGACCCTCTCAAATACCTGAAGATCCTCTTAACAGCTCTTCAATGTGTATCGGGTTGTTCATATATGGACTAACCTTATTAACAGCATATGCTATGTCTGGTCTAGTCAAACACATGTACTGTAGCTCACCTATAATACTTATGTACAAATGAATGTCTTTAAATAACATGCCATCATTTGCCTTTAACTTTGGAGCTAGAACTATATGTGTGGGTGTTGTAGAGTAAGTAGCCATGTTTGCTCTAACTAACAAGTCATCAACATACCTCTTTCGTTTGAGCAACGATCTATTGGAGACATGGGTAACTTTCATACCTAAGAAGTAACCAAGTTGACCAAGATCTTTAAGGGGGAATTTATTATTTATCTTTTAAATTATACTATCAAAACAGTGAAAGCACAACTGCCAGTGATGATAATGTCATCTACATACACCATCAACAAAACAGTATGATTGGCATCCTTCCTAATAAACAAATATGAATCTGCCTTTGATGCTTTGAAATCTATACTTGTAATGAGAAAGGCTTTGAATGTGTCAAACCATGCACGAAGAGCTTGTATTAGCCCATACAGAGCCTTTATTGTGATGACACACTAGTTGTTCACCATTCTGCCCTTGTTGCTCAAAATTAGGGGATGAATCATGTATATTTCTTCACTGAGCTCCACATTTAAAAAGGTATTGTTGATATCAATCCGACGAAGAGCCCAGCCTTCTATTACAACTACAACAAAGACAAGTTCTATGGTTGTTGCGCGAACCACATGGCTGAATGTTTCATAAAAGTCACTTTCTATTTATTGAAAAACCCCTTTAGCAACCAGACGGGTCTTCAATATGTCAACTATCTCATCTAACTTCTTTTTCACTCTAAATAGCCACTTGCAACCAACTGGCTTGCGTGTGGGTGGGAGTGGTTGAAGCTCCCAAGTACCATTTTTCATTAGAGTAGTGTACTTAACAAGAACCGCTGCTTTCCATTATAGATCCATCAAAGCTTCATGAATATCAGAAGGAATTGTAGGGACTGCTTCAGCAACAAAGGTCTTAGGCTTGAAAATTTCATTCTTGCCACGAGTGACCATGGAGTGAACACTTTTTGGAGCATATGAAACAACAATAGTAGTGGGAGATGATGATGATGGAGAAAGAGGAGAAGGTTGTGGAAATAAAAGTGATGAAGAAGGTGGTGGTGAAACAACATGAGTGGGTGATGAAGCAGATGGTAGTGAAACAACATTAGTAGGTGATGAATGTGGTGGTGAAATAACATGGTTTGATGATGATGAATGATCTGGTGATGGAACAAGGTGAGGAGGTGATTGTGATGATGGAGATGAATGGTTTTGAGGAACATATGATGCAATAGATATTAGGGAGGAGGGATCAAGGTGACTAGTATGTGGAGAAGACACATGACGATTAGATGAAGAATGATGTAAAGGAATGAGCTGATCTGAATGAATCTCAACAAGTGTTGACTGTAGTGAATATGTGTGTTATGTGTGAAGCTTGGGAAAAACATTTGTAACAATAGTGTGAGGTGTAGGATGAAAATAGGAGGAATGCTTATGAGTGCAAGACACATGTTTTAAGTTTTACATGTTTAACTCAAACTGACTGACACTTGAATTAAAAGTAGCAGAGGGCAAATCAAAAGGAAACTTGATTGACCTGTGTGTACTATTAATTTTTGAATTTTTGGCAGACAACACAAGTGGAGCTAAACTCAGGATAACTATAAGAGATATATAGAAACACATTTTCATCAAACCTAACATGCCTATATATATATATATACTATTCTATTAGAATCTAGACAGTTGTAACCTTTATGGGCTGGAGAGTAACCAATAAACACACTGGGAGAGGACCTAAACTGAATTTTATTATGAATATAAGGTCTTGGCAAGAGAAATTGTGTGTTCTTAATAAATTGTAACCAAAAAACCTTTTGAAGAGTTGTTCATAAGGGAACATACTTGAAAGAGCTTTAGAGGATAGTCTATTAACTAGAAATGTAGCACTAGCAAAAGCTTCACTCCAGTGATGTAGAGACATTGAAGCTTGTGCCAACATAGACAGTCCAACCTCCATAACATGTCTATGTTTTCTTTCCATAATTCCATTCTGCTCAGATGTGTGAGGGTAGGACATTCTGTGCAGTATACCATGAACCTTCAAATAAGGATCAAGCCCTAAAAATTCACCTTCACAGTCAGTTTGAAGAACTTTGAGATTAGTTTCCAACTGTCTTTCAGCTTGGGTATGAAACTATTGAAAAGCTTCTCTAACTCCAGACTTTTTTTAAGAAAAATAAAGCTAAGTGTATCTAGTAAAAGCATCAGTGAATGCAACATAGTATCTAAAACCACTAGAGTAAAGAGGTGCAGACCCCCATACATCAACTGCAACTAGTTCTAAAGGTTGTGTATAAACAATACTTGAAGATTGAAAAGGCAATTTATGTGATTTACCTAACTGACATACTTTACACAGAATAATGTCTTTATTCAAACTGACAAAAATATTACACTTATGTAATGCTTTAAGTAAAACATCTTGAGCAGGTTGCCCAAGCCTATTATGCCAAATAGTAAATGGCATATTATTTGCATAAACATGATCTGCAAAAGCAGAATGACAATGAAAAAAAGGAACATAAGTAGAACACAATTCTGAATTATTACTACATGCAGTGGGGGCCTCATTAGTATCAACATGCAGTTTGTACAAACCATTAACATCATGTCCAGTAAGCAAAATTTTTCCAGACTTCAAGTCTTTGACCTGACAATACCTTGGGTAAAACTAAAAAAAACTTGATTGTTCTGTGTAAATTTAGACACAGACAACAAATTTTTAGTAATTCCTGGTACAAACAATAGATTTTTCAAATGTAATGCTTTAGGATGTGAAAGAAGCATAGATTGACCAGAATATTTAATTGGAAGAACATTACCATTATCTACTCTGACATTACCTGTAGTCGGATGTCCAAAGCCTACTTGGAGATTGTTGAACTCATTGATGAGGTAGTGGTTTGCACCAGAGTTTGGGTACCAAGCATTATCTGCTACCACATCTGGTGTAGCTATGAGAGCATGTGGAGATGCTTGAGTCTGAGAAGTTGGAGAGAAGTGGGAAGACGTAGGGGAGTAATGTGAGAGTTTTTTAGGGAAGTGAAGATGTGAAGCAGCTAGTTGAGCAAAGCCACTGAATGGGGAACCATACACTACTAGATGCCTCACTTGAGAAACAAAATAACGAAAATTCCGTGACATAAGCAGGACTGGGGAGTAATAAACAGAGGATGTGGCATAGCAACTTCAGTGCTGTAAGAATAGTTGTTAGCCTAAACAGGGGCTGAAATTTGTCCCCTAAAAGCATTGTTTTGAACAGGTCTGGCATACTCATTTTTTAATCCCATATCAAAATGATAGTAACATCTTTCAACTAAATGATCAAACCTACCACACAACTGACATTGTGGTCTGGCAGAGTTATAATTGAACCTACCCCTGTGAAGAACTAATGTTTTGATATAATAATTGAAAAATAGTTTTGGACTAAATTGAAAAGATTTTAAAAGTGCCTTTAAGTCCAAGCAACTTGAAACTAATTTTGTGGATGTTTTTAATGGTTTTGGCAAGGTTTGAAACGTTTTTAAGTAGCAAAACCATGATTTTCAAGGTATCTGTTTCGATATAGGGTAACATATTTCGAAACAGTTTGAAACTACCAAAACCCGTACCGTAACAGGGCTTGTCTGTTTTGATACGGAGGGCGTTCATTTCGAAACACCCCCTTGGTGTTTCGATACGCCCAATGGTCAAAACCTTCCTAGTGGCTATTTTCCCAATGGTAATTTAAATTGCAGCTTAACTGTCACTCGTACCGAAACGGGTTGTTACCGTTTCGATACAGCTAGAAGGGTTTTGAAACGATCAGAGGTGTTTCGATACGCCCTGCTGCATCAGACATCAAAGGCTAGTTTTGAAGAAGGACGTTCCGATACGGGCTCGCCTGTTCCAAAAAGGACATCACTAGAACTAAATTTATGGTGGGAAATAAAGTCTCCAACGGCTCCAAAACAACCCAACGGTCCTTAACGGCTACAAACTCATTTGGGAGTATAAAAAGGACCTACAAGCATCAAGAGAAGACTAATGTTTCAATTGTCAACAACATAATGATAAAGAATTTGTCTTAGAGCTTAATTGTTCATTTTCTTGTATAGACAACACTAGTGAGCTAAACATTGTCAGATTTGCTCAAGTGTTTAGGTTTTGGGTGAGAGCTAAATATGCAAACAATTACCTATTAGAGGGAATTCAAGTTTGCTTTAGAATTTCTCTTGTAGAGAGAGTTTACTCAAGCTTTGGGTTAGAAAACTTTGAGTGTGTAAAGGTTGCCTCCTTAGCCTAGAAAAGGGGGAAAATTCAAGAGTGAATTTGTTGAAATCCTTAGTGGGGAGCTAAGGTAGTGGATGTAGGTGCTTGTTAGAAGGTCGAACCACTATAAATCCTTATGTCTATTGTCTATCTTTCACCTCCCACTAAAACATCAAAAAATCCAACTTCTCCACACTTGGCGAGCTAGAATGGTTGAAAGAAATCGAGCACATAAAACTCAACACCCTACAGTATTAATATTCACATAACCAATGTTCTGAGAACTAAATTTAGTATTATGCACAACAACATCATTCAAATTATCAACAGAACTCTCTAGCTGATCAGGATGATGCATATCAACATGAGCACATGCAATAGACTGACTCAAAAAGCTTATCTGTCTAGCCTCAGCTTCAAAGAGGATGGTTCTCACAGCATTCAAACCAACAGGAGTAAGATTGGTTGTTATCACAGTTATGACTGACTCAAACTCATGTGGAAGACCATTTAAGATAGCAGTAATGTGTTCATGTTGAGAAATAACTTCACCACAGCTAGCTAAGCTATCACAGATAGTTTTAACTTTCATTAAGAATTTCTTTATACTCAGATCTTCTTTCTTTTGTGAGTGAAGTAACCTTCTATAAGACATAAGTCTAGATGTGTTTTTGTCACTATACAACCCATTAAGAGTGCTATAAATTTCAGACGA
Organism: Hibiscus tridactylites; assembly: GCA_958450335.1. Lineage (NCBI taxonomy): Eukaryota > Viridiplantae > Streptophyta > Magnoliopsida > Malvales > Malvaceae > Hibiscus > Hibiscus tridactylites. The sequence goes on from OY288268.1 coordinate 89,455,406, forward strand.
TATGTTATGCCCTATCAGATGAGGAAGAACATCCTCACTAACTATAAACAACAGCCAAGAAGCAAGAGCCCAATCTTTTTTCTCATAAACCTCAAACTCAGGATTTAGACTGACACTACCATCTTGAGTTATACGTTGTGCAGGCCAAGTGATTTTGCTATCAATAAACTTTTGTAATCTATGAGTTCTAATAGTAACAAAAACTTGTTGATGCCACAAGAGATAATTACTCTCATCTAGGATAATATTAATCTTTTTAGTGGAGAATAATCGATTAGAGGCAGAAGACTCAGTATTTTGATGATTACTACCACTAGTGGGTTGAGTTTGCACAGCTTGCGAACTGACATTATCACTATTAGTATTTTCAGCATCAACCATCATAGAAATACACAGAAGCTCAAAGATTCTTTAGATCCACAAGAAAAGAAACGCAGAGACAAGCCACATATCATGATCACAAAGTAGTGTGGAGAAAAATCAAACACAATACAGATTAGTGCAAAGACAGACTAGAAACGGAACAAATCAGACAAAACAAAAATTAGGTCACAGAGAATTAGATCAGACGAAGCAGAAAACGAAGCAGAATGAGAGTGAAACGTGAATCAACGAAGTAGAACACAGATCACACCAGAAGGAAGCAAAGAAACAAACGAGAAAGCTCAAAGAGGAACGAACTCACCAAAACTTGTTGGAGTAAACAATGACACTAAAAATCAGGCGACGGTAGCTACTCTGACAACTGAAATGGAGACTCTAATACCATGTAGAGAAACCAGATTAACAAAAAATGAAACGAAATTTACAGAGAAAAACAAACAAAAAATTAGATGAGAATAACAAAGAAGACGAGAGAAAAAAATAATTTTCTGTTAATTAAAAAATTGAATAATACTCTCATAAATGTTCACTGAGCTAGCCCCAAGTATTAGGCTATTAAGCCAAAAGTTTAAAGTTAAGCCCAATAAAAAAAGAATTTTCTGTTAATTAAAAAATTGAAAAATAAATTGTTGAACTAATAATAAAATAACAAAATCAGTTAAGCCCAACTGTCAACAATTACTTTAATACTTCAACACATATTTGGGTAAGTGTCTAAGCGATATAGTTGTACCATTCAGACAACAATTATTATTGGGTAAACTACACCGATAGTCACCAAACTATTATTTTCTTTTATTTTTGGTCACCAAACTATTTTTTCTGGAAAAATCAGCACTAATATTACATTTCTTTTCCTATTTTTGTCGTTAAAAATGTTAAAAATAATGAAATGCTGACGTGAGTTTATTTTTGATCACCAGTAAGGTGGTGACATCCTTAGTGAAGGAAGAAAAGCAAAGGAAAATTACAAATTAAAATTTAATTGTTTAAGCCTTGAAGGGATTTGATCCCTAAACCTCTCACGCAAAGGTCCCAACACTTAGCCACTGAATGTAGCTTACTACCCAATTAAGATTCAACAAAACTTGTATTTATGTCATAAGTTATAACAATTTACTGCCACAAAATAAAGAGGGGTTGATGCAAGGAAGTGCATTCCATTCCATGATTAAATTTGAAAATCAAACAAAAATTATTTTATGTTTGAGAATAAAAGATAATTAAATATTTATTTTATAAAATTAGTATTAAATTATAGGAATTAAATTGATATTTTTTTGATTAATCAAGGGGGAAAAATCTCCAAGGATATTTTGCCTTGGAAATTTATATTCTAAATAAAATTTATGATAGAATATAAATTTTAAATTATTTATTTATGTTTAAAATTTAAAAATCTCCAAGGATATTTTGCCTTGGAAATTTATATTCTAAATAAAATTTAAATTATTTATGATAAAATACACAATTTAAAATTTGTATTCTTTCATAAATAAATTTAATTTTTAGAATTTAATATTATTTTGATAAAATAAATAAATATTTAATTATTTGTTATTTCCAAACAAAGAAAATAATTTTTGTCTGATTTTCAAAGTTTAATCACCGTTAAAGATAGATATTAGATTTGTTCAAACAAATATTTTTAACTTCTCATAGTGGCTAAGTGTTTTAATCATTGTCCATGAGAGCATGGGTTCAAATCTATTTACTTGCATCAATCCTTCTTTATAATGTGACTGTAAGTTGGTATAAAATAAATTAGAATTTTTTTGAAATTTAAATAATTTGCAGGACTAGCTGGTTAAGCATAAGCTCTTTTTTGTAAGCGGTTGAGGGATCGAATTCCCCAATGCTTAAACCTTAACTATCATTTGTAATTTTGATTTTCTTTTTTTCATTACGTGTCACCACTCTATTAGTTGAATAAATTTAAAAAAAAATCGTTATTTTTTAATGGTCAGTGACTAAAATAGAAAGAAAATGCAATGTTAGTGATGATTTTGCCAAAAAAAATAGTTTAGTGATCAAAATAAAAAATAAATGATAGTTCGGTGACTACTGATGTATTTTACCCTTATTATTTCTATATATATCGGAATAAAAGAACTCTAAATAAGCTTGTGATTTGTGAACACTTTTCATCTTCGGTAACCCCTCATTTGTTAACTTGGTTTTTACAGAAAGGTAAAACCCTCAAATCAAAAACCCTAAAATAAAATACAGAGTTCAGGTCCTCAGTTCAACGTGTTGGAAATATTCATCACATTATTCAAATAATTTGTTAAGATTTTATGGGATTTATGTTGTTTTCAATAACGTTTCTTTTTGTAAGCCTATAAAGAGGCTCAGTTGCAAAAGCTAATATATTGAGCTAATTCTCTTTGGTTCATTCTTTTCTTGTGCGTTAAATTTTATCTTTTAAGTTTCTATCAGTGGTATCGCAGCCAGGTTAAAAGAGTGTCTCGTGCAAGCTTTGCTTTAGTTACGATGTCGCAACATCATAATGATTCTGACAGATTTGTCCAGCCTGCTATTCCTCGCTTTGATGGTCATTATGATCATTGGAGCATGTTGATGGAGAATTTCTTGAGATCGAAAGTATATTGGCCTGTTGTTGAGAGCGGAATTCAGGAGCCAGAAGCTGGAATCAATTTATCAGATGCACAGAAGGAAGAGATTGAAACACAAAAGTTGAAAGATTTGAAAGCTAAGAACTATCTGTTCCAAGAAATTGATCGATCAATTCTTGAAACAATTCTTTGCAAAGATACGGCAAGACATATTTGGGATTCCATGAAAAAGAAGTATCAAGGCAATGCAAGGGCAAAGCGTGAACTGCTTCAAACACTACGAGGGGAGTTTGAGACGTTGCACATGAAACCAGGATAGACTATTTCAGATTATTTTTCAAGGGCGATGGCAATCATGAATAAGATGCGGACTCATGGGGAGAAGCTTGAAGATATAGCTGTTATTGAGAAGATTTTGCGATCCTTGTTGCCAAAATATAATTTTGTTGTTTGCTCAATTGAAGAATCCAAAGATTTGGATATTCTTTCCATTGATGAGCTAGAGAACTCGTTGATGATTCATGAGTCAAAATTTGCCTTGCAAGAGCATGAGGAGCAAGTTTTGCAGGCAGTGTTAACTCAAAGAGACTTTGGGCGCGGTAATAACAAGTGGAAGGAAAGAAATTCGTACAATGCTGAAGAGGTAAATCAACATCAGAATGGTTGGAATCGTCGTGCAGGGAAGCCGAGGGCTATAGACAAATCTCAGATAGAATGCCTCCGATGTCATAGGTATGGTCACTATCGTAGTGAATGTTATACCAATATGAACGAAGGCAGTAATAGAGGCCGATGTAGAGACTATGGTAAAAGCCACGACAGAAAGAGGATAAGTTTTTGATGAGTTCTCAAATTTGTCATGTTTCACTTGCTAATTTTCTAATTATTGTGACTTCTTGCTGCTTAATACATACTGTTTTCATTACATTTTGTGCAGGGGTCCAATTTTGGAAATAGCAGTGAAAATGGAGCATTTCTGCAGTTTTTTTATTATCCTGTCATGACTGGCATCATGGGCACGACACCAGGCACGACGCATGTAACACCCGTGTTTTGGGCCTAGGAGTTAACCGGGTTTCTAGTTCGAGTCAATAAAATTTAATTAAAAATCATTTCAACCTAAATTGGATCTAATTGAGCTTTTGTAAAAGGGGGAAGGACCTATGTGGTAATTAAACCAAAAACATTTAAAAGCAAGACAACTTTAAAATAAAGTTGTCATCTTTCTCACCTTTTCCCATCTTTAATTTTAAACACCCCAAACCCTCTCCAAAACCCTCTTAAAGCTTAGTTACTATTCCATAGGATTGCTACTTCGATTCAAGGTGTTTTGCAAAGGTAATTATGTTTTCTAACTCTCCTCTTCAACCTCTATCTAACCATGGTCTTGGATTTCAAAAACATTGGGTTTTGAAAATTAGGGTTCATATGAAATTTGGGGGTTTTGATGGGGCTTTTTAATTTGTTTTGTTAAATCATGTTGGGGTTTTAGTTAATCATGTTAAAAGATGTAACATATGTCAATTTGGTCGAATTTGGGTAAAAATTCGTAGCATGCTCTTGAGGTAGATTTTAGAGTATGAAAACTTAGGTTTTTGGGAGGTTTAATGTTGTAAATGAGGGGCTGATGGTCTACCTAGGTAAGGAGGGTGTTTTGGGATGCTTTGGAAGCCATTTTGGGTGTTTGGAAGTGGGTTTTTCAGCAAGGGTTTTGGGAAGCACGAAAATTGAGTTTTGGGAGATTTTGTGATTTGGGGAATTTGTGAAATTTGGTTTATGGTTGTGAAGTGAATTGATAGTTGAGCTTTAGCATTGAATTGTGGTGTAATAAGTGTGTTTTGCTTGGCTAGAAGCAAGGGGAAACGTTGAAGGAGCTTTGGGACCGAATCCGGGTGCGTAGGAGGATTGTTCGATTTGCTAAGGAAGGGCGGTGAGTGGTTTCAAACTTGTTTTAAAGTATGGTTCGAGTGTGTTTAGTGTGTGAGAGAAATGTGCTTGGTAGGCCATTTCCATTTAATTCATGTTGTTGATTTTAGCTATTGATTTCCTTTGAATGCTTGTGTTGGCCTATCTATGCTCTTGAGAAATGTGGATAAGTTATGCATGTATGTCATGATATGTATATGTATGTGATGAGCATGAGTGTGGTTGATGATATGTGATGTGATAATGATAATTGGCACTAAGATAATTACCGGTTGTAAATGATCGATCATTAGGATAGTGTGCACACAAATTGAGTCAAAACGTACGTGGCCTTGATGGCGTTAAGTCATCAAGGAGGAGTACGGTGATGTAACATTCCACCGGAAGCTTTTTATATATTTCTACGGGATGATGAGTGGAATCCCATCCGTAGGGCATGTGGCGATGAGTGGAATCCCGCACATGCAAGGTCCGGTGATGAGTGGAATCCCACCGAGGTAAAGTGTTGTCAAGGTTTTAATCCGCACAATCGAGGTAATTAAAGTGGCCAATTAACTTGTTCATGTATTGTGATATATGATGGTGATATGTGATTGAGGCATATGGTGTTGTTGCATGATGATCTATATTGATGTTTAAATCTTGCTAGGATTGAGAGACCATATTTGCCACTTGAAAGACTAGCTAGGTCTACTTGATTATATGCAATGCTTGATATGTGTGAGATTAGGATTACATGCTTGAACCCTGCATTGTTGATGTTTTTCGTTTTAGAGCACCCTCACTAAGCTTATAGCTTACGCTCTCAATGTTCAACAATGCAGATCATTAGCGTGGTGTTAGCTCGAGGCAAGGCAAGAAGGGCTTCCAAGTTTGTAGCTCAAGTATGGTTATCGATTTTGTAATAGTTAGCAATGTGGCAAGGGTCTTTGTATGAGCGTGTGTGACTCATTTAATTTATGTTGTTTTTGGTTTGATCATGGTTTGTAAGCATGTTACACTATGATGAATGTTTGATGTTTGATGGCATGTTTTAGAATGTTTAGGTTGCATAGTGTATGAGTGCAAACCTTTCAAGATGTCTTGTTCCTTTTTAAGGTCCTTTGTGTTTTGAGTATGCCAATATTGCCTATTTTGCTCCTTGATTTGAATGCTATGTATGAAAGCTTAAATCCATGTTTGAATGACACCCATGGCTTAAATATGTGTGCTTGCATGTTGGTGTACGCTTAGGTGAGTCGAGAAATGCATTTAGGGTCGTGTTGGGGTCGTTTTAGTTGAGTTTGAGGAGTTGCAGTGCAGGGGGTATCGATACCCCTGGTTAGGGTATCGATACTCTCTTTCCCAAATGCCTCAGATTTTGCCTAGGGTATCGATACCCTTAGGGTATCGATATCGTCCAAAGTTTCTGTAATTTGGATTTGGGAGTTAGATTAGAGCGTATCGATACGGGGGCTCGAGTATCGATACGGGTCTAATCTGTTGACCAAGGATGGTTGACCGAGGAAGAGGGTATCGATACCCCTGGTAAGGGTATCGATACGGTCTTCTCGTGTTGACTTCCTGGGTTGACCTAGAAGGGGGGGTATCGATACCCCTGTCAAGGGTATCGATATTGCCTGCCATATAAGCTTAAAATTGCATGTTTTTGCATGGCTGTGTTTCGAATGTGTTTTCCTTTGGACGTTTTCCGTTGTTGTGAATCACATAGGACCTAATATTCATCTAGGCAAGATTAATATAAAAAGAAAAAAATAGGGTTGCTAACCGAGGGGGAATCCTTTGGGTTTCGCTTCGGTTTTCCCCGTGTAGCTCACTCGGACCGGTCATCCGGCCAGACCGGGACGAGGGGGTTACAACGCATCTGACGTGGCAGTGACGTGGCAACTTCTAAAAGCTCCTGGAATGTTCCGGAAGAAGAATCCGATCAGACTTATCAGCTTTTATCTATATTAGTTTTATTTTTGAATTTTAATCAACATTTGAATTTGAATTATTTCCTCTCTCTTATCTTTGTAAATCTAAAGCCTATAAATACCAACCTTTGGTGAAGGCTTGAGATCATCTTCTAGTTTTGAGTCTTTTTATCTTTGTAAACATTTTTAGCTTTAAATCCAAGTTCATTTTCCTTCAATTTCTTGTTTTCATTTATTTTATGTTATTCAATTGTTTTTCCAAAATCAAGTTAAGTATGATAATCAATATCATGCTTAGCTAAATCCTTTAAGCCAAGAACCAGCCAAGTCAATTCGATTCGTGAGAATTGAACTTGCTTAAATTCTTTTGGGGAAATCATTTTTTATCTTTCTGCTTAGATAGTTTGGCAATCGGCCTTACTAAAAGTTTTTAATCGTTTTTCATATCAAAAAGGGCCCTTTGGTCTGAATTCGCTTAAAAACATAGTTGAGAGGAAGGATCGGCCTGTGGCAAATTTCGACTTCCTATGAACACTCTTAGCGGCGGTTCGCTAAGGAAAGATAAAATCAGAAGCGATTCTACTTTTAGACAATTTCTGAGTCGGGTTTTTCCTGCTTTATTCTAAATACTTTAACGACGATAGTCGTGGTTGATTTATTTAAGAACCGTCTTTCGAAGATAGACTTGGGAGGATTGGTTATTCGAGAGAAGAACAAGTTACGACGGGTTGGGCCTTGTAGACTGTAACCGACATGATCCCCGAAATAAAAATCTATTTCAATGATCGAAAGAATTGAAGGAGTTGGTTCGAGGCTGATTTGCACACTTGGTTTTTCTTACTACTTTTAATTCTTTTTCTTTATTTGATTATTTCACCAAAAATCATATCACCCCCTTCTTTTATTTCTTTTCTTTTACAGATATTCCTGGGAATTCAGATTCGACAAATTCAAGTCAACAATTCCAGCTAATCTCCCTGCGGATCGACCCTCTTTCCCTATATCTATTCAATTTCTTTATTTTATTTATTGTTGAAAGAGGTTAATTTATTAATTTATTTTGACCGGTTAAACGACGACTTGTCAAAATTGGCGCCGTTGCCGGGGAGATTTATTTTCGGCAATTATTGACTGATTTTTGTTTTATTTTATGACCAGGAAGAACCCGGGTATTTTAGCTCCATACAACCCGGAAATTGAAGCAAGCGCTCGTAGAACTCACGGCGAAACACTTCGACGAAAGAAGCAACAAAGCACACGACAATCCGAACAGGAATCCACTTCCGAGACCACACCAATCGACGAGCTTACACAAGAACCAGAACCGATGGCAGATCAAACAATTCGAGAGCTGAACGCAGCCCCTACCGTGCAACAACCACTATGCATCGCTTTTCCTCAAGGCGATACTCCTTTCCAACTCAAAACGGGCCTAATTCACCTATTACCCACCTTTAATGGCATCCCTACTGAAAGCCCACATAAACACCTTGCCGAATTTCAAATGGTGTGCAGCAGCATGAAACCGCAAGGAGTTTCAGAGGATCAGATAAAACTATGGGCATTTCCTTTTTCTTTAGTCGGAATGGCTAAAGAATGGTTATTTTATTTACCTCCGAATTCTATTAATACATGGGCTGATCTTTCTCGTGTTTTCCTTGACAGGTATTTCCCTGCAGCAAAAGCGACTGAACTTAGGCGAAGCATTTTGAGTATCCAACAAATGCACGACGAATCCCTATATGATTATTGGGAAAGGTTCAAGAAGCTGTGCGCAAGCTGTCCGCAACATGGCCTATCCGAGCAAACACTTCTTCAATACATATATGAAGGAATGTTACCAATGGACAAAAAGATGGTAGATGCAGCAAGTGGTGGCGCGCTCGTTAACATGACTCCTACTGCAGCAAGAACATTAATCTCTACAATGGCTGCAAACTCGCAGCAATTTGGTTCTACAAGTGAACCCAGCCGACGGGTTCACACAGTAAGCACAATTTCATTAGAGAATAAAATTGATAATTTGACTAATATTGTGTATTCTCTTGTTTCAGGGGAGATAAAAGCTGCTAAGGTATGCGGAATATGCACTATGCCAGATCACGCAAACGACTTATGCCCATTGTTGCGAGATACGTCTGGTGCCCAAGTTAACGCCATACACAACTTTCCTGGACCTCCCCAAAGACCCTATAACCCACATAGCAATACATTCAATCCCGGTTGGAGAGATCACCCAAACTTGAGCTACGGTAATCAGAACCCGAATTACCAACCTAGGCAACAACCTCCCCACCAAAACCAAGCACCCCAAAAATCCTCGCTTGAGTCTATTGTTGAGAGATTGGCAGTTTTACAGGAAAAATTCCAAACCCAAACACAATCCCATCTCTAGCAAATCGACAAACAAATAAGCCAACTAGCTCAAGCCGTTAGCTGTATAGAATCCCAGAGAAAGTTACCATCCCAAACCGAAACCAACCCAAGGGAAAACGTTAGTGCGATAACTTTGCGTAGTGGAACAGTGATAACGCCTAAACCGCCCAAGCAAGATGAGCAAAAATCCGACGAGCAAGGCAGCTCTTCGAAGGACCAGAACGAAAAGTCTCCACCCATTGCAGGTAACTCTAAATCCAATATTTTTGTTTCTACTTATGAACCTGTTCCTCCTTTTCCAGGTAGATTGGCGAAACGAGATAAAAAGGAGGAAGAGAAGGAAATTTTGGATGTACAACATTCCACTTTTGGATGTTATTCGGAAGGTCCCTAAGTACGCAAAATTTTTGAAAGATCTATGCACAAACCGAAGGCGATTGTCTGGGAATGAAAGAGTTAACCTTGGTGATAACGTTTCGGCTATTCTTCAAAGACTATTGCCGCCAAAGTACAAGGATCAAGGTATGTTTGCGATTCCTTGTAAAATTGGGAATGTTGGGATAAAATGAGCGATGTGCGATTTAGGCGCATCTATCAACGTCATGCCGTTAAGCGTCTACAACAAAATTTCGACTGAACCTTTGAAGGAAACGCGAGTGACGGTTCAACTAGCTGATCGTTCAGTTATCTACCCCGAGGGAGTGCTAGAAAACGTGTTGGTACAGGTAAAAGATCTTATTTTCCCTGCTGATTTTTATATTATTGACATGGAAAATGATCGCAACAATAACGGATCCGAAATCTTGCTTGGCCGACCTTTCCTATCAATCGCGCATACAAAGATTGATGTCCGCGACAGCATCTTAACTATGGAATTTGATGGGGAAGTAGTTAAATTTGATATGTATAAGGCTATGAAGTATCCTGATTCGGTCGCAAGTTTAAATTTCGTTGATATTATAGATCCGTTAGCTGATAATTTGATCGAAACTGATATGTGTTATGACTTTTGTAGGGAATTCGCGGATCTCGACGATGAAAATATAGGTGAAATCATCTCAACTTTTTCTTCCCTTTATGATTTTCGATTAATTCCAACTCGATCTAAACATTTTCCCTCAATTTTGCAGGAACCAAAGCCGAAGTTAGATCACTTTAATTTTATATTTTTAGGCGACAACCAAACTTTGCCAAACATCATCTTGAGTAAGTTGTCGCATCGGGAAGGAAGTAGAAGCTTAGTTGTTGATTTGCGCACAAATAAAAAGATGAAGAAAGGCGTTAAAACGATGAGGGATGGACATCACCGTTTATTTGAAGACCTTTCTTTTGAAGAACCAAAAATTTAGCAAAGGTCGTCGAGCTAAATGACGTTAAACAAAGCGCTAAATGGGAGGCAACCCATTCTTTTCATTTCTGTTAATTTTTATTTTTATTTTCCCTTTTATTTTTTTTAGCTTTAATTTTTGTTTTAATTTCTTAGCTTTTCCAATCTCTTTCCAGGACTCCAGCAGCATTAATTTCCACTCTACATAAAAGAATTTTCGAAGAGCAGGGAAGTGCACCGTTTCATTAAACGATGCACATTAGCAAAACCTATGGTCTGCAGTGCATTTTATCCAAACCCTTTAGCCTTTACCCTTTGACCCTTTGACCACCCAAATATCTCCTGCACCAAATCCAAATAAAATAAACCCATTTCTTTTATTTTACTTTTTCCCTAAATTCCCCCATTTTGTCTCCTTCATTTTCTCCACCCACATCACAAATCGGCTCCTCTCCTTCATCTCGCCAATCCTCCACCGAATCTCACCAAGCCACCCCTAATCATCTTCTTCACTTCATCACCACCAAAAAATGCACCCCCTTCTTCCCACACAAAACTGAGCCCACCCAAAACCCCAACACCTCCAATGGTCCGCACACGACACCAAGGTCGGGATGAGCCTCTGCCCACACTTTGTTCTCGAAGGATGATGATAATTCACCGCGCTGGCAGCCTTCGTGGAGGTATCCAGCAATTCGGGTCTTGTCACCACCGCTCTTCCTCGTTGCAGAACCACCCTTCACTGCACCTTCTCCGGCACCGTTCGTCAGCCGCCATTCAAGGCTCTCCGCCACTGTTGGCCTGAGAAACTCCCACCGTGCTCCTCCTTCTCGTTCATCGTCTCCCTCATTACACTCTATGCCAACGGTGGACTCAATTTTATCACTCACGGGGAGTATCTTTTGCCCTTATTTTCTCTTTATTTTCTTAATTTTTATGAATTTGGGCAATTCATTTAAGTGAGGGGGAGGGTGCAACAACACCACTTGTCCTATGCTTGTTTGATAATATGTTTGACTTTGATTAAACTTGAGATGAACTTTTCTTGCTATTACATGTTATCTAGCATATTGTACTTGCTCTAGTACTTAGGAGTGATTGAATTGGAGCATTTTTTATAATCAAATGATATGGGTAATCTGCAGCTTGACATTTTCTTTTAATTACTCTTGATTGTGTTGATTAGATTTCTCGCTTAGCTTAATCAAACTTAGCCCAATTTTGTGAGACTTTGAGCCTTGAGCATGCATTCTTCATATTATGCTCATTTCTTTTGCTTGAGAGTGTCATCTTGAATTTTAGGAATCTAGAACTTGTGACTTGCTTACGATTCGAGACTACACTAAGAACGAGGTGCTTTAAAATGATTTAGGCATTAGGCTTTAACCTCTTCCAACCCTTTCATTTTAATTTACCCTTTCTCATCGCCTAGTGAACCTTTGTTAGCCTTACACCCCATTTTTTTTGGCTTAACCCTCAACCAAACTTTTTGATTGATCAAATGCTAGAAATTGTATTGCTAGACAAAAAAGGGCTGCAATTCGAACAAAGGGCAGAATTTTTCAAAAAAAATGAAAAAAAAAACAGAATTAAAGGAAGCAATTGCTTCGAAAAAAAAGAGAAAAAAAAAGAAAGAAAAAGTTTCGAAAAACTGAAAAGAAAAAGAAAAATAAACTATTTGCTTGCCCATTTTAGCTCATTTTTAATGTCTTCATTGTTGAATGTTTGAAATATCTTGCATTGATCATCCTCTTTTATTTTTCTTCCCATCTTTCTATCCTTTTTCTAAACCCACATTACACCTTGAATAAAAGACCTAATGATTTTTGCACTTCGATTCTAATAAAGTAGTGGAGAATTGAACTTGTTACAAGCTTATGGAAACCTTTGTTCATACATGACTTTGAGTGTTTCTGCTTCAAATTTACCTTTAAAACACTTTGAGTGCTCTTGAGTGTATCTTGGTGAGGATTAAGACTAGGCTAAGATTTGATTAATGCTTGATAGGTAATTGAAAGGGACAGGTGCTGCTCTTTGCTTGTATTTATTTGGTTTGATTATGTTTCTTTCATGAAGCTCCTTTTGCGCTAGAACTCTTACGATTATGTTTGATGCTTGTAATGGCTTGAAAAATGCATTATTGGGTTTATGCTAATTCGGACATACTTGAGGACAAGTATGAGACAAGTGAGGGGGAATTTGATGAGTTCTCAAATTTGTCATGTTTCACTTGCTAATTTTCTAATTATTGTGACTTCTTGCTGCTTAATACATATTGTTTTCATTACATTTTGTGCAGGGGTCCAATTCTGGAAATAGCAGTGAAAATGGAGCATTTCTGTAGTTTTTTTTATTATCCTGTCATGACTGGCATCATGGGCACGACACCAGGCATGACGCATCTGACGTGGCAGTGACATAGCAGTGACGTGGCAGTGACGTGGCAACTTCTAGAAGCTCCTGGAATGTTCCGGAAGAAGAATCCGATCAGACTTATCAGCTTTTATCCATATTAGTTTTATTTTTGAATTTTAATCAACATTTGAATTTGAATTATTTCCTATCTCTTATCTTTGTAAATCTAAAGCCTATAAATACCAACCTTTGGTGAAGGCTTGAGATCATCTTCTAGTTTCGAGTCTTTTTATCTTTGTAAACATTTTTAGCTTTAAATCCAAGTTCATTTTCCTTCAATTTCTTGTTTTCATTTATTTTATGTTATTCAATTGTTTTTCCAAAATCAAGTTAAGTATGATAATCAATATCATGCTTAGCTAAATCCTTTAAGCCAAGAACCAGCCAAGTCAATTCGATTCGTGAGAATTGAACTTGCTTAAATTCTTTTGGGGAAATCATTTTTTATCTTTCTGCTTAGATAGTTTGGCAATCGGCCTTACTAAATGTTTTTAATCATTTTTCATATCAAAAAGGGCCCTTTGGTCTGAATTCGCTTAAAAACATAGTTGGGAGGAAGGATCGGCCTGTGGCAAATTTCGACTTCCTATGAACACTCTTAGCGGCGGTCCGCTAAGGAAAGATAAAATCAGAAGCGATTCTACTTTTAGACAATTTCTGAGTCGGGTTTTTCCTGCTTTATTCTAAATACTTTAACGACGATAGTCGTGGTTAATTTATTTAAGAACCGTCTTTCGAAGATAGACTTGGGAGGATTGGTTACTCGAGAGAAGAACAAGTTACGACGGGTTGGGCCTCGTAGACTGTAACCGACATGATCCCCGAAATAAAAATCTATTTCAATGATCGAAAGAATTGAAGGAGTTGGTTCGAGGCTGATTTGCACACTTGGTTTTTCTTACTACTTTTAATTCTTTTTCTTTATTTGATTATTTCACCAAAAATCATATCACCCCCTTCTTTTATTTCTTTTCTTTTACAGATATTCCTGGGAATTCAGATTCGACAAATTCAAGTCAACATTTCCAGCTAATCTCCCTGCGGATCGACCCTCTTTCCCTATATCTATTCAATTTCTTTATTTTATTTATTGTTGAAAGAGGTTAATTTATTAATTTATTTTGACCGGTTAAACGACGACTTGTCAGTTTTGCAGAAGCAATTGAGGATGAGGAAGAAGTTACTCTTTTGATGGTATGTGATATGAAGGAGGAGACTCGAAAGAATTTATGGTATATTGGTACGGGCTGCAGCAATCACATGTGTGGTGATCGGTCAGCATTTTCTGAACTAGATGAGACATTTCGAACAACAGTGAAGTTCGGTGATGATTCTCTTGTTTCTATCTAGGGACGTGGGAAGGTGAAAATTCAAACAAAACTCACTCCGTCCAAAGTATTTCAGATGTTTTCTATGTTCCGAATCTTAAAACAAATTTGCTTAGTGTGGGCCAACTCCAAGGAAAGGGCTATGAGGTGATCTTCAAGGATGGGTTGTGCAAGATTCAAGATTGCAATCTTTGATTAATCGCTAATGTCACCATGACAGTCAATAAGCTCTTTCCATTGCTTATTCAACACATTGAACCTAATCACTCTTGTTTTTCAGCACAAGAGATTGGTTTGGCATGGCTTTGGCATTACAGATATGGACACTTGAGTTTTAGAGGGCTGCAAACATTACAGCAAAAGAAGATGGTTGCAGGTCTTCCTGCATTTGATGTCCCTTTGGAAGTGTGTGCAGATTGTGTTATTGGAAAGATGCCTCGAGATAGCTTTCCAAAAGGAAAGGCTTGGAGATCCTCAAAGCAGCTTGAATTGGTTCACTCTAACATATGTGGACCACTGAATCCAACTTCAAATGGAGGTAAACGATACTTTATAACGTTCACAGATGATTTTAGTCGAAAAAGTTGGGTTTACTTTCTTTGTGAAAAATCTGAAGCATTTTCATCCTTTAAAAGCTTTAAGGCGATGGTTGAAAAGAAGGCGGGAACACCAATCAAAGCACTTTGTATTGACCGGGGAGGAGAATATCTTTCCCATGAATTTATAAGTTTTTGTGACTCTAATGGGATACAAAGACAACTTACAGCAGCTTACACCCCTCAACAAAATGGGGTGAGCGAGAGAAAGAATCGGACAATCTTAAACGTTGTTCGAAGTCTCTTACGAAGAAGCAATGTTCCAAAAGTTTTTTGGCCAGAAACGGTGAGCTGGACTATTCATCTGTTGAATAGAAGTCTTACACATGCTGTCCGAAACATGACACCGGAAGAAGCTTGGTGTGGTCGACAACCAAATGTGAGTCACTTCAGAGTGTTTGGATGTGTTGCTTATTCCCATGTACCAGACCAGAAGAGGACAAAGCTTGACGACAAAGCCGAGAAATGTGTTTTTCTCGGTATAAGTAATGAGTCAAAAGCTTATAAACTTTATAATCCTATCACTAAGAAAGTCATTATCAGTCGAGATGTAATTTTTGATGAACATGCATTTTGGCCTTGGGGAGAAAAAGAGAACAACCAACAATTGAAGCAAATTCCAGCAGATTTTGGTGATAATATAAAGGTACCATCAGCAGAACAACCTAAAATTGAAGCAAATCAACAAAATGAAGCAACTGATCAATCTACAACTGAAGCAGATCAGCAGAATGACGGTGGTAAAAGAATAAGAAGAAGGCCAACATGGATGAAGGATTACGTGGTTGGTGAGAATCAATCTGTTGATACTGATCCTCAAACATTTTTCGTTTTATTGGCAGATTGTGATCCTGTAAGTTTTGAAGATGCTTGCAAAGATTTGAAATGGAAAAAAGCAATGGATGATGAGATTGCTGCAATTGAAAAGAATAATACTTGGGAGTTAACTGATCTCCTGAAAGGACAAAAGCCAATTGAAGTTAAATGGGTTTACAAGACCAAATTCAGGGAGGATGGCGAGATTGACAAGTATAAAGCGCGTTTAGTGGCAAAAGGCTACAACCAATAATTCGGCGTTGACTACAAAGAAGTGTATGATCCTGTGGCTCGGCTTGAAACAATCAGATTGGTGGTGGCATTGGCAGCACAAAACTCATGGCCGATTTTACAACTTGACGTGAAATCAGCTTTCCTACATGGTGAGTTGGAAGAACGGGTATTTATCGATCAACCCCTAGCTATGTGAAGTATGGAAGTGAACACAAAGTATATATATTAAAAAAGGCACTATATGGGCTGAAACAAGCTCCTCGAGCCTAGTACAGTCGAATAGATGATTATTTCAGTTTGGCGGGTTTTAAAAAATGTCCGTATGAGCATACTCTTTACTGCAAAATTGAAGATAAGAAGATTATTATGATGTGATTGTACGTAGATGATTTGATCTATACTGGCAATGATTCAATAATGCTTGATGAATTTAAACAGTCAATGATGAAAGAGTTTGAAATGTCTGATCTTGGGTTAATAAGTTACTTTTTGGGTATTGGAGTATATCAATCAGATTGTGGAGTTTTTATTTCATAAAAGAAGTATGTTAGAGAAATTTTGGATAGGTTTGGGATGAAGAATTGCAATTCTGCGGCCACACCTGCTGAACTGGGGTTAAAATTGGAGAAAAATCCTACAGGAGAGAAGATCAATAACACTCTATACAAGCAGCTCGTGGGAAGCTTGATGTATCTAACGGATACTCGACCTGATATTATGCACTATGTCAGTCTTATCAGCATATTCTTGGAGCACCCAAAAGAGATGCATTTCCTAGCTGCTAAAAGGATCCTCAGGTATTTGCAAGGAACGTTTGATTATGGGATCTTATACAAGAAAGGAATAAAATCTGATCTTGTTGGTTTCACTGATAGTGATTTTGCGGGGAAACGAATGATCGAAAGAGCACTTCGGGGTATGTGTTTATGTTGGGATCAGGAGTTGTTTCCTGGTCATCTAAAAAACAGCAGATTGTTACGTTGTCAACCACTGAAGCAGAGTTTGTTGCGGCCACCATGTGTGCTAGTCAAGCAATTTGGCTAAGGAATGTTCTTGCAGATGTTTTCTTTCCACAGGAAGGACCTACTCTAATTTATTGTGACAATAGCTCAGCTATAAAATTGTCAAAGAATCATGTTTTACACGGAAGAACGAAGCATATAGACGTGAAATTTCATTTCTTGAGAGATCTCGTAAAGAATCAAATCATCGAAATTGTTTATTGCAGAAGTGAAGACCAAGCTGCTGATATTTTCACCAAACCTCTCAAAGTTGAAAGATTCATGAAGTTGAGAAAGCTCTTGGGCGTTTGTACAATAAGGGAGGGGATGCAGGGAAATTATTTAAACTGAAAAACTTAAAAGCTATGTTTTCGGTTTAAGGGAGGGAATGTTGGAAATATTCACCACGTTATTCATTTTCTTAGTCAACTAAGTGTTGTGGTTAGTTTGTTAGTGTTGGTTCTTATTTTTAGGAAGTAAGTCAATCAAATAATTTGTTGAGATTTTATGGGATTTATGTTGTTTTCAATAACGTTTCTTTTTGTAAGCCTATAAAGAGGCTCAGTTGCAAAAGCTAATATATTGAGCTAATTCTCTTTGGTTTATTCTTTTCTTGTGCGTTAAATTTTATCTTTTAAGTTTCTATCACAACGATCTAAACAATGAAGACTTATATCATGATGAGAGAAAAGTTTGGTCGAAGTTTCACGGCGAACTAACGGTTAGAGTTTCAGATCAAAGTTTAAAAGACTCGATTTTTATGGAGATTTATTGGTATTTTAAAGGAGAAAAATAGAAATATAAACCATAGGATATAAAGAGGAAAAGGAAATGATTTTTTGGTGGTGCTGACAGTCGAATAAGGATAATTCCCGATGAGGGTGAAAAGAAAGGGCAGGGTGAGGCGAGGTTGTGGAGAATGAATGTTTTTTACGATAAAATGAGAAAGAAAAAATAATAATGTGTTTATAATTTTTTCTTTAAAGAAAAAGTAATATTGTTCAGATGTCTTTAATTTTTTGTCATTTTTTATCTTGAAAAAATTGGTCAAATTGTTTCATAGCCCTTAATTTGAAGTGTTTTTTTTTTGTTTTAAAAAATTGACACATGACAGCACATGAGAGTACTATGTGTCCCTGCTACGTCATTATTTAAAATCGTTAATCTCGAGAAAAATAATAAAAGACGATAATAAAGTGCCGGGGTACATTGAACATTTAAAAAGTATAGACACTATATTAAAAATTTTGATAAAGTACATAAAATATTTGTGTCATTATCCTTAATTTTTTTTTGAAAATAATACCCTAGGTTTTTCTAATTTAAATTCCAATAAATATGAACCATATCCACATTTATTATAGGTTATGTATGAGGATGGGGGCATGGTCCGTACTGGGGACTTCTAAGGAACAACCTTTAAATACAGGCTAAAAACGGTAGACCTGTTTACCAGGTAAAAAGCGGTACACAAATTGTTACATGAAATGGTACATAAATTGGTACAATTTTGTAAGAGAATAATGTATATACCTTTTTTATTACACAGTTTCACCAAGGTTCAAAATGACTCATGTACCTGTAAGAAATGTGTACATACACAAATTTTTACCCAAAAGCATACTTTGGTAAAATATTTATAATGAACTGTGTATATACATATATTAGTAGCAAATGTACAGAAATTGGTACAAATTTGTAAGAGAAAAAGGTATATACATTTTTTATTACACAGTTTCACGAAGGTTCAAATGGCCTTGTACTTGTAAGGAAATGTGTACATACACAAATTCTTACCCGAAAAGCGTACTTTGTTACAAGTTTTGTAAAGATTTGTGTATATACACATATTAGTACCAAATGTACACAAATTGGAACAAATTTGTAAGAGAAAACGGTATATACCTTATTTATTACATTGTTTCACGAAGGTTCAAAATGGCTCATGTACTTGTAGGAAATGTGTACATACACAAATTCTTACCCGAAAAGCATACTTTGGTACAAGTTTTGTAAGGATTTGTGTATATACACATATTAGTACCCAATGTACACAAATTGGTACAAATTTGTAAGAGAAAATTGTATATACATTTTTATTACATTGTTTCACGAAGGTTCAAAATGGCTCATGTACTTGTATGAAATGTGTACATACACAAATTCTTACCCGAAAATCATACTTTGGTACAAGTTTTATAAGCCGTTGCTCGAATTTCTTCAATTTCATTCAAGTCAAGTAACCTTTTTTGTTCTACCTTGTCTAAGTCCATGTTTACTGCTTTGATGGCCCAGTAAGCTCTGTGCTCTATCTCAACAGGTAAATGGCATGTTTTTCCATATATTAGCCGGTATGGTGACATTCCCAATGGAGTCTTAAATAGTGTTCTATAGGCCCAGAGTGTATCATTTAGGTGTAAGGACCAGTCCTTTCGAGTAGGTTTAACCATATTCTCAAGAATGTTCTTTACCTCTTTGTTGGATATTTCGGCCTGTCCATTGGTCTGAGGGTGATATGTTGTTGCGATCTGATGCTTTACGCCATATTTTCTTAAGGCAACAGCTATTACCCTATTGTCGAAATGTCTCCCTTCATCACTGATGATCGCCTTAGGTATGCCGAATCTGGAAAAAAATGTTCTTGTGTAGAAATATCTGAACAGTCTTGGCATCGTTTTTCTGTGTGGCGATCGTTTCAACCCATTTGGAAACGTAGTCCACAACCAGTAGGATGTAGAGGTTCCCACATGATGTTGGGAATGGTCCCATGAAACCAATCCCTCATACATCAAAGATCTCGACTTCTAAAATGTTTTGCAGCGGCATCTCATGTCTCCTTGAGATGTTTCCAGTTCGTTGGCATTTGTCACAGCTTTTGTAGAATGCTTAGGCATCCTTAAACAATGAGGGCCAATAAAATCCAGACTGCAAAACCTTGGCAGCGGTTTTGTTACCACCTAAGTGTCTTCCATATGGTGAAGCATGGCATTGATGTAGCACAACTTCCTGCTCATCCTATGGTACACACCTTCTGATGATCTGATTTGCACAATGTTTGAAAAGAAGAGGTTCGTCCCAATAATAATGCTTAACATCATTTTGGAACCTCTTCCTGGCTTGATAATTAAGTTCAGGAGGAAATATTCCGCTAACTATATAATTAACGAAATCAGCATATCAGGGGAGTTCAGAAAACTTACCTGTCGCCATGGCTGTCGCGGCGGTTCTCATGGCAGCAAACAGCTGCTCGTTAGGGAAGGTATCTAGTATGTGTTTCTTGTCTGTTGGCAGACTCGTTCCCCTCTCTAATCTTGACAAGTGATCTGCTACTTGATTTTCTGTCCTCTTTTTATCCTTGATTTCAATGTCGAACTCTTGCAGCAGCAAAATCCAACGTATTAGTCTGGGCTTTGCGTCTTTTTTAGCAAACAGATACTTCAGTGCAGAGTGGTCTGTGTGGACCACCACTTTCGTTCCAAGTATGTATGAACGGAACTTGTTAATTGAAAACACCACTGCTAACAGTTCTTTTTCTGTTGTGGTGTAATTCACTTGGGCGTCGTTTAGTGTTTTTCTGGCATAATAAATTACGTGGAACATCTTGTCCTTCCTCTTCCCAAGTGCTTCCCCTACAACGTAATCACTGGCATCACACATAATTTCAAATGGCAAACTCCAGTCTGGTGGCTATACAATTGGGGCTGTTACCAGCTTCTCTTTCAGGATTCTGAATGCCTCAGTACATTCAGTATTGAAGTCAAAGGGACGATTCTGCTCTAGTAGGTGGCATAAAGGCTTGGTGATCTTCGAAAAAGTTGCTATAAACCTTCGATAAAACCTAGCATGCCTTAAGAAACTCCGAATTCCCTTGACTGTGGTGGGTGGCGGTAGCTTTTCTATCACTTATATTTTGGCTCTATCGACTTCTATGTCGCGGCAGCTTACCTTGTGGCCTAGGACTATCCCTACATCCACCATGAAGTGACATTTTTCCCAGTTCAACACCAAGTTTGCTTTCTCACATCTTTCGAGCACCTTCTGTAGGTTACCTAAGCAGCTTTCAAAATTGTCCCCAAAGACAGAAAAATCGTCCACACATATTTCCAGGAACTCCTTCACCATGTCGGAGAATATCGCCATCATACACCTCTGGAATGTTGTTGGTGCATTGCAGAGTGCAAATGGCATTCTCCGAAAATCATAAGTGTCGTATGGCAAGTAAAAGTTGTTTTCTCTTGATCTTCCGGTGCAATAGCTATCTGGTTATAACCTAAGTAACCATCAAGAAAACAATAGTAAGGTTTTCCCGCTAACCTATCAAGCATTTGATCAATAAAAGGTAGGGAAAATGGTCTTTCTGGGTAGCTTTATTAAGCTTCTGGTAATCCATACAAACCCTCCAACCGGTCACAGTCCTAGTTGGGATTAACTCGTTCTCTTCATTGGTCACCACGATTATTCCTTCTTTCTTAGGAACGCACTGCACCGGGCTCACCCACTTACTATCCGAGATGGCATAAATTATCCCAGCGTCTAGCCATTTGATAATTTCTTTTCGAACCACTTCTCGCATAACGTCATTCAAGCGTCTCTAGGCATCAATGGTCGGCTTATGATCATCCTCTAAGAGAATTTTGTACATGCATAGTGCCGGACTGATGCCTTGGATATTAGCTATCGTCCATCCAATAGCCTTTTTGTGCTGCAGCAGCATCCCTATCAGTTGTTGTTCATGTTCCTGCATTAACTTGGAAGAGATGATTACGGGCAACGTATCATTTAATCCAAGGAAAACATATTTGAGCTTCCCTGGCAAGGGCTTAAGGTCTAAAACAAGTGGTTCTACAGTTGAGGGCTTTTGGATGATGTGTTCATTTGAGGTATAGTTTAAGGGCTCGAATAACTTACCTGGACGATTGCCTATCCAGTTTACCTTCTCATGACCTTCAGTGTCGGATAAGTCTGAATCCGAGGAGCTGCTGTCGTCTTCGCTGTCGTGACAGTCTTCCAGGTGGTTGTTGTGGTAGTGACCAAATTTGATGTCATGGCAGCTTGATCTGATGCAGGGTTGGTCAAGGAGTACTTCAGTGGTAGCCTTGCATTCTTCTTCTGCATCAGCATGTTTTATTGCTTGGAGAACATTTAGCTTGATCTCTTGATCATTCACTCTCATTGTAAGTTCTCCTTTTTCTACATCAATCAGTGATCTGCCTGTGGCTAAGAAGGGTCGCCCCAGGATGATTGGTGCATTCTCATCTGCTTCACAATCTAAAACAAGAAAGTCGGCAGGAAAAATAAACTTATCCACTCTTACCAGAATATCTTCAATCTTCCCTTCTGGTTGCACGTAAGAGCGGTCTGCCAGTTGCAGCATAACTGTCGTGGGTCGTGCTCGTCCAATACCTAATTTCTGAAATAAAGATTTTGGCATTAAATTAATACTAGCACCTAGAT
The DNA here is from genome assembly GCA_958450335.1 of Hibiscus tridactylites. Classification (NCBI taxonomy): domain Eukaryota; kingdom Viridiplantae; phylum Streptophyta; class Magnoliopsida; order Malvales; family Malvaceae; genus Hibiscus; species Hibiscus tridactylites. The sequence continues at coordinate 89,477,755 of OY288268.1, forward strand.
CACAAAGTGCCTTACCCACGAATTTATCATCAATTATACACGGTATTATGAAGCTCCCAGGATCCTTCTTTTTCTGGGGTGGATGCCTGTGCATAATAGTCATGCATCCTTCTGTCATTTTAACTGTCTCAAACTCCCTAAGTTTGGATTTCTTCGACATAGCATCCTTGAGAAATTTGGCATAATCTAGCATCTCCTTGATGGCATCTAACAACGGAATATTAATGTGAACCTGCTTAAAAATATCATAGATCTTTTTAAGCTGGAACTCATGTTTCTGTTTCTGTAGCCGCTGTGGAAAAGGAGGTGGAGGACGGTAATCTTCAATTCGTCCTTCCCATGGTATTTGGATCTGAGGAGGCTTAGGTTCTTCATCCTTCTCCTCTGTCCCTTCTGCTGTCGTGACAGGTGTGGCGGCAGCAGGCTGTTTATCGTCTTCCAAGGCAGCGTTCGCGGCAGTCGATTCTAGGGCTGGTTCCTTAACTGGTTCAGCTTTCTTCTCCGGCCCTGGTAATTGCTTATCACTCCTTGTTGTAATGGCTTTGCACTGCTCATGTGTGGGTTGTCTAGCGACTTCAGTATCGCTAGGGAATCCTCTGTTATGCCTTGGGTTAATATGCTGGGAAACCTGACCCATCTGTGTCTCCAGTGATTTCAGAGTAGCTTCATGGTTAGTCATTCTCATCTCTGTTTTATCCATGAACGACTCAGTCTTCTTGACGAAGTGATCCATGTTTGCTATGTAAGTTCCTGTCTGTGACATAAATGTGGCCAAGGTCTACTCCAGTATACTAGGTGTGGCCGTCGGCGGCTGTTGCGGCTGCTGTTGCGGTTGTTACCGTGTCAGATTTCTAGGTGCCCACTGATTTTGAGTGTTCTGTACTTGAGGATTTAGGGCGTTGTTTAGGTTACTCCGAGAGAACTTGGGGTCTTTCCTCCAATTGGGATTGTAATTGTTGGAGTCATAGTTTCTCGGCTTGTTATAGTTTCCAACGTACATCCCTTCCTCTAGCTGTAGCGGGTAGTCTTCCGAACTGTGATTCCCACTGCAAGTACCACATACCTCTTCTGCAGCATAGATCGGTTGTGAATCTTTCTTTAGAAAGTTTTCTATAGCCTTCGTGAGGTACGCAACATGTGTCTTTAAGGAATTGTCGGCCTCATAATCCTTCACATCTAGCACTCATTTACCTCTCCTCACTATGGGAAATTGCTCTTCATTCTTTGCCAAATTATTCAATACTACCATGGCTTCATCTGGATCTTTATCCAACAGCAATCCATTGGCTGCTGATCTATTGTCATACGGGTATGTGTGTTGGCAGCATTGTAAAATTTGATGACTTGATTCCAATTAGGGAATCCGTGCATCGGGCAATTCCTCAGAAGAGTGGTAAACCTGTCCCATGCCTCGTGCATTGGCTCGTCATCTTTCTATTGAAAAGTAGCAATTTCGTTACGTAATTGCTCAGAAAAATGAGGAGTATTAAAACGAGATAAAAATTCACGAGTTAGATCCGCCCAAGTTCGTATTGAACTCGGCGTTAGTTTGTTCCACCAAGTTTTTGCTCTATCCCTCAATGAATGGGGAAATAACCGAAGCCTCAGTATCTCCGGATTTACTCCTGGTAATCTAAACGATCCAGAGATTTCTTGGAACGTTTTCAGATGGTCTCTGGCATCCTCTGTAGCAGCACCACTAAACTGGCCAGCGGAATTAATCATGTTGAACATGATAGGTTTCAGCTCAAAATTTTCAGCTTCCACGTCTGGCAGAGTGGTCTCCAGTTCCACATGATCATTGATCATGTAATCACGGCATGACCGTCGTGCGGCCACGGCAGCGGCGGGCTGTCCGTCTCCTTTATCTCCGATAGGATCTTCGGGATTCCTTTGGTTGTTCCTCATGTTATTCATGGCTTTTAACTGTTCCTCAAGATAATCATTTCTAGCTATCAAAAGACGGACTTGGTTCCTAAGATTGCACGAGCGTTCGATTTCAGGATCTAGTTGATATTCAGGTTCCTTGCCTCGTCTCAATCTGCGCATAAGCAAATGAAAACCTTGTGAAAAGCACAGGGTGAACAATCCAAATAAAAACAAAAAAATTAAAAGAATGTGAAGTAAAAGTAGGGTAAAGATATGTTGCCAGTCCCCGGCAACGGCGCCAAAAATTTGTTGCGTGTAAAAGAGTGTCGCAATAGAGTGCAAGTGTACACGACGCAAGTAGTAAAGTGATACACAAAGTATCGGATGTCGAATCCACAGGGACTGGAAATAGCTCTATCCTTGTATTGCTGAACAAAAGAGAAAGAAGAAAGTTCAATTGTTTGTATAGAAATATTGAAGAATATTGAAGATAAAAGATTAAAATATTCAAGGTAAAGAAATAGACCGGTATTGATTTGCTCAGTAGTGCAGGTGTTGCACTGTATAGAATTTCTTGTTCTATCGTCACTTCTGTCGCGGCAGCACTTGCGGTAGCAGTCTGTTGTTGTCGCGGCAGCGATCACACAACTATGTACTTCAAGTTTGACAAGAATCCATGTTGTGCCTTATCCTATCCCTAGGTCCAATTCTTTCGATGAACACGTCTTAGATTATACCTCCCGGCGTGAATCGAAGGTTGAACATTGATGTTGTTGAATTCTTCCTTAGCCACTTAACCTCGTCCTATCCCTAGGTCCGAGACACTTCAACCATAAACTGGAGAACCTGTACTTCTTCTTTTCGTATACTTAACTCTCCCGACATTAAGTAAATGTATAATCTCACAATGCTCTCCCGATACTCTTGCAAGATGTTGAAAACTAGAATAAGCAAATTTGAAGTCTATTTTATTGAACAGAAAAATCCTAAAACAGTACAATCTTTGCAACTACTTTACAGAATCAACCCTTAGCCCTAGGGGAAGTTTAGAACATGATAAGAAGGGGGAAAACGACTAGAGTTTAGGGGAAGACGGCTAGAGAATAAGATGTCCTTCCCTAGGTCGAATTGCATGCCTTTATATAGGCCTTGGGTTCAAGTTTTCTAATATGGCAAGAATACAAGTTTAAATTAAAGTACAACTCTATTAAAGACTAAATCTTTGGAGTAGATGCCTTTAATTCGTCCTATTTTCTTGCTTTGGGTTTCTTCCTTGAACTTTGGGCTTGGCCTTTATTCTGATCTAGGGCTCAGAAAAATATAGGAGTGACCCACGACAGACCGGCTTAATTTCCTCTTTCTGTCGAGCTCCACTTCATTTTTTTCCTTTCAGTATTGTTGTCGTCATTGGCTGCCACGACAGCGTCATCCTTCTTGACTGCAGTCCTGTGTTCCAGCTCTGCTTCTCCACTACCCTGAGTCTGCTACAACAGCTACCTGCAAAAGTAACCAAAATCAGTAGCAACTGTGCCATTTTATATAATTGTGATGTATAAATGAAATCTATCCTAAATGCAATGAATTGTGCTTGAATGCAGCAAAAATATGGGTTAAATAGGGGGTAAAATATAGAACTTTTACCCACTCAACACATGGGATGTTTAATATATTAATGCTTCTTCTTACCACATTATAGTCCATCAACGGGCCATACGGTTTGAAAATCTGACGCCAATAATCAACAATTGTACCAGCATTTATCCCTTCGAGAAGCTGAGACTACAATACATCATTTATTATTAATCATGTATCCTTACAAAACCACATCCATTTGTTCATAATAGACATAAGATTCTTTAATATTAAACATACACTCAATGTACACGGGATGTACCCTCTCCTTGTTTTAGATTGTTTTCTTTTATCTTCATCAACAATTGTAAAACCAACGGCATCTATAACCTAAACCATAAACAAAACATATAGCAACTATCATACTAAATTTCTTCAAATATGTTGCAAAATGCTTAAGAGGAATAGTCAAACCTACTAACCATTGAACCAACCCAACTTCCTGATCGTATCGTATCTGCGTCGCTTACAGACAAATATGAGTGGTCAAAATCTACGACGACTTCATTGCACCCATACAAAAACTTACAACTTATATTGAACAGAACAACATCATTGTAGCATACTTTCAGATTCAGATTGCTTACCCTGCATGCAATGGCGTATTCCATATATAGTCGCAAGTGTTTTTCGTTGACGCGCCTACTCCCTCTTGTACTTGCACGTATGTCAGTATCTGCAATGCTTACACATTTGTTGTTTAATACTTAATAACACAAATATGTATTGCACGTTCAACGAATTAAATTTTATTACAAAACCTAAGTAATTATTGAACCCCTACAATTAGTTTGAATAACATACGAATTTCACCCATTATGCATAATCAAACACAACATATAATGTTCTAAACAAACCCTACTTAAACTAAACATTGTCCACCTCACACTTCCTTCAATCGCTGACTTTATTCATGTTCCGAGTTCTGATTCCTACTCTTATTCATTTTCCACTAACCTATGCATTAGCTACTACTCTTGTTTTGCCCTACAAGTTAACACCAACAATATCAACAACAATAATCTCATACCTTAACTTGATGAAACATTGATCAAAATAACTTATAATGCTTATGCAGTTTCTTTGTTTTTGGGACAGCAACGGTTTCTTCATTCAACCACTCGACATCGTCGTCCATTAATGGGTCCTCGTCAATATCAAGTCCATGGTTCGGATCGGACTCTCTGACTTCCCCTTTGTCAACCACTTCTTCTTTTTCTTGAACAACAACAACAAGTTCTCCATCAGCTTTCCTCAACGACTTCTACAATTCTATCATGTTGGCATTTAAATTCTTGCATTCCTCCTTCAATTCCCTTAAACTCTCTTCTAATTCTTTTTCCTTCTCAACACGGGCTTTCAGACTATGTTTTATTCCACCCAACTCTAACAATACCGTCTGCAGCATCTCCATAACCACATCATTTGTTCCATTGAATCTTCTCCCTTCTTCCCCTTCCACATTCTCGTCATCATACCCAAGTACCTACAAACATCATCAGTAAATCATTTCATGTAACCACAACATCCTATATAATACCAAATCGTTTTAACCCACTTACCTTGGGTTTTTAGGAGGCCTTTCTTCCTTGAGGTTGTTTACAATCTTCCTTACTTCCTTCTTATTGCCCCAAGCATGTATGCGACCGCGACCATCAGCGACAGCAACTCTTCAGCTCGCGATTCAACTCCAAAAATCAAATAAACTCACCTACATTTATTATTAATCAAAACATTATAATAAAACTCAATAAACTCAATCACATGAAACAACTACTACGTTCGAACAAAACATACTTTTAAACATAAATTACCTTTAATATCGTGATGCATCTAGTCATGTATGACAACCCACCACGAACTTTCGAATTCGCTACTCCATCAAGTAACCTCTCATATGCATATTTGCACAATTTGAGATTTCCCTTCAACCACGTTGGGCACAACAATCGCAAATGTTCTGAGAAAGGCATCAAGTTCGCATTTGGACTTATAAAAACACCGACAATGAAAAGAAGAACACGAGCTCTCAACTCGTCTCCCTCAAAAGCACCGCTAAGTATCTCCTCCTCAAGTTCCTTTATTGTGGTATCCCTCATTATTCGGTGCTTTGATGCCATTTCTTTTGCATCAACATTTTTCGTGCTCATTTTAACATCCAATCCTTCATTCCTCAAACCCAATACAGCCTCCACATCTTCAACCAACACTGGAATTTTATGTCCATCCAATTCCATCATCGAGCTGTGGACATCAAAATTTTCTACTAAAGTGCGACATAGGTCGCGATGAATTGCTCTCGGTTTCATTTCCATTAACGGACCAAACCCTAACTCAAGAACAATGCCCTTAATCTTCAACTTCCTCATCTCTTCAAATACATCTGACAGCTTAATGAGGCTACATCTTGAAGATATCTTCTACAACATTTCATACAAACATTAATTACTTAACTGTTACACGAATATACATTATGTTAGGACATTTTCATCTCTTTCTCCATAAATAATTTTAAAAATTCACTTACCTTTTTGTCTTTTTAAGAAACTACAATTTCCTTCACATTGCCTCTAGCTTTCCATTCAGCCTGAGCCTGCTTTTGCTCCTCGAACATTTGTACATAAGGCTTCTTCTCATCTTCACTCATCTGCTTCCACCTCAAACTCAATGCTTTTCTTTCCTGTATCACTCCAACAATTAGTTCAATACAAATACCATGTACACTTAACAAACCATTACACAACACACTTACACTGTTGTTCATTTTCTTATTCTCCCTGCAAACGTTTACATTCTCTTTTACTGTAAAACAAAATTTCATTGTTAGCTTATGCAACTCATATTTAATAAATTAGACAATTCTATATACATTCAACTTCAACTTACAAGAAATGGAAATATGGTGTACATATCTTAGGTGCCTTAGCCTCCCTTTTATCGGACTTCTTCTCATGCTCCATTGTCTACAATGTGTATCTAAAATAATCAAAGATGGAACGTTGAAAGGCAAAAATATGACACTTCTACAAAATCTGAACTTCACAACTAGGATTTTGCATATGAATTCCAAGGATTTGTTCTATTTCACCTCTTTACATTGACATACGAAAGCTACATTTCAGTTTTAGCAAAGTATAAATAGTTTCCAACTACTTATAAGAATATGTCTAAAAACCTAAACTTTGATGCAAATACTACCTATGGTTAAATTTTCCATTCAAATGTAATGATATTTGAAGGTTTCTGTTTCGTTCTCAAGTTCGACAAATAGTATCAACCAAGAAATATTACTTTCAACCATGTGTAATAAAAACTCATTTCCCAAAATTACATACTACGTCAAATCACCTATTTGATATTAAGAAACAATCACATCCTTCCACCACATTCAATACTAGAGCTGTAGAGCATATGCAAACCACTTTTTTAACCAAAAACCATAACCATCTCAACCAACAATCATAACCATTACATGGATTTCAACACAATCCTTCTTACAATCCAATCTCCTCGACAATATTTCTTTCACATTTTCGTACCTTATCAACTACAATTAAAAAGGGGGGAAATTGAAGGAACTAGCACTAACTAACCTAAACATTCCTTCTTCCAATCCAATCTACTCTACATTTCTAACATTTATCACTCCCAAGTGAAACATCACTGAATTATTTAACCTTATTTCTTTTGTCATTCAAGAAGAAAGTCAACGAGTTATTCAAGCCTCTAATCTAGTTAATAAAGGTGTTCAACACTTCTTTTAACTATTGTTATCTTTGTTCCTACTTTCTATTTCAATTTAATTGTTATTACTTGTTAATTGCAGCAGAACCTTAAACTGTAATAACCCTAAACCTTAAAAATTCATTCTTCCAATCCAATCTCCTCTACAATATTCATTATAAAGTAAAAAGAAATTTTTATAGAACATTCAAACGGTTTATACAAAATTCTTCATCATTTGCAATGTGGTTTCGCTCAAATAAAAAAAACAAAAATAAAGGAAGCAAGAAGCAAGAACTAACCTCCAAATCTGTGTTCAAACTCAATTTCCTCCACAAATTTCCTTTAGATTTTCTTCCTTGGTTGATGGAAATAACGCCTTCGTCCTCTTGGTTTCGATGCCCTAAGTTTTAGATTTCCTTTTCCCGGTCCCTTTCAATATATGTCAAATTATATCATTATAAAAGGGTTACCGGTTCACCGGGTAACCATATATCCTTTTTTTGTTTTTTAAATCCAACGGTCACATTAAACCTGACTTCATCCAATGGCCCTAATTTCTTGATTTGTATTTAGTCGGCTTTTAAACCGTTTGTTTTTAGAAAAGTCTTAGTGTACTCAAGTTTGTCTCGAATATTAGATTTCGGAAAGTGATCATTGAGACAGACAACACTGAGAGTACTTTTATGTTGTGATTGAGAGTTACATCCTTGCTTGATTCAAAAAGAACAAGTCCATGTCCTTGAGGTGGCGAGTCGTAGGTGAAATTATTTTCGATGCACCCTTGCGTTTTTGAAGTCATTGTATCAAGGAGATTTAATTTCCTTTGCAGCTTCTGTACAACTTAAAATTACTTGAGATATGAGTCCCTCTTTAATGAGTTCCAATGTTTCAGTCTCCTTTCAATGAGCTTCTTCTAATAAGTTGAACTATCGATTCAAAACATAAGGTTATAATGACCAATCTCATAATGGGTGTAAATTTACCCAAATATTTCTTTAAATAATTTTTAAGATATTATTCCGTTAAAAGATTTTAGACAGAAAAATATCTATTGAAAAAATTGATAAATTGGTGACTTTGAGCCATGTTTTCTATCTATAAAAATGAAGATTCAAATGATGTATTTATTGGTTCATATTTTACTCCATGAGACATTTACAACCGTGTCTCATATGTTCAAAATAGTTGAGTGGTGAATGAGAAATTGATGCTCAAATAAGGTACTTGTGAATTGTGTAAGAAAAATAGAAAAACTTTTCCTACATTGATAGGATAACAAGCATGAAAAGTGTTTATATACACTAACCACTTATTATTTTAACCACTTATTTATTAGTTATTGAATAACTTGAGTTATAATTGTGCCTCGTGCGCAAGCGTAGGGGTATATAAATTGAAGCTTATCGGTGCACGTTGACATGACAGTATTATATAAAAAATGTATTGACTTGAAAACATTATATCAATTAAAAAATAATCTTATAAAATATAAAATAATTTTTCTGTTAATTTATCACTCTATTAAATAATTTTTTTAACTTTATACCTTATACTAATAAAGAGTGTCGACTTCGTCTTCAGCCTAGGAAACATGCAACGTTTTCTTTCATTGATGACCATGTATGATTTCTTGCTATCACAAATCGACTATAGAGTACTTGGTCGGCGTAAAAGGAGTGTAGGGGCGGTGGTATCCTTCCAAGATTTGATTATTAATATTTTTTATAATTTTATTGATGATTTAATTTTATATTTTTAAAATTTTATAATTTTGTGCCTTTTGATTTTTATTATAATTTCCTAAGAATTTATATTCTTGACTGTTATGAACTTTCCTGCAATTACACGAGTCCACAAAAAAGGAAATAAAAAAGAGAGAGAAAGAGGAAGAGAAAGTAAGAATAGATTTAGAGAGGAAGAACAAGTTGGTTTATAAGTTTTTGCCCAATAAAAACAAACACAGCCCTTGAATATGTATATATGACAGTTTACTATCCAAAAACGAACGTGGCTCCACGTGTTATGGATAGTTTCTTCATTCCTTGAGTTCTCTGTTTATAACATTACCCCGCCTCTGAATAGAACCTTGTCCTCAAGGTTAGAGATAGAACACGTATGTCGAATTCCTCATAAATAGCTACATGAAATCTTGTTGAATATATAATGCAATATTTCTCCCCCTAGCACAGTGTAGGCAATATCAATAGCGTATTTGAGAGTGAAAACTTAGTGACATAAAGATCCCAAATATTCAGTGTTGACACATCCTTGCAAACACAATTCTCAAAGTTACCTTCCCTCAAGTCGATGCCCACTTTGGCATTGTCAGGTGCAAGTTTTTCGTACAACTTAAATATGACATCAATTGGATTGAATCTAACATTCTTTGTCAGGATTCTATGTACCATTTCGAAAGTTTCAGAAAAATTAGCAATGCCATATTAATCCAATCTTATTTCTTTAAAGGAGAATTCATTCAACATTCTAGCCAACTCAATTTCAGTACCTGCAGCTCCATGTACCAAGTGATTGTCCTTGCACCTTACCTTGTATGTATTCACTCTATCATCAACAACTGTTTCAAGATTATCCACTATACTATCAGTACTTCCCGGCATAACGAAAATGGAAATCTTGTTACCACCTTTTTCACTTCTCACAATAGTGATTCGAGAACCACGGATTTTCTCGACTGAAATTGAATCAATAAGTTCCAAATCATCGGCCTTTGGTGGGCTGAGTTTTAAAAGATCAGAAGTTCCTGTTGTGTGACAAAAATGCCTCGGTTCAAATTTTGAGCTGATTTTTAAGGCCATTGACTTGTAATGGTCACATAAATGCAATGTCATTTCACCAACACCTCCTTCACTAATTATAACTTTGACACCAACATCAGCAACTGCGTTTATTAGCTCCCTAACGTTGGCTTCTTCGATTTTGGCATAATTCTTGAACAGTTCAGCAGAGTGAATCAATGGAGTTCCTTTTTGTTTTGGTGGCGAATGAATCAATGCCACCGGCAAACACAACCTCCTTTGTATTCTCCATACGCTTTATACTTCCCACAAGTAACTCCCCTTTTTGGTTGAGAGCAACAACGGATGGTGTGGCCCCTTCACCTCTAGAATTCTCAATAATGTTGGGATTCTTTTCCTCCATGACAACAACATAAACGCAACCACTTCCCATGATAAACTTTTCCAAATGTGCCATAACCAATCTCCCACAGCTCTTCAAGGTCATTGTCTTTTATACTAATGGACGGTAAAAAGTAAGCTGCGTTGTTACCATTAGATGGAGCAGCTTTGGTGTTTCTTTGTGCAATCTTCTGATCCTCCCAAGAAACATCATCCAATTTCAATATATGTGCCGAATTAACACCAGAAAATAGAGGGTTCCTATATTGTACTTCAACAAAATCTATGGTTTGAGATTCAACTGATAATTCTTTATGCAATGTCGTAGTTCCTTCATCAACATGAGTATCAGAAGTGCTTGCCACAAATCTACTCAATAAATGTGGTGTACAATGGTTAGATGTTGCTGAAAAGCCATGATTATGGCATGATCCTTTTGAACCCTTATCAAATTGTAACAACTTATTCTCGATTAACAGTAATCTAAATTTGTATGGATCATCACTCTTAAGGGGGAAAACATAAGTCAGCATCCTTAAGTAAACATACTCAGTTCTAAATAAAGTGTCAACAACCAATGTCCAATAGCAACCACTAAAGAGTTCATCATAAGTAACACAAGACATGTATTTCAGAAGAAAAAAATTGGGCTTGTAACATGAAAGAAACCATACCCGATTGCTTATCTAATTCCTCATTATCATTTCATGGGATGAAATCGGACATAGGTTTACCATGAGTCCGATTGCCTAAACTTGGACCCAACCCCACCTTGTGAATGACGTCATGCAAAGAAAATTCAGACAAATTATGAGTTGCTGCCTCAACAGTGTTTGGAGTTGCTACCATTGACGAATGACCCATAGAAGTAGCAATCAACCCGGTAATGTTCGACCTTTTCACCACCAACGACTGAGTTAACGGCAACACAAGAGAAATGGAATCCACAACTGCAGCATTTCGAACAAGATTTTCATCCAACGCCACTTGATTTAATTTGTGTTCCCTTGTAGATGGCTTCCATTGGTTTGCAACTTCCTTATTCGTTGTCATAGACAAATCATGGAACACTTGGTGACCCTTCACCCTTAGTTCATTTTGCTTTGCCCCAACTTCTCTATCGTCACTGATTTCACCCTCAGCCACTATACCGAGATGGGCCGCCAACGATTTTACTTGTCTGAGTATTTCTTGGGGCATCTCACTATTTTGCTTCATCATCTTTGTATTCGCTTCATATGTTTCAACGATTGTCGCCATGGGCTTCGACTCTCAACGAAAGCACCAATGTTATGAACTTTCCTACAATTACACGAGTTCACAAAAAAAAAAGATAAAAAGAGGAAGAGAAGTAAGAATAGATTTAGAGAGGAAAAACAAGTTGGTTTATAAGTTTTTGCCCATTAAAAATAAACACAACCCTTGAATATATATACGAAAATTTGCTATCCAAAAACGAACGTGGCTCCATGTGTCATGGATAGTTTCTTCATTCCTTGAGTTCTCTGTTTATAACACTGACATAAAACCTTGTATCTATCTATATATAAATGGTTGTTTTCTGACAATGTCAAGCCCGAGAATAAGGATCCGAGCCTCCTTGACTCCTGAGAATAGAACATTTTTGTAAACAATATACACATTTTATTTAAATATAAAATGTGTTAATGATCTGAATAAAAGATGATGATTTATAGATGTTTTTCTTTGTTGGCATAGGCGAAGAGTCGTAGAACATGGTGATTATAAATTACGAAAATAAAAAAGTTAGGAATAGAATTTCTAAATACAAAGAGGTCGACACAATTTATGTATAATTTTTTTTTCTTTAATGAGTTGAATCAAACTCAAATTATTCAGACTCGTTAAAAACTACTCAAGTTTGATTTCGACTCGAATTCTTAACGAATTGAGTCGATCTCAGTACTACTCAAACTCGACCCGGCTCGTTTACACCCTTACATGTGATCATGAGCAAAGTCACATGTGGGTTGGCGAGGGCTAGACCCATGCGATCCATTCTTTTAAAAAAAAAATTGGCCCCATAGAATATTTTTTTTTATTAATGGCCCCATAGAATATTAAATTATAATTTATTTTATTTGTTTTATATCATAGATTAGTTATTGTCTTAGTAGTAAAATGTTTATAAAAAATTAAATTAGTTTTACTTAAAATTAATAAATTAAATTTATTGGTGATATTTTTCAGTCTTATTATTTTATTCTCGCCCTTCTTAACTTTTAATTTTTTACTTGTGCATGTTAAAGACTTGAGTTATAACAACAACAAAAAACATGAACGTGGAGGGTATAACCAAAAAAAAGAGTAATCCTCGATTTCTTCTTTGTGAAAAAAAGAAAGAAAGAGGGTTTGCTTGCACGAATAGTTGAGATTTATAAATGAATTAAATAAAAAATAGAAATAGAAGGGAGAGAGTTGCAAAAAAAATCTCTCTTTTTTGTTATTTTTGGTTTGGAGTTTCCTTATATGTCCTCTATCGAAATGGAGAGACAATATGGAGGAGTTGGGTGAAATTTGGTGCAGTGATGGAACACGTGAAGTGAAAATTAAGTTGACAAGAGAATTTAAAGGCATAAAGTCAAAAAAATGCTCATAACGTTTAATTGAATAGTTAATTTGGTTTTTATTTTCTGGAGCAATTCAACCTTTAATATTTTATTTTAAGTCAAAATAGTCATTGTGCGGATGAAAACTGTCGGTCATCTTACGGTAAATGACTTGAAATGACATGACAAACTTATATGACAATGAACGCTGACATGACAATATCATATAGACAAATGTGTTGACTGAAAAAAATGTTACATCAGTCAAAAAAATAGTTATAAAATCATATGAAATATAAAATAATTTTTATTGGCTAGCATTCTGTCAAGTCATTTCAAACTGTTTACCGTTAATTTTCTAACAATTTACATCTGCAAAGAAGTCATTTTGACCCAAAATAAAATGTTGAGAGTTGAATTGATTCAAAAAAAGAATAGAAGCCAAAATGACTAATCAGTCAAACATTGAGGTGATTTCACATTAATTAGACGACAGATATTGTAAATTGGAGTGATTTAAGGTATCAAGAGTTTTGAAAATTAGCTTGGGTCATGCGAGTTTGAAAATAATTCGAGAAATATTCAAACTAATACACTGGTGCTTTTTGAGTTTGTAGGTGTGTTGATTGGTCGGAAAAGACATCGGACAATGGTGCTTTTTGAGAACCGATCATCAATACTTAATTTTAACCGGGTCAATTTTTGGATGTGACACTTTTAGTGGCAGTGTAGCATAAAAATAAACCTCTAAATCTTTCAATTTTATACAAAAATGTAAAAGAAAGAAAGAAAAAGGTGTGGATGGCATGTGAGTGCCAATCCCATGCTAGCAGAAAAAGTCCACATCATCACACATGTCACCAGTTCATTTCTTACTTAACATCCAAGTGACTAAAATTAGAACAAATAAAAAATTTAGTGACTAAAGTGATATTTTTTTAAATTTAGTGACTGAAACAGGAATGAGGTCGTTTACCCTAATTTGTAATTTTGATGAATCAGCCGATGACGTGCGTCACGCCAAAAAACTGACGTCACCTCCAAAGAAAAGAAGCATAAACATGTCTAAAATGCCGTCGTGCGGTGGCGATTTAATCTCAGTTCTAACCCGACAAATAGCCTCAGTTAAACTAAAGTAGCAACAAAAATCCAATCCACTAGAAATTATTCACTGCATCAGGCTCCACCGTACAATCACTTTTATCAAATCTCTTTCCCCTCAAATCAACCGGGGAAAAAATCTCCATCAACATTTTCTCCAATCGTTGACTGACTCCACTTTGTTTACCGTGAACCTCCCGTACGGGATCCTTCCTCGAAAATCTCCCCTCAGCCTAAGAGTCGCCAGAGTAGACTGGTCTTCCCCCCAAACTCATTAAACTTTCCTCGTTTTTTCTCAGGTTTTTCCTCTTTTAATTTATCGGATTTTCCCCTGTTTTGCTGTTAAATGTTTGAGAGTAACTGTTCTAGTAATAGTAAGAACATGATTTTTGCTGATATTGATGTTTTTCGCCTTCTATTTTTGTTCGTTTTTGGTGTTTAACTGGGGAATTATGGTTTTGACTATAGAGTAGTGTGAATTTAAACCGGCGATTTTCTTTTGAGTTTTGATTTGTTTTGTCTGTGCAGATCTGGGAAAATTAGGGTTTTGGAATTTGGTACTCAGAGAATGCAAACCAGAGGGAAGAGGAGTTTGGAAGGAGATGAGAATCAGCAGCCCGGGCCAAAACGCCCCGCTTTAGCCAGGTATTTTCTCTTTTTTTGTGTGTCTATGTGTAATTGTTTCTTTTATTTGTATTTTTGTTTCACTGAAGGAAAATAATGTTTAGGGTAATCAAAAAGATTAATTTTTTTTACAGCGTAATATGTAACTTTGCTTTTATGTTATATCGTTAAATTTGTTCTTTTCTTAGTCAATCACAGTAATTGGGGGAATATGAATGAAATGAATTATTAACCGGATAAGGTTTTTGACTTTTTGTCATTTGGTTGTGTGATGCACTTGGGGTGTTTAAATCCTTCTTCTCTACCTGTATGGGCTGAGCAATTTTCCCTGAAATTATATTTATGTGATATGCAGTGTAATTGTAGAAGCTCTCAAGGTGGATAGTTTGCAAAAACTCTGCTCTTCTTTGGAACCCATTCTTCGTCGAGTTGTAAGCTCTATTTCCTACTGTTTTCATTCTTTGCAATCAATTCTTTTGTTGCGGAGGATTTGAGGAAACTGTTAGTCCATGTGTGATCAGTGCATCTGCTTCTCTTTCTTTATATATATATATATGTATATGTATATGTATATGTATATGTATATGTATATGTATATTGGTTGGTTATAGTTGTCTTAATTCTAAGCTTAAAGATATTACCTTAAATTGTATGACAATGTTCTTGACAAGCATTGTGCTTTCTGACTCGGTGCCTGTTTTGTTTTGTTTTGTTTATACACAGACACTCTCTAAACGTGTCCTTTTCAATATTTCAGATTAAACCCTTTACATTTGAGAGATTTGAATGAAGAAAGCCCATTGTCTTTAACTATTCATATGTTTTCTCATAAAACCTACACAGAATATAAGGCTTTTCCCTGTCACTTTTTTTGGGACTGTTTCAGCTTTCACCTTACTGCTATCTTGTTAGGCATGAAGAATGGTCATTCAATCAGATTTTGGTGTGATCGGTCACCTGTTTTCCTAATGTTTATTACTGTTTTCACAAAGTGCATAATTCTTGCAGATATTTTCAATAAATCCTAGACTAACTCATGCTTAAGGGAGATTGAGTCTTGAATAGAACTTTTAGATGGTCCAGGTTTCATTCATTTATCACTATCTTTAAGAATGGCTATCCCTTTTGGGATATTACTCATCCTTCCTCTCTCTCCCTGGCCCATTTGAGCATGGTAATGCTATGGAAAATACTTATGACTGAATTCCTTGGTTTAACTGTAATCGATTGCTTGTCCATGGCTCCATGCTCATGTTTCAATCTTTGGATGTGATGGTGTTTTTTAGGGGTTTCATATCTTAAACACTCGTGAAAAAGGGCATCTGAGGTGTAGACACCAGCCTGCCTGCGTCCATGTAACATAGATGTTCACTGTTTGTGTTGTAATTTTGTTGGATAATACTAAAATGATCCTTTTCTGTTGCATTTACGAGCCTAGTTTAGAACAACAGTTTTTAGCACATTTCTAAGATCTATTGTGTATTCTATCATTTTGTCTTTTCTTTATGTCTGCTTTACACTTCACAGGTAAGTGAAGAGGTGGAAAGAGCTTTGGCAAAATTGGGCCCTCCTAGACTTAGTGGAAGGTAAATTATTTCTCTGATCATTTACTGTTGTAAAGGCAATGCATGCTCTATTCTATTGTCTTAATTCAGTGTGTTTATACATAGGGTGAAGGATCCACTTACACCTAGAGTAAAGCTATGAGTTTACACATTTTTTTACCATTTATCGCAATTTAATCCATGGTTAAGATTAAAACATATTTTAATTAAAAATGACTAGATATTTCTTTCCATTTTACCATTATCATCTTCCTTAATGTATTTTTGGGGTACAAATAAGTAAATAAAAGCTCTCTTACATTGCCAACATTAACAAGGTTCATTTCTCACTCTCATTCACTTGGTTCTTCACATCACCAAAATCCTTGGCATTTCACATTCTTAGTCTTTGTCTCATCTTTCAAAGCTTAAATGGCAAATTTAGTAAATTCTAGTTATGAACTTATGATGTGAATTCCAGGATGTTTTAGCATTGTGCATGATAATGTGAACATCATATTAAATGTTTTTGGTCTTTTGTTACTACTCATTTTAGCAATTGCTTGTGGAATTATAGGTACTTTTGCTGAATGTTAATGAACTATAAATGTTGACAACAGTTTCTGCTAATTCTAATATTTTTGTGTTTGGTATTGTCTGATAAGTAGTTGATGTTTAAGAATATTGTGCATGGGAATTGAACTGCTTGCTTCTTGGTATACTTGAGCTTCATTAACTCATCGATAGAAGTAGATGAACCCATACAATAAGCTTGTTTTGATAATATGTTTTTGGCTGGTTGATTGGTATTGTACTTTCTTTAAATTAAGTACTTTTTGATGTAGTTGATTATTTACAAGAACCACCTCTTCAGTTTTAAGGTTCCTATTGTCTCAGTGTCTCCCTTCTTTTCTTCTTTCCTCTTATCCCGCAACGCGTTTTCTTATATAGATGAATTTATACTTTTGGTTTTTAGGTCTTCTCCGAAACAAATTGAAGGTCCAGATGGAAGGAGCTTACAGCTCCACTTCAAGTCCAGGTTATCTCTTCCCCTTTTCACTGGAGGAAAGGTTGAAGGAGAGCAGGGTGCTGCTATCCATGTTGTTCTAGTTGACAGTAAGAGTGGACATGTTGTAACAACCGGACCTGAGGCCTCTGTTAAGCTAGATGTTGTTGTGCTTGAAGGTGATTTCAACAATGAGGATGATGAGGACTGGACACAAGAAGAATTTGATAGCCATGTGGTAAAAGAGCGCGAAGGAAAAAGACCACTGCTGACTGGTGACTTGCAAGTGACCCTCAAAGAAGGGGTAGGGACACTAGGAGATCTCATTTTTACTGACAACTCAAGTTGGATAAGAAGCAGGAAATTTAGACTTGGCTTGAAGGTTGCTTCTGGGTATTGTGAGGGAATACGTGTACGGGAAGCAAAAACAGAGGCTTTTACTGTGAAGGATCACAGAGGGGAATGTGAGTTCATACTTTATACTATATCTAATTTTTCATCTGTGGATTTGTAGGAAAATAATAATAATTGAGTTGCATGACAGTGTATAAGAAACACTATCCACCGGCATTGACTGATGATGTATGGAGATTGGAAAAGATTGGGAAAGATGGGTCATTCCATAAGAAGCTTAACAGTAATGGAATATTCACCGTTGAAGACTTTTTGCGGCTTGCGGTCAGGGATCAACAAAAGTTACGAAATGTGAGTTTGGATTTTGGTTCTGAAATCAAAATGCTATCGCTTTTAACTTTTCTTCTGACATTTTTTCTATGTAGATTCTTGGAAGTGGCATGTCAAATAAGATGTGGGAAACTCTCTCAGATCATGCAAAGACTTGTGTGCTGAGTGGAAAGTTTTATGTTTACTACACTGATGATACAAGAGATGTCGGTGTTGTCTTCAATAACATCTACGAGTTGAATGGCCTTATTTCTGGGGAACAGTATTTACCTGCTGATACTCTATCTGATAGTCAAAAGGTGTGTAAGATATATGCTGTTTTTCACCCATCAATGAAATGCTACATCTCTGATACTTTTTTACTTTTCAGACCTTACCATATAAGATTTGTTAGCAGCAATGTTACCTAGGCCTGCGGCCTGCCATAATATTTCTCAGATAACATAGAGGTGGTTCGATTTTCTTGAATAACTAGTTTAACAAAGGGAGCAAAAAAATTCTGCAGGTATATGTAGATACCCTGGTGAAGAAAGCGTATGACAATTGGAATCAAGTCATAGAGTATGATGGCAAGTCACTGGTGAACTTCAAGCAAAATAGGAGGTCGAGTGCCCGAAATGAACTTCAGATGGATGCGATAAACTACCCTAATGCATTAGATCATCAGCTGCAGTTACCAAGGTTGCCGGTTGCTGTTCCTACTGAGCAAGTGCACTTAGGCCCGCAAGTTGGAGGTAAGCATTATGATTACTTTAACGTTCTAGCTTTAAATTATTCTGTCTTTTCACCCATATGTAGCATAGCAGTTATTTTTATAAACACCATTTTGCTTATTGTGTGCTTACTTCCCCTTTTCTGTGGTACGTGATAGAAGATTAACATTTCTAAACGATTAATGTCTGCGTATGAATTAAGTTAAATGGAACAGCCTCGTATAACAAATCTCTAAAAAATGGATCGACACATTGTAAAAGAAACATCCGATCTAGCAACTGCTGGCATTTGGTTAACTTAATTTCTTTCTTTCGGTTCCACAGGGTTTAACGATAATCAGTCAACCAGATACACAGGACAATCCGAGCTTGTGAATTCGAATTCTCGTAGTCAATTTGACAGCATACAGTTTTTGCCGTATGACCAGCTGGTTAACAATTCGCAGCAACCACAAAGCTCAAGAACGGATAACAATGCTGTTGGGCTGGCTCTTGGTCCTCCACAGTCATCTGCCATGGGATTCCATAATGCCGGATCTTCTACGCAGCCATCAAATGTTAATCCTTTTGATGATTGGACGAACAACAGGGATAGGGGAGTTGAGGACTTATTCTCGGAGGAAGAGATTCGCCTCAGAAGTCATGAAATGCTCGAGAATGAAGACATGCAGCATCTTCTCCGCCTCTTCAGCATGGGAGGTCACCATGCTTCCGTGACAGAAGACGGTGGGTTTGGATTCCCAAATTACATGCCATCCCCAATGATAAACTTTGTGGACGAAGATCGTTCACGCCCCGGCAAAGCTGTTGTCGGGTGGCTAAAGATCAAAGCAGCAATGAGATGGGGTTTCTTTATCCGGAAGAAAGCTGCTGAGAGACGGGCACAGATAGTCGAGTTAGAAGAGGAAGAAGAAGAAGAATAGCTATCCACGAATCGTACAAGCGGCAAGCGGCACATTTCTTACAATGGTTTTGGAAACTGCTAACAACTCCACCAATACCAGACGTACACCGATCGTCATCGCATGAAATTATCGGTTTCATCTCTGGTACAGTTTCCTGTATAGTAGCTGTCTATTGATAATGTACAGCTTTCAATTTGAGGGGCTAAATTTGCTTTTTTTTAAAAGTTCAAATTGCCCCTCCATTGTTGACTGATTCTTCTAATGCATTAGGTGTGAGTTGATTCAGAAGAATCGACCAAGAGATTCTGGGATTTGTAAGCAAATTGTTACATGTTATCATTTGTAAACTACTTTCTTTTAGTATGGCTTCTATATTTTCATTGGACTTTATAGAGAAAACGATTGGTTTAATTATGCCGCAGTCCCTCTACTCTTAGCATTTCAATATTTTAACTCTTGATTTGAAATTGGTAAAAAGATTTCTTAGGTCCCTCAATTCTGAAATTGGATAAATTGACCTTAAATAAGACAAAAAAGGTATCAGAAGTTTGACGTATTCATAAACAGAGCTCCCAACAGCCAGCACCGAACTGACAGCCGTTGTCAGGATCTCATCGGCGTTGCTGCGCCGTTCCCACCGCTTCGTCAGGAGAAACCACCGCCGGGGTAGATATGGCATTGGCATTTAGGCAGAGAAAATGCATTATGTATAGTCCTTTGATAAAGTTACCTATCTTGGAAATATAATTTTTGACTTTTAGTTGAAAAACAATTTTTGGTTAATTTTTTTCTTTCAAAAAAGTATATTATTTTAATTATAAATGGAGTTGATAATTTATTTAAATGTTAATTTTAAAGGATAATAAATTTAAGGGTTAATCCTAAGGGCTACATATAAGAACTACTAGATTCCTATCATTAATGTTAATTTTATTATTAATTACATTTTAAAAAAATTAAACAACATTAATGTAGGACGTTTAATGTAATTAATAATAATATAAAAGAGTTTAGGAGTTTATGTGTATATGATTTAGGGTTTAGTGTTTAAGGGTTTTTAGAGTTTAGAGTTATATGGCTTAAGGTTTAATTATTAGGTTATAGGGTTTTGTGATTTTTAAGGTTTTAGAGTTTTGGGTTTTACACTCTAAATGAATGGAGTTTAATTTTTAAGAATATAATTAATTTCATTCTAATAGATTTCATTAAATAATAAAATTAACATTAATGATAGGAATACAATAATTTTTATATGCGTCCCTTACGAGTTACGGCTGTTTATAAAAAAACTCTAAATTTAAATATTAAATATAATAATATTGTTAGATAAATGTGAATTTTAAAAAATAATATACTTCAAATAAACAAAATTAAATAAAAGTGTTGAATGTATTTATTTATTGTTTTGAATAATTTAGTATTTTAAACATACTTTATAATCTAAAATTAAAACTATCCATTAAAACTTTTTTAATGAAAAATGTTAAGTAAATAAAGTTCTATTTATCACTTAATGACAAGTACGTTTTAATTATTTGAAGTAAAAAATTATATAAAATATGAAAAAGAAACAAAATCTTCGTTATAATAATAATAGTTATTTAAAAACTAATTTTAGCAATTTCACATTTGAATTAGCATCCGATCAATTGTTTGCATTAAATTTGATTTAATAATAGTTTGGATAAATTATTTTCAAAACATTATTTAATAAATATAAAAGCTAATTTCCAACTCTTTTTAGCACTAAAAAATTATTCTCGAACCCAAATTTAAGAGGAGTAAGATATTTTTCTATCTGAATTGGACACGTTATAATCATGGATAGTTTTAAAGTGGGTCCATTTATATATTGAATGTGACATTTTGTAATGATGTGTTTGTGTTTTGTATGTTGGCCAGCCGACTTGCAGGTAAGTGGATATGCATCCACCAAACAACACCTCTGCTGCCAACCATTACTTTGCCAATTTGGAGCTTATTGGACACGTGGAGGAATGGGCATAGGGGGCTGGAGGGGCGACATTATCTTGACACGTGGAACTATTTCAGTTTAAAATTTATGAGCTATGGTTAAAATTTAGTGTTTAGAGATTATGATTTAGGTTTTATGGTAATATGGTTAGAGTTTTAAGTTTTAACCTATAAGTCTTAAATTATAGCCTTAAACCCTAAATCTATACGCAATATCTAAATTTTAAAACCTTAAACTCTATACATAAATAGAATAATTACGGCAGTTGTAAAATAAAAATTATTTTTACCATCTGCGATTAGAATAATTACTCTTGATCAAATTAGAAACTTTTTATTTTAAACTCTAATCCAATCCGATTTAAACTTATATTGTAATAAACTCAAATTTCATAAAATCAATTTCAAATAGAAAAACCCATCAAATTCAGATGATTTGATTATCCTTGATGTTGTGAGATTTAATTTGCTTAAGAAAAGTCATAATGTCAAAAAAAAAATATTGTATGATTGAATTGTTATTTTAGCTTATATTTTTTAAATAATTTAATCTTTAACATTTTATTTTGGGTCAAAATAGCTCATATGCGAATGAAAATTGTTAGTCAACCAACGACAAATGACTTGAAATGAAGTGACAAACCTACGTAGTAGTGCACACTGCGATAACAATATCGTATAGGTAAATATGTTGATTTTACAAAATGACACATCAACAAAAAACAATTGTATAAAATATAATTTTTTAATGTGTCATTATGTCAAGTCATTTGAAGTTATTTATTGATTAACAATTTTTATTCACAAAAATATTATTTTAACTTCAAATAAAACATTAGATACTAAATTACTTTAAAAAAATAAAAATCAATACGACTATTTATTCAGACGTTAAAAGATTTTTTAACATTATACCTTTAAGAAAATAATGCAAGTGTGAAATTCACAATAATGATTTGGCAGCCAGCTGTAAACTTTTCAACCTTATCTTCTTTTTATAATTATCCACCGACTTCAATCCCGAAGCCACTGAAACCTCCTTTAATGGGTAATACCATCAAATTCAGTCAAATATTAATTTATTAAATAAGATGTTTTTTTTTTAATTTTGATAATACACATATTAAGTAATTATATTAATTTTTTTTCTTGATTGTATTTATTATATATAATTTTTGAGATTATAAAACAAATCATATTTATCATTAAAATTACCAATTTCAGAAGGAATTCGAATCAGGCATGAAGCACATACGAAACTGAACAATTGACCCTTAGGATCCAAATTTCATACCATACAGTATTTGGTAGGCTTAAATACTAAATATATGCCTAAACTATGTTTTTTTGTTAGATACTTAAATTATTTTTCGAATTAAATTAAGACTTAATGTTTCACTCCGCGTCCCATTTAAAGTTTTCTGTTAATTTTTATCGTTAAATTTCACGTGTCACCTCTAGAAAAATTTAAAATTATATAAAAATAAATCAAATTAAATAATTTTCAAAAAAATCTCCAAATTTTCCAAAATTTATAAAATAACCCATAAATTTCAAAATCTCTAAGCCCTAAAATCTAAATCCCGATTTGGGTCGATTCTGTCGTCGATTACCACGCCGTCGTCAACCACATTGGTCGCTGGACCATCACGACCATTTCTCCCACCACTACGTTGCCGGAAATCGACTGAAGCCGTGCGAATCGACGAAATTGTCGAATAATTTTTTCGAACGATTCACGACGAACGGCGGCAGGAGGGGCGACGAACGACGTGTGGGTTGTTCGGCGAGGGGAGGATGCTTCATTCTATCGCCGACAACGCGGCCGCCGCCAACAAGAGTGGTTGAATTTAGGGGGTTTAGGGATTTGAGGACTATTTTAGAAATATTTTAAAATTTTAAGATATATTTTTATTTTATTTTATTACTTTTATTTATTTTTAATATAATCTTGGATTTTTCAAAAGATAACATGTGGCATTTAACGGTAAAAATTAACGGCAAACCTTAAATGGGTCACGAAATAAAAACATTAGGTCCCAATTTGACCCGAAAAATAGTTTGACACCTATATGAACAAAGAGCATAGTTTGGGTACCTATTTACCTATTAAGCCGTATTTGATAATACATATATTTTAGTTATGGGTTGAATCGTGAGATGGATTTTGTAACGACATTATACGATTTAATTTTAAAAAATATATATATTCATAAGATTGAATAAATTAGATAAATTTGTCACAACTAGTATATATAAAATTTAATATAAATTAATTAATTAATAAATAAAATATCGATGATTAAAAAAAACCGGGATGTGTTATATTCATTTATCTTTGATATTTTTTAAGAAAAGATTGAAAATACGATGATCTTATCCTTTTATGTAAATTAATAATGTTAATTGACGTGACGGTCCAAGTGGTTGAGATTATATTGTGAAAAGCAGCATGTAAATTGTAAAGTGTGAACCAACAGGACAAGAACTCATTAATCTAACACCACTGCTTTGGTCCCAACGGAACCTTCTGCCTAAAACCCCCAACCGCCTTTGCTCTTGGCCTGTGCACTAGCATTAACTAGGGGAGGACAAACCAGCCCAAATAATTAATAAAAATACACCCCATTTGCAACGTCCTTTAATAAAATTCCACTCAACTCCAATTTTAGATTTCAATTAAATACAACTAAAAAATATATTTTTATAATTATCAATATTTAATTTATAAAAAATATTGATATATAAATTGTGTAAACTTTTTAAATTTAAGGTACATGAGTTTAGATCTCAGTAGTTTGTATTGTGTAATTTAGAATGTATGATTTATAGTTTTAGAGTTAAAAGTTTAAATTTTAGATTGTACTATAAATTAATGAAAAGATTTGTGTTTGTGTATCAAAATATAAGTTATAATTTATTACTTGATTAATTTGACCGAATATTACATAGGTCTGTTATGAAGACGATTCTTTTAATCTAATTTTATCTATTTCACATCATTAT
The DNA here is from genome assembly GCA_958450335.1 of Hibiscus tridactylites. Taxonomy (NCBI): domain Eukaryota; kingdom Viridiplantae; phylum Streptophyta; class Magnoliopsida; order Malvales; family Malvaceae; genus Hibiscus; species Hibiscus tridactylites. The sequence continues at coordinate 89,502,246 of OY288268.1, forward strand.
AATTTAAACCTTTGGTCATGTTAAAAAAAATTAGAGTCTACTCTCAATAGATCATTAGTTTTTAATAAAGTACAATTTTTTATTAGCTTGAATCAGGGGACAGTCATTCTTTAAGGTGGGAGGGGCTGTTATCTCTTCCAAATCTATTTATTTAATGAGGGACAACTATGTTAGAGGGGGCGAAGCTATAAAATTCTATGGAGGCGAACTTATAAAATTTTAGGAGTGAACTTATAAAATTTTAGGGGAAAATAGATTTTCAGTATGAAATACATAGAAAATTTCTAAAAATTTCTAAATCGTATAAGAATTTCAAAATTTTAAGGGGCGACCGCCCCCTCTAGGTCCATTCTTGTATGTAATGTGATTTTAGTTTAAGGATTTATATCTTATATACTAGCGGTAGAAACTGAAAGTTTCACAAATGCTTTTAGGGTTTAGGGTCTTAGTTTAGGGTGTAGGGTTAGGGGTTTAGAATTTAGGAAAAATAATTAGAATTTAGGGTTTAACTTTAGAATTTAGAGTTTAGATGTTAGAGGTTTGTTTTTAGGGTAATATGGTTAGAATTTTAGGTTTTAACTTATAAACCCTAAATTTTAACCAATATCCCTAAATTATAATCCCTTACACCTAAACCCTACACCCTAAACTAAGACCATAAACTCTAAAACTAAAGCGTTTGTGGAAACTTTCAGTTTCCACCGCCAATGTATAGGATAATAATCCTTAGTTTAATGTTAGTCGAATAAAATTTTTATTTGTCTTAATTTTTTTATTGCCCTTCTAGTTTTCAGCCCACTCAACTCGCATAATTGATTTTAGTGAGTCAGACTAGCAGCGAAAATTTTCTGCATACACAACAACCCGAACTCAAAATATGCTTAAACAATATTAAATTATTTACCACTTGTGCCAACTTCGATAACATCCCTCCTATTTTTAAATTGAATTCAGATACTTAATTGATGATTAATTGTTTGGAGTTTGTGGTCCTAGCTCGGTCCTTAGGTCGAACTACCGATTGAATTCCTGGCACGCGTATCCGGTAATCGAACAGGGAAAGTATTGACCCACACCAGCCACGAAACTTCCAAATACATCTCCAACTCTGTTCTTCGCCCCTATATAACATTCCAACACTTCCATTTCCAACACATCAAACAATCAAAAACCCAGAAAATCATGACCACTTCTTCGTCTTCTCTGCTACTCTCTGTCTTAATCAGCTTTGTATTAGTTGCGTATGCTGCCAACTTCAACCAAGACATAGCTGTTACATGGGGAGATGGCCGGGGCAAGATTCTGGAGAACGGCCAGCTTTTAACTCTCACCCTCGACAAATTCTCCGGCTCCGGTTTCCAATCCAAGAATGAGTATCTCTTTGGGAAGATCGACATGAACATCAAGCTGGTTCCGGGCAACTCTGCCGGCACTGTTACTACTTATTACGTAAGTTGTTGTAATGAAATCAAACTGTGATTTGTCTGTTGTTTTTGGAACTGAATGAACTGTGTTTGCTGTACAGCTTCGTTCACAAGGGACGACTTGGGATGAAATAGACTTCGAGTTCTTGGGGAACCTCACCGGCGACCCGTACACGGTTCACACGAATGTCTATTGCGGCGGCAAAGGTGACCGGGAGCAGCAGTTTCGTCTCTGGTTTGACCCCACCAAAGATTTCCATACCTACTCTGTTCTTTGGAACCCTCGACGCATCATGTAAGTTCTGTTTTACGTTTCTGTTAAGTTTTTGACACAAATCCTATATTGATTTCTCTAACTAGTGTTTAAGATTCTAAAATATCACGTATTTGTAATCATTTATAATCTTTATATTTTTAGTCGATTATTTCTTTTTCTCATTTGAAGAGTTTATAAGGTCTAATTCATTTTTTTTTTTAATTTGGAAGTCTAATAAAAAAATTATTTTTTAAGGATTTAGTGAGATTTCTTTATAAAAAAATGAAGGGTCTAATTAAAATTTTAAAAAGTTTTGAACATTTAATAAAAATTTTAGGTATTTAGGAACTTAATTAAAACTATACAAAAAATCTATCGTCAAGGTCAAGCCATATTAAATATGGTCTTTTATATGTTTTATTTTATGTTGATGTGGTTTTGTTTAATTGTGATTTCTTTTTAAATGTCGACAGCTTCTCTGTAGATGGCACTCCGATCAGGGAGTTCAAGAACCTCGAATCCATCGGTGTTCCATTCCCGAAGAGTCAGCCGATGAGGCTGTATTCGAGTCTGTGGAACGCCGATGATTGGGCCACTCGTGGAGGGCTGATCAAGACGGACTGGAGTGAAGCTCCCTTCACTGCTTCATACAGGAATTACAAAGCCGATGCATGTGTCTGGTCTTCGGGCAAGTCGTCGTGTTCGTCGAGCTCGGGTTCTCGGAATCCATGGTGGTCGCAGGAGGTGGATGTGGGCAGCCAACAGAGGCTGAGATGGGTGCAGAAGAACTACATGATTTACAACTATTGCACTGACACCAAGCGGTTCCCTCAAGGACTTCCTAAAGAATGCACCGTTCGTTAACAACACAGATTTCATTTGTTTAAATCTTTGTTCACTAGTAATATTGTATTATATTCTTTTTGTTCTATGTTTTGTAACCTGTAATCAAACCTAAATAAAATAATATTAGATTTCCAATATTTTAAATACTTGGCTTAATAGCTAATTCGTTCCCTAAAGTATGGTCCAATTTTCGTTTTGGTCCATGAAGTTTTTTGGTCAAATATGAAAACAACGGTTTGGTTATTCCATTTTACACCGGGGTAAAATTGAGGGGTTAAAGTGAAAAAATTTAAAAATAGTTTACATAATTTTTTCTTCTCGTTATCTTCTTTGTATATTTTAATTGATTTGAAAGATTTCGAAATATTTTTTTGACAAATTGAATTAAAGGCATGAAATAAATCACAATAAAAATTTTATTTAATTTGACTGTCGTATTTGAAGATCGGAATTTGGGTATCTAAAAAAACATCATTTGATAAAAAAATTAATGAAAAATTAAAAACCAAAAGAAATGTACTAAAACTTTAAAAATTAAGAGACCTCTAATTGATGGAGTGATTAAAAATATTTATGTTATCTCATGACATATGAATTTAAATTTTGACATCTACTTTAAAAATATAAATATCCCTTTTTAATAAATTTTTTTAAAGGATAAAATGATTAAACTAATAAAACTGAGTGACCGAAAATATCATTCTACCAATAAAAAGATTATGTGTTTAAGACCAAATAAATAAATGAAGATTTAAATATAAAATAAGTGTTTAAAATATTTTATTTACCTAAATGCCATTTAAGTGCCAAAATTATTTTTTGACCAAAATAAATGATTAAAGTTTTTATTTTCGTGGAAATAAGTATTTAACTTAAAAAATTAAACCAACACTCAAGCATTAATTGGCATGTGGCCAAAAAATACCAAAGTTCACAAAAGAGTTGTGCACTTGAAAACTAAAACTCGACCAAAATAAAAACTTTAAGCACTTATTTTAGGCTTATATCATAAATAAATACTTAAAGTATACTATATTTTTTTTATTTGGTACCTAAAATATATTTTTTGGTCAAATAGGTACATAAAATATTTTTTTAGTCAAAGTAAAATACCTATACTTTAGGGATAAAATTCGTCTGCCCATTTTCGGTGACCCTACATATGTCCCAACATTAAAAAATACTACAAAATTAAATTCCAAGCACTAACTCTAAATCCTAAACCTTACACCCTATACCCTAAAAATACACCATATACCCTAAAAATACACCCTACCTTAAATTCTCTAAACCCTAACCAGAAGGACACTCAAAGTGGGGAAGAAGTTGGGTATTCAGAAAATAGGTGAAGAAAATGAAGCGATCAAAGATATAGCGACTTTGAAAAAATCCATTCTACCCCAGAATGATCTTACTGACTTGGAACCTGAGGGGCATAGGTTCGTTGGTGAAAATGGCAACAATCAAGAGATTAATGAGGCTGCATAGTGTGGAAATGGCCTTTCTTCAAGAAACTAAAAAACAATCCCTACAAGTTGAAGAGGTTTGAAAACTATGGTATGAGGATGATTTCGAATTTAGAGTATCAAATGTTGTTGGTAGATCAGGGGGGGCTGATTACTATATGGGAAAATTCTAAATTTGTGGTGCAAAAAGTATTTCAAACGGAAAACTATATCGCCCTGATGAGGAATTGGATTGAGGTAAATCAGGAGGCAGTCTTTGTAAATGTTTACGCGCCGTGCTCAACGGCTGAGCAGACTATTCTATGGGAGGAACTTCTAAAGCTTAAATCAGAGACTCCTTCATTATGGGTAATTGGGGGAGATTTTAATGCGGTTAGGAACGCAGCGGAAAGGAGCGGATGTTCCAGTAACCTTAAGGGCAGCAAGGAGTTTAATTTTTTCATAGAAGAAAGTAAGTTACTAAAATTACCGATGAGTGGGAAGAAGTTTACATGGTATGGTCCTAATAATCGGAGAAGCAAACTGGACTGGTTCCTATTAGATGAACATTGGCTACTGCTATTCAGAGATCTATCGGCTACCGAACTTTCGAGAACAGTTTCTGACCATGTGCCAGTGGTTCTGTCATCGGGAAAGATTGATTGGGGTCCCAGGCCGTTTAAGTTTGTAAACTCTTGAATTCACATGGAATGATGCAAATAAATTGTCAAAGAAGTGTTTAGCTCGAAAAGTGGAAACAAATCTGAATTACTTTTGAAACTAAGGCAAGTTAAATCAAAGCTCAAGACTTGGAACAGGGATACTTGTGGAGACTTTGATGGCAAAGTTAAGGAGCTGGTGAAAAAGGTTAACGACTTAGAGGATTTGGGAAATGAATCAAGTCTTAATCAAGAACAACTCCGAGAACTGCAGAATTTGAACTTGGATCTGTGGGAGGCACTTAGGTTGCAGGAAGAAGTCTGGAGGCAAAAATCCAGGATCCGATGGCTCTGCTCGGGAGATTTAAATACGAGAATTTTTCATAAGACGGTAAAAATTAGATCGAAGAGAAGAATTATTAACGGATTGTTTGTGGATAGTAAGTGGTATGGAAACCCAAAATCTCTAAAATCCAAGTTATTCCAATACTTCAAAAATCATTTCAGCTGCAAGGATCGGAAATGGGAAGCTGTCTTCAATTTGGACTTCAAAAAAATAAATGAGGCAAAAGCAAGTGAGCTGGAAGCCCCTTTTACAGAAGATGAAGTAAAGGAAGCAGTGTGGGATTATGAGGAATCCAAGGCTCCGGGGCCAGATGGATTTAACTTCAAAATTTTTAAACAGTTCTGGGGATCAGTTAAAAATGACATACTGCAATTCTTGATATCTTTCCATGAATCGGGTAAACTTGCTCCTTCTCTGAATGCATCATTTATAGCCCTCATTCCTAAAAAGCAAGATGCATCCAACATTACTGAGTTTAGGCCAATAAGTCTTGTTAGCTCAATTTACAAGATACTGGCGAAAATTTTAACCAGGAGACTAAGGGGGGTTATGGATCATCTTATCAGTGAGAACCAGTGCGCTTTCATCCAGGGTAGGCAAATATTTGACAGAATCTTACTGGCTAACGAGATAATCCATTCCATGGGCTCTGGTGATGTAGAGAAACATGGAGTAATTCTAAAACTAGACTTCTCAAAAGCCTATGATTGTGTTAGGTGGAATTTCCTAGAGATGGTGTTAAGAAGAATGGGGTTCGACAAATTATGGAGGAGTTGGGTAAGGGAATGTTTGTCCACAGCTTCAGTGTCGATTCTTGTTAATGGATCGGCAACCCAAGAATTCCTTATGAAGAGGGGACTGCGACAGGGGGACCCGTTGTCACCTTTCTTATTCCTTATGGTCACGGAGGCACTTCATCTCTTATTATCTAAGGCTGAAAGTTTGGGGATCATTGAAGGAATCCGAAATATCATCCCGAATTTTGCTTTCACCCACCTTCAATTCGCTGACGACACGGTATTGTTTCTAAAACCATCTGAACGATCTATACTGAATGTAAAACGCATCTTGAGGTGCTTCGAAGCTTGCTCGGGATTGAGCATCAACTTTGGCAAATCATGTATAGTGGGAGTTAAGGTGGAATCTGAGATGGTTAGTAATTTAGCCTCACTTTGTGGCTGCCAAGTTGGTAATCTGCCAATGTCTTATCTGGGGATTCCATTAGGTGCAGATCCGAGAAAAATCAAGACTTGGGACCCTGTGATAGACACATTCAAATCTAGACTTTCAGGGTGGAAGTGTAATTCTCTGTCATTTGCAGGGAGGGTGGTTCTCATTAACTCAGTCCTTTCATCTCTTCCATTGTATTATATGTCACTATTCGAAGTCCCAAAAACTGTGTTAGCAAAGATTGAAACAATCAGAAGACGGTTCTTGTGGGGTAATGGTAATGGTAATGGCAGAATGAAACTCGCTAGAATAAGCTGGAACCAAGTTTGCCTCTCTCGTAGTAAAGGTGGAGCAGGGGTAGTGAATTTGCAAGCAAAGAATTTCGCGTTGCTAGCCAAATGGGGGTGGAGATACGCGGTGGATAAAAAAGCTTTATGGCGAAAAACAATCTGTGCGAAGTATGGAGGTGATCCGAGGTGCTGGAATATGAACTGCACAAACTTGAAGAAAATGTCCCCGATCTGGCGCGGAATTGTAAACAACTTGAAGAAGGCAGAAGTTGCGAGATGGATGAACGTTGAGGAGTTCCGTTGGCAAGTGGGAGATGAGAGTGTGGTACTTTTTTGGGAAGATGCATGGTGCTGCTCGTTACCCTTAAAAAAGTTATATCCTAGATTGTATAGATTAGTGATTTCAAAAGGGTCAACTGTCAAGGAAATGGCGAACTCAAATGGTCTAAACGGAATTACTTAGGAAAGACATTTCTCAAGAAGCCTACTGCAGAGAGAATTGAATTTGTTAGCTGAGATTGACAGAACGCTGGAGAATATGTCTTTAGATCCAGATTGCCCGGATAGGCTGCTGTGGAACCATGAAAAATCGGGAGTGTTCTCGGTGAAGACCTTAACAGACCTGATTTCTAATATTGACATCGACACCCCGGAATTCAATTTCGACCATATTTGGAAACTAAAAGTGCCACCAAAAGTGAAAAGCTTTCTTTGGATGTTATTCTTGAATAGAATTCCCACAAAGGATTTTCTTTTGAGCAGAGGAATCCCCATCGAAGAGAATCAAAGATTATGCTGCTGGTGCAATGAATTCCTAGAAAATGCGAATCATTTATTTTTAGAATGCAGTTTTGTGCAGAGATTTTGGCTATCATTTTGCGAATGGTGGAATGTACAGTGGACCAATCCATCTGATATCAAAAGCCTGTTTGAGTTTAGCTTCAAATCTAACTTCATAGGTTTAGCAACGAGCTGCTGGCTAATAACCTTGGGAGCAGCCATATGGAGCCTGTGGCTATCTAGAAACGAAAAAGTGTTCAACAACAAAGAAACTAAGTTGAAGGATCTGGTGTTCTTTTGCAAGCTTCGCTCACTCTTTTGAATAAAAGCTACAAGGGATGATTGGAGTCAGAATTTAGATAATTGGTGGGAGTCTCCAAGAACCATTTTGATCATGGGCTCAAGCCGAGGCAGCGCAGACCAAACGTGGGTACCTCCAGTGGAAGGGTATGTAAAATTCAATGTTAATTGTTACGAAAGTAATGGACATCGAGGGTGTGGAGGCGTACTTAGAACAGAGAAAGGGGTCATCCGAGCCTTATTCTTAGGTCCAGTTGCTACTCAGGGGAAATATGCCGCGACGTTGTTAGCGATCAAGATTTCTCTGGAAATCTTTCTTCAAGTTGACTGGAAAGACCAGGTTTGGCTACAAATTGAAACGGACTCGAGGTTGATCCTGAGCTGGCTGCAGAACACTCTCACAAGGCCTTGGCAGTGCTGGGAATTATTTGCAGACATTGATGCTTTGGCGCGTAAAATTCCCAATATTCACTTCTCCCATGTTGAAAGGAATCGTAATCAAATGGCTGCGAATCTGGCTTTGGAGGGAGTGAAAAGACATGCTATCTTTAAAGCTTGGTGGTGAGTCAATTGAAATTACGTACTACTGGTGGTGCTTTGATGATAGACCCTATGGTTATTTTGGCTTATTTCACAGTAGTTAGCAAATTTCTCTTGTATAGAAGTTGTGCTGTAAAAAATACCAAGTGTAGACAGGTGAGTTGCAGGAGGTTTTTGATAGGTGTTTTTGCATGTGTTCTCGGGTTTGGTTTGGTTTTGTTCTAACGGTATGTGTTGTACTCTTTTCCTCCGACTAGGTCTAGGGAGGTTTTTAACGAGGCACACATACCCGGTAACGACAACTGCCTGAAAATTAATAAAAATTTCTTGCCTAGCAAAAAAAAAAAAAAAACTCCTAACCTAAAACCTTAAATCCTAAAGTTAATTTTGAGCGTGGGGGCATATGTAGGGGCACCGAAAATGGTAGAAGATTTCCATCCATACTTTAGGTACTTAGTTTAAACAGAAACAAATACTTTATATTTATTTTGACCAAAAAAATACTTTAAGTGCCTAAATAAAAAGAAATTATATTATATTTTAAATACTTATTTGTAATATAAATCCGTATTTATCGAAAAAATTTAACACCCAAATGAAGCAGATGTGATACTTTAGGTACTAATTTTATATTAAAGCTATAAATAAATATGGAGAAAATGGTCTGAGAAAAGATATGGCTATCACTTGCTCCGGCCAATGGCCTATTCTCAAGGAATAGTATTCGGTTGAACGGTTCCGCCATGAAAACACAGAGCCGGAAACTTCCAAATCCTCTCCTATATATAACAATCCCATTTTCAAAACATCAGAATCAAAAATAATAAAAAAACCCAAAAAATAACGATGAGTTCTTCATCTGGTTTGCTACTGTCGGTGTTGTTGAGTTTGGTGGTGGTTTCTGCCGCCAACTTCAACACCGACGCAAACATCACCTGGGGAGACGGCAGAGGTAAGATTTTTGAAAACGGCGAGCGTCTCACTCTCACCCTCGACAAATGGTCCGGTGCCGGTTTCGAATCCAAAAACGAATATCTCTTCGGGAAGGTCGATATGAGCATCAAGCTGGTTCCGGGCAACTCCGCCGGCCTTGTCACGACGTATTACGTAAGTTGTAACGAAACCAAACACTTTTTTGCAACCGGATATTATTGAACTCAACTCGAGTTTTTAACCAGCATTACTCAAGCTCGATTCAACTGGTTTGATATAGGAGTAATTAGTTTGGTGATGAATGTATTGCAGCTCCGGTCGCACGGGACGACTTGGGATGAAATAGACTTTGAGTTCTTGGGGAATGTTAGCGGCGACCCCATAACGATTCACACCAATATATATTGCGGAGGCAAAGGTGACAGAGAGGAGCAGTTTCACCTTTGGTTCGATCCCTCCAAGGATTTCCATATGTACACCATTCTTTGGAACCCTCAACGTATCATGTAAGTTACTAGGTGATAGTCTTATTTTATTACAAATATTTATAATGTTATGATATTAACTGGTTCTGATTTAAATGACTTCCTATAATTATATATATATATATGAGAAATAAGAATATTATCACATAAATATGATAAGGAAATAATCTTAACTATTTATTTAACCTCATCTAACGATTCAAAAAAAGGTGTAAAAGTAATTGAGTAGAGTCAGAAAATTCCAAGTTAGTCGAGTTGACAATACCTATTTTATAACTCAAAATATATTTGAAAATTTTTCGAGCTGAGTTTATGAAATTCAAGTCGAATTGTTCGAGTTTCTGTTCAAATTTAATTGTAAATATTTATAATGTGATATAAATTAGTTCCAATCTAAATGACTTTCTATACCATATACAATTATATTTCTTTATATATTTTTCACATGTGATATACATATATCAAGCAAAATTGTGAGACTAGACTCCGACTTTATTTGAAAATTTTGAAGTAGGTTAAAGTTTATGAAATTACGATTCCATTTAAGTCGAGTCTAGCGGAAAAATTCTATTTTTTCAATTGGAGTCGAATTTTGCTCACCACTAAGTTATACCGTCAAGTTCACCGGATTATTTTCATTGTTTAATTCTGATTGTTTTTTGAAACGCTCGCAGCTTTTTGGTTGATAGCACTGTGATTAGGGAGTTCAAGAACATGGAATCTATCGGCGTTCCGTTTCCGACGAAACAACCGATGAGAATGTATTCGAGTCTGTGGAACGCCGACGATTGGGCGACTCGTGGTGGGAGAGTCAAGACAGATTATAATCACGCTCCTTTCACCGCTTCTTACATGGGTTACAAAGCCGATGCCTGTGTTTGGGCTAACGGCAAATCCTCGTGTTCCGATGGCTCTTCTCCGCCATGGATGACGCAAGAACTCGACGTGGCTGCCAAACAGAGGCTCATAGAGATCCAGAAGAAGCACAGGATCTACAACTATTGCACTGATACCTGGCGCTTCCCTAAGGGACTTCCTAAAGAATGCACTGCTGCTGCTACTCCAAAATAGACTGGGTGAAAAGAGAAATTTTACCCTTTTATTTACTAAGATTTTATAGGTTTAAGGACTAAAAGGACAATTTCGCCGAATCAAGGAGATGTAAGGCCCCTGCCAACCCCTGGTTTTAATAATGTTATCCATTTAGATTATCAATTGAATTTTGGTCTTTTTTTATTATGTGATTGAATGATAGTGAAAAAATTTATATTATTGCTTTAAAGATAAAAAATAATAATTGCGTAATACGATAAGGATAACAGTAATAAAAATGGTCGTAATTACAATGGCGGATGCATGCAGTCTCTAGGGGGAGCAACTGTATCTTTGTTTTTACGAAAACACGCTGTGCATTTTTTTCTTAATTTTTTTAATTCAATGTGTAAAAGTAAAAAATTATTTTTTATACCCATTTTAGAAAGAAAAAATATTTTAAACCCTATTTTTAAATTTCTACATCCGTTAGTTAGTCGTAAATAATAAAAAAACAAAACACATATAATTACGTTTACGTAGGAAATTTTAAACTAGAAATCATGAGTAATTGAGAAAAAATAGGCTTAACTACAAAATAAATGTTCAAGTTATATCTCATTTTTACATTAAGTGTTTAAAGTTTTTTTTGCTAAAATAGGTGTATAAACTTTATTTTTTATTAAAATATGTGCCTAAATTTTCATTTTTTACTTGTTTTAAAGTCAATTGAGGCACCTACTTTGACACATATTTCAGCAAAAAATGAAACTTTAAGAACATATTTCAACCAAACAATACTTTAGGCACCTATTGCAAAAAAAGAGAGACATATATAGTTTACGCACTTATTTTGTAGTTAAGCCAAAAAATTATTATGCTTAAAGGTTCAATAAGCCCTTAAATTTTTACAAAAAACAATTAAGCCGCAAAACTTTTTTTTTGCACCCAGTCATGCCCTTAAACTCAAGAAAAAAAATCAATTTGACCATTTGACCAATGTTGACCGTTAACTTTAACGGGTTTTTTTAATTTTTTGACATGTGTCGCAATGCGATAATGCCACTTGTCATTTTTAGGCATTTTTAAAATTTAATTTTTAAAAAATATATAAAAATCCAAAAAAATTAAAAATTCTGAAAATTGTTTAAAATATATAAAAATAGTTTTAATTCCTAAATTTAATTAAAAATAATAAATAATATTTTTTCAAAAGATTATTTTTTACAAAATTAAAAAATCAAATATTATTATACAATTTAAAAAAAATAATTGAAAAAAATATAAAACAATAAAAGTTATTGTGGTTTTTTAAAATAACTTTTATTGTTTTTATATTTTTAAACAACTTTTATTGTTTTATATTTTAAAAATCAAAATAAATTATATTGTTTAATAAATTTTCCAATTTATTTATATAATTTTATAATAATATTTAATATTTTAATTATTTTTTAAATATTTAATCTTTTGAAAAATTATTATTTTTATTTTGAATAAATTTTGAAGTTAAAAATATTATATATATATATATATATATTTTTTTTAATTTTAAAAATTTATAGAAATGACAAGTGGCATTATCCTATTGCAACACGTGTCAAAAATGTTTTCTAAAAAAATCATTAAAGTTTACAGTAACGTTGGTTAAAGGGCCAAATTAATTTTTTTTTTTTTTTGAGTTTGAGGGCTTAATTAGGTAAAAAAAAGTTTAAGGGCTTAATCGATTTTTTTATAAAAATTTAGGGGCTTATTGAAGCCTCAAGCCAAATTATTATAATGTTGGAAATTACAAAATGATTGTAAACACATGGCTTAAACCGACTTTTTAGTTTTTTTTTTAAATTATTATTTTAAACAGTCACGAATACAAAATTTTATGTAACTGGTAAAAAATATTATAAAGCTATAATAAAAATATCTAGGGTGCAGAATTACAAAAATATATATATATAATGACAATATATACAATGTGGTACTTAAATAATGATTAATTATGTATATTATTATAGCACACGCGCGAATTTGCATCGAATGATTTGACACTTACTAATTGTATTAACCTATGTGTCATAATAATACCTAAAATAATAGTTTATGTACAACATTTACTAACAACGTTAATCCAAATACACATAATGATTTAGGTGTCACATTCCACATTTTTACAAGTATAACTGTATAAGTACTGTATTAGACATGTATCACGATGAAATTTATCAAATTATATACTATATCAAAATTTTTGTAAAAAAACATGAATAATATTTAACATTTCAGAAGTACATGTACTGTATTGAATATTTTATTAAAATATAATACCAAATATGATATTATAACATTTTAAAGGTGTAATTTGCTTAACTAAACCCTTTTTAAATTTCAAATGTTTTCATTTGTTTTCCACCGACTTGGAAGACATTGAAGCTTCCTATGATATATGCCTCTTTCTTTGGTAATCCATCAAATCCAATTGGATGCAAAACCATCAAGACTTCAACTTCATTATTGAGCTGAATTTATTTTATATCATTATATTCGAATATAAGATAATGTATATGTCTAATTTAAAATTTAAACAAATTCACGTACACTTATAAATTAAATTATTCGAATTTAGATCATTTAGATAAAACATGACACCATTTACCGCAAGTACTACCCTTTAGGTTCGAGTTGAACTCTATTAACTAAAGTATCATTTTGAGGTGAATTTGTTGTCTAAATTTAATTCGATATGACTGTAGACACCGTTTGAAGTGAATAGAAATCATCTATCATTTTAGATGTCTTCATGAGTTTAGGATTGAAATTTAAGATTATGATGTATAATTTAATTTTAAGGTTTGGAGTTTAAAGTTAGAAAGTAAATTTTTTTTTTAAATATTAAAATACATATACAGGGAGATGATTTTCGTTCTTTTGGAGTGGGCCATTTATATTATATGTGATATTTGCCAATGATTTCTCGGTGCATGTTTTGTGTGTTAGCCAGCCGACTCGGAGTTGGTGGAGATACATCCACCAAACAACACCTTCATGGGCCATGCTACCACACTATCAGCTACCCACTTTGGTATATTATTCATTTATTAAGTTAATAAATGAAAAAAATGAATTTTTAGGGAAATATCATATGCACCGGCAGTTAAACTGAAAAAGTTTTACAAACGTCTTAGTTTTAAGGGTTAGAGACATAATTTAAAGTTTAAAGTTTACGTGTTTAAGTGTATGGATTTAGAATTTAAGGGTTTAGGGCTCGGATTTAGAGCGTAGAGACTATAGTTTAGGTTTAGGGTAATATAATTAGGGATTTGAGTTTTAACTTATATTCCCTAAACCCTAAATTATAACCACGCCCCCAAATTTAAAACGTGTACATTTAAACCCTTAAACACTAGACCATAAACAAAATCCTTAAATTCTAAAATTAAGGTGCTTGTGGAAACTTTATTTTCACAAAAGTTTCTACAAGCGCTTGTATATGGAATAATTACCTAAAATTTTATTTATATTTATTAAATATACGAGTTTAATAAGTGTGTTTAGTTCGTTTATGTAAGAAATACTTATTTTTTAATTTTTTTATTTAGTATGTTCGCAACAATAATTATATATGTTCATTTACAATTTGTTTATTATCCATGAACAAATTTTTACTTGTTTGAGAACATGTTTAATCATATATTCATGTACATATTCGTGAATATATTTATTTATGTTCGTGAATATTTAAAATGAACATTAAATAAATGAGTATTGGCATATATATATATTTTTTAATTTTTAACAAACAATGTGAGTAGACTTAAAAACTAGCAAAACAATTATGAACATAGGTTTGATAAATTTTTATATACTACTAATTAGTATAATATATGTTAACACATTAATATGCTCTAATTGTTTTTATACTATATATAAGTTAAGGCATGTCAACTCAGGCTGGACCGGATATAAAAAAAAGCCATTGAGATGTCCCAAATATAACTCAAATAATTTTTATCCTAAGTCATAATATTTTTATTTCATTTCTTTAAAAAAATACAAGTAAATAAAATCATTAATTGGTGTAATAGTTAAGGATGCTCATATTATTTTATTTTGTATAAAGTTAAATCTGTAAAAATATAGGCAAAATGACAAAAGATGCTCCCAACGTTTGCATGTTTTGTCATTTGGCCACCTATTCTTTTTTTGGGTCAAAATATGCCCCCAACGTTTGCTTGTTTTGTCATTTGGCCCCCTATTCTTTCTTATGGTCCAAATATGCCCCCCACGTTTCATTCATAGTCCAAATATGTCCCTGTTGGATGTAAATTGTCAATCAACTGACGGTCGACGGCTTATAAAATTTTTTTGACGTGGCACCAATAGATCTTAATACGTGGCAAGTCCAGTCAGCATCAGTTGTTGAACGTCAGTTGACTGACAGTTTCCATCTAACGGGGGCATATTTGGACCAAATTAAAACGTTGGGGGCATATTTGGACCAAAAGAAAGAATAGGGGGCGAAATGACAAAACAAGAAAACGTTAGGAGCATATTTAGACCAAAAGAAAGAATAGGGGGCGAAATGACAAAACAAGCAAACGTTGGGTGTATCTTTTGTCATTTTGCCAAAAATATAATACTTCTCTATTTAATAAAAAATACAAATAAATAAATACTAAACTTTAAAAATAAAATTTTAATCTAAATTAAAAAATGGGGAACCAGGTTTTCGGGTATACATCTAAGCTGAATATAGCGGCCTAATTCTAACCCGTGAGCCCTTGATATTTAGCGGTTCGAACACTCGACTTTGAAAATTTTTAATAATTTTTTAATATCTAATATTTTCTATCGTAACGACGAACCAAACATCTTGAATAAGATATTTTTAACATCCCTAATTAAAATAAATTTGTATTTTTATTATTCTTAAATAAAACTGATAAATGTAAATAATATATATATATATATTTAAAAATCAAACTTCGATCCGATTCGATTTATAAACACCTCTACATGTAACAAAGTTAATAAATGGGAGGCAATTTGGTTAACTAAATAAACCCTTTACAGTAATCACAATAATCATTGGGCAGCCAGCTGGTAATTTCAAACCTTATCTCTTTCGTTTTCCATTATATAATCATCCACCGACTTCGCAGCCATTGAACCTTCTTGTCCCATGCCTTTCTTTGCAAACTTTGTTCGATAATTAGGGGCAGAGCCAAAATTTAGAGTTGAGGGTAAAATATAAATGTTTGAAAGTGAGGGGTAAATTTAATGAATAAACTAATTTTTTTAAAAAAATTTAAATAAGTGGACAAAAGTGAAAAACAAAATTCTTCGAGGTGGGGAGGGACAATATGTAGTTTCGTCTCTATTGATACCTTACGGTAAAATATAATATTAATAATGAGTAATTATTTCACGCACAAGTACTTTTAAAAACTTTATTTACATAAACCACCTTAACTTAAGGATTTAGGGACTCCGTTTAGGGATTTAAGTGTAGTAGTTTTAAATTTAGGGGTTATTGATAGAATTTCAACTTTAAGGTTAAAATTTAGGATATATAGGTTAAAACCTAAATCTCTAACTATATTATCCTAAAACTTAAATCCCTAACCATATTATCCTAAACCCTAAGTCTAAACCCTAAATTCTACACTAAAATTCTTAAATTAAAACCCTAAACCTTAAAATTAAAGCGATTGTGGAAACAAAAAGTTTCCACCGCATATGTATGGGATAATAATCCTTAATAATATCAACCATAATCATAAACAAAATAACACAAAGCTCTTACCTAAAATCACAGTTAATAACACACATTTGTTCTCACAACATCATTTCATAGACGAAAGTAGCATTAAACATTGTGAAAGATTAAAGATAAATTAAGTATTTAAATTTAAAAAAATTGGAGTGATGGAGATTTTATTTGACTAATGTTAAAAATTGAGAGGAGCAACAATCTCTCCCATCCTAAGGGCTAACTTAGTATTGCTGTTAAAAAGTGATTTTTAAAAGTGCTGTTAGAAAGAGATTTTGAAAAGTGATTTTAAAAAGTTTGTTGTAAGATTTTAGTGTTTATCATTGCTGTCAAAAAGTACTTTTAAGAAAATAAATGACCATTTTGGACATGATATTGTTAGTTATATATATTTGTATGTATAGATATATAAAATTGATATTCAAATTTTCTAATGTTATAATATATGAAATATATCAGCTTAAATTATTATAAAATTATTTTTATTAATAAATATTTTTTTTAACAATTATACGTGTTCTATGAAATTATAACAAAATTGACATATTTTATTTTAAAAACTTGACATAAATAAATATATATCATTTAAAATTAAAAATTAATTATTAATTATATAACTATAACTTCGTAAAGAATTATAAATTTATAAATTATAAATAAACATAATAGCAAATGAAGGTTAAAATTATAATTTGTCTCTCAAAATCACTTTTACAACTGCAGAAGTTAAAAATTTTAGCTTTTGCGTTTGAGTTGAAAATCATTTTTTAAAAGCAGTTTTTCTTCCAAAAGCTAAATGTTTAGCACAGCTTTTGCCCTCAAACCAGCTTTTGGAACCAAAAGCTGGTTTGAAAAACAATGCTAAACAAAGCCTAAGAGTAGTTTCGTCCTTACTCGTTTTATGATGTCATAAATTTTGAACTCCAACACTTAAGTTATATTTAGAGTATTTGTATTCGATTGGTCTCAAAATTTTATTTATTGAACATTAAAAGAGTTAATATTCGATGTATTGGAAGTGATTGTTTTTCCAACAAATATGTTTATTTAAGCTTTTAAATTTAAAATTTTAAACATTAAATTATAAATTTGTAAATTTTAAAACTTAAATTTAAAATAAATTTATTTGTGTAAATTGAAGTTTACACCGATGATGCATCGAATATTTATGTTTAAAGATTAGAACTATGACCCTAAACTTATAAAGCATTAGATGAAAAAAGAAGTATGAAATGAGCAATTTTTTCAAAGAGAAGTCATTGTTAACATCACAACAACTTTGTTATATAACCGACTCATCAATCCATTACTTACACAGCTGGAGAGTAAAACGACCTAATCAATATTACATGAATATATAAATGTTTTAAACTTTATAATTATTAATATATCAAAAATCACATCAATCAACATGTATATTACACAAGTTGCATTAATACAATTAATCATTTGAAATTTTAGGGTTAATTCCGAATAATATATTCTCACTTTTATTCAATTTTTAAAATTGGTTTCTAGACCTTTAACATTCTAATTGACTTCTACAATCAATCTAACGGTCGGTTCAAGCCTTAAATGTCCTTTTAAATCTAGGGATGAAACTATGGTTTTTTAGGGTTGTGAGGATTAAAAATATAATTTTATTGTTGATTTAGATTATAAGTGTATATGTTTTAAGGAAAATACTTTGATGCACAAGCTGTGTAAACTAAAGTTTACACAAGCCCTTTAATTTTAGGGTTTAGGGTTTAGGGTTTTAGTTTAGGGTTTAGGGGTTTAGTATGTAGGGTATATAATTTAAGGTTTATGGGTAGAATTTAGAATTTAGAGTTTAGGATTTAGGGCTTAGGTTTTAGGTTGCTAGGGTTTGTGATTTAGATTTTAAATTTTATAAAAGGAATGTGTAAAAAAAATTTACACAGCTTGTGCATCAAAATAAAACCCATGTTTTAAACTATAACAGATAAACAATATTATTGACAATGAAAAATAAAAACTATCAGCAATAATATAATAACAAAACATGACAACATATTGAAAATTGACTTCATCGCAATCTTTTAGTGTCTAGCAAAATGGAATAGAAATTCTCCTTTACTTTTCGCTATTCCTATTCCTATTTATATCTCGTACTAAAAATTTAAGTTTAAAATTAAAATTTAGGATTAGATTTTAAAAAATTAAGAGTAAGACATTTTTTAGAGTTTAAAGTTTAAAATTTAAAATTTAAGGTTAAATTTTATAATTTAATTTTTTTAACGTTGAACTTTAGGGAAAAAACACTGAAAAGGACTAAAAGATTTTTGTCTATTAAAATGAGAAAAATTAGATCAAAGATCAAAAGTAGATTTGCAAAACAAAATTGTAAAATAAATTATAGACAGATGAGTAAGAGAAAAAGTAGATTTGGAAAAGTGTTTCTGTAACTTTTAAAGATGTTACATATTCTTTTTGCCTCTAAATATTAATCTTTAAATTTTAAACTTTAAACCCTAAACTTCAAACTTTAAATCATAACATTTATTCTCAAACCTTATCACAAACGCTAAAACCCTATTTTTAAACCCTAAACTTAAATCATAAAATATAGACATAAAGTTAAAAGTAGCCCCCAACGTTTGATCTTGGTCACTTTAGCCTCTATTCCTTTTTTTTTGTGCAAACAACCACTTAACGTTTCATTTTCGTTCAAATTTCACCATCGTTAGATGAAAACCGATAGTCAACTAACGGTCAATGCTTGAGGCTGACGTGGATGTCTGCATAGCATGAGGAGACGATGTGGCGATGCCACGTGACACTTTGCTGATGTGGTATTTAAAAAAAAATTAAAAATATTTTTTAAATATATATATATATATATTATTTTTTTAAATGTCACCTCAGCAAAGTGCCATGTGGCATCGCCACGTCATCTTCCCATGTCATGCAGACATGCCACGTCAGCGTCAAGCATTGACCGTTAGTTGACTAACGATTTTCATCCAATGGTGTGAAATTTGAACGAAAATGAAACGTTAGGTGGTTGTTTGTACACAAAAAAAATATGGGCTAAAGTGACCAAAAAATCAAACATTGAGGGCTACTTTTTACTTTTTTACCTATATATTTTAAACCTTAAAACTTAACCACTGAACCTTATTTTAAACCCTAAACTATAACGTCTAAACCCTAAAAATTAGACGCTTTTAAAAAGTATTTTTTTCACCATTAGAGTATATAGAATATTTTCCCTCAAGTTTTTAATTTTGACAGATAAAGTGAATTAGGAGGAGAGAAAAAAAACTTTGGCTTTGATAATAATCTTGTTTGAGGTGATCATATTAGCGGTTTAAGTTTTATTTTTTTATTGTTAATATGTGTTGGCCCCCAAACCTTAGTTTTGACCTTACCCTGTCAAGCGTCAACTAATACGACAATGATTCTCTAATTAACATTTGTTTTGGCTGAATGGAATATCGTGGTTTGCCTACATTTGCCCTGTCTAGCTGCACCTACTCGGTTCGGTCGTCTGTTCTATTCTGACCAAACATCTCTGCACTGCACTATAATTAGGGTTCACATTCAATTGAGTTAGGTCGAGTAAAAAATTGAGTTAATCGTACTGACAACTTTTATTTTATAATTTGACTTTATTTAGGGGAAAACAGACTTGAGTCCAATTATTCGAGTTTTTGTTCAAATTTAATTATAAATAATTATAATGTTATAATAGTAATTAGTACCAATTTAAATTATTTTTTATAACCATACACAGAACACATATATATTTCTTCATATTTTAATATTTGATATATATGTCGACTCGATTTGAAAAATTAATCTAGTAATTGTTAAAAGTTTTGAGTTATTTGAATTTTTATTTTATAACTAAAATTTTATTTATTTATTTTTTCGAATTGAGTCAAATTTATAAAATTATAAGTTGAGTAAAGATTTTTGCATTACTATAAATTTTATATTTTTGGAGACGAGTTGAGTTTTTATTGTAACATAGAAAGGCGGCACCAAACGCATTAAACAATACTTGCATGAATGGAAGCAAGGAACAGCCATCGGTATCGTTAGATTTGGACCATTTCTTCTCTATTTAATTTCACAGCTGTTTACAACTTTGATTCACTCAACACCCGACCGAAACCACCCAGCAGGAAACTTACGAACACCGTCTCCTCCCCTATTTATACCACTCCAAAACCCCATTCCACAACATCCAAAACCCAGAAAAACATGAAGATTTCTTTGTTATTCTCTGTCTTAATCAGCTTTGTCTTAGTTGCCTATGCTGCCAACTTCAACCAAGACATAGCTGTTACATGGGGAGATGGCCGGGGCAAGATTCTGGACAACGGCCAGCTTTTAACTCTCACCCTCGACAAATTCTCCGGTCCCGGTTTCCAATCCAAAAATGAGTATCTCTTTGGGAAGATCGACATGAACATCAAGCTGGTTCCAGGCAACTCTGCCGGCACTGTTACTACTTATTACGTAAGTTGTTGTAATGAAATCAAACTGTGATTTGTCTGTTGTTTTTGAAACTGAATGAACTGTGTTTGCTGTACAGCTTCGTTCACAAGGGACGACTTGGGATGAAATAGACTTCGAGTTCTTGGGGAACCTCACCGGCGACCCGTACACGGTTCACACGAATGTGTATTGCGGCGGCAAAGGCGACCGAGAGCAGCAGTTCCGTCTCTGGTTTGATCCCACCAAAGATTTCCATACCTACTCTCTTCTCTGGAACCCTCAACGTATCATGTAAGGTCACACGGATAACGGATTGTGTTTTTTGCGAACAGATTATTTTCATGGTTTGATAATAATTCTGATTTCTTTTCAAATGTTCACAGCTTCTCCGTTGACGGAACTCCGATAAGAGAGTTCAAGAACATGGAATCGATGGGCGTTCCGTTCCCGAAGAGTCAGGCAATGAGAGTGTACTCTAGTCTTTGGAACGCCGATGATTGGGCGACTCGAGGTGGGCTGATCAAGACGAACTGGAGCCAAGCCCCGTTCACTGCTTCTTACAGGAACTACAAAGCCGATGCATGTGTCTGGTCTTTCGGCAAGTCATCGTGTTCCTCGAACTCGCCCTCTCGGAACTCTTGGCTGTCGCAAGAACTCGATATCGGCAGCCAACAGAGGCTCCGATGGGTGCAGAAGAATTACATGATTTACAACTATTGTGCCGATACCAAGCGTTTTACTCGGGGACTTCCCAAGGAATGCACTGCTCGTTAAGAGCAGAACGATGTGAATGTTGTTTAAAGATTAATGTTTTGTATTTGTTTTGTTTGATTCTATGTTCTTTCCATGTAACCTAAAATCAATAATAATTTTATACTTCAAGTATTAATTATGGTACTTTTTGGCATAATTTTATGTTTTTTTATTGAATTCAAAACAACACATGTTGCTGCGAATAATATGAATAAAAATTATCTACTCTTTCGGTGCCTTTGTTTATGTTTTATATTTAAAAAATAAATTTAAAATTTAAGTTTAAGATTACAGGAATTAGAGAGAAGATATATTTTTTAAAGTTTATAATCTAGAATTATTACTTATAATTTAATTTTTTAATTTTGGACATAAAAAATAGAGAAATATATGCATGGAGGCAGCAGGGGGAGTGTTCTCAATAAAGGGTAAATTTCTTGTTTGGTCTCTCTAGAAATTACAAATTAATATAATTATATAACCAAATAACAATAAAGGTAGGGATGGTCATGGGTGCGGTTGGGTCGGGGTTTCGGCTAATCTGCACCTGACTCAAAATTTAATACCTCCATCCAAATTCGACCCAACCCGATTTTTTTATGATGTTTCGCCCGACCTGAATTCTAGAGTAAAAACTCGAACCTGATCCGACCCGACATAAGTAAAAAATTATCAATTTTTATTATAATTCGATAAAAATAAGGAGCTAACTAATTGTAAAAATACAAATAGAGAAAAGCATTTAATAATTCTACTTTTATTAGACAAAATATGAAGATAATTGAAATATATACAAAGAGAGGGGTATTGTAGCAATTATACCTAAATATTTATAATAAAATGAAACTATTATTCTGGGTTGGGTCGAGTATGGTATTTTTCACCTTAAACTCAAACCCGACCCGACCTCATCCTCAAAAAATCATACCCGAACCCAATCAAAACCCTAAATTTTCTTTAAAAACACGACCCTATAGAATCGGGTC
The DNA here is from genome assembly GCA_958450335.1 of Hibiscus tridactylites. Lineage (NCBI taxonomy): Eukaryota > Viridiplantae > Streptophyta > Magnoliopsida > Malvales > Malvaceae > Hibiscus > Hibiscus tridactylites. Next base: position 89,524,725 of record OY288268.1, read on the forward strand.
GGAACCCATTGATTATGGGTCAAATGGCCATCCCTAAGTAAAAGTAGTGCATGTCGTTAATGACGACGAATAACAAATCGAACTTTTGATACTACTTAAAAAAATCTAGTATTTCATCCAATAGCCCAACTGGTTATTAATAACGAGTAAATTGTATCAAAATAATAAAATAAAACTTACAATTTTAATCTAATAAAAAGACCAAAACCATCATTAAATCAAGATTTCTTATATCAGTGTGTCGTGTTTATATTATTCTTATCATACCATTTTCCAAGTTCTTTTTGTTATATCATATTTGTATTACGTAATAATCGTGTGTGTATATATATATATATATATATATTTAATTTATGGGGTTTACCCATTAAGAAATTGTTGGAAAAGATTCATTTGAACAGTTGTAAGATTCATGGTGAGTTAGATTTAAGGTTTTTGTAAAGTAAGGTCATGAATATTAAACTAAAAATTAATTAAGTTGGAAGGATCATTTCATAATAAACTTATTATAAATACCTTGTAATAAGTTTAAAATTCAAAAAGTCAAAATTTGTACAGTTAGTAAACTCTTCTGTCAATATAAATAAGCGTAATTATACCATATATGATGTATCAGCAGTGAAAATTTTATTTTACATAAGCATGGTTAATTTTATTATAAAAATTAAAATCCTAAATTCTAATATTAAAATCTTAAACCCTAAATTTCAAACTAAAATCATAAACCATAAATTTTGAATCCTACAATAGAAATCCCTAAAATATAAACCCTAAATTAGATCCACTTATGAAAAACAAATTTTTACCGTTAGTGCATAAAATATTTTCCCTATGAATAAACTGATTATATCTTATACAATTTATCTACGACCAAGAACGTAATGAAATGGGAACCAGTAATTAAGATCATGACACCTATAAAAATATTGAATATTTTGAAAAACATATGATATAATTACTCTTAAATTCCGTTAAAAATTAATTCATTATTGGCCCTCTAAATTTAATTATTTATAAATTACTCCTCAATAAATATTGTTGGGTTTCGCACTGTCTACGACCAAAATATATGTGGAATAATATCCTTAACGTGATAAATTACATAACTATATGTTGAACCTAAAATTGATGAAAATATCACTCTCTATATGCAAGCTGTGGACACACTGGAAAGCAAACCTTACGTACGTATTTGATATTTACATTAACTTATAAGTCAAGGATGCCAATAAATGGTGCAGGTTTGAACATTTGAGGATATTCGGATTTTTTTATACATATTTTTGAAATATTCGAATTTATATATTTTAATTGTTATTCATAATAATTTGAAACATGTGTCTAGGGGTCAGGGGCGGAACGGGGTGTAGCCTTGTGGGGGCCATGACCCCTCTCAAATTCTGAAATTTCAGAATTTAGCTCTTAAAATTTTTAAATTTTTTATTTTGGCCCCACAAATTTTTTAAAAATTCATATTGAACTTTAAATTTTTAAATACTTTTAGTTAAATCACTTCCATAATTTTTACCTTTTTAAATATATATATAATTTAGTAATACTATATAGAGCTTAATTTAAATATAAATTAATAAATTTAACAAAAAGAATTAAAATAGCGTATGAAGCAATTCCAAAGTATAAACTTCAAAGCAATAATCCAAAAATACATCAAACTAATATATTACAACCGCAAAAAAAAATTAACGACCTATTCGCAAGCTTATCGAGTCGAGCTCGAATCGAGTGTTGACCAAGTTGAGATTGCTAAACTTAATTAACACCTTTGCATGTGTCTAGATTAACATTTGTATATTCATTATCTAAATATGATTTACTTTTACATATAAATGAATGGAGACAAATAACGAGTATCTGAATTAATTTTACTTTTGTGAATATTTTAATCTATTATTTTTTTTTTAATAGTCTAAGGGTCTGTTTGTTTCACTGAAAACTGTTTCCGGAAAATAAATTCTGGAAAATGAACTACAGTTGTTGGAAAACTAATTGTAGAAACCATTTTCCGGTGTTTGGATGATGTTGTACAATTCATTTTACACTGTTTGGTAGAGTTTCCTGAAAATTTCATGAACAATCCACAAACAAGCATCGATAATGGTAAAAACAAGTTCCAATCAAAACATGGTTTAATGTTTAGGTTAGTGTTTAGGGTTTAGGGTTTAGGGTTTAGAGTTTAGGGTTTAACGTTTAGACCAGTATTTAGTGTTTATGGTAGCATTTAGGGATTAATATTTAAGGTATATATTTAAGGTTTAGATTAGTGTTTAGGGTTTAGGTTAGTGTTTAAGGTTTAGGGTTTAGGTTGGTGGTTAGGGTTTAGGGTTTAGGATTTAATGTTTTATGATAACATTTAAGGTTTAAGGATTAGGGTTTATGGTAGCATTTAGAGTTTATGGTTAGTGTTTAGGGTTTATCATTTATGGTTCAGGGTTATGTTAGTGTTTATGATTTAGTGTTTAGCTTTTAGCGTTTAGGGTTTAGGTTATTATTTAGAGTTTAAGGTTTATGTTAGTGCTTAGTGTTTAAGGTTTAATATTTATGTTAGCATTTATGGTTTAGGGGTTAATGTTTATTGTTTAGAGTTTATGTTAGTTTTTAAGGTTTAACATTTAAAGTTTAGGGTTTATGTCAAGGTTTAGTGTTTAGGTTAATGTTTAGGTTTTAGGGTTTATTGTTTATATTAATATTTAGGGATTATGGTTTATGTTGGTGTTTATTGTTTATGGTTTAGTGTTTATGTTAGTGTTTATTGTTTATGGTTTAGTTGTTATGTTAGCATTTATGTTTTATGGGTTAGTGTTTAGGGTAAGGGTTTATGTTAGTCTTTGGGGTTTAATATACATGGGTTAACATTTAGGGTTTAAGGTCTATGTTAGTATTTATGTTAGCATTTAGTGTTTATGGTTTAAGATTTTGTTTTAGGGTTTTGTGTTTATGATATATCATTTAGGGTTTTGTGTTTATGGATCAATGTTTATGGTTTATGGTTATGTTAGTGTTTATGGTTTAACATTTAGGGTTTAGGGTTTTAATGTTTAGGGTTTAATATTCATTGGTTAATGTTTGGGGTTTAAGGTTTAGGGTTTATGATTTAATGTTTATGGTTCAAGGTTTAGGGTTAGGTTTTTTAATGTTTAGGGTTTAATATTTATTTGTTAATGTTTTGAGTTTAGGGTTTAGGGTTTATGATTTAATGTTTATGGTTTAAGGTTTAAGGTTATGGTTTTTAATGTTTAGGGTTTAATATTTATTTGTTAATGTTTGGAGTTTAGGGTTTAGGATTTAATGTTCATGGTTTAAGGTTTAGGGTTAAGGTTTTTAATGTTTATGGTTTAGGGTTTATGGTTTAAAGTTTAGGGTTTAGAGTTTAGTTTTTATGTTAGTATTTAGGGTTTAGTTTTTATGTTAGTATTTAGGGTTTAGGTTTTAAGGTTTATGGTTTATGGTTTATGTTAGTATTTGTAGAGAGAATGGGAGGAAGGAAAACGACTTACCGAAAATCAATGGGTAAGTCATTTTACACTAAAACAAGGTCTGTTTTCCATTGACTGTAGTTGATTTTCTGTTGACTTTTTCATTTTCCATGAACCAAACAGTGGAAAGTTATGAAAACATTTTCAGGAAAACCAATTACAGGGAAACAAACAGACCCTAAGGGTGCGTTTGGTTCACAGAATATATAATTACCTCTGGAAATGAGATTCCCGGAATGTAATATTACCTTGGAAATTTTACATTACCTTGTTTGGTTTATTTGGCGGGAATGTAAGATTATTGTGTTTGGTTGGAGAAGTATAAGATTACTTAGAAGGAAAATTTACCAAATTATTCATGTGTTATATTTTCTTTCTAACATGTTAAACATTCAATATTAAATGAAAAATATCTACATAAAAAGTCATAGAATTATTTTTGTTATACTATCTAAAATTTGTAAAAATTATATATTTATCATATCATTAATATAACTATTAGATTAAAAAAATAAAATATTTTTTATATTTTCATATCTTCGTTACTCTCTATTAACATAATTTTGTGAATTTTCAAATGTTGAACGTTTAACATGTTCAATTTCTTAATTTTTTATTTCTTATAATAGATTGTCAAATATATTAAAGTAAATAATAAAATAAATCTAAAAGTTGTAAAACAATGATAAAATTTTTATTATAAATTTAACCTACTAAAATATTTTATAACATGATAAACATCTTATAAATCAAAGAATAAAATTAAAAACATCAGCTAGTAACTTATTAATTCTCAAACAAATATGCAATCTAACATATAACCTATAATCATCATAAATATAATATTAATAAAAATATATTAAGTACTAAAACAATATTTAAATAAGTGTAATGCCATTTAAATATTAAATTAATATCGTGTTAAAATATTTAATTAATTTACACCACAAATAATTAATCATCTAATTAAAAATTCAAATAAAGGATTTATATGAACAAAATTCATTAACTTAAGGATAATATAGTCCAAATGGGTGGGAATTGACAAATACCTAAGAAATTGGTGGGAATGTCATTCCCACCATTTAGAGGAAAAAGTGGCACTATTGAGAAAAGATTATTACCCCATAGAGGGAATGCTCTCAAACCAAACGCACCCTAAAGGTAATTACAATGTACTATCTGTTTATATATGTTCTTAACCCTTTGATAATACGCATATACTTTGTAGACAAAGCGATTTGAACCTGTGTCTCCTAAGATGAACATCATCCGTTTTTTCACTGAGACACTTGTTGGGTTCTAATATATATATATATATATATATATATAACAAATTTAAATATTTAACTAATCATTTAATTTAATGCATGAAAAATTTGGTGTCAGAATTCATGTTCCGATTGAAATAGGAGTCAAGAACTTCATTACCCAATGTCAATAATTATTCAATTGGGCTCAAATGGAAATTGTTAACCCAAATTAGTGGCCCAATCCGGTTTGGTGTTAGAATATGGCAGAGAAAAGCCTATAATTTCTACATTTATCACTCAAATATGACTTTTAGACGTAAACATAAATATATTTGAAGTATATTTTATAAGAAAACTATCAATTTTTTGGTTTTACCATCGGTTTTTAATCTATTGGTTGATTGATTTAAATTGAGTATTTCAGAGGCTCATTATGGGGCGATCCTTCCAACCCATGCTCAATTCATAAACTAACAAATAAGTTTATAAATGAACTAATGAGCTTGTTCATGAACATAAATGAACCATACATCTGTTCGAACTCATTCACTTAACAAATGAACTTAAAGTTTTTTTTATACTCATTTATTTAACTTGATAAATAAATATATCTTTTATTCATATTTTTTATTTAGTTTAATAAATTAAATTAAATTAAAAAAACAATATACGATTGGTTTATAAGTAGTTCGATGAACATTTTGTTAATTTATAGCCCTATTTATATTTGTATACGATTGGTTTATAAGTAGTTCGATGAACATTTTGTTAATTTATAACCCTATTTATATTTGTTACGTTCAAACTATTATCAATCTTTTTCTATCAATGCTAAGTTCGTTCTATTCTATTAGAGATTGACTTAAATTTTAGTTGGTAATAGTTCATTCGAATTCTATTGACTCGAGATTACTTGATAGTTAAGTTTTCTTATTAATATAGTAGATACTGTTAATAAGATTGAACCGGAGTGAATAAGATAGCTTGGTGATCAAGTAATATCTCCTATAAGGTATGGTTTAGCCTTTATTATGGGTAAACTACATAAATGACCACTATACGATAAATTTGGACTTAATTTGACCACTATATTTCTAATTGCAACAATTAAACCACTGAATTATTAAATTGGACTTAATGTGACCACCAGCCGTTAAAACCTAACGGAGGAAGTGATGTGACAGTTAGTAAAAATTTGTATAATTACATATTTAGTCCTCGTTACTTATACATTCTATCATTTTGGTCCTAACTTCAATTTGATAAAATAAATTAATTATTTAATTAGGTGGTGACATGTGTCACCATCTTATTGAAGGACTTTTTAGTTATTTATATTTAATTTAATAATTTTATTTTCTCCCCCAATCACCTGGTGACACGTGTCACCAGATTGGAGGAAGAAAAGAAAATCAATGCGCATATGCCTTTGGCATGAATCGAACCTGGGTTTAGATGTTTAGATGTTTTTAGTTATTCGATTTATTTCGGTGGTTTAGATGTTTTTATGCATCCCAAAAATGTCATGTTTGAGTCCCCTAATTCATATTTATTTCCTTTTTCTAGCACGAACAACAAACTAAGATATATATTAGGTTCTGTACAACATATCACAAAGATACAGTTAGTGTAGTGGTAAGCATGTTGCATGCCTTACCTAGGTTAACTTGGGTTCAATTCACGCTAAAGGCAAATGTGCATTGATTTTCTTTTCTTCCTCCAATTTGGTGACACGTGTCACCACTTAATTAAATAATTAATTTATTTTATCGAATTAAAGTTAGGACCAAATTGATAGAATATATAAGTAACGAGAACCAAATATATAATTATATAAATTTTTTCTAACTGTCACGTTACTTCCTCCGTTAGGTTTTAACGGCTGGTGGTTACATTGAATCCAATTTAATTGTTTAGTGGTTTAATTGCTACAATTAGAAGTATAGTGGTCAAATCGACTCCAAACCCATAGTATAGTTGTCATTTATGTAGTTTACCTTTAGAATTAATAGGTAATAGGTTTAGAAGAGATGTAATCCTGACTGATTTTCTTTGGTGAAATAAATAGGAGCTTTTATAGAACTATCGTATCCAACCTATTGGTTGTCCAATTCAGATATGGTACTACAGAGGTCTATTTTGCGCCTTGATTTTTTTCTTCCTCCAATTTGGTGACACGTGTCACCACCTACTTAAATAATTAATTTATTTTATCAAAATAAACTTAAGACCAAATTGATAGAATGTATAAGTAACAAGGACCAAATATATAATTATACAAATTTTTACTAATTGTCACGTCACTTCCTCCGTTAGATTTTAATGGCTGGTAGTTACATTGAATCCAATTTAAAAGTTCAGTGGTTTAATTGATGCAATTAGAAGAATAGTGGTCAAATCAACTTCAAACACGTAATATAGTGGTCATTTATGTAGTTTACCCTTATAATTAATAGGTAATAGGTTTAGAAGAGATGTAATCATGACTGATTTTCTTTGGTGAAATAAATAGGAGCTTTTATAGAACTATCGTATCCAACCTATTGGTTTTCCAATTCAGATATGGTACTGCAGAGGTTCATTTTGCGCCTTGATTTTTTTTCTTTCTCTAATTTGGTGACACGTGTCACCACCTAATTAAATAATTTATTTATTTTATCAAATTAAAGTTAGGACCAAATTGATAGAATATATAAGTAACGAGGACCAAATATATAATTATAATTTTTTTACTAACGGCCACATCACTTCTTCTGTTAGGTTTTAATGGCTGGTGGTTACATTGAATCCAATTTAATAGTTCAGTGGTTTAATTGTTACAATTAGAAGTATAGTGATCAAATCGACTACAAACCCAAAGTATAGTGGTCATTTATGTAGTTTACCCTTAGAATTAATGGTAATAGGTTTAGAAGAGATGTAATCCTGACTGATTTTCTTTGGTGAAATAAATAGGAGCTTTTATAGAACCATCGTATCTAACTTATTGGTTGTCTAATTCAGATATAGTACTGCAGAGGTTCATTATGGGGACAACTCTCTTAATTTAATTTACTCTATTTATAATGTCAAGATTCGAACTCTCAATTTTACTTAAAAAATTTAGTGTTTTATCCCACTAAATTAATTAGATGTAAGCATAGCTCTTATCCCACTAAACTAAGTTTAATACATTTCTAAGAGTAAATGATAAATAAATTATGAGGAAGGTATATAGATCCCTAATGGGGTCATGTTCACACACTGTAGAAGAAAATATTAGATTTTAAAGCATGGGAAATGCCTCATATTTCAAAGGGTTAAATGTCCATCGCAATATTTTTTGATTTAACTATCGGTATTAAACTCATTACTCATCTGATTTAAAACGAATTTTATAGAGGGCCAATATGAGTACATTTTCAATTCAAAAATTTTCATTCACAATGTTAAAAGTTAAACTCGTGACATTACTTAAAGGACTTAATGCATCATTCTGCTAGAATCTAGACTAACCGGTTGTTAGTGCCTTCACAATATTTAATCATAGAATAAAAAATAATTAATTTGAGTCTATTTATCTATCAAAATTGTCTTTCAACATAAGATGCGTGCATGTCCTTTCTTTCCTGGAATGTTAAAGATTGTTACTGTTTTTGGCACATGGGAAACTTTGTTTAGCAATGCACTTAGGAAAGTTGACAAGAATAACTATGTTCTAAATTATTGTAAGCCAAGTTATTATTTAGATGTCAACCTTTCGAGTTTTAATTCCATTGGTATAGTTGTCATTACAAACTTTATGAGAATGTGGATTTGAACGTTCTTAAGATTGTATCATCTTTGGTTAATAAGTATGATGGGTTTTAGATAATTTATGCATGTATTAAAAATATTGTTTAAAATGAGATTTAGTTCTTTTATATAAAATTGTCTTTGGAAATATATATATATATATATATTAATTGTAAAATAATATTATTGCAATAGACAATCATAAATTTTGAATATCAATTGTAAAATAGAAATGGTGGGTACCAAAACAAGAATATAGAATTGAAAATGAAAAATTCTAATACAAGGGCTTGAATTCACAAAGAAAAATCTGAAAGTTCCAAATCAAGAAAAAATTGAAAGTTTAATCACTTAATGTATTAATTTTTCTTGGCATTTGATACGATATAATGGAAGTATTTGTTATTTTTTAATTTCTTTAATAAAACATACATTGTGCAGACAAGCTGTTTAAATCTTGATCTCTTAAGAATAACAATATTCTTTATATGATGACAACTTGTAGGGTTCAATAAACGAATTAATTAAAACATTATTATTTGAAGTATTAGTAGTGGAATTTTTTTTACAAGCGGTTTTCATTCACGGTCATTAATTTCTATGCAATCGATATTAAAATCAAGAGTTATTATTTTATGTACAAACAATAAAAAAATAGTCAACAACCAAACCTATTTGAATATTATCTGATATATTTAAATAATTTTAAAATTTAAAATTTAAATCTAAACCCAAAAATCTAAATATCCAAATCCTATATTAATACATTACACCATTATAACATATAATTGTATATAGGGTTATAAGTTTAAAGTCAATTGTGGAGAAAACTTTACTTCTTGCATGCCAAATTATCCTAATTATCCTCAACTTTAGTAATGTTTTCAACTCAATAAGAATGAGTCTATATGTCTTAGGGATGCCCTAAATTAACTCTAAAATGTGATTAATTAACTCAAAAGGACGGTGTGATTGGACCCACTTGGCATACCTTACGTCTAAAATTGTCCTGCCCAAAATCTGATGTCAATCTAAACTTTGATTGAAAACATCAAATCAAAAGAAAGGAAGTGATTACATAAATTTGGTCTTACATTATCTCAAACTAATTGCCCCTATCACTTTCCCTAAATGGACATCTTAATTATTGACCTTAGCTTATGCTACATTTTGTACATTTGGCCTTTGCCCCCTTCATCATTTCTCATTACCAATTTCCTTTCTCTCCAAATCCTTCATTTTTTCATTTATTTATTTAAAAAGGGTGTTTGGCAATTTTAAAAATTATGATTAGGGTTTAAATATTTTAATAAGTTTAAGGGCAAAAATATATTTTAAATAAAATTTATAAATTATATACAAATTTTAAATTTTCAAAGGATGACCGCCTATCCCGCCCCATCTGTCCATGTATGCAATTTCATCTATAAGTAACTAAAATTCTTCTTCCTAACCATAGAATGGTCATAAAAACATATTCGACTCAGACATGTTTTTTTCTAGAGTGTGGTACAAATAAGTTAGATTTAAATTAAATAATTTTAAAAATATAATAAAAACACAATTTAATTCAAAATTTCTTAAAATCAAATTAAGCATCTATATATATTTAGGGTTTATGTAGTATAAATTATAGAAATGAGTATGGATGGAAATTTGTTAGCCAAATAGTTAAGATTAATGGTTATTTTCTCGTTAGATTAACCATTAGATTAAAAAGTGTTAGTAAAATTCTTCTATTAGTATGTGTACTATGGGTAAATTGTAGATTTTATTTTTGTACTCCGATTTAATCAATTTTAGTCATTAATACTTTATGAATTTTAAATTTTCAATCATAGTTCAAATAATATAACGATGATATAACAAATTTATAGGGACATAAAATTATAAAATTACATGTGAGATAAATTGGGAAAAATATTAAATTACATTATGACTTTTCAAATGTAACTTAACAAAATACATGTACTATGAATTGAGAAGGTAATAAATAAATGAAGTTAGTGCAAGATGGATTTTATAACTCATTTGATCTATTTCTTTTATTAATCGATAACTAAATCAGATACGATAATTATAAAAAAATCGAATGATCACTAACTCTGTAATTATAATAAACACAATACGATCGAAAATACGATCCCATTTCAACTGCAATTTTATAGCCTTAGAGACAAGTCAATGTGGCTAAACTCGTCTTGAACATCTTCATGCCGGTATCCGATGGACCAAGAACCAACCTCTTCTTCTCTAAGGCCATAGTTCACATCTCTCCTCCCGTAGCTCATTTCTCCGGCAAACCTCCCGGCTCGACCGTATCGTTCGAAAGGGGCAACCGGCGGCTGCATGCGTTGAGGATGGCCGGACGACCCCGAGTAGTCCGAACTCGATCCCCCATGAGCTCGAACCGACGAGCTCAGCTCACGGCTTTTCTTGGCGAGGGTTCGCTCGAGCTTGTGCGCATTCTGATGCCCGCCGAGCGCTTGTGAACTAAAGAACTTCCTCTGGCAATAGTTACAGGAGAAGATTTTCGGCTCGATGGGGCTATTTGACGACGAAGAAGACGGCTCGAGGACGAGGTCTAGGTTAAGTGGATTGGTGGGGAGGCTTAAATGAAGTGAAGTATTGGGCTGGTGATCCATAATATAAACTCTCAAGCTAGCTTTAATGGCGGATGAAGAAGAAGAAGAATGTTGGTGGGGCAATTAAATGAAGAAAGATTCGTGGTTTGAGTTGAGAGTGGGATCGTTCAAGTGTTATAACTTATAAGAGGAATGGAATGGTTTCACTGTTGGTGCAACTAGAAATAGTGAGTCCAGTGAGATGGTCCCCCACTGAGTCACTGAGTGAGAAAGAGAGTTGAGTTATGTGCAGATATCTATGGAGGGATCAAAGTGTTGTCGCCTCCATTAACGGCAGCTTTCTAATCTTTTGTCGGCCTAGGGATATCATTTTCATTCTTTTCTCCCCAACAAAAATACATGTATTTGTATCGATTTACCGGTTGTTCTAGTACTATAAGATACAAATGTAAGTAAGGTCAAAGGTTTAAATTTTGATATTACGAATAGAGTAAATTGAGTTGAGAGGATCGCTCCTATAATAAACTTTTACAATATTCGATATAAATTAGTCGATAAATAGATTAAATATCGGTGATTATACATAAAAATACATGTATTTGTGTGGTGTTATACTTGTATTAAATTAGATCAGTTCAAAGGTCGAGTTATAGGTTTACATTTACAGAGGACGATGAAGTTAAAAAAAGGAAGTCAAAGTTTAATTATAAAATTTTAAAAAGTCAAAATATAATTTCAACATCGTAAGGTTTTATAGTTTTTGAAGGGACTAACTCAGAAAATTATCAATTTGGGGTATAATATAATTTTATTATTGTTTTAATTTTGAATGTTACAACTTTTAAAAGGACTAAACAACAAATTTACCCAGCCCCCTAAAATAACTTGTAATCTTGTGATCCTTTACAATGAAGCAATCTAGTCTAGTCAATGTTCCAATCTCACTTGCTTTATTAATTCTCTCTCCTCTAATTTATAATTACTAACCAATACGATTATATGACATGAATATAATTAAAAAAATAAAAATATAACGATCAATCAATATGCATATATTAATGTTAAATAATAGGTTTCATTAATACAAACATTTATATTTTAATATATTTTTGGTTTAACTATCTATATACAACGCATTGGTCGACTAATCTGGATCGGAGTTTGCAGAGACTCAATATGGAAGTGAACCTCTCAACCCAATTTTTTTCATTTACGGTGTCAGAATTCGAACTTTTGACCTTAATTAATAGATTTAATACCTGTTCCTATTGGATTAACTGATTTTTGATATAATCTAATATATTTTGATTATCAATTTGATAGTGTTGTATCAAATTATCATTATTCAATTAAAGAAGTCGTTATCAGAGTGATTAAACTAAAAACGCAAGATAAGCTGGGGGATTAAGACAGAACATCAGAACATGAAAACAGACAACAGTTCTGACATATCCTAAGCTGCAATGAAACAACCGAACAAGATTAGGCATTGTGATAGTTCCCACTTCACTCATTAACCTAACCCATTTGCTAATTGTTACAATGTTCTTTGATTTCATTATTAATTTCATGTTAAAAATCTCATTGAATAAGAAAATTCTACAATAGGCGACGGATATTGTTGAACATCACTAAGGATGAACATCATTATTTTTTTTAAAATTTTAAAAATTTAAAAGACTAAAATTATAATTAAAATTATGTCTTAAAAATAAAAATCAAATTTAATAGTTACTTTACAATATTCTTTTAATAGGTTGGAATCAAATATACTCAATTCTCCTAAACCCTAACAAAATCAATCTCTTAAAAAATATAAATTAATTTATATTTTTTTAATAGATTAGAATCAAATATACCCAACTCTCCTAAACCTAAACCCTAACAAATTCAAGGTTGAATTTGAGACAACAAAATTCAACTTCCTTTTTCCTCCAAATTCATTCCCAGTTTCGACAATATTTCCATGGTTATTTGAGTTTGAGACATGAATCGTCTGAGATCACCCAAGGAAACTCAAGTGGAAAAGGTTTCATGTTAGGATTTGTTAGAATTTAGGTTTAGGAGAGTTGGGTATATTTGATTCTAGTCTATTAAAAAATTATAAACTGATTTCTATTTTTTAAGAGATTGATTTTGTTAGGGTTTAAGAGAATTGAATATATTTGATTCTAACTTATTAAAAAATATTATAAAGTAATTATTAAATTTGATTTTTATTTTTTAAAAGATAATTTCAATTATAATTTTTGTCCTTTAAATTTTTAAAGTTTTTTTAAAAAGTTAATAGTGTTCATCAGTATTCATCGTTAGTACTGTTCAGCGATGTTCATCCTTATTTTTTTTTGAGTACCTTAAAACTGAGACAACTCAAGCACATGTAGTGTTTGATTTTAAAGTAAAGGGTAAATTACATATTTGGTTACTAGACTAAATAAAAATAATTTTTTAGTCATTGAAATTTTAGAAATTACAAAGTGATCATTAAATTTATCGAGGATGATTGGGTAGCTTGGAACCTTTGGTGTATTTAGTGACTTTGGAATTTGGACTTGGATTGTTTTGGCCAGGTGTGTATTCTGTTTTGGTTGTCTTGTATGTTTGAAGTGTTTGTATTTCTGTGAAAATTTGATTCGAATATTATGTATTTACCAATTTTATGCTGGAAACTTTCTATCTAATAAAATAAATTTTGGCGAGAAAAACACTTTATAAAATAGTGATAAATTTCGATAAATTTAAAGACTGTTTTATAACAATTCGATATAGTTTAATGACAATTTTAAAAAATTGATAAGTTCATTGGCTTAAAATATTGTTTTTGTTTAATTTAACAACCGTATGAATATTTTATCCCAAAGTAAATAAAATTGTGGGAAATCATACAGATCAAATAAGCTCCCAAAAGATAAATTAATTTATTAATTTGTTTATTTATCAGAGTTTGATTATTGTGGGAGCATAATCTTGCAGGTCGGCTGTGATTGCGCTGACCCTTTGTCTATTAATCTCACTCTAAGGAACATTAATTCTCTTTATAATTATTTAAATTGTTCCAAATAAATAAATAATATTCGAATAAGAGTACAATATATTAAAAAATTTACTCAATTCACATGATGTGTAGTCTTTAGATAATATAATTTTGTGTTATGGGTTAAAGATTTAGTTTAGGGTTTAAAGTTTTTTAGTTTAATTTTTAGTTTAGATATTTAGGGATTCTTGTAAGAGTTTAGGGTTAGATATTTATATTTTTTAAAATAAATATGTAAACTTATATAATAATAGTCGAATAAGGAACTAACATTTTCATATATGCTCAAATAAAGGCTTAACCTCTTAAAATGATCAAATAATGAGTTAATGACATGACGTTTTAAAATAAATGTCTAACATTTTAAAAATGCTTTCTAACAAGAGATCTCATTTGAGCATACTCGAACATATTAGATCCTATTTGACCAGACTCGAAAACGTTATTTGAATATTTTTTAAAAAAAATTACTCTGATCATTCGATGCCGTTTTAAAAGATTACACTCTTATATAAACAGCCCATAAAATAATGGGAATTATATTAAAACACGTGATTAAGAAATTAAAAGATAAATATATAATTTTTCACATGTGACATGCTACCGTTCAAGGTCTAACACAAATTCAACACATTTAAATGTGATATCAAATAATTGCTTGCATTCAACAAAAATGTATAAATACCTTTCCGATTTTTAAAAAATAATGGCACTAATAAATCAATATTTGATTAAAATGCAATCGGAAAATTAATTGGGTGGTTGAGATTCCTAATGACGTACGTAAGACAAATGAAATCCAACTTTAAGACAACCTTTGATCTTGTCTGTCATTTTTAAGTCCAATTAATCAAATATCTTATCTCAATTCCCAAATTGCATATGCCTCGAATTTCCATTCACTTCCATAATCAACCTTCTTTCTTCCTAAAAAAACATGTGCTTAGTATTATCACCTATTAAAAAAGGGGGTAAATACACGTTTTGGTATCAGAATTCAATTTTAATTTCAATTTGACAACTTCACTTTTTTTCTCCGATTAAGTACTAAATTTAGTTTTTTTAGTTCAAATTGATATCTAAACATTTCTTACCAAAAAGATAAAACTACACTTCACTCCTTCAAAAAACATGAAATTACAAATAAATATTGTTGATGGTCAAAATATCAAGGACCGGAGACGTCGGTTGAGATGGTTGTTTCGGGTCGGAGCTCATATGTAGCTCTCGTTTCTCTTATGGTGGTGGTGCCAGGAAGGGAGAGCTCCCATGAAGTTTTTCGGAGGCCAGGTTTTGGTCGTGAGAGCTTATGTGTGTGATGGAGGGTCTGACCTCTATTTGGGGTGTATGGCTCCTTATAAAGGGGTTAGATGAAGTGAGGCATGTGTCAATCGAGAGGGACATGTGTTTTAGTGAGTTGTCGTGATTTAGTGTCGTTGTAGATCACGTGTATCGTCACGTCTCAGGTTTGATCTGTCATCCGTAGTGATCACATGCGTAGTCACGTAATCGCCAGATGCGATGTTGCTTGCAGTCTTGTTGGTTCGCCGCAGGTTGCGAAGGGTGCCGTAGATTCCCAAGCGGCCTCATGCGTTGTGGTTCGCAGCGATTTCATATGTTGTTTCGTCGACCGTCGGATGTCTTTTGTGCTATACTGTTCGTAGTCTTATTCATTTGTCGTGGGTCGTCTGTTCTGACACGCGAGAATTAGTATTCGTAGATACCAACAAGTATAATAGTAAAATTGTACTTTAACCCCGAAAATATTTAAACTTCGATTTTAATTCCCATAAAAGGTTTTATCGCTGGATGAACTCCACCACACATTTGTTAAAGGGTCTTTTTCACCATAAAATGAAAGTTTAAGATGAAAATGAGTTTGGTGTAATTTATCACGATCACAGATATAACGGCAACGGAGTAGAAAAAAACATAAAAAATGAATGTTATTGAGGTGAGGATGAAAAGTAGGGTTTTTACAAACGATAACATACGTGACAGAAATAAAAGAGTAAGACAAGTTGAGCCTAGGAATTGAACTTCGTCGGATGTTGGAAATATGAGGTGTCGGCATTGAGGTTGTTTCAGTGGGGAGGCATTGCGGAAGAGAACCCATTTTCTAAGCAAAATCTCTCCGTGTAGGAAAGCACTCATGTTGTTTAAGTGGGTTGATATGCAGATGCCAAACAAACTCCTCTTCTTGTTTCATGTAGTAGGGTCGATATTCGACCGGATTAAGTTAAAAAATTTATTTACGAAAATAAAGATAAAATTATAAAATTTTAAGAGATACGTCACAGTACGACATTAATCGACTCAGACTCGAAGAGAATTTAAGCCTACAATGTCTTAAAACTCTTAACTCGTTCGGTTGATAAAGAATTAAGTCATCCGGCACAACAAATTGATATGAAGGTCTAATGATCTTGTTAAGAAAAACCCTAAGTATCCAATGTTTTAGAGTCATCAATTTGATCACTAAACAGATCAACCAAGCTCACTAAACAGATCAACCAAGCTAACTTATTATATTGTCAGACAGACAACTAATGACCATGAACTGAGCAGTTATCCAAACATTAAGTATAAATCTTCATCTCAATCATCGATATTGTAAGAAGATAACGACAATGTGATTGCACAAAAAATAATAGAACACCAAGAATTACGTGGTTTTTTTTTTGTTGAAAAAAATCACTAGTGTAATAGAAATTCACTAATGTCGAAAAACAAGAATACTAAAAGATTGTACCTAGCATGATTTATTGGTTATTCAATTTTATATTTTAATTCTTCGACTCGCTTACTTTGTATCCACCACATATCTCATTTTTTCTTTAATTTCACTTTTTACGAACTTGATGGCATCATAAAGTTTTTGATTCGAAATAAAATGAAATTCAGATCACAACTTGTACGGATACTTTCAATTTCGTGTTGTCTCAAGCTTCTCGTATTCTAACACCCATCGCCTCCAAAAGCTTGCATGTATCTTGCAGGCATGCCCAATCTCCAAGCTGTCCTTACAAGCCCAATCCATCACAATAAAGATATCATATGGTCCTTCCTGTATTGGACTCCACCATTGTTCCTTGTTTTCTTTTTCTATCATTGGGCTCTATTAGTCAGACAAAAAAAATTTTGTATTTTTTTGTACCTTTTCTGTACTCTATATTTAAAAAAAATTAAATTTTAAACTCTATTTTTAGATTTTAAATTTTAAATCATAAACCCTGAATTTTTAAAAATATATTATAACCTTAATTTCCTAAACTTTAATCTATTTTTTAAGGTTAAACTACTCAAATGACCACTCAACTATAGGATTGGTCTCAATTTGACTATCATATTTTCAATTGCGTCAATAAGACCACTTAACTATTTAAGTGGTATCAATAAAGTCACTTGCCGATAAGACATAACAAAGAATGTGACGTGATAATTAATAAAAATTTGTAAAATTACACATTTTGTCCCTATTATTTATATACTATATTAATCTAGTTATAATATTAATAAATTTAATTTTTTAATCAAATAATGACACGTATCACCATCTGATAGGTTGATTTGTTTTAGTAAAATTTACATCAAATTAGACAGTGACACATGTCACAATCTGATTGGACAAAAATTATAAAAGCCAAATAATATTTTCTGTGGGAATTAAACACAAGACCTGTGGATTGAAAAACGACAACTACCACCATTGAGCTAAGCTTATCATATGAGTCATATATTACAACAAAATATATTAAAGGTTAACTCATGGCAGCCAGGACTACAAATAAGAAACAGTTTCAGTGCAACAACACCATTAAAAATATCAACTTCAACCGCAACAACAATGGCTGCCATAGTCATAAAAACAAGCTCGCAAGAACATTCCACAAAGTCATCAACCTAAAATCCTCATCAAACAATGGTATTGAAATCTGCAATTTCCCATCCCAACACAAATTCGAGTGCTACAATCCAAACTCAGATCATAAAATCCCTTCCCATGGAAATCCAAAGTACAAAGTTGTTTTAGAAGTTTCGGTCGTCAAAATTTTCGCTAGTGTTGTCACCATTAAGCCGGTTACGTGGAGCTTCAAATGGCGCAAAATCCGTACAACAATGGCGCTATCCAAACTGCTGATGAAGCCATCGTTGAAGAACTAAGAACACTTTTAGAGCCAAAGGGAAAGTTCTTGTAGAAAGAGCTTGATCTTTCACCTCAAGTCACTTTATTGCTTGCAGAAATTCAAGAACAACAAAGCTTAATGAAGATTTACGATATCACAATTAATATATTATATAAATAACATGGTAATTTTATAAATTTTTATTAATTGTCATCTTTTCTGTTATGCTTTAACGACAAGTGGCTTTATTGATACCACTCAAATAATTAAGTGGTCTTATTGACGCAATTGAAAATATAATGGTCAAATCGAGACCAACCCTATAATTAAGTAGTCATTTAAGTAATTTATTTATTTTTAATGTGGGGCATAAAAAGAGGTACAAGAAAAAGACGGAGGGTTTCTATTCCTATTAATTTGGTTTTTCTTTAGTTTAAATCCTATGATTATTAATTGTGCTATATATAAGTTATGAATTTAATCTTTATACTTTAATTCGATTATTTTTTATTCATATATTTCTAGGTTTTGAAATTTCGATCCTAATCTAGGCAATAGTTGTGAAACTTATTAAATCAAAATTGCCACCATTTTCTATATTATACTTTAGTTTTAGTTTAATTAATCAGTCTGGTAATTGTAAGCCGTGCAATTTAATTATATCATCTATATTTTAATGGCTTATTATAGAATTGATATTTGAACTTGATAATTTTTTTTATATTGATACTTGTGTTGTCTTGACATCTCAACAATCAATGAGGTTGTTTATGTGATATTTGACGAGTCAAAATGATGACATCCAATAAGTGTCTTATGTCATATTTAATTGGTTGTTAAAATAACACATTAATACTATGTACCGATTTGAGAAGTTTTCCTAGATGTATGTACCAATACGAGAGTTCTTTTTAAATGTAGGTCCAATTTAGGACAAATAAAATACAAATACCAATTTATTTATTTATTTTTATCAAAATCAGATATAAATTTGTATATTGAGCCTTAGTTTAATAGCCATATGTACAAGGTCAATGAGCTGTCAACATCTTGTTCAGCCATTATATTTTTATAATCCAAACAGCAAGCATGAAACCCTGGACTTCCACATGAATAATTGAACAATAATTTGTTTGTTTTCATGCTGTCAAGAGAGAAGTTATTAAATGACTGTGATTAAATTTTTAAAAATAAATATAATATAATTTTTTTCGTAAAAATCTTTTTATTACTGTCAGTTACAATAATTTATTTTCACCTGATCCAAAAATATGTTATGTTGAACTTTTAAATTTTACTGTATATATCTCCTACCTGAATTATTACACACAATAAACAAATATTTTTTAACTGATGTGTTATTTTGTCAAGTCAACACCTTTGTTTATATAATGTTGCTATATTAGTGCAATGTCAATGTGCACTGTCGTGAAGGTTTACCACGTCATTTTAAATTATTTACCATTAGTTAACTAACAAATTTCATCAACGGATGAGCCATTTTTGACCTAAAATAAAACATCGAATGTTAAAATGCGTTAAAAAAGACATATGCCAAAATAACTATCTAATCGAACATTATCGATATTTTTTATATTATGCCTTATATATATATAAGGTGAGAATGAGCTACAACTACAATTGAAGCCACGTAATAAAAAAAAGAATGGTAGCTAAAGTGGTAGTTAAGTGAGGTATGACTTGGATGATGTTAACATCTTTTCTTACCATCCATCCATCCATTCATTCATTTATCAAGGTTAAATTATAAAATAAGTGCCTAAATTATGTTTTTTTAATAGGTGTTTAAAATATTTTTTAACTAAAATAAGTTTTTAAAATTTTATTTTCGGTTTGTTTTAAAGTCAATTATTTGAGCACCTATTTCAATCAAAAATCAAACTTTAGGCACATATTTCAGGCAAAAAACACTTTAGGCCCTCATTTAAGCCAAAAATGAAATTTTAAGCACACATTTTAGTCAAAAAATACTTTAGACAACTATTACAAAAAAAGACATAGTTTGAGCACTTATTTTATGGTTAAGCCATTTATTAATGGCTTATGTAACACCCAGGTTTAGGGGTCGGGTGAAAATAATATTTTAATATTATTTGGGTTCGGTTTTATAATTAAAATAATCTTTTAAGTTTCAGATTTCAAAAACAAATATTTTACTTTGGACTAAAATGGATGAGATACAAAATGGAGGGATTTTAAAGAAATTTGAGAATAGCCATTCATTAATGGCAATATTGTAATTAGCCCAACTTTTGATTTTAAATCCCCTTCCTATCATCTTTTACTATTCACTCTCTTCTCCAACAAAATCAACGTGGAATAGAACTCACTCATCCTCTCCACTATTCCATCACATAGCTACATCATTTCAACTCGTTTTCGAAAGATAATTTCATTTTCAACTTGTCCTCATCATCCTCTCTTCAAAAGTACAATTAGTTTTCATTTTACTCAAAGTTTTGAAAATGGAGTTTTTGGAGATTTTGATTAAAAATGGTAACTTTATGTTGTTAAACTTAATATTTTGATTCAATGTTGTTAGTTATGAAGTCTAGGAGCTAAATGGTACCACATATGTGAATTTTTCTTGGTTTTGAACAAATTCCCGAAATTGGGTTTAAAGGGGGTTTTTGAAGGGTTTTGGGTGAGTTTTGGGGGTTGTTTTAGGTTGGAATTGATGGGCTAATGTTAGTGCTATGGTTAGGGGTTGATTTGGAATCATTTATGAGTATAAAAGGGTGTTGGAAACATGGGTTTTGGATGAGGTTATTGGGCTGCACGAAATTGTTAAGTGAGAGGTTTGTTCATGGCTTGAAATATTGTGACTTGTGTTTGAATTGTGTTTCGGGTTAGTAATTTGATGCTTATGCTGATTTGAAGTTGTTTGAATTGTATTGAGGTTGTTTATAGGTGAGAACTTGTGTCGGTGAAGTATCGGGAAGAAATCCGGAAGCTTGAAGGTGATTGATTGCTTGGTATTTGAGCTTGGAAGTTTAGGTGAGTGGTTAATGTTTTAGAGTGGTTTTAAATGTTTGGTTTGAGCATATGGACTAGGCCGGGCTTGATAGACCCACCTAGAGTTAAGATTGGGGTGGTAGCTTAATCCTAAACTTAAACTAGAGCCATTGGTTGAACTTGTAATGGATGCTTATGCCTCGTAGTATTTGTGATATGATTGTTTATGTATAAAGTGTTATACATGTGAGATGAGGCATGACTTGTAGTGCACTATGAAACGCATGTGAATAGTTCATGATTGTGATCATGGTGAGTATGTGCTAAGCACGGAATTGGTTGAAATGAATAATGTGGATTGAGTTAAATGTTGGCACTAGTATGGTTGAGTACAAATGATCGATCATTAGGATGTTAGTGTGTACACATGAGTCAAATTCGCGCGTGGCCTTGGTGGCGTTGAGTTACCAAGGAGGAGTACGGGTTTGCCCGGAAATTGTTATATATATATATATATATATATATATATATGTCGATGATGAGTAGAATCTCATCGACGGGGCGTGAGGATGAGTGGAATCCCCTCCGCGAGACCGGTGATGAGTGTAATCCCACCGTGAGGTAAAGTGGTTGTTGGATGTGAGTTCCAACGTGTTTATCTGTGTTTTCGGGTCATAGCTAGGTGCCAATATTAATTGATATGTGGATCAATGTGTTGTGGAATGTGATTTCTACTTGGATGTTTATATGTGTTTACATATGTTGTGAAATAGAGCTTGTTGAGCATGGCATATAATTGAATATTGTTCATGCATCTTTAACATTTGGCTCTTGAGGATTTTTGGTAAATCATGCATTTACCTTGGTTGAGATCGTGCTTGGACCCTGCATTGTCGAGGTTTGTTTTTAAAGAGCTTACCCTCACTAAGCTTATTGCTTATGCTCTCTCTTTGTTCGACAATTCAGATCCTTAGTTCGTGGGTTGCTAAGTGCAAGAAGGGGGCCTCCAAGTGTGCTTCGTGGTGCTTGTTTAGCTACCAAGTATGAACTTTTAATTATGATGTAATGGTCAAGCAATGGGACATGTAATCGTGATATGATGCCTTTTGGAATACGTTGTTGTTGTTGTTTAGGAGCATGTTAGACTCCTCGTATGTATGCGTTAACTTGGCTTTTGAGATGTATGCCCTTGCTTGTAAACCTTGTTGGTATTTTCTACCTTGAATTGTCTAAGTATTGACTATGTTGAAGTATGCTTTTGGTAATGCCTTGATTTGATGTTTCTCTATATGTCTTAGGTGTTTGAGTATGTTTGTCTTAGGATCCATGTCTCTAGATCATGTATGTTTATGTTGAGTGTTGTTTGGGGTCGTTTAGGGCCCTTAGAATTGTTGAGAAATGCCTAAGTCTGATTTTTGAAGGTTGCAGACAGCCCGCGTTTCGAAACGAGTTGGGCCGTTTCGGAACGGGTAAGGCTTCAGGGACCTCGTATCGGAACACGTATCGATACGGTTTGGCTTGTGGATCCCCTGTTCCGAAACGGGTAGCGGAACGTTTTGGCTACTGGAAATCTGAGAAAATGACGAGATGAAATCGTTTCGAAACGGGTCTAAGGGTTTGGAAACGGTCAAAATCTCGTTGACCACGAGAAGTTGACCGTTGAGGGTGTTTCGGAACGGTTAACCTCTGTTCCGATACGACCTCCTCGTATGGGCTTGGGGCAGTTAACCTGGTCAAGGGCGTTTCGATACGCCTTAATGGTGTTTCGAAACGGCCTGTATAATGGTTTAAAATTGGGCTGTTCAAGTGCTGTTTTGGGTTCTGATGTTTTCTTCCGCATTTTATTCCGTTGTCATGATCACATAGGATTCGAATGAGCCTTTAGAAAAGATTAAATTAAAAAGAAAATTTTGGGTTGCTAACCGAGGGGGGAACCTTAACGGGTTTCGCTTTGGTTTTCCCTGTGTGGCCCACTCGAACCGGTCAAGCGTCCGGACCAAGACGAGGGGGTTCCACTTGTTGGTATCAGAGCCAAAGGTTACCGAGACCTTGGGCAGGTAAATAAGGTAAGTTCAAGTTTTGTATTGATATGCACGGTGTTTGCTTGCCTTGTAAGTATGATTGCTTGTGTGACAAGTATGTGATTGTTTTGTTTAAAAGCATGTTGTTTGGGAGTCCCATTGCTACTATTACATTGGAAAAGAATTTTTAAGTGAGGGAAACGTACTTGAGCACTTGAAAGCTTTGTCTTGCTAACTCAATCTTGTATATTTTGTTTGTTGTGGTTGTAGTTATCGTTTGTGAGCGATGTCTAGGCCGAGGGGTAGGCCGAGGGTGGTTCGTCAGGAACCACGTGTTGCGGCTCCTGTTGAGCCGGTGATTGGAGTGGAGGCTCATATAGAAGGGCCTGTAGCTGCGGGAGTTGGAGCTCCTCCACCACCTCCGTCTGGAGTTGGAGGCGAGGATGGAGCTGAAGGAGAGGGGCCTCAAGGTGGCCAAGGTTCGGCCGGAATTGATATGACTCCGCTAGTACAAGCTATAGCGGGAGCATTTCAGGCCGCAGTTGCGGGAGCTCAGGCTGCAGCTCTGCCTAGGTGTGACGATGCTAGTCTACCTTTGGAGAGGCTCCGTAGCTTGGGGGCCGAAGAGTTCAGAGGGTCTACTCCCGAGAGGTCTGAGTTATGGTTGGAGAAGACAGTTCGCATCTTAGCTCAGATGGGTTGTGTGGGCGCACGTAGATTGGGTTGTGTGATTTCCTTGCTTCAAGGTGATGCCTACACCTGGTGGGTCACCATTACTACTGGAGTTCCAGAGGCAGAGATTGATTGAGATTTCTTTGAGTCTGCTTTCAGAAAGAGGTACTTGGGACCGAGGTATCTAGATGAGAAGAAGCGGGAGTTTATGGCTCTTGTTCAGGGAGATGCTACTGTGACTGACTACGAGATCTGTTTTGTTCGTCTGAGTCAGTATGCTTCAGAGTTGGTGCCTACTGAGAGGGCCCGATGTGATCGTTTCAGATATGGGCCTCATGAGGAAGTTAAGAGGTATACCTTAGCTTCTGATTATTCTGACTTTGATGTCTTGGTTGCTAGAGCCAAGGACATTGAGCATAGCTTGAGGGTGACCAAGCGTTTTGGAGGATCTAGTTCTGGTAAGAGACACAACAACTTTGACAGTAGAGATGCCAAGAGGCATAGAGGTGGAGGACATCAGTTTGACCATAGATGTGGCGGTGGCCATCATGGTAGGGGCCATCAGGGCCATAGAGGTGGACGGCGTTTGCCCGAGTGCACACATTGTGGGAGACAGCACACTGGTGAGTGTTGGGGTAACTTCCATGCTTGTTGGAACTGTGGTTCGGGGGACCACTTTAGGAGAGATTGTCCGCATCAGGCGGCACAGGCACTGAACATTGCTCAGGCTCCTGCGAGGGCGAATGATTTTCAGAGAGGCCGTGGGCGCGGTCGTGGCTACTTCCAGCCTAGGGCTGATGCACCTAGGGTAGATGCTCAGAGGAACCTTACTCATGTGCCTTCCTTTATGGACCTTCCATTTTGGAAAGATGCCTTGCTGCATTTACGACAGTCGAATCCATCAAACATAGAAGGGATGGAAGATAATGTGTTTTTCACCATTGAATTGAGTTACAATTGGTTGAGAAATGAGGAAGCACAATCTTTGTTCTTGATTTGTGGCCTGCATCCTCAATGTTTTGATATCCTTATCTTCGATTTGCTGTAATATAGCACTGGTTTAGATCTTTTGAGAGGAATCAACACGCTAAAAAAAACAAAGAAAAAATAATTTATGTGCTAGTCCATAAGCTCAAAGCTTCTAGTTTACTTCTCGAGAGAAAAAGTTACAAAACAGTAAAAATGCATGATCTTATACGCGATGTTTCTGTTTCAAATGCATCAAAAAAAAAAAAAACAAGGGAATGTGTGTCATAAAGGATGAAAATCATATGAAGAAATTGTTGAAGAAGGGAAATCTCAAAGGTTGCACTGTTATCTCGTTGCCACACAGTCACATGAGCTTTCTGGTGTGGATTGTTCAAATTTAGAGTTACTCATGTTGCTGAACAAAGATTCATCTTTTCGAGTCTCGGATACTTTTTTCAAAGACGTGAATAAGCTGAAGATGTTAAGCGTGACCGATATGGTTTTCCATCTCTACCTTCATCTTTTCTTTCATTAACCTTTAAGATTTTTGAGCAACTGCACCCCATAAACATTAAATCATGCAAATAAACTTGAAGATGGTTAGGTCGGTTTGGGAAAATATGGTTGGCGATGAATGAAATAGGAAATGGGGTTTGGGGAAGAAGACGAGGTGTGTTTGGGGAAGAAGACGGGGTATTTGGGTAAATTTAGGTATAATGTAATATATATATATATATTTATTTTATTTTTTAAAATTTAAAAATAATTAAGAAAGATGATGTGGCACGTTTTGATTGGTAAGATAAATTTTTTTAACAATAGAGAGTAATATGGGTAACGGAAAAAACGTTAGAAGGCAAAAGTAGTCAAAATGCACTTTAAAGAATAAGTTGAGAAAACATGTAAAGTTTAGAGGAAGAAATGTAATAAGTATTTATTAATATAAAACTTTGAATCCAACCATCCCTTTCCTTCACTTTTTTCTTTAATTCCTATTGTTCCCCACCTAAGATATCAACTTATCATCAACACTAATATTTATATGTATATGTATGCTATTGTCCTATAAATAGGGGTTTACAATTAGCCATGTCAAATGTTTGGTTATATTTTAGTAAGATTTACTTTTAGTTTGAATATGATTCATATTGAAATTTTGTTGAGGTAGAAATTTCAAGTTATACGGTGACGTTCTATGCTTAAATTAATGTTTTATTATTAGATCAAATGAATAAGTTAAAAAATAGACTACCGACTTTTATAAATGTCATTTTATCCTTCTACATAAATTAATAAGGTGTTAGATTTACTATTAAGAAAAACACTTTAATACACATGCTTGTGTTAAGTTTAGTTTACACAAGCCTTTTAATTTTAAGGTTTAGATATTTAGGTTGTAGTTTAAGGTTTAGTGATTTAAGATGTAAGATGTAAAATTCAAGGTTATAATTTAGAGTTTAGAGTTCAAGGTTTATGGGTTTAGGTTATAGGGTGCATAATTTAAGATTTAAGGTTAGAATGTAGAGTTTATAGTTTATAATTTAGGGTTTTAGGTTTTAGGATGTTAGGGCTAGAGATTTAAGTTTAAAATTTTATAGGTTAAATATAAAGGGTTGTGTAAATTTATTTTACACAGTTTGTGTATCAAAATATAAACATTAAAGATTATTATCTCATACACAGACGGTGAAAACTTTTTGTTTCTACAAGTGCCTTATTTTTTGGGGTTTTAAGTTTAGAGTAATATGGCCAGAGACTTAAATTTTAATTTATAGATCTTAAATTTTAACCATAAACCTAAAATTTTATAAACAACTCCCTAAATTCAAAACTACTACACTTAAATCCCAAACAAATTTATAATTATTAATTTACCATTTCATATGTTTACATTCTATATATAATCTTTATTTTTAATACTATTCTGAAGTAATTATATTTTTTCATTAATTATCATTTGCTACCGCTTAATATTTTAATAACACTTATATCAATTAATGCAACTGCCGACGCCACCTTTTTCACTCTTATGGAGGAGTTTCTATCACCTGCATCTACTCCCTTTTCTAATTTAATAGAATCAACCATTAAATCAAAACAAGTCAGCCAAAGTGACCGATGATATTGTCGTGGGCAGCTTTGATTGGTTTGTTGGAAATAAAAAAGTTTGGCCACAAACACACCGGATAGAACCTCCTGCTCCCTGAACCAAACGCCGTATTTGAGAAAATAGAATTATATTTAATAAACATTGATTATATGATATTTTGGGTCAAATTTTATAAGAAGACCTTATACTATGTTTTTCTTTATCTAATTTAATCATCTCTTTTTTCTTCCTTTCTACTTTACAAAACTTGTTTTTAATCTTGAGATATCCCCCCATTAATTTCACTAAATAATTTAAAACCATTGACTTATTTTATAAAAAATAAAAGAGAAAGAGAAGTCAAGTTAGATGATCACTCCGATTATAGATCTTTACGGTGTTTGATTTAATTAATAGATCATATACTGATTTTTTTAAATGAAAAAACGAAAAATATATAATATTTATACGATCATACACAAATATTATAATATACGCGTATTGAATATTTCAAAAGTAAATTATTTGATTAAATTAGTAAAAGAAAATAAATTGATACACTGTTGGGGTAAATTTCAGTTTTTATAAGTAAACTTATTTTAAAGGCTATGAGTTTAGTTTAGAGTTTAGTGATTTAGGGTTCTAGGAATGGATATTTAAAATTAAAGATTTAAATTTCAAGTTTTAAAGCTTAAATGAAAATGCTTACGAAAAAGTTTTACACTGATTATGAATCAAATATTTTATTTTAATAAGAATTTTAACACAAAACTAATGTTATATTTGGTTGAAACAAATAGAAAGCTAGGAACCCAACGAGGGTCCCAATAAAAAAAAGATGATGTCCATCTTAAACGATTTAGGTTCGAACAGCTTTTTTGTAAGGTGTGTGCATTATTAAATGGTTAAAAAAGTATAAACATATACTACATTGTGATCACCTAAACACTATTAAAGAAAAAAAGGTTAGAAGTGGTTAACTCATAATAAAAGGACTAATTTGAAAAAGAACATATAGAACAGTGATCATTTGTGGAATTGGACAAATATATTTTATATAAACTTTACATGAATGAATAAAAACTGGGAAAAGGGGTAAAAGAGAAGCGAAGGGAGAACAAGAGAAATCCTTTTTACGTCTCTTCTTCTTCCCTTCTTTCTCTTCTTCGGCTTAGCAAGGAAGAGAAAGGGAAGACATCAACGGAAAGGAAAGAAAAAAAACACCCATTTCCGCAAATTTTTCGATAGTATTTTTTATAATTTTGTTTCGGATTTGAAGCTGTTGAAACGGTGAAGAAGAAGAAGAAGAAGAAGATGGTTGCAAACAGTTTTGATTTGTGGCAAAAGGATGCATTCTTTTCTGCAGCAGAAGAGGTTCAAGAATCTGCTGATATGTATGTTTTTTTTTTTTTTTTTTGCAGTTGCTTTGTTTGTTTCATATAATTAAAGGTTCCATCTTTTCTGTGAACTGAAAACTTTAATGTAGATTTTGTAATGCTTAGTGTTAATTAATCAACTACGTAATAAGGGTCTTGTGTATATTACAAGTTTAAGCTTCAAACATTTCTGAAAATCAAGTTTTTTGAAGTATTTCCATGGCTTCTGTTGTTTTCCAGAATGGAATCTGCATATAGGGTGTGGATCAAAGAGAAGAGAGAAGGGCTGGAAACTGAGGGCTCTACTGAACTTTGTAGAGAATTGCAAACCGCTTTAGGCACTGCTAAATGGCAGGTATGTATTTCGAGGGACGTACACAATATTTTGTGTGTGGGGCGAACTATTAGTAAGCTATATTAGAAATGCAGTAGGTGTGAAATTGCAAAATTAAAAAAATTTAGGGGTGTCAAATTAAATTGACAATAAAAATTAAAAAATACAAAGGATGTTAGAGGCTTAAACTAAAATGTTCAAGAATTTCAGGGGAATTTAAAATTTTTAGGGGGCGACTGCCCCTCAGCACCCTCGATCTATCTCTGTGCATTTCAGTTCTCAAACTAGTCACATTTTAAGGTATCTATGCTATTGTTACTCGGATTTTAGTCGTTGCCGGATGCGGATGTGTGTCCGATGCGTATATTTTCCATGTATCCATGTGCCGATATGCATTGGACATTGATACTTGCACAAAATTGAAGACTCGCACCATATTCATATAAATTTTGGATGTGAATTCAGTTGGAAGAGTTTGAGAGAGCAATAAGATTGAGCCACGGACATCGTAGCGATGATATTACAGCAACTAGGCACAAACAATTTATTGCTGCTATCGAGAGTCAGATTTCCCGTGTAGAAGCGGCATTTAAAGAAGCCTTTTCTAAGGAGGGGAAGCAACCCCTTCGGTGGGTTAATTTGGATGAAGAAGAGTGTGATGATTTAGCAATTTTCCTTTCCGGAACTTCTCCGACCTTGCAAGAATCTGCCAAGAACACTCCTTCAGAGAATTGCCATAGGAGAATAGACGCTGATTCTGAATTCAATGCTGCTTGTAATGGAGATACGTCTGAAGTGAAAATTGCTAAAGAATCTAGTAAAGATACTGAGTGTGTCATCGATGTAGAAGGCGGTGAAACATCCGGAAGGGCAGACCATGACGTAAGTTGTGGACAAGACAGAACAACTGGTACAAGGAAAACATGGAGTTCACCAAATTTTGGTGCACTGAGAATTGTAATTGCTGATGAATGTGATAATAGAAGCCAGATCAGGTCAGGCATCGAATCCACACCTAAAGAAAAAGGATCGAAGCATTTCTTCCGTAAGCAGAGGTGTGGAGATCTTCCTCAGGTCAGGGGTGCTTTTAATTTATTCTATCAGGTAAAGAACCAGGGGAGGGACATCGTTTACTCTATTTATTTTCCATGCTGATTTTATGCCATTGCTACATATTTCTTGTATGATCAACATCTTTTGCACGAATATTTGCTAAGTACTCATGGAACCTAATAAACGTAATATATCGCAGCGCTCTGGATCGATCGGTGGGTTACTACGACATCTGCAAAGTCCCGTACACTTGCAGTTTAGTTGCTCACTGCAACTTACATTTGCGTTACTGATAGCTATTTTTCTTATCGGTGAGTTGTTTCTCTATGTCAATTCTGGGGGGTGTGATTTTATACGCTCATACTTAATGATTGACTGCAAAACATCCTTTAAAAAATGACAAATTCGCATTTTAAACATCGACCAACAGAGCAATCTTTATATATGTTTTTGCTTAAAGCCAAGGTGAATTTTGTGAATGTAGTTTAGTGTCCATTATAGTGTCGGTATGATCAGGGTCCGTTGATTTTGCACTATTGAAGGAAACTTTCTTATTGTCCTTTTAACAATTCCCTGCAGTGCCGTTTGTGCTTTATGCGAGTTGAGAGCAAGTAGCTGCTATGTGCTGTTGATGAAGACAAAGAGGTAAATCTATCTCCTCAGAGTACAGTAACACTTTTTTTTTTGTATACTCGGTTTAGCAACTCGTAGTTCATATCTGTGGTACCATTTGTGCAGTCGAAACTCGAAATGAATGGTTAACAGTAAGATGTAGCCTCATTTTATTACTACTTATATATGGACCCGGTGAAGCTTCATCCTTGGTTTTAGGTTTTGCCTCATTATATCAGGTGTGGTTGGGGTTGGGGAAATATTTTGGTAGGAGTATGGGTGACTTGGGATTAGTATTGTTGTTTCATATGGCATGTCCCAAAAGGTTGAAACCTTACTTCTTTATCGTTGTGTTGGATCTGTTTCCCCAGGCTTCGGTGGTGAAGATTGCGAGCTTGAATCGGTTTCCCTTCGTTCAAACTTTGTCACGAGCTTGATCAGACAAACGGTTTGTTGCCATTTCATTGCTACACAGTTAATGCATTGATGGTCTTACATGCATATAGTGTATATATATATATATATGTTTGAAGGATAATTTGGTAGGCACAGACAACAGTCTCATGGTGATTCCCATGTGAGCTGAAGCTTTAATTTGCTTAAAAAGCATTACATTAAGAAAGATTGGTAGCATTATGAACTTCACCCTACCCCTTTGTAAAGGATCACATTTTCTACTAATTATTATTCCAAACGCTTGTTTCTGTCACCTCTTATCGTTGTTCTTTCGAACCAATAAAACAATGAATTATTAAAATAATAATCTAGAAAAACTTATAGAATATGCACACATATCTCACAAATAAGTTGTTCGAATCTCAAGTTCTTTTTAAATAACAATGTTTTTTTTGCCGGGAAGAGAGTTTAAATTGGGTGTATCTTTTTAATTTAAATGATATCCTGTAATTGATTTCTTGAATAAACAAATTATTTATTTCATATAACAATTAAGATTTGATATGTTATTTCTATTTCACAAATATAATTAAAATATTATTACGTATTTAATTAATATTATAAAAATAAAATACTAAAAAACTTTTTCCACTTATAAAACAATAAATTATTTTATAAATATATCAGCACCCATTACAAATTTCTACAGATAATAGTTGCAAATTATTAAAATGCCCTTCCACTCAAAAATTTAGAGCGGTAAAAAACTAACATAAGATAATAGTTGCAAATTATTAAATTGCCCTTCCACTCTCAAAAATTTAGAGCGGTAAAAAAACTAACGTAAAAAATGCAATAAATCTCTTAATCACGGTGTTAATAATCAGGCTCGAGGCAAGTAAAACGACGACGTTACAGCAACGCTAGTATAATCCCTGCAACTCAACGCTTTCAACAAGGACCAAGAAGAACTCTTGTCGGAGCTCCGGTTGTTATCAGTCACCTTTTTCCCGTCACCGGAAAACATAACCGACGGATTCAGACGGAACTGCCGGCTTTTTATATCTTGAAGCTCCATCTCCGGCGGAAACTTAACCGATCCGAACATGAAAACATACCACCTTTGCTTAACAACCTTCTTAGGCGAAACCTCGGATTGGCCGGAGCTTTTCGTCGATGAAACCCTCTCCTTCGTGTCCAAACGGTGAATCTTCTTCTTTTGATAATCCAAAGAACGACTGATCCTAAGAAGCGCGGTATTGTTTTTGGTGGAGGTGCTGCTACGTAACTCGGAAAGCGACTCGGATCGTTTGCGTAAGACATGGTATTTCCGGCTCGTTTTTTCTGCGAAAGGAATGAGTATACCGCCGGAGATTATGTCATCGGCTGGACACATATCGGAGCCGTTTTCGTCGTTGTGAAACTCGAAGAATTCGAAGGCGGCTTCGGGTGTCGATTTTCGGGTTCGGGTATGGTTCAGACTTTGCAACGGATCATTTCGAGGGTTGGTATCGGTATCTAAATCCAAGGGAAGGTCACAAAGAGAAAGTGCTTCTTCTTCATCTTCTTCAACTGGTTGATCTTCATGAATAACTTGGATATTATTAGTAATGTGTCCTCCCATGGTTTTTCTTTTCTTGTGAAGATTTTGATAAAACTATATATATATATATATATATACACTTTGAGATTGAGTTAAAATATTAATATATATATATGAGATAAAAAATTATACAATTCAAGTTCTAATTTAGGGTTTAGAAGTTCAATTTAATGTTAGAATTTAAGGTTTGAAGTTTAAGGTTAGGGATTTAAATTTTATATTGTATAGTTTAAATAAACATGCTTTTGTAAAAAAAATATACCGCTTCTGCATCGAATATTAACTCACATATAATTTTTTAAACGTTATTTCTTAAATTCTAAATCTTACCGACTAAATCACTAAACCCTAAACTCTAAACTAAATCTATAATCCTTAAAAATTATATAGTCTATAGCTTGCATAGCATATGTATTGATTTATTTTTCGTACGCTAATTATTAGTTGATCATGAATCGGATATTAATGAATATATTAAAAATAAGTAATAAGGGTTGGGTGCATTGGTAAGGCACATTAAACTCTTAAGTAGATGACGTGAATTCGAACCTCGGAGACCTCATTGTTGAGAGGGACAACTACGCACCCCGAACATGGATCGTAAGACGGATATGTATGTTAAAAATAAAAAATTAAGGGATTAAAAATAAAAATGAAACTAAAAAAGTTTCCACAAGCACTTTAATTTTAGGGTTTATACATCCAATTTAGGGTGTAGACTATAGAGTGTAGGGGTTTATGTTTAGTAGTTTAGAATTAAGAGATTGCGAATAAAACTTAGAGTTCATGGTTTGTAGGTTAAAACCTAAATTTCAAACATATTACCCTAAATCATAACTCTAACAACTAAATTCTAACCAATACTCCTAAATTCTAAACCCCTAAACTAAATCCCTAAACCTTAGGATTAAAAAGTAGTTTCAACAGTTAGAGTATTCGATATAAATCGATAAATTAAATAGAGATGATTATATTAAAAAGGGAGAAAGAAAAGTAAGAAGAGATGGCGATTGTTATTGTTTTGATATTTGCTTTTTTATTAAAGATGAAAGCTTAAGGGCTTCTCCTTTTTGACATTATGATATTTGTCCATATGTAGCTTCTAGATGACATATAGAAGTAAAACAAACGAAGAGGAAGACAAGGGCAAGCATCTAGAAAACCAAATAAAGACATATGAAAGAAGTTAGGGAGCCTAGTATTCTAACAACTCTTTATTTTTAAAATGTGTGTTTTTAGTTTCATCGATATTTTTTTAGATTATGTTTGTTAAATTTTTTAAAGATTTTTCTAAAATATTGATGGATATAAAAAATAATATTAAGATGCATATAGTACGTCGCAACATCTTAGAGAAAAACTACATCAAATTATTTGATTAAATTAATGGAAAAAAGTTCGATTCAAAGCTAAAGATTCGTATTTTAAAAACATAAATAGATTAAAAATGATTAAATCATACTTCAAGGATTACATATGCATAGAACAAGGCCTTATATACAATTGTGATAAGGGTAAAACAACATTTTAGCTCATTAGTCATTGAATTTTTGGCTATTTTTTGTTGTTGTTTTGATGACGTGATACACACTTTAGTTGTCATGTTAATAGAAGAATTAAAAATAAAAAATTATCAAATTTACGGATTAATGTGGATAGAAAAAAAAGTTTAGGGATTAAATTAAAAAAATAGTGAAGTTCAGTGACTAAAAGTTGTTTTATCTCTTGTTTTATCTTTAGGATACAAATTACAAAAACAAACTAAACATAATTTTCTATGTAAGAACTTAACATTATTTATTGATATGATCATTTAAAAAATTTAAAATTAGATAATAAACAACAATAAATTGTGTTAGGGGTTCAAAGGGCAATTTAATATAGAATTTTTCTATTTTTTAAATATTTTGTGGGAGTCTGATAATTATAAGATATTATTTGTTTATATTTTTTAATATTTTAATATCGCACACACGTTGTAAATAAAACTACTTGAACTCGAGTCTTTTAAAATGAGCATTATCTTTTTTACTAGAACCATTTGTTAAGTTTTCTAACTTGCAATTTCTTAAATGTTGAACATGTCAATCAAATCAACACTCGATCCATACATTTATTGTAACTTTAAAAGTTGAAGTGATAGGAATGGGTTGAATTGAGTT
This sequence comes from Hibiscus tridactylites, assembly GCA_958450335.1. Taxonomy (NCBI): domain Eukaryota; kingdom Viridiplantae; phylum Streptophyta; class Magnoliopsida; order Malvales; family Malvaceae; genus Hibiscus; species Hibiscus tridactylites. Next base: position 89,559,255 of record OY288268.1, read on the forward strand.
GATTAAAAATGAGGAATAGAAATAATCGAATTCTTTTTAGTGCTTCTTTTATAATTAAAGCATAAAATTTATAATTAAAGTTTTAAATTTAATTTTTTAATACTAAAACATTAAAAAAAAACGTAAAAAAAGATCAGAAGATTTTTGTCCAAAAGTAAGTGGGTGGCTAACACGGGGGCATTGAGCCGTGGGTCTCTGTATGCTATTGGGTGGTGGGTGATTCAACAAGTTTTCAGCTTCATCACCAAGAACTTGGCTTGCGTACCATGGGTGGGTGGTTCACAATTGACATTTAGCATATGATGCCAAAATTTTGGTCTATCTTCTTTCTTATTTGCTCATTTTCATGTTTTCTTTTTCCTTCTAGATGAATGCTCTACTCTTATATTATTCACTAATATATAAATTTAGGCATAGAAAGTTTTGGACATGTACAAAAAAATATCGTGCATGATCTTCAAAAAAATGTATTAAATTAATTAGTTGTAATTAAACACAGACTAATAATAAAGTACGTGAGAAAAACAAAATTATGTTATATTTTATTGACTTTGAATCCAGTTAGACTTATTTTTATTCAATTCCAATCTACTATATAAACAAGTCAAAAAATATTTATTTTAAAAAAAAAATCGAGAGACCTATTATAATAAATTCCAAAAAACCTCTTGAATCTTTGAACCTCTGAGAATGAGTAGTTCATTAGATTAAGTTAAACTTGAATTTAGGCTTATATTTTCTCGTTTCGGTCAAAAAAAATTAAAAAATATATAAATTTAAATTCAATTATAAAAATATTAATATGAAATTATAGTTTTAATATTTTTTATTGTTTTTAAATAGTGAAAGAGTAATTTGGGTTGAAGTCTCGAAAATTGTACAACAAGAGCATAAGTTCTTATTAAAATTTAAAAATAAAAATAAAAATTAAATCATGAAAAAATAAGTGAAATAATGAGCAGACAGTCGACAATCACCTGAAGATTAATATCATCGCCAACTAAACGGATGAGTCTACTACGTGCGACGAACATTGATGAACACCACTAATGATAATCATCGATGAACACCATTAAATTAATTATAAAGATTTAAAACTTCAAGGACCCATCATACAATTAATAATTATTTTAAAATTTTAATTAAATTATTTTTATATATATTAAAATTTTATTTTTTAATAAGAGTAAACTATATATTTAATACCTCATTTATTTCAATATTTCTATTGAACCCTCATTATTTAAATATTATTTCAATTTGACCCTATTCTTTATAAAAAAAAATAATTTAACCCTTAACCTAAAACCCTAAACTATTAAACCTTAAACCCTTAAACTCTTAAACATATACCCTAAACCATATACCATTAAAAATAATTTCACCATCATCGATTTAATTCGATTCAATGAATCGTTGAATTCTTCTAAAAATATTTAATTAAATTATTTTTTATATATCAAAATTAATTAAACTCGAATCTCCTAGAGTTAACGCTATCATCTTATTTGAGATGAAGATAAACTCGAATCTCCTTCATCCAACATCCTCTCAAAAATACCAATCGTTTCCTCAGCATACCCACTACAAACATAACCATCAATCATCGAATTCCACGAAACGGTAGTCCTCTGTCTCATCCCATCAAAGATCAACCTTCCAATTCGAATATACCCGCATTTTGAATACATATCAACCAATGTAGTATTCACATTCACAAGCCCTTCAAAACTAGCTCTAAAAACATAACCGTGAACCGACCTCTTTATCTTAACCGATCCTATATTAGCCACGTAAGGCAAAATGAAAACAAGGGTAATTGAATCAGGCCTCTGCCCTTCTTCCTGCATTCTAACAACTAAACCCAAAGCAAGTTTAGCTAAACTATTCTGCGCAAACTCAGAAATAATCGTATTTCAAGAAACGAAATCTCTCTCAGGCATGCTATCAAACATCTTATAAGCTTCTTCAATTTGCCTACATTTCGAGTACAAGTTAACAACACCAGTCGTAGCAAAGATTAGAAAAAAACCCATTTTTTATCAACTGCCCATGAATCTCTTTACCCCTTCTAAGCTCCCCTTTATCCCCACAAACTTTCAACAAGTAAAGTTATAAACAACGGACTTAACATTATCAACTTTCATCCTAATAAAAAACGGATGGAAATCATCTGCCCCAAAATATGCCCCCATTTGTGTCCCCACTTTAAAATAGTGGGTTTAGAGTTTAGGTTTTGGGGTTTAAGGTTGGGGCTTAGGCTTAGGGTGTAGGGAATTAGGGGTAGGGTGTATTTTTTAGGGTTTAGGGTTTGAGGTTTAGGATATGAAAATTAGGGTTATGGGGCAAGATTTAATTTTTAACTATTTTTAGGCAGGGGCATAGAAGGAGGCATGGTTAGGGGGCAAGAGATTTTTACTCATAAAAAACAGCAAAGCTTCGTGCAACGACGAGTGCTTGGCATACCGTTTAAGCAGAGTGTAATAAAGAACCTCGAGTTTATCTTCGATGGGTTCTAAGAGATTCGAGTTTAATTAATTTTGATATATATATATAATAATTTAATTAATTTTTTTAGAAGAATTCAATGATTCATTGAATTGAATCGGATCGATGGTGGTGAAATTATTTTTAATAGTATATGGTTTAGGGTATATGTTTAAGAGTTCAAGGGTTTAAGGTTTAATAGTTTAGGGTTTTAGGTTAAGGGTTAAATTATTTTTTTATAAAGAATAGAGTCAAATTGAAATAATATTTAAATAATGAGGGTTCAATAGAAATACAAAAATAAATGAGGTACTAAATATATAGTTTACCCTTATTAAAAAAATAAAATTTTAATATATATAAAAATAATTTAATTAAAATTTTAAAATAATTATTAATTGTATGATGGGTCCTTGAAATTTTAAATCTTTATTAATTAATTTAATAGTGTTCATCGGTGTTCATCATTAGTGGTGTTCATCGACATTTGTCGCACATTGTAGAATTTTCCCGACTAAACAAAGACAAAAAATGAGAAAAGCCTTGCAACACTAGGAGACAATAGAGATAAAAGTAGGTTAAAAATCACTTGTTTATCCTATATAGTCATATTTATTAATATTGTAATAATTGGTTTTAGATATAAATATTCTTGGCGGATATAATTATAATTGTTATTCAAACAAAATATAATAAACTGTGGGATTTTTTTTCTTTAAAACAAAATTATGAGCATTTGATTTTTTTTTTGTTTTTGCATTAATTATTGTTTGATTTAGAGTTTCTTAACCAACCCCTTCACATCAACATTCATTTTAGCAAATATATGCAATACAAGAGGCAAATTTGGGGAATATGGTAGTTGAAAATAAATTTTAGGAAAATATAAGGGAAATTTTGGGAATCTACGCCAAATGTTACAGTGACACACAAGCTGCCTCCTGCAGAAGGCGGCTAAAATTAATTTATGTATACCGTAGCTTTTGTAGTAGATTTCCAAAATTTTCCCAACATTTCTAAAATTTGTTTCCAACTACCATACTCCCCAAAATTTACCCAATACAAGTGTTATTTATCAACTATTTCCACCGATTATAAATTAGTCTAGTGAAATAAAATATTAAATTTTTTAAGTAAGACTAGGAGTCTGAATTCTGATGTTATAAATAAAATAAATTGGATTAAATAAGTCGTCTCATTATGAACTTCTATAATACTCGATCTAAATTAATCAATTATTGTATTAATTACGGATGATTATAAAGAAACTCTTTCCACCTAGGAAGCAATAACTTGAAATTCCAAACTTAAAAATTATCCATTCAGAAAGAACAAAAGTTACAACGTTCAGAGTAACAACAACATTTGCCTGTAATTCAAACCACCTTCCTTGGCCTGTGGTTCATACAATAGAAACTAACACTCAACTAATGAAATGAGAGTCCATTGCTATACCTATTATTATTACATGAAAAATAAATAAATGTAAAAGAAGGTAAAAAAAACCTTCAAATTGCAATGGAAGAGTTGAAAAGAATCACAGACATCCTCCCTTTCGATTCGATATGATGCGCAACAAATTCAATTCCCGCCGGCTTTTTCCGTCCAAACAACACTACCTTTGCTTGTGTATGTATAATTTTATAAATATAAATGTAAAGCAATTTCTCTTCTTTCTGTATTTCATGGTGTAATCATCACCATACATCGCGTAGATACCTGCCCATAGTTTGCAGATTTTTCACCATGCTCTCAGCCTTTGAGCTGTCTAGACGTCCCTGAAAACAACAAAGTTTGGTGCACCGAATTATCAAAACGGGAAATACTTTCAGAAACCGTGTGCTTATTATATATTCGACTTCCGAGCTTATACTATAAATAGAAAACAGAAATGGGATAGTAGATTTTTCTAGCATCGGAATGTGAAATTGTAGAAGTTGCAGTAACATTTTGTTTAATCAAATTGCCTTTGAAAATGGCAGCCGGTAATTATTGGTATCGCCTATTAAAGTCTCGGATTCACATGTAATGAACATACCTGCTCTTGCAAAATAGTGTGTAGAGTTCGATGCACATCTCTAGCCATGCCCTTGGCATCACCACATACATATAGGTAACCTCCCTGGGAAATCATGTTCCAGATGTCCGAGGCCTGGAAAAAATGTGAATATGTGCTTAGAGGTTCGAAATTAAGGGTACTAGAAACAGAACTGAAATGCACAGTTTGTCCAAAAAAAAAGATCTATCCTGCAATTCATGATGGTAGGTGAAATATGTTCAGTACCTTTTCCATCATCTTGTGTTGCACGTATTCCTTGGTAGGCCCCTCGCGAGAAAAGGCAACCACAAGCTCAGAAAGTGCGCCGTTGTCGACAAAGTGGTTGAGCTCGTCTTCATAAATGTAATCCTGGACAAAAGAGATTATGTAATGAATTAAAAATGTGTCCCTAAACCCAACAGGGCCGGAGATATAAAACTTATCATGGGACTGGAAAGTGCATGACCATTTTCCTATTCCTGCAGCCAAAGAACAATACTGATGGACCTAGATCAGCTCCAGCTTCTTTCAGGGCAAGTCTTTCCTGAAAAGGAAAATATAAATAATTAGCTTACAATATTCGCTCGACATGACGAACATTGAAAAGGTGATAGAATTTACCTGAAGGAATCCCCTGAAAGGAGCCAATCCAGTACCAGGGCCAATCATAATGATCGGCACTTTAGTGTCTGAAGGAAGTTTGAAGTTCGACTGCCTGACAAAAATAGGGGCCCAGCTGCAGTCATGGCCTTTCTCTGATGGCATGGAATTCTGAAAGAAAGGGGACAATTGGGGATGAAGATTATATCAATACTATTATTCAATGAAAAAGACGTGCGAAATAAAACGGAGAAAACAAGTATCAACGCATGGCAACCAGGAACTACATATCATTCATCTTCTCAAAATTTTCATCTAAGTTGAAAAGGGAAAGATGGTCTGAGTACCTTCATCCAAGTTGAACAAACTCCTTCGTGAATACGACCTGTTGGTGTCTTCTCATAAACCAATGCACAAGTTACATGAATTCTAGATGGTGCCATCCTGTGAAACATAATTATAGATGGTAAATATGTTCACATGCATTAAAAATATAAGTGCTAGAACAAAAACATGAAATTGAAGATGATAGAAGTGTTCCTAAATGAGATATCCATAATGCTATCGACTTAATCATCTATTAAACATTTTTCACCTTGGAGAGGATGAGATGGAATAGAATCTAGGCTGCAACCGTGGGGCAATAGCTGCAAAAAATACACCAAGTGGAGGCATGACTGAAGGAAATTCAGCCATGACCTCAAGAAGGCTTCTCTGACTTGCAACAATCCATTGTGCATATTCATCCTGTATAAATGTCAGAAGGTGCATTAGCTTACAAATAATCCGCAAATAGGGAAATCGAACTATAATATAAATCGACTCCTCAAACCTTTCCAGCAGGAGATGCAAGGTGTCTTAATTGATCAGCTTCAGTATGATCATAGGCATGAGCAGCCAAAGCAAGTAAGGCAGACTGGGAGTTGTATGCATTAAAGAATTAGCTTCTTTATTCAAAGAAACAGAAAGAAGAGTTCATGATATATTGAAAACAACAAAATATCTAACCTTTTTTGGTGAGCTCAAAAGATCAGCATATCGTGCTAGTGCTGTCCTTAGAGTGCAAGGTGGGAAAGGAGGAGGCAAAGAACTTCCACCAAGCGGAGTGCCATCCTCGTTATCAGCATGAACAGAGAAATAGGTGTCCGGTGATAGCCCCAACAATCTCAATGCTTCCTCTACAACTTCGTCTAGATTCTCACAGTACACACCAACATGATCACCTGTTTCATATCTGAAAAGGAAGACAATTGTAAGTAGGTAAAGTTCACTATGATGTTAAAAAGAAAACTTGATATTAGCAGTACTCAGCATCTGGCTTAAAAATGAGGATAAGAGAAAAGCAGTGGTAGTCATAATTGCAACAACAAGAAGTCACCAACACAGTTACTAAAATATTTACGAAAGCAACTTACGAAAGTCCAGTGCCAGCAATGTCAAATTCAAGATGGGTACAAGAACGATCTGACGCAGAAGTATGAAGCTCCTTCCTCACAACCACATTAGACCTTTAAGTTAGAAACAAATAAACATGTTAGATTTCATCAAAGAAAAATACTAAAAACTACCACCAGGATATCTGAAAATACTATTCTTGTATACCTGCATGGATGTTGAGCATCATAAATAGTATGGCCATTTGCATTGCTCCAGTTTTTATCCTCAACAGGTGCATTTTCAGGATCATAAATTACAGCACGGTATTCCAAAACAGCAGCAGTGTATGGAGTAGAAACAGTTGTTGCATCATCTTCATCACGCAAAAGCTGATCCAACTCGGGCCACACTAATTCACGCCTAGAAGAGGAAGATGGTTCAATAAAGGGTAAAGGTAAAAGAAGGGAACAAAACTTTTTATTCAAACAGATAGGAGGTTCTTAATACCAAGCCGTAAAGTCATCTTCGATGCATTTGTCATCATCTCCGAGACCAACAGGAACTAGGCGCTTTGCTCCTGCAAATATAAAGGATAATGTCAGCCCATAGGTTCCAAAGTAGTGAAAATTTTATGACAGTATATATGAACCAACTATAAAACAATCTTTTACTACATGGACTCTAGATTTTATCCATCTGTCCACAGGCAGGGGAAGATAATGAAAAATTAAGAGCATACCCTGCTCTGTAAGGATGTCATCAACCACCTTTGCAATCTTGTTAAAATGTTCATACTGCCTGTTACCAAGGCCAAAAATTCCGTACTTCATGTTCTGAAGCCATTCTCCCCGCTCTTTTCCCTAAATATCCAATCACACATTTAATAATTCAATAACAGCTAATTAAAAAAAAATCTAGTACAACGGCAACTATCATAACTTTGCTAAAGAAAATAACTCATTATCATCATTGACCAACCACAGTTGATATTTACCTCAGTGAACCATTTATAGAACCTAGCTGAATTATCGGTCGGCTCACCATCCCCATATCTACATGTTCACCAAATTAAGCAATCAGCAAAACAAGTTCTCAAAATATATACATATACACATAAGCACAGCAATACAAACATAGTATTAAATTACGGCCGCAAAGCAGCAGCCGCATAATAACGGTTTTGAAGGTTGCAGCAACACCACAATGGCGTCTAGTATTTATTTTTTTTTGGAGGAAAATCACTACACAAGGTAGGCTGCACGTCCGCAATTTAGTAATACAAAATATAAAAGTATAATCATAAAAAAAATGATTCAAAATAACTCACGTGGCTAAGAAGAAAAGGGCCAAACTCTCGTTCTTCATCTTCTCCTCGTATTCATCGTCATCAGCCGCATAATCATCCTGTTTATAGTACCAAACAAAAGGTCCAACGGTTAAAATCGCCAATTCGAGTTAGAAAACTCAAACAACAACGAAAAAAGAGCTCAAAATTAAACTGACCAAATCTACAACTTTAAACGTCGCCTTATCATAGCGTGCTTTTGCCTCCTCAACTAGAGCCTAAGTCATAATCAAAAGCAAATCATAATCGAGAAAGAAAATAAATAAATCAAGGAACAAAGTTAAAGAGAAGAAATAATATATAAATGGAATAGAACCTTGGCGAAGCCTTCGGCGGTACCGGTTTGCGTGCCGAATAAGACGGTGACTTTCTTCTTTCCATACTCAACTTCAGCATCGAGATCTTTAACGATTAGAGGCTGAGGAGGAACGATTTGCTTAGATTTCTGAGAACCGGATCTACGCCAGACTAAAACGACGACGCAGGTGACGAGCACGGCAATGGAGGTAGTTAAAATCATAACGAGCTCTTTGTTGTCGAGGAGGATGGTGGCAATGTCGGCGGGGGAGGCGTTGATCAACGCTGAAACCAGATCGAGCGGCGAAACTTTCATGGAACCTGAAGAAGATGAAGATGAAGACGAAGACGAAGGCTCCATTAGTTTGCTGTGTTTTTTTGAAAAATGAGCGGGGTTGTTGGGAGTTTGGTGGTAGTTGAGAGTTCGTGATAGAGACTGGAGGAGGTGGGTTAAAAAGGGTGGCAAATGGCCAAACAGCAAGGCCAGGAAAGGAAAGGAATAAATGTGTTTTTTGGCTGCTTTATTTTATTTTTAAAATATTACCTATTTTGGTTTATTTCTGAATAAAATGTTTTTTAATTAGTAAATGGTATAAATTGTACCTTATTTAGAGAATTGTACAGAAGTGACACAATTCGACTCGAACTTTAAAATTAATCAATTAATTATTAAAAATTTTGAGTTTTTTTTTACTTGGTCATTTACTTGGCAGTGTGATTGAGTCTGCAATGGATAAACAGTGTAATTGGCTCCATTAAATAAATTGGGCACTCTTTTCCCCTATTTAGGTTTTAGAGCGGGTTTTTAACGAGGCCCGCCATTTTTCAAAAAAAAATTAAAAATTTTGAGTTATTCAAAATTTTATTTTATAACTCAAATTTTATTTAAATTTTTTAGTCGATTTGAGTTTATGATATTATGAATCAATTTTTTCGCGTTGAGTTAAATAATTCGATTTTTTAGAGTCGAAATCCACCCCTAATTTAACAATGTACTTTTAATTTTTTTTTATTCATTTTAGTTCATAAAATACAAAAGGGTAAACTACAATAGAGGTCATTTAATTATGGGTAAAGTTATATTTGAACCATCTAATTATTAAAAATTACATTTGGATCACTCAATTATGAGTAAGGTTACATTTAGATCACCAAATTATTAAAGGTTACATTTGGGTCACCCTTCGTATTTAAAAAATATTTTATTAATTTTTGTATTAGATTAATTAATGATTTCAAATGAAGTAATCTAGTGTTAACAAGGATATATGAGTGATTTGGAAGAAAAAAATACTAAATTGATGTTTTTTTTTAATATGAAGAGTGGCCATAATATAACCTTACTTATAATTGAGTGACTGAAGTGTAACTTTTAATAATTAAGAGACCCAAATGTAACTTTACCCATAATTAATTGACCTCTTTTACCAAAAAAAAAAAAATCAAAGCCGTTGACAATTGCGATTTGCGAGTGACTCCTCCCACCTCACTGGACTCGGCGCCGTTTGAAGAAAACTTCCCTCATTAGTGGTTACGTTAGATTTTGCAGCATTTCCATAAATAAGTTCAATTTACATTATTCCTAATTAAAAAAATACATTTTATCACTAATAAGCAGAAAATTTTAAAAAATTGGGATGAGATTTTTTATTTCCACTCTATTGCACTGTTCAGATTATTTCTATGAATATTGTACTTTGAAGAGTGCAATAGAAGTCAAATTCTATTAAGTCCGAAAATGAAAAAAAATAAAAACGGAACCATTAGGAGTTGACTTTGGCTCCCCTAAAGTCTTGGCCAAGTGGATCCGATTTTGACTAAAATTAGTGCCAAGTAGATCTGACTTTAGCTTCTTCCATCAGACCCTCACATGCACAGACACGGGGTGGCAGAGGGGGGCAGAAAAATGCATGCATGCAAGGGGCACAGGGTGGCAGGGTTTGCAGAAAAATTTGAAGCATACATGGGAGGGTCACGGGTGGCAGGGGAAAAATTGGTTGGATAAATGGTGGAATTTAATTGGATAGGTGATATGTGTGGTTGAAATTTATTTTTTTTGAGGTTAAAAGGAGTGGGTTGAAGGTAGATAGTGGGAGAGAAAATATTTTGAAGAAGAAGAAGAGGAAGAAGATTTGAAGAATTTTATTAAAGTAAGTGTTTTATTTTTATAATTTATTCTTATTATTATGAGTAAGTATTGTTTTTTGTAATTTGTTTTTTTTTGTATATTTTATTTTATAGTAATTACGAAAATTCAATATTTATGTTTTTAAGTTAAAGTTTAAGATTTTGTGTGTTAAATAGGTGGTTGAAGAGAATATAGTAAGTTAAGTTATTTGTTTGATTAAATTTGAAGTTGTTGTTTGAATTTTGTGTTAAATAGGTGAGGATTTGAGAAATATTTTGTTGTATATTGTTCACTTTAAATTCGTTAATTTTTTTAATTTTTATTTTGAAGTTCCTTGAATTTTTGATGTTATTTTGAGAGAATGTAATTTGAAAGTTTTGTGTTAAATAGGTGAAGATATAAGAAGAAAGTATAGTTTAAATATTTTTGTGTTAAATAGGTGGAGAGATATTGAGAATATAGAAAAAATGTTTGAATATAAGAAAAGAAACAGAAAAATACATTTATTTTGAGAATATAGAAAAATAGGTAGATAGATTTTATTATTTTATTTAAGTTCGTTAATTTAATTATATTTATTTATAAGTGATTGAATAAAACGTTAAATTAATGATTTAATAGACAATAAACAAATACGACATTTATTTTAATTATTATTTTTAATGTGGTAGATTTAGATTAAAAGCATGATTCTTGTTGCAAGTACTTGTTAAATTATTTGTGAATTTTACATGTTGACTATTGGTCCATTCGAATGGTATGGTATAAAAATGCTAAATTAAAAATTTGGATTATTGTGTGATAACTTAAACAAGAAAATTAAAATGGATAGACTAAGGTTTCCTCACTAAGTACTATAAATACTTATTACTCGTATTTTCCTTTCTTCCCAAAACTACAGGAAGTAGAGTGATCGGTTTACCCTCTGATTTTTGTTAGCTCGAAGATAGAAGTATGTCTTTCATTGTCTTTGTTGTGCTTATGATGGGTGGCCTAATTGTCAGCATGCTAGTTCAATTTGCACTAATGGTTATGTACATGGATTATTATCTTAAGAATGTTTAAACTTTGAAGTCTAGTTTCCCTCATTTTGTTATGTATGTAAAGGGTAAATACGAGGTATAACTTAGCCTTTGTTATATGTTTTGAGGCTGTTTCTTTTTGTTCACCATTTTGTATAGGCAACCGATAGGTTTTAGCCAATGGTAGCTACCCCAAGTATCTTTTGTATAAGGGAAACAAATGTTATGGATGATGATGCATATATATATGTGTGTATGTTAAAAATTAAAATGTTGATCTTATAATTGGAATCCTTTAATTGGCCATGATTGAAACAATTTGTATCTATTAAAATGAATCTTTCGAAATTAACAATTAAGAACTATAATGTATATATGTTTGTATGTCAAATGTGAGATAACTAAAATTAAGAATTTTAAGTAGGCCCACCTAGCTAGTATTCGAATATATATATATATATATATATATATATATATATATATATATATATATATATATATATATATATTAAACATTTTCCGCTGCCTAATTGTAACAAGTTAATACGAATCTGTTTAACGCCCATTGCTCCTAACCGGAGTTGGAGGTGTTATATTTTTTTATGTTTTATAGATATTAATTATATTTATCATAAAATTATTGAATTTAAGAAACAAAAGGAAACCGACGCTTACCGAATACCGACCAAGACTTGTCACCCACCTAACACCAAAGTTAATTTCCAAAATGCCCTTTTCATGACTTCGGCAATTCATTGTTTCATCACGTTTTTTTTTATCAAATTGTATGCTTTTATTAATGATAAAAACATACGAGAAAAATTTTCATGTGCCTCATTAAAAACCTCCCTAACCTAGTTGGAGGAAAAGAGTACACATGGAAATTACATCACAAGACTATATAAGACCCAAAAACAAAACTTACCCTCGAGCATGAGCTCTATCCTCATTACATAAACCTCTCAGCTCCACCGGCATCCTTGGAAATTCCCGACAGTCCAGGGAACCATCCCGCATAGATTTTGCCAACCAATCCGCCACTTTATTCGCTTCTCGAAAGATATGCCTTATCCGAACATCCCAATTCCGCCGAAGAAGATCCAAAATTTTATACCACAAGGGTCCATATATCCCACCGCCTTCCTTATTATTTAGTAACCGAGCCACCTCCAAATTATCCATATCAATCTGAATCTTTCGAAATCCAAGAGACCAAGCGTGGCGCAGACCTTCAAACACGCCCCACAGATCCGCTTCCATCACCGAACACATCCCAATCGACCTCGCAAATCCAAATTCCCACACTCCTTCGCTATTACGAATAACACCCCCCACAAGCCGCAAGAGAGTCCGGTAGCGCCACTGCTCCATCCACATTAAGCGCCACATATCCCTCAGTCGGCAACTGCCATCTACGCACCTCACCCGCCGAGCTCCCTGCTGCGCCATGTCTCCACCTACCTGACGGTCCTTGACCCGCACCCCTGGTAGCCCCAGCGTGCGCTGCAGTGGCATTCCAGCGCCCACCAGCAGCCGCATGTCCCACATCACTGCCAGCGCCAGATTGCGCAGCAGTGTCGGCCTACACTCTCCCATCCCTGCTGCACAAACCAGCCTGCAAGGCAGCCGTAGCACCAGCCTCCGCGACTAACCGAGCACAAAGAGCACCTCGCGTTTCATGCGCAACAGTCATAGGCTCGAAAACAGCACGATTTCTCGACGTCCATAGAACCCACAAGGCAATACCAAAGCTTAAATGGCCCTCCTCTTCCTTTCGCGCAAAGTACTCAGGATAAAGGATATTTTTCCGGAACCAACCCCAAAAATCCAAGGCGAAAAATTCCACCCAATGCTCGTGCTTAACCAAACCCATCCAAACATCCATCGCCACAGGGCACCAACGGAAAATATGATCCAAAGACTCCACCTCCGCACCACAAGTTCCACACCTCATATCGTTAGCCATATGGCGCCTCACTCTTTCTTCATTCGTTAATACTCGCCCATGAGCAACAAGCCATAAAAACATCCTTACCCGCGGACTCCCTTTATATCCGGCGATAGCCCTCCAAATATGATTTGTTGGCCCAAAGAACTTCGGAATACGACTCGCATAAGCTGCCTTTAAAGTGAATTGCCGCCGCTCACTTCCATCCCACCCAAAACCATTGTCACAAAAATTCGTATCCGGAGGCACTATTGCAGCAAGTTTGAGAATAATCTGATACGGTAACTTATCCTCAAATTCTGACCAATTCCATTGTCCCAAAGGATCCACCATCCCAGCAACTGAAACGTACGGTAAGTTCCCCGCTATCGCCGGAGAGACATAAGTGATTAAGGGTTCAGCTTCCTGAATCCAACGGTCTCGCCAAAAATCAATACTACACCCGTTTCCAATAGTGCTGACAGTTCCATTCCGCACCTCATTCCACACCACACTCAGACCTTTCCAAAGACGAGAACAGTTCCGCCTCTCAATCGAAACCGGAATTCGCCCTTCCCACTTATACTTAGTGCGCAAAACCTGAACCCATAACTGATCAGGTTTGCATATAACCTAAAAACGCCATCTTCATCATGAAAGCCGCATTCTGATCAGCAATATGGCGGAAACCCAAACCACCCTCCGTAATCGGACAACAAACTTCATCCCACCTAACAAGATGCAGCCCTCCCTTATTATCATTCCGGCCCCAAATAAAACGCCTGATGCATTGTTCAATCTCTTCGCATATACTTTTTGGCAACACCGTTGTCTGCATCATATAATTAGGAATAGTCGCAAGAACCGCTTTAGCAAGCGTTACTCTCCCTGCCAGAGATAGCGTCTTCGCCTTCCACCCAGTCAAGCGATCTTTAACCTTTTGAACCACATACTGATACGATTCTTTGGTAACCCTCTTGTGCAAAAGCGGCACCCCCAGATAACGCCCAAGGTCCAGGACCTCCGTGAAACCGAACTGACCATTGATATGATTGCGCAAGCCAATATCTACATTCTTGGAAAAGTAAATACTCGTCTTCGCAATACTAACCTTGTGCCCGGACACCTCACAAAACCTAGTCATTACACGACTAAGCACATCCAACTGGGAAAGGGAAGCTTCCGCGAAGAGAACCATATCGTCCGCGAAGAAAAGATGCGAAATACGCGGACCATGCCTCACCAAATTAATTGCCCTCCACTTGTCACTCTGAACCTCACCATGTATCGCCTGAGCTAAGCGCTCTATACACAAAACAAACAAATAAGGCGACAAAGGATCCCCTTGTCTAATTCCTCTAGTGGGCCGAAAAGTATCAGTCAAATTCCCATTCCAAAGCACCTGAGTAGACACTGATGAAACGCACTGCATGATCAAACTACGTAAATCCCCTGGCACACCCAAGTCACAGAGCGTGTCCTCTATGAACCCCCACTCCAGCCTGTCATACGCTTTCTCCAAATCTACCTTGATCGCCATCCATCCCTTCCTACCTTTCTTCCGGCACATAGAATGAATCACCTCCTGAGCAATAACAATGTTGTCATTGATTGATCTCCCAGGGACAAAACTAGCCTGGCTAGGCGATATCCAATCAGGTAAGAAGACCTTCAGCTTGTTAACAACAAGCTTAGTAACCACCTTATACACCACCGTACAAAGGCTAATCGGCCGGAACTGGCTCATCGACTCAGGCGCGGCAACCTTCGGAACAAGAACCAAAATGGTCCGATTTATGACCTCCTCCATCGGACGCCCGGCAAACACCTCGCGTACATAGCGACATACACTCGGCCCAACCGTGCCCCAGTTCTTCTGATAAAACCCAACATGAAGGCCATCAACACCAGGAGCCTTAAAAGCGCTCATACTAAAAACCACATTCTGAATCTCATCGTCCGTAACATCCATAGATAACGCTGCAAGACCAGTAGGGCTAATAGGCGGAAAACACCCTCTGATAGAATAAGACGTTGTATCACACCCTGAACTAGTAAAGAGCTCTTTAAAGAAGCTGATACCCATGCCTCACAACTCACTTTGATCCGAACACCAGGAGTTATCAGCCCGCTTTAGCGCTAAAATTGTGTTAGCGCGTCGACGGCTGGAGGCGCTAGAATGGAAGAACTTCGTATTCCTGTCGCCAAACATATTCCATTGACATCTCGCCTTTTGAAACCACAAGGGTTCCTCATAGAGCAGCACCTCATCAAGTTCTTCCCGTAGGGATCTTTCCAACTCAATGAGGAAGGAAGAATGCTTAATCCGTAGCGCCTTGTCAATGCCCCTAATTCTTGCTCTTAGCTCTCGCTTCCGCACGCCGATATTCCCGAACACATTCTCATTCCAATCAGGAACCTTAGATTTAAACAAATTCATATTATCAAGAACATTACCATCACTAGGCCAATGTTGCGACAAAAAATCCACAAACCCTAGATGTTCCTGCCACGCAGAAATAAAACGAAACGGCCTCTCTCCTTGATACAATTGTTTCGTCTGGGTCCTAAAGAACAGGGGGCAATGATCCGACCCCAATCTATCCAAGTGTAGAACATGAGATTCCGGATACCTCGTCGCCCAAGCACAGTTAATCAAACAACGTTCGAGTCTCTGATGCAAATCTCCTCTCCTCCACGTAAACGGATCCCCCCTATATGGTACCTCCAGCAAACTAGAATCCACCATAAAGTCCTGAAATAACTTACTCACACCTGAGCCTGAACAAGATCCACCCAACCGCTCATCACTACGAAGAATGGAGTTGAAGTCTCCACCCAACAACCAAGGTTTATCAATCCCTGGATTGATACCAAGAAGGTGATGCCACAGAAACTTGCGTTGAGCCGCAAGCGGACAAGCATACACAGCAGTAAAAAACATACCCTCATCCTCGTTCACTCTCCGAACATAACCATGAACGAACTGATTCGCAATGTTAACAATATCCACAGACACCGTGTCACGCCACATAATCCAGATACCACCACTAAACCCATGCGCTTCAACCCGATAAGAATTGGAGAACCCCAACCGCCTAATCACCCTATCCGCAATAACACCACTGACCCTCGGTTCCATAATAGCAACCACCTCAGGCCTAAATTCCCTAACAAATTCTCTAAAATGCCGTTGAAAAGAGGTGCTAGCCGCACCCTGACAATTCCAAAATAAGAAATTAATCATTAAAAAAGAGATTTGAAAGATCACCAACATACCTCAAACACTGGGGACTTGGTTCTCCTTATCTCCAACCTCTGTCACGTCCACCAACATGGCATTATCCACAACAATATCCTCGAGACCTTTCCCGGTTAGGTTTACAGGCGGGACCAACTCCCCCACTCCAGCGACTAAGTTAGAAGATGGGTGTTGGTTCGCCACCATAGTGGCATCTATCCGATTTGAGACCGACTGAATGTACTCAGCAAGAACTGCTCGTGGAGGGATGCGATATGCCGCCTGCTTTTTGATTCTCAGTCCACGCTTACTATCATCCCCTAAGCTCTTTTTTGAAGACCCGTTAACCCCTTTGATACCTCCTACACCCTTTCCGTGCTTCTCCATACCACTTTCCTGGATAACTACCGCCGCATGATTTCCCTGCAAAACTTTCGGATTGTGTTCACGGACAACCGGCGCTTCCCCAGCTTTTACAGGTGTCACAGTGGTCTTTTTAACCACCTTACCCGAATTTTCACCCCTCGACTCATTACTTCCTCTCACCCTTCCACGTCCTCCATCAGATTGCCCCTCATCTACCTCACTCTTTCCACGAGTATCAGTCCTAGGCGGCACCTCCTTATTCGCAATCTCATCCTTATCAGCGTTTACCTCCGGTTCATGGTCCCCCTCAAAAACCGCATTGTTCAGAATATTAAACCTCGAGCCTGAAGCTCTATCCGCACCCTCCTTACCACCTCCACCAATTGCAACATCCCTCTTCCCACGTCTTCTCACTCTATCAACTTTCATCCACGGACCATATAACGTCATAGGAGCATCCAAATCCACCACCCCATCATTTTCCTTGCATTGTTCCTCGGATTTCTGACCCATAATCTCACACATATTCTCCTCATGTCCATAAACTCCACACTTATAGCAAATGTGCTGGAGGCCCTCATACTCAATCGGTTGCAAAAACCCATCGATTCCCAAATACGGCACTAACGGCTTATTCAGATTAACCATGATAGCTAAGCGAGCAAATTTTCCTCGGACGCCAACCTCAGAAGTATAGTCAATTTTAACAATCCGTCCAATTTCCATCGCAATTCTTCTAAAGAACGCCTTAGAATAGTACTTGTACGGAAGGCCAGGAAGTCTTACCCAAACAATGAGATGAGAAGGGTGAGTCTCCTGCGTCGAGAACGATCTACTCCATGGCTGAACGGTGAGATACGATCCAAAAATAGTCCACGGCCCTGCTGTTAGCGCATGAGAGTAATCACTTTCCAAAGCGAAACGGACTAGAAAATATTCGTTTCCGATATCCACCACCTGAAACTCTCCACTTGGCTGCCACAAAGCCCGGATTCTATTGAGCAGCGCACGATATCCAATTGACTTTCCAAGGAGTCTGACAATAACAGTCTTACGCATACTCCAATCCAATTTTTCATGAGCCCGTTCCGAAAACTGAATTTTCAGAAACAAACCGCCCCTATCAACTACCACATCCTCATCGCCAATCTCAAACTCATATTCGATAGCATTATCAACGACACCCTTAGCACCCCGCTTGGCGTCACCAGCTACCGCCGCCGCATACGATGGTTTCTCGTGACCATTCTTTTCACTGCTCGTGCCTTCACTACCATGCACAAATCCAGCGCCCGAAGATTGATCCTGTCCATCGCCCGCAGCGATTACACCGCCGTTGCTACCACTCTTCCCCTCATCCTCATCGCTCCGCCTTTTCTTCTGGCATCTCTAGTTCTCAGCCGCCAGCGGAGAGCCCGGCCGTTCAAGAGAATTCTGCACGTCAATAGTCGGTGCATCTTCCATAAGCTGATCGCACACACCTCTCCGGTCAGCAGTCCCCGTCGCTGCTAAGCCTTCCTGTCCTTCCGGCATCACTTCCTTATCAGGCGGCCTCCTCGGTGCAAGCCCTTCGGCCACAGCCCCCGCCCGGCCGACGTCAGAAGGGGAAACGCTAAGATCCGAGAACTTCAGAGAAAAAGAAACCATTAGGGTTTTTAATTGATTTTGTTTCATCGCGTTTTAGTATTTATGTTTGATACGTATTCATGTTAATATGTTATATATATATATGAGAAAATTATTTTATACTCTATAGTAATTATGTTTGATATGTATTTATGTTAATGTGTTATATATGTATATACATGAGAAAATTATTTCATATTCTATAGTATTTATGTTTGATACATATTTATGTTAGTGTTAAATATGTATATACATGAGAAAATTATTTCATACTCTATAGTATTTATGTTTGATACATATTTATGTTAATGTGTTATATATACATAGACGAAGTTACTTGGGGTGGGGAGGGGCAATTGCCCCTACTCTCATTTTTTTACCTTATATATATAATAAAAAATTGGGTTATTTTTGAATTTCTCCACTTTCATATTTATATATATAGAGAGAAAATTATTTCATACTTTATAGTATTTATGTTTGATATGTATATATTCATGTTAATATATTGTATAGGGTATATATATATGAGAAAATTATTTCATACTCTATAATATTTATGTTTGATACGTTTTCATGTTAGTGAGTTATATATGTTGATAAAAGGTTACGTTGCTTCAGAAACAATGCTCCTTGTTCGTAAACGGATCTAGGATCGTAGCAAACATTTCTCTGCAATAAAACACAAGAATGGACGTTTTTCGATAGTTAAAATAAAAAAAGAAAAAAAAACAAACAAACAAAAAAGGACAGAATAAAGGTGTATGAATTTCTGGACAGATTTGGACTCGAACAAGATGAAGGCTTCAACGGGATTTCATGGCTGTCACGGAGACCAAAATATGGCAGAAACGTTGCTGAAAAATCAGCGAAAGTTTGGCAACGTTAAACTCGAAAGAACTCGAACAATCTGCTGAACGAACCCGAATCGAATCTGTCTAACGTCAAAGACGGAAAGCTCGAAAGAACCTGCACAATCTACTGAGCAAACCCGAATCGAATATGCTTCTCGTCAGAGGACTTGGACCCACTAGATAGCGATCTAGGAACCCAAAGTATCAAGTAAAATTTGACACAACAAAACTCAGTTTGAAATGTCAAAAGATAGTTCTAAAAAGAACCGAACAAGAGAAACTCTCTCAAAAATTTTATTTCCAAAATATCTTACCAAATTACATTGTTTAAACACATATATATAGGTACAAGGGCTGCCAAATTCGTTTAAGTTGTGTGGCTGATATTAAAAGGAGTTTAAAAATTGAATTTGAGTGAAAATAACTCCGCTTGGGCGGACTCAATTGGCAGCCACAAGTTTAGGCGCCCAAAACACATGAAAATCACATTTGATTTTTATGTTTGAAATTCAAACATAACCACTCGGGCTTATCCTTTCTTGCAAATGGCATATAATGAAGGAGAAAACGGGCTGATTCGACTGCACATTCACACACATGTGTCAAGCTGCCACGTGGGTGCTGGAGATGACCGGATGCCACCTAGGCTGCCACATGTGCAATAGCACACTCCCCGATATGCAAGATGCCTTTCAGCTACTTCTGGACTTGTCAGCTGAAGTTGAGCTAGTGGAGCTAAAGTTGAGCTGACTGGAAATGAGCCGAGCTGAAACGAACTAGCTGAAATTGTGATGAGCTGAAAATGAGCTGGTTGCACTCTCCTGAGCTGGATTTAAGCTGCATATGCTCACTTGAGCTGAAGTGGAGCTGCATATACTCACTTGAGCTAGTGTCCTCCTACGTACCTATGTCAAAAGGCAACAAACTTCCATCAAAGCATTGTAAACTTAATGGAAACAATAATACAAATCGTAAACAAGTGCACAATTATTTATTAACACACAAACAAATATAAACACACCATAAGTTATATCAAACTTATTCAAAACACACCAAACATACTATATACATAGTAAACACACTGATATAAATAATATAAGTTTAAGAAATGTTACACATCAGTATGTAACAAATGAAAAAGCAAACTTCCCTGAAAGTTTGAAGTTGCATCGTTGGTAGGCATAAACGTGCTCACATCATATGTATATATATGAGAAAATTGTTTCATACTCTATAGTACTATGTTTAATACGTATTCATGTTAACGTGTTGTAAACGCATATATATATGGAAAATTTATTTCATACTCTACAGATGGAATTCATTTTAAGTTTTTTAACAACTTTTATTTTCCAATAGTAATGTAACGAATAACAGTTTTATATACGTAAATTTATGTCTGATACATATTCATGTTATTGTGTAACATTTGTATATATGTGGAAAAATTACTCTATAGTATGATGTTTGATACATATTCATGTTAAATGTATTATATATATATATATATATATATATATATATATATATATATATATATATATATATATATATATATATATATATATATATATATATATGAGAAATTTATTTCATATTGTGTAGATGGAGTTCATTTTAACAACTCTTATGAAACTTTATTTTCCAATAACAGTGTAACAGATAATATATATATATATATATTATTTTGGAAATTATGGTATATAGAATAAAAAAATTAAAATTAAATAAATCCAAATTATTTAAATTTTGTTAAAATACTATACGGGCTTATTAACTCTGTGATGTTCATTTTAACCCCAAACAAGCCCAAACCCTAAGATATTCCAAAACGCCGCCGTCCGAGTTTTCTTCTCCGTTCCCGGTCAAGAGTAAGAAAAGAATCGTCGCTTTTCATGCAATCAGCCAATAAAATGTTGCCACGTAAACAGACTCAACTGAGTCCGCCACGTGAACTGGCATCTTTGCGGTTTCTCTCGTAAGATCAAAATCAAAAGTCAAAACCCTACTTGTTATTATTATAATTATCTGTATTCGACGGCTCTCAGATTTGTCTATTAAGCTTGAAAATTCAGGTCAGACACATCTCTCTTTCTTTATTTATTTGCTTCACGTCTCGTTCATTTTTATTTTATTTTTAAAAATTGAGTTAAATATCGATTATAAGCTGAAATCTGGTGTATATTTTGATTTTGAATTTGAATTGTTGATTTATATTTCTGTTTTTTATTTTTGATATTGGAAAAAAAGGAAGGGATTGGATATCGGTGATGTTGGGCGCTTTAAGGAGAAAAGCTGCGATTGGAGGCTCATCAGCTTCGGTTAGAACTTTTTAAATCTAATTTGTTTTTGAATTTGTATTTGCTTCATCTAAAGCACGTGGATTTTATTGAATTTTTGTTCTTCAAATCTTTATTTTTTTTCCAGGTATTAGGGAAGTCATTGCAAGCAATTCGGCCGGGTATTTCAGCGTCTAGGGCTTCTGCCAATGCTGGAAAAGAGGTAAACACTCGAGTTGAAAATGATTTGGATTTGGTAATTCATGCTTGTAGTTCATTTTGAATTTTGATTGATCTTGATTCTAATTTTATATGTAACTGATGTCGAAGATGCTTGATTTGTTTAGTTTTTTTTTCTCCGTTAAAGGTTGATATCAAGTAAAAAGATGGTAGAGAAGTGCAAGATCAGCTGTCTTTTAGTTTTATTTTTTTGTATGAAGAACAAATGTTGAAATTGAAAATGAAATTGCAATTCAAACTTAGTTTTGAAGATAAAAATCATGCATTTTTTCGTTAATTTATTAATTATTGTTATGTGTTGCTATTTTCACTTCTGGAAGCAAAGACTAAGCAGTAAATGCCATGTTCCCGGTGTTTTCCTTTTCTCAAAAATATTTGTTGGACACCCATGCTCGCAAAAGATTCAAACGTGGTCACAGACTCACAGGAGTTTAGGGTCCTTCAAGTTTATGAAAAAAGTGTTTTAAAAATTGAGCATACCTTATTGTACACATATTCATATCCGACATTCATCCCCATGTCCGATAATGTAGAGTAAAAGCAATAGTCCAATTGAAGCTTTTGGGTGTTTATATTCATTTTGGATTTTAATCATCCATTAGTGAATATTCTCATGGGATTTGAATCTCGTGTTTGAACAGATTCTATTACTTCAGCCTAGAGGAATTGACCATATCTGTAACTTCTCTCATCTCATTCTCCCAGGTAAATCTTTTGGGCGGTTTTGTTTTCATATTGGCAAAATTTTGTTGGTTTCCTCTGTTATTGAATGAAAATCATTTCATGGTTATTGCAGGTTATTCTGTTGGTTTAACAAAGACCAGGTTAGTTTGTTCTAAACTTTCTAATGCACATAAATGGTAGAAACTCTACTGTTACTCAATTATCTTTAGTTGAGACTGTGAGCATATGTGCTTACTACTGGATTAATCTGATGTTTCATGTCTAATAACTATATCTATCTTTAATAGAAGGTCCATTTCAATGCAAAGTAGTCCTTGTTTATCACTGAATTAGGCTAGTTAGGGAAATCAGAAAAGGAAATATCTATATCTATATATATATTTCAAATTATTTAAAACAGTTTGCTGCTCCTCAGCACTTCCTTCCGCTAACAGGTTTTCTTATGTGCAGGGATGCCATTTCTAGCATTCCATTAGAGACTATCATGCAAAAGTCATGCAGAGCTTTCTCTTCTGGAGATGGTAAGATATTGATTAGTGTCATTTTGGTTAAGAATTTATTTCCTGTGCACTAGATCAACCAACATGTGAAAATAAGAAAATAGTTTTGAGTTTAGAATTCTTATAATTTTTCTCTGGAAAAATGTGAAGGTGATAGTATGAAAAATTTTGGCTGTAATTTAGTTTTATGATTTGGAGTAGAAATTCTGTTCTACTGGTCATGCATCTCCTCCTTTTTTTGGCACTTTTGGTGCCCTTTTAAATTGCATATATTGAGGAACAGGTGTCTGCTTGAAAATAACTGCCAATTCCTTTTTATTTCATTATCATGCTTAATTTTAAAATTTTTTACTTCACAATTTATTTGTGAAGGGGATCTGGTTGATGCTGTTGTCCCTTTTATGGGAGAATCAATTAGTGATGGCACTTTGGCAACATTCTTGAAAAGTATGTTTTCGACTACTGTAATTTCCATTGATCACTCTGCCATACTTGTTTTCATTGTTGTAAGTGCTTGATTGTGGATATATGTGAACTGAATTTTTGAGAGCAGAACCTGGTGATTCAGTAGCAGCTGATGAACCAATTGCTCAAATAGAAACAGATAAGGTACTATTCTTAGCCTTCTCTTCTCTTGAAAAGATGTGGGTTTATGCCCCTAATACTGCAGTGTTTATTTTCATTAGGTAACAATTGATGTTGTCAGCCCCCAAGCTGGTGTGCTACAAGAGGTAATTTATCGACAAATTTAGATCTACAGGTTTCATATGTATGAATTCACATGTCTATCTTGTTGGTCATTCCTACCTTCTCATTTCTGGGAACTAGGGGAGTGATCTGGGTCCTGAACTAAAATGTTTTTCCAGTACGTAGCAAAGGAAGGAGATACTGTGGAACCAGGTACCAAGATTGCTATCATCTCAAAGTCTGCTGAAGGTGTAGCACCTGCTGCTCCAGCTGAAAGGAAATCAGAGAAAGCTGCTTCCGAGCCATCTCCTCCAGCTGAAACTGTAAAGGAGGAGAAGCCAAAAGCTAAGGCTGAAGCTTCTCCCGCTGTGGAGAAGCCTAAACCCCCTTCTACACCACCTCCAAAACGAACTGCCACCGAACCTGTACTTCCACCCAAGGAAAGGGAAAGAAGAGTAAGTCTTTCATTTTCTTTTCACATCCAAATTATACCTTTGATGAAAGGTTAGCATCATAGAAAACAATCCTGAATGTATGATGTCATGTTACAGGTTCCTATGACAAGGCTTAGGAAACGGGTTGCTACACGATTGAAAGATTCGCAGAATACTTTTGCTATGTTAACAACGTTCAATGAACTCGACATGTGAGTTCATTCTCCCCATGTATTTTAGTTCTCTGTATCAAGGCACGCTGATTGCCCGTTTTACTTGATTTTGTGGATCATTTCTGTCTACTTAGCTATTGGTTTCCTTTTTCAATACAAATTTTCTGTGAATTTGATGAGAGCATTTTATAAAGGCTATGGTGTATTGATCATAAATCTGGCTCCATAGATTTGTTTTCTTTTCTTATTGACATGCTGCATATTGCAGGACTAACTTGATGAAGCTCCGTTCTGATTACAAGGATGCTTTTGTTGAGAAACATGGTGTCAAGTTGGGATTTATGTCTGGGTTTGTTAAAGTATGAAATGATATTTTCTTTAAATGCTCACATACGCATTCATGGTCTGCCTTCACTATAACTTTGCTTTCTCCATTTTCCCTTACTATTCCTCTATGTTATTGTTTCAGGCTGCCGTTAGTGCACTTCAGCATCAGCCTATTGTAAATGCTGTAATCGACGGGGATGATATTATTTATAGAGATTATATAGACATCAGCATTGCTGTTGGTACTCCAAAGGTAATATGTTTTCTCGATTGTATTGCTTTAACATTCTTTTTATTTGTCAAATTGCAATTTAGCCCTTAAAATAACTTGCTGAAACCTAGATCATTAGTGTTTCTCTCAATATTTCCACTTTGCTAATTTTTTTTTAAGAAATTTATAAAGCTGTGGGTTTATGCATGTAAAAATGTGTTGAAACTACAAATCTCCCATGAAGCGAAAGCATTTGTGAAAGTTGAAATGAGTAATCAATAGGTCCGAAACTGTCCTTTGACAATTAAAGGACACTGTAGACTTATTCAAGGCTTTTCTTAGGTTGTTAGGACTTTTTATTCTTCTTGAAGTACCCTTTTCCATCACTTGTATCGGACATATATCACAACATAGGACCCGGCAAATATGAACTTTCTAGGACCCGGCAAATATGTGAAAAAACTTGGAAAAATTGGATGTACCTGTGTGGTTGTGTCCTACACATGTCCATGTCCAAGTAGCAAAGTTTTTTTTTTTTTTTCATTTGTTTTCCTTATTACTTAAGATGCTTTATTTTATGTCATGACTAATGAGAAAATGAGATGTCTTGAAAATGAAGTCTTTTTCTATCTTTCCTGCTAGGGGCTTGTCGTTCCGGTAGTCCGTGATGCTGAGAAGATGAATTTTGCTGAGATAGAGAAAACAATCAACGGCCTTGCAAAGAAAGCAACTGAGGGGACCATCTCAATTGATGAAATGGCTGGAGGCTCGTTTACGATATCCAACGGTGGTGTTTATGGTAGTCTGTTGAGTACCCCCATTATCAACCCTCCTCAGGTTCGTGGTTTCAAACTAAACTGTATGCCCTTACACATGCTTGTATATGTACGAATGATTGTTCCATACACATGACTTATTCGCATCGGTTGAGGTGTTTGATCACTTCTGAGTTCCTCATTTTTAGCTTTTGCTTGCGAGCAGAATGAAAATCTTACATCTAAACGATTATTTTCTTTTTGCAGTCGGCTATCTTGGGTATGCACTCGATCGTGTCCCGACCAATGGTTGTTGGAGGTAATGTAGTGCCAAGACCAATGATGTACATTGCACTCACCTATGACCATAGGCTGATTGATGGAAGAGAAGCGGTCTTCTTCTTGCAACGTATCAAGGACGTTGTCGAAGACCCTCGCAGGCTGTTACTCGATGTCTGAAAGGCCTAAATAACATCTACAGTGATAATTCTCATGCACACAAACTATCTAAATGAACGATGAATAAAATGCCTGAAGTTTTGTAGGGTTTCATTTGTTGATTCACCCTTATCCAGTTCCGAAATCGCGGCTGGCCATTGTTGAACTGTATTCGAGTTTTTCCGATGTTTTGCAATATGCTGTTCTTCCTATTTTTATACCAAGTTCTTTACCGTTCTGGTGTAGAAAGGTTGGGCGTGGCACCACTGCAGGTTGAGTGTAATATTCATAAATCAAAATTGTCACACTTTAAATGTGAAAAATCAAATTTGGAAATTCAATTTCTTCTTAGATTAATCTCTCTTAACTGATGCATTTTCCGCATCGATTGTTTACATAACATTAACTTTTATCTGATAAACACTGCCCCGATTCTTCATTAATAAAAGCCCATCACAAGCAACAAATATTTACATGCAAATATTATCATTCGATGCTAAGTCCTCGTTTTTTTATCGAGTTTTTGATAAAAAAAATTACTTTTAAAAAGTAATTATTGACCTAAAAAGTTATATTGTTTTAGCTTTTGGGTATATAATCTTGTTTAAATTTAAAATATAAGTTTAATCTTTAATAATCTTTTTCTGAATCTTATTCTCATATTTGGTTTGTCCTCATTCCCATCAATTCGGAAAAAATTATTATCAATAGTAGCGCTCTTTTATCAACATTATGAGAGTGTGATTCCCACATTTCTTTAGGTATTTGTTAATTACTGCTACTTTGGACAAAATTACCCTTGAAGTAATGAATCTTCTTAATTTGGATCTTTTGTAGCATATTTAAATGGCGTAAATCTATTAAATAATTTTATTTCATATTAGTTTAACATTTAAATCGTTTTGCACATATTTAAAAATTATTTTAATATTTAAATAAAAGAAAAACATGGCTATGAAAAATTTCGATAAATTTTAAAAATATTTTATAAAATTTTGGTAAAAATAAAATAAAATAGACACATGAGATATTACAAGGAGAACTTTTAGGTTTATTGGTTTTATGTTCTATTTTCATAAAAATTCCCGTAACTTAGTTTCATGATATGATCATCATCATCTCTTATTTATCATTTTTTAACTTTATGTAAATTTATTATTCCAATCGTGCTTTAATATTTGGGAAAAATATTTATTTAAAAAATATTTTATATTAGTTTAATAATTAAAAATTGTTATCCATTAAATATTTATTTATTTGAATTTAATTATAAGAATTTTAATATTAATAAATATATATATTTCATATTATTTATACTAATTATATTAGTAATATGCTAAGTATAATTGTATGAATCTTCAAGCAAATATTTTTAAATTAATATTGAAAGTTTAACTCGTTAAAAAATAAAATATATCACAAGGACAATATAGAAAATTTTTACATCCAAGTAATCTTATATTCACTCAACTAAACAATGTAATCTTACATTTCTATCAAATAAACCAAACAAAGTAATATGACATTCCCAGTAATATCTCAGGTAATGTTATATTCCAAGAATACTATTCCCAAGGGTAATCTTACTTTTCGTGAACCAAGCGCACTCTTAAATCCAACTTTCACTTTTTTTCAAGAACACTTTTTGATGGTATATCTAAAATAAACATTTTATCTTTCCAACAGTATTTTTTAACAGCAATACCAATCACTAGATTCTTAAATTCAACTTTTCAAAAATAATTTTCTACATCACTTTTTAAAACTACTTTTCACGGCAATTTTCATAATTTTTTGAATAGGTATTTTAGCTATAGTTAAATGACTAAATTTGTTATTATCCCTTTGTTAACGTGATATGTAATCAATTTAATTGGAAGTAATAATCATATAGCCATAATGTGACAAATTGATAACGTTAGGTTTATGACCACAATATAACTTTTCAAACATTTGTGATTAAAATACAAACTTAATCAAATATGAGAGATCAATTATGTAGTTTGTCCTAAATTTAATTAGAATATTTTTTATTAATTATATATATATAGAGAGAGAGAGGTCTTTTTCTTTCGGGAGAGAGAGAGCTATTTTTCTTCTAACACTTTCCTTTCCGTATCAAGTATCAACGATTTCATCCAAATCAAAGCGACTCTTCAAATTGAAGAAAATTCTAGGAAATAAATTATATATATATATATATATATATATATTAAATAGTAGAGTGTTAAAATTTAAATTTATACAAGATAGACAACGTAAACATTATTGATAATTTATTTTTTGTTATAAATAAAATAATGAAGAACAACGAATAAATATAAAAGAATAAAGAGATGAAAAAAAGGAAGATTCATATTATTATCCAAACTAGACTTGTGTAAAATGCCTTCATCTATTTATAGGCATAAGAAGTACATAATACATTAAACTCTAATTAATGAAGATAATATTTTTTTATGATAAAGTAAATCAAATCTCCTAGATAAAGTTCTTATCATTATAGACATCCACATAGATAAATATTCACACACTCCCCCTTGAATATATGAAGATAATGTGCATCGTTAAAATCTTACTAAGATAAAAATCCAGTGAGAAAAAAAATCTTTAGTGAAAGAAAAGAGTACACACATATTTGATATGCATAACATGTTGCTTCATTAAAAACCTTACCAAGAAAACCCATTGGGACAAAACCTCGGTTGAGGGAAAAAGAGTGCAACGCGTATTTACTCCCTCTCATGAAAACATCACATAAGATCTTTGAATCTTCATAATTCAATCTTGAATATTATTTTTCTAAAGATCGCGAGGGATGGAACTTTTGAGTAATATGTTACATGATGTATCCACCTTTCAAATTGAGATATACATCTTGCATTATCTTCACACAAGATAGCTTTGTATCATATCATGTGAAAGTAAATCCACATATCTTTTAAATATGTTGGGTCAATGGTCTTAGCCAAACACATTTTTGGCTTGCCTCGTGCATAATAATTATTTCTACGACATTTGAGGAGGCATCAATGAATGTTTGAAGATCTAAAGGTTGATCTTTGTATATCCATGAATATTTCTTTACCAACTAATATATGGTGCTTCAAGACCAAGAAAAGATATAATTATCTTTATTCACATCCAACAATCTTACAATAGATATGTGTTATCCATATTGAATCTTCTTTAAGATTCTTTCAACTTATGTCTATTCATAGACAAAAACGCATATTTAAGTGCTCGCTCTTTAGGTCGAGACAAAACTACATCTCAAGATTCTTTTTCTCAAATACTTTCATTAAATACTTTGAAAGTTCTTCACGAGTTTTCAATTTGAAGCTCTTTAGGAGTTCTAATAATATCATGAATCTTGATCAATACTCCTTTATAAAATACATAGAGAAATATGATCATTCTTATATTATTTCCTCAATTAGTACCCACTAAGGCGACTATACCAAATGCGCCAAAATATGAATATTCAAGAGGACATATCTAAATAAATTTCTTCAGAAATTTTCAAATCCGTCATGGATAACTTTCCTTTTATAGTGATTCACAAAATGATTAGACATATATAAAATGTTTCATAACTGCCAAAGTAATTGCATCCACCATGAATTAATTAGAATTCTTCATAAATTATAATTCAAGTCGTATTTACAACTATTTATTTGTGCCTCACTTACATTACACTTTTAGGTGTTTGGACTGTTGGTCCAAATACTTCTCTTTTAGAAGTTCAAGGCGTCTTTCTACATTGGCCAATTCAATATCTATACTTATGGATAGATTTCTATACAAGATCCTCATTTGCTTTCTTTACTTCTATAGAATTATTCTATGTAAAATTGTTTGCAAAATCATTGTCAACAACTTTTTAATTTTTTGGTTTCATTCTCGTAGTGACATAACTCATCGAGATCTCTTCAAGATTTCAATTTTTATTTCAGGTACTTGAAACTCTTCAAGAGTTTTATTATTAGTTATACATTGGGTCTCTTCAGGAGCACCCGTCTCCAATATATGATCATCTCATACTATTTTTTATTTACGAGAATTTTGATCATTGGAACCAAATTTTCATGCTTCATTTATGATTTACATTCGTTCGCTCTAACGTGTAATTCAAATTTAGAGTATTTCAGCTGGTATATGAGACTTAGTTATTCTTATTGGGTCAGTAAATATGTCTTGCAGTTGACATGTGTAATAACATGAATTATCTTATGAACTTCTAGTTCATATACGAGGATCTAGACCATGTCATAAATGACTCTCCAATTAATGTTTAAGAATTTAAACATAAAAGGAGACTCGTACTCAATATATATTCTCAACCTTTTTTATTTACCCATTGTGTGTGTTGTGGTGAAGCAATTCAACAATGTATCGCACATTCAAAAATTATAAAATAGGAAATGTATGACTTCTGACCAAAAGATCAATCATAATAGGGGGTTTATTATAACCCGTTGGCTTGATGCGTATAAGTGTTGTTGTATGGAAACACCATATAAATAATAATTATTTTATTCTCATAGTTTAGCTATTAAAGAGAAGACATCTAATTGAAATGTTGCTAAATTGTATTTTTTATAATCAATAGGCTTTGTAACAACTAATATAGCTTAAAATATTAACCCACTAACTTTTGCAAGACGAATAGTCTAACTACATAATATGAATCATTTTATAATCAATCTCACAAACTTATGGTTGTAAGTTGATAAAACAATGTAGATGCATCTACTAAAATCATATAAATTTTTTCACATTTGTAGATAAATGAGCTCGTATTTCATTCAGATATGTAAGACATGTAGTCTCAACTTCAGTACAAGAACTTCAAGTTTTTTTGGTAAGTGAGATCTTAATCATTTCTTTTGAGAATAAGCAACACAAGAACTTTGTGTTCTTTCAATAAGTGAAATTTAGTTAATTCCTTTGAGAATAAGCACAACAAGAACTTCATGTTCTTTTAATAAATGTGCATATATATCTCAATAGCTTTCGCATCATTATTGACCAGGATGGTCTAACCGATCATGCCAACTATATACAAGTATGTATATACATTTTGAATTTGGTAAACTTCTGGTTAATATAACATGTGATTCAACCTCACTCGTGCATGCCTAGTACGACCATCAAAATTGTTCATTTGAATAGGAATATTTAGCTCTTTTGGAGCTTTCAATGGAAATTATCTTTTGGTAGCAATATATAACACTTTTAGAGTTTTCAATCGAAATTTTGGCTACTAAAATTTATATCCACATTGGCTTATCTCAAATGCCAATTGATAACATATGTTATCTATAATTTTCAAAGGATATTTTGCGAACTTATATTGCTCTCTTAAAATTTTCACTTCTAGTGGTGACGATATTATTACCATTAGCGGTAATTATTGCAATAGTCGCAATTCTACACTTTTCATAATGTGCTTTCTCTCAAGAACTTATTGCTTTTTTAGAACATCAATATTTTCAGTACTTTGAGATATAATATTCACACTATCCCTTGCATTAAATAAAAATATATATCTTATGCTTCTTCTAAGCATAAATCGTCACCATAAATTGTATTTGATAAGTAATCATGTGAAATAAAATAAATAAATATCATAATATATAAATATAAAACGTAAATAATTAATGTGTAAAGTAAATAAACATAAAATAAAATAAATAAAAGATAAATAATTCTCTTCAAGGTTATGAGAATAATTAGAAGATGATTTATTCCCTTTGAGAGTTATAAGGAAATCAACAACGTCCAAATGAGTTGGACTAATATCATCTTCGTCATTTTCGCAAACAAAATTTGTTTCTATTTTCTTTCTTTTATCATTCAATGATTGTTGATTTTTTCAGCGTATAATAAGCACAAGACCAATGGTTTATAACATCACATTGGTAATAATTTTTTTTCACTTTCTTAGAATAATCTTTATCACTCTTGTCATCCTTCTAACCTCACTACCGGTGGGTAGAAGTATTCTTAAAATGACCATACTTTTAATGTATTCATAGCCTTGACCACGACCACAACTTCTAATGTGACTTTTATTCTTTCCATAATATAACCTCACATTCACTTCAGGGAATGAAGTAGAGCCAGTAGGCCTTTATAACTTTTTTCACGATATTGTGTCTGAGGACAACATTATTTGTCGTGAAAAGTAGATTATGTTTGTATTAACATATCCTCATCACATAGAACAAATATTTAATCATTGTACGTGACATTGTTAAATCAGTTCACAATGTCATTTAAAAATCTCTTTTGAGACCAGTAGCCTTGCAGAACGGGATGTCCAACCAATATACTTGGATTATATCGAAGTTATGTTTCTAATTGAATAATAATTCATCATGTTTACATTCACTTCAGGGAATAAAACAGATTCAATAATCGTATGGAATAAACATCATGCTTGCATTCACTTCAAAAAATGCCTCCCACAAATTTTTTTGGATCAAAATGAATATTCATAACTTGAATTTGGGATAATTCTATAGTCAAAATTTTTTATCCAATAAAAGAAAAATTGCATTGAAACCTCTATAGGCTTTTCATAGCTTACACGTTTGGAGTGTAAGTTCATTAATTATACAATTGGTTTCCAGTGAGTGCCCACCGAGCATAACAATAGCCAAATATTATTATTGATGCTTTGGTATATCACTATGATAAATGTTTTCTATGATTCACCCAAGATAATTTGTTTTGTTCTTCCGCATCCATCTCAAAATTTAAAAAAAACATATAAATAAATATGAAAAATCATAAAATACAAAATTGTTGATACGTTACTATCTGACTTGCAATGGGACCGCAACAATGACGCCGATGACGAGTCTGCTGTAATCAACACAACCATTTTCGAGATTTTTTTTTCCTGTAACCAAGGGTAGAGCTTTTCTTGGACGCTTTGAATGAATCTAATTCCTCAACAGTTGTACGTTTTTTGTTGCGAATGCCGCGTTAGTAACGTCCTTCTCACATTTAAATAACAATAATAATTTGCTACAAAACAAGATGTTAGTATTGACTGGAAAAATAAATTAGAGAAAATAAATTATATATAATTGTGTTGTAGTACATAACTATCGTCTTAAAAATAAATTCGTCTTGATTGGTGTGATCTTTGAAATGGACAACTCTTTTCCATGTCGTTTAAATATATCATGTGAAACTCAAAAAACATAGTTAAAAATATCAACTCTTATTATAATTGAAATAAAATAAACTAATAATAATATTTGGTGATGGATTAAAGAAATAAAATAAAAAGAAACTTAATAAATTTACATCGGTAATATTCTCCCAAACAATTAAATGAATAAAACTATATAAAATCATACTTGTTTTTTCTTTACGAAAGAAATATATATTAATTAAGTTTGCATCGATAAACTATAGCCAAAAATCCATGAATTAAAAATATAGGTACCAATTAAGAAAACCTTAGTCATGTTTGAGACAGGGTCGGCAAGTGTAGAGAGCTCAATAGCTTTTTTTTTTGGTTGCGATATACTTTAATTAGCTTCATGCTGATAACGTGTTTTGAATAAAATAATGAAGAACAATGAACACATATAAAAGAATAAAAAGATGAAAGAAAAAAAAGATTCATATTATTATCCAAACTAGACTTGTGTACAATGCCTTCATCTATTTATAGGCATAAGAAGTACATAATATATTAAACTCTAATTAGTGGAAATAATATTTTTAATGATAAAGTAAATCAAATCTCTTAGATAAAGTACTTATCATTATAGACATTCACGTAGATAAATATTTATAATTTTTTATATTTATTTGATTTTTTATATTTTCATTTGTTATATTTATAATATCTTTTATGTTATGAATATTTATTTATGTGGATGTCTATCATGATTAGAACTTTATCAAATGAGTTTGATTTATTTATTATTAGGAATATTATCTCTATGAATTAGAGTTTAATGTATTATGTACTTCTTATGCCTATAAATAGATGACTCATTAAAGGCATTGTATACAATTCTATATTTTGAGAATAATACAAATCTCCCTCTTTCTCTCATCTCTTTGTTCTTCTTGTTCTTATTCTTGATCTTCTTTATTTTATTCACAACACGTTATCAGCACGAGACTCTAATCAACTGAGATTTTCATCGTTCCAATCCAAAAAAAAGTTGTTTGGAAAGAATTCGATTCTAAGATTAACCGAAGAACTGAAAGTGTTCAAGAGCTCAGCATCAGATACCTATGTAATATTTGGAGAGGCCATGATTGAGGACTTAAGCTCTCAACTACAGATTCAATCAACCGAGCAATTTAAGGCTCCGAATCTAAGCAATATGATATTGAATCCCGAAACATCGACCAATGTCCAGGACGATGAAGAAGTGTATGAGACAGGTGTTGAGCCCAAAGCCATTGAATTGGTTGTGACACAAGCATGAGTGTCAAGGTTAAAGGCTGCCAATGCGCTCAAGGCTGCCGATTTCCTTAGGCTATAATAAACCCCAACAACTTTCTTTTTCCTTTTACATTTGTTATATATTTAAAATTAGTTTTCATTATAATTATTATTATTAGTTTTAATTGGTGCTTTGATTTTTAAGGTTCTTGTAGAACAAGGAGATCCATGGGAGACCAATGATGAACTAAGTTTCTGTGCGGTTCTTTATTGAGGAGACACAACATAAAAAGATTATGTGAAGTTGTCTTGTTCATTTGCTATGTCTTCATTGTCTTCAAGAGAAAAATCAATATCGGTAAATTCTACTTTTATTTTTATTCTTTTAAATACGATTTTAAAGTGCGATAAATTGTGATGATTTTGAATCTACAAAAAGATTGTTATAAAGTCTATATTTGCTCGAAAGCAATATTTCTTCTTCGTTGAAAAACTTGACCATAGACTTATCCCAATTTCAAGTGAATGCAAGCATGATGTTTATTCCATGCGATTATCAATGATGGGGCATTCCCTGAAGTGAATGCAAGCATGATGTTTATTCCATGCAATTATCAATGATGGAGCATTCCCTGAAGTGAATACAAGCATGATGTTTATTCCATGTGATTATTGGATCTGTTTCATTCCCTGAAGTGAATGCAAACATGGTAAATAATTATTCAATTAGAGACATAATTTCGATATAATCCAAGTATAATTGGTTGGACATCCCGTTCTGCGAGGCTACTGGTCTCAAAGGAGGTTTTTAAAGGACCTTGTGGACAAGTTTAACAATGCCGCGTACGAGGATTAAATCTTTGTTCTCTGTGATAAGAATATGTGAAAAAGGTTTTAAAGGCCCACTGGCTCTACTTCATTCCCTGAAGTGAATGTGAGATTATATTATGGAAGGAATAAAAAATCACATTAAAAGTTGTGGTCGTGGTCGAGGCTATGAATATACACATGAAAAATATAGTCATTTTAAGAATACTTCTACCCGCTGGTAGCAAAGTTATAAGGATGACAAGAGTGATAAAGATCATTCTAAGGAAGTGAAATTCTTTTACCAATGTGATGTTATAAACCATTGGTTTCGTACTTGTCAAACGCCAAAGTATTATGGACTTTATCCATAATCATGAATGATAAATGAAATAAAATATAAACAAAAAATTTTTTATGGCGAAAATAATTATGGCGTTATTGGTCCAACTCAATTGGATATTGTTAATTTTCTCATAACCCTTAAAGAGAATAATTTACCATTTATTTTATTTCCCTTATAACCTCTAACAAGAATAATTGATTATTTTTTATTTTTTATGTTAATTCGTTTTATTTATTATTTATTTATATTAGTTTGCTTTATGTTTATTTATTTCACATATTATTTATTTATGCTTTATGTTAATTTATTATTTGAAGAGTGTGATTACTTCCGGAATAAAATATACAATGAATTGTGGTTATTTATGCCTAGAATTGTGGCTATTTATGCCTAACAGATAATGCAAGTACTCATATTGTACTTAAGCATAAGAAATATTTTTCTCATTTAAATGCAAGGGGAAATATGAGTAATATTTCTCAAAGTACTAAAATATCAATGCTTCGGAAGAGCACTTGAAAGTTTATCTCTGATAGATAATCGACTTGATATGATGTGCTATATTTTATATTTTTCATTCCTCGAAGTGAATGATACAAAGTACATATTTTTATTACCTGAAGTAAATGAAACAAAGCACATTTTGAAAGGTGCATAATTATGCATTTCTCGATTAAAATGCAAGAGAATAATGCGAGTACTATATCCGAAAGTACTAATATCATAAAAGGCTCTGGTTGAGCAAATATGTTATTGTCAAATGGAACTTTATTCCATATTCACATTGTGTTATACTCGTCAAAGTTATAAAGAGAGCAATATGAGTTCGCAAACTATCCCTTTGGGAATTATAGATAACATATGTTATCAATTGGCATTCGAAATAAGCCAATATGGATATAAGTTTTAGTAGCCAAAAAGTCAGTTGAAAGCTCTAGAAGAGCTATATACTGCTACCAAAAGATAATTTCAATTGAAAGCTCCGAAAGAGATATATATTCCTATTTAAAGGAACAATTTTGATGGTCGTACTAGACACGTACGAGTGAAATTGAATTACATGTTATGGTAAACAAAGAGTTTACAAATTCAGAGATATATACACATATATATAGTTGGCATGATCGGTTAGACCATCCTGATCAATAATGGTGCAGAAATTATTGAGATTTACATGCACATGTATTAAAAGAACTTGTAGTTCTTGTGGTGCTTATTCTCAAAGGAATGGATTAAATTCCACTTATTAAATAACGTGAAGTTCTTGTGTTGCTTAAAGGAATTGATTAAATTCCACTTACTAAAAGAACATGAAGTTGTTGTGTTGTTTGTTCTCAAAGGATATAGATGATCCCACTTACTAAAAGAATTAGAACTTAAAGTTCTTGTACTGAAGTTAAGACTGTATGTCTTGCATATCTAAACGAAATATGGGCCCATATATCCACAAATGTGGAAAGTTTTATATGATTTTAGTAGATGCATCTACATTGTTTTATCGACTTACAACCAGAAGTTTGTGAAATTGATTCTAAAAAGATTCAGATTATGTCGTTAGACTATTCGTCTTGAAAAGCTAGTGGGTTTATACTTTAGGCTATATCAGTTGTTACAAAGCCTATTGATTATGAAAATATAGTTTAGCAAAATTTCAATTGGATGCCTCCTATTTAATAGCTAAACTATGAGAACAAAAGAGTTATTATTTATATGGTGTTTCCATATAGCAACACTTATACGCATCAAGCCAACGAGTTATAATAAACTCTCCGTTATGATTGGTTTTTGGTCAGAAATCATACATTTCCCATTTTATGATTTTTGAATGTGCGGTATGAATTCCTCCACCACAACGCACAAAATGGGTAAATAAAAAGGGTTGAGAATATATATTGAGTACGAGTCTCCTTTTATGTTTAAATTCTTAAACATTAATTGGAGAATCATTTATGACATGATTTTCTCAACATCAGGGGGAGATAATAATCAGCTGGATAGAGGAAAATGAAATATCATTATCTAGATCCTCGTATATGAACTAGAAGTTCATAAGATAATTCATGTTATTACATGTTAAATGCCAAACATATTTACTGACCCAATGAGAGTAATTAAGTCTCATATACCAGCTGAAACGCTCTAAGTTTAAATTACATGTTAGAGCGAGAGAATGTAAATCATGCATGAAGCATGATAGTTGAAATGGTTCCAATGGTCAAAATTCTCGTAAATAGAAAGTAATATGAGATGATCATATATTGGAGGCGGGTGCTCCTAAAGAGACCCAAGACATAACAAATAATAAAACTCTATAAGAGTTTCAGGTACCTGAAATAAAGATTGAAATCTTGAAGAGATCTCGATGAGTTATGTCATTACGAGAATGGAACCAGAAAATTGGAAAGTTGTCGACAACGATTTTACAAACAATTTTACATAAAATACTTCTATAGAAGTAAATAAAGAAATCGAGGATCTTGTATAAAATCTATCCGGAAGTATAGATATTGAATTGGCCAATGTTGAAAGACGCTTTGAACTTCTAAAGTAGAAGTATTTGGACAAGCAGTCCAAACACCTAAAGGTGTAATGCAAGTGAGACACAAATAAGTAGTCGTAAATACGACTTGAACTATGATTTATGAAAAGTTTTAATTACTTCATGGTGGATGCAATTACTTTGGCAGTTTTAAAAATTTTACATGCGTCTAATTATTTGTGGATCCATATTTATCCTTGAAGGGTCTAAAATGCTATAAGCATTTGGAAATTTCTGAGGAAATTTATTTAGACATGTCTCATAAATATTTTGGTGCAATTGGTATAATCGCCTTAGTGAATACTAATTGAGAAAATAC
This sequence comes from Hibiscus tridactylites, assembly GCA_958450335.1. Classification (NCBI taxonomy): domain Eukaryota; kingdom Viridiplantae; phylum Streptophyta; class Magnoliopsida; order Malvales; family Malvaceae; genus Hibiscus; species Hibiscus tridactylites. The sequence goes on from OY288268.1 coordinate 89,597,727, forward strand.
TATAAGAATGATCAGATTTTCTTATGTATTTTATAAAGGAGTTTGGATCAAGATCCATTATGATAATTTTAGAACTCCTAAAGAGCTTCAAATTGGAAACTCATGAAGTACTTCCAATACACGTACTTGAATCTTGACATCAAGTTTATCTCGACCTGAAGATCGAGCATTTTTATATATTTCTTTTGTCTATGAATAGACATAAGCTGAAAGAATCTTAAAGAAGATTCAATGTGAATAGAGCATATCTATTGAGTATCCCAATAATTGTAAGATTGTTGGATGTGAATAAAGATAATTATATCTTTTATTGGTCTTGAAGCATTATATATTAGTTGGTCAAGAAATATCTATGAATATACAAAGATCATTACATTTAGATCTTCAAACATTCATTGATGCCTCCTCAAATGTCGTAAAAATAATTGTTATGCACGAGGCAAGCCAAAAAAAATGTGTTTGGCTAAGATTATTGACCCAACATATCCAAAAGATATGTGGATTTACTTTTACAAGATATAATAAAAGCTATCTTGTGTGAAGATAAAGCAAGATGTATATCTCAGTTTGAAAGTTGATACATCATGGAACATATTACTCCAAAGTTTCATCCCTCGCGATCTTTAGAAAAATGATATTCAAGATTAAATTATGAAGATTCAAAGATCTTCTGTGATGTTTTCATGAGGGGGAGTAAATACGCGTTGCACTCTTTTTCCCTTAACCGAGGTTTTGTCCCAATGGGTTTTCCTGGTAAGGTTTTTAATGAGGCAACAAGTTATGCGTATCAAAGATGTGTGTACACTTTTTCCTTCACTAAATAATTTTTTTCCCACTGGGTTTTTATCTTAGTAAGGTTTTAACGAGGCACATTATCTTCATAGACATCAAAGGGGGAGTGTTATGAATATTTATTTATGTGGATGTCTATCATGATTAGAACTTTATCAAAGGAGTTTGATTTATTTATTATTAGGAATATTATCTCTATGAATTAGAGTTTAATGTATTATGTACTTCTTATGCCTATAAATAGATGATTCATTAAAGGCATTGTATACAATTCTCTATTTTGAGAATAATACAAATCTCATTCTTTCTCTCATCTCTTTGTTCTTCTTGTTCTTATTCTTGATCTTCTTTATTTTATTCACAACATTTTATTTATTTTTATAATTTTCTTTAATTTTTATAATTCTCCACATGACATGTCCGGTCATGTCAACACATTTTTTTTAAATTTAAGAAAATTTAATTTAAAATTCTCTAATTTTTATTTAATTGTGCCTAAATATTGGAATGGTTTATTGTAGGATGAACAAAACTCGATTCGATTTGAAAAAATTGATTTTTACTTGACTCAACGCGGAAAAGCTCGACTCGTAACTTCATAAGCTCGACTTACAATTTCAAATAAAGTTTGAGTTATAAAATGAAATTTCGAATAACTTGAAATTTTTAGTAATTTGTTGATCTGTTTAGAAGTAGGATTTGAGTCTCTCACCATATGAAAAATACTAAGAAATGTATATACATATATTGTATAGGGCTATAGAAGACTGTTTAAATTAGAACGAATTAGTACTATAACATTATAAATATTGACGATTAAATTTGAACGAAAACTCAAATCGACTTGAATCGAACAAATTTTAAATAAAATTTGAGTTATAAAATAAGACTGATAAATTAAAAAAATTTATACTAGATGAAATATCACCATAATGAAAGCTTGTACACTTCTTTTTACCTTTCCCTGATTTGAATCTTCCATGTTCATCAACCTCTCTAAAGTCAAAGCCCCATAATCGTTATATATAACTACATACATACACAACACGTAAGTCGTAAAATGCAGTTTTCTTACACAGGAAAGAACAATGGGTGAAAGTGACGTAAAGCTCTTAGGTTCATGCCTGAGACCGTTCGCATCGAGGGTGAGAATCGCCCTTCGACTCAAATCTGTAAACCAGAAAATCTATTGGAACCCAAGAGTGAGCTGCTTCTCAAATCAAACCCTGTTTTCAAGAAAATCCCGGACCTCATTCATGGCGGGAACCCCATCTGCGAGTCTCTCATCATCGATGAAGTTTGGCCTAATGGTGCTGTTGAAGGGAGCCTTGAGGAAGTTGAGCAAAGGGAAAGCTTTCTTTGGTGGGGATAATATTGGGTACCTTGACATCGCACTCGGTCCGATCTATGTCTTGATCGGACTGAGCGAGAAGTTCACGGGGGCTGAGTTGCCTACTGAAGCAGACACGCCATCGTTGCTCCGATGGACTCATGGCTTATCCTCTCATGCAGCTGTGAAAGGTCTCTTGCCTGAGCCTGACAAGTTTGTTTGCAGAGTTTGCTGTGAAGAGTAGAACCGTGATTTTGTCCCGACTTATATATATATATATATATATATATATATATATATATATATATATATATATATATTTATGGTTTAGGATAAACTTACATTGTATAAAACTCAATTACTTTTACATAGTTTTTGGACCGTTGGATGATGATAATTAATGGCTCAAATTATCTTCTTATTTTTTTCTTAAGTGGTAATCTTCACATTTTTTACTGTTAATTTCATCCATCCATTTCACTCATCCAATGGTCCTAAATTAGTGTAAAACTAAATGAGTTTTACACAATATAACTTGATCTCATCCCTATATATATATATATATGTTTTAATAATAAAACAAAATAAAAAGAATAATAAAAATCAGCCCAAATATATATATATATATATATATATATGGGATAGGATCAAATTACACTGTGTAAAACTCTTTAAGTTTTACACCTTTTTTGGATCGTTGGATGAGTGAAACGAATGGATGAGATTAACAGTAAATTATGTGAAGATTATCACTTGGGAATCAAAAACACGGAGTTAATCTCAACCATTCATTTCCCCCATCCAACGATCCAAAAAAGGTGTAAAACTTAAAGAGTTTTACACAGTGTAACTTGATCCTAACCCTATATATATATATATATATATAAGTTCAAAAAATATTACAAATGTCCAAAATGTTACAAAGCCCAAGTTAAATGGTGAAGACCCACTACAATTATTAATGACCCATTACAACTCATGCCCAACCCAACAAACAAAAAAAACTCTCTAATCCATTTGTTTTTCTATTTTCCACTCAAACCCGGGCACTAATGGACACGTGGCAAGTTGTTATTGGTTCTGCCCTTTTCACCACTACAACAAATTTACTTATTATTAACGTTAGCAATGTTGTCACTGATATTCACATTTACGTCACTATTTGTATTTTGGGACATAAACTTTGACGTCACGACGATCGTCACGCTAGATGTGTCACTAAATGTCTAGCGTGACGATGTATCTTTTTTCGTCATGTATTGATAAACATATAGTGACGTTAATGTATAACATCACCTTATAATTTGTATTTAGTGACAATTAATTACGTCACTAGATGATATAAAAATTCATCATTAGTCACACGTATCATCACAAATAATCAAATAATTTTTTTGTGTAAGTGACGAAATAATTATCGTCGCATTGTAGTGACATAATATATCGTCACTGAATAGTAGTATGAACGACGATAATACATAACGTCACTTTATAATTTGTATTCAATGACAATTAGCTGTCACTAAATTGTATAAAATTTTGTCATTAATAATTTCTTATCGTCATTAATAATACATTAACTTCAAATTTGGATGACGAGAAAGATAGTCACAATTTTGGTAACGTAATGTATCGTCACCTAAAATATTAAGATAATGTCATAATTTTTATTAATTGTTAATTTCAAGTACCATTTACAAAATAAACTTTAAGATAATGTCGTAATTATCGTCACATTGTTAGTGACGTAATGTATCGTTAGCCATGAGCAAATCATTCATAAACAAGTTACTAATTTAAGTAGTAAGCTTTCATTTATTTACATGAAGGATCAAATCCATTTACAAAATAAAAAATTCTACCGTTCATTTGTTTGTTTAAATTGAACTGTCAGAATATAACTAAACTTAGGTGTAAATTGAAATTCTAATTTTAACATTTTGTTAAAAAGATACTAAGATGTACCATTCGTAATAAAAGTATTACGTGATAAACCTATTCAAAACCCACCAATTATTTTAAGGTAGAAGTATTTGGATAATAGTGGACGTGTAAACAAAATGTTCTAAGTACTCTATTTCTAGTTGGTAATAATTAAAATTTCTATACATTTGTTTCTGTTGTTTTTAATCATTAATAAAAGCAGAAAACTTAAACGAAAGTAGTATATATTTAAACTCACTAAAGTTAACACCAACAGAAATGAATTGAAAACTGTTGAGAGAGAGAGAGAGTACCTTTCTCATACAAAGCATTATTCATTTGTCTTCATTAAGGATACTGAAAAGTAATATGTATCATCAACAACAAGCTATTGAATAACTACGCTCTATAACCTTAAATATTCACTCAAATTAACAAAGAAAAGCATGTTAACTTTTTCAACTATAAACCAAGGTAAAGAAAATTAGTTCTTTAAATCTCAAAATAATCAAATATATGAGGAAAGAAAGAAAAACATAATTTTCATCTCAACTCACCACTACTATCAGAAAGCTCATATTTTATGATATCCATAAATTCAACCTTCAAGAAAATCAATGAAAAACGTATGAACCAATACAAGCAACTTATTGCTTCAAACTAAATTTTGAAACAACAACAATCCAATAAATCATAAGCCTTAATTTGGAGAAACTAGCTATAAACTTAATATACTAAATTACTAATATTTGGTGCTACAAAAATAAAAATAAATAAATTATCAATATAAACCCCATTGAACCCGATAAACTTAAAATATGTGCCTTTTCTATATATTAATCATGAAAATTATACTTGCAACTTATTGCTTCAAACTAAAATTTGAAGCAAATTACGGTTTGTATATATGAGGACATCAATTGAATTTGAACTAGAGAAGTATTAGTTCCACTTTAGTGAGTATATCACGATAACATTGTGCCCTTGCACAAGAATGTTCACGTTGCAATTCTGCTGACCCAACTAAAAGTCTAAAAATGCTCCTCCTAATCAGTCTCAAAGGTTCAACTTGAAGAAGTTTTTACATACGGGAAAAAGAAAAGTAAGTTGATTGAAATAAAAGAAAATTTAAAGAAAAAATTAGAGTAGAAGAAAAAGAAAGTTGAAGTAAAAATAAAAATCACGAGTCTTTTTTTCTTCTCCAAAGAACTTTACTGCCAAACAGATAGTAAACCTGGACCGGTCAATGTTGATCAATTAGCAACTAAAAGATGCAACATTTTAAAAATAAAATAAAATAAAATAGAGATTTCAAATAAAAACAAAGACCCAAAACGAAAACAAAATCAATTGAACAATTTTGAACAAAAAGATGGAAGTTAACAGACAAGTTAAGTGATACACACCTCATTCGCACCACAGTGAAACACCTAATTTTACTTTTTAGGGTATTCCACCACAATGGTTTGCAGCGCCACCATGTCGGCTTCTAAAGAAGTTGCTATCTTTCAAGAAGGAGAAACTAGGTTAACAGAAAATAAGGACAACACTTAATTTGAAAAAATTTCCGTAATTTTCACATTAATTATTTTTGTCCAGAAATAAGTAACAAAATATCATGATGATTTTAAAAATCGTCATATAACTATAAAAGATACTTATAAAAATTAGTGATAAATAGTAATTTTCGTATTTTTTATGACACAAATAAAATGTCACCTATTTATGTCTTCTAAAATATGACGCATTAAATTGTCACAAACAAAGTTTATTGGTGATAAATTTGCATCTTCACTAAATAACATTGAATCGTCATAATAATAATTCGTCACTAATACTTTTACATCTTTGGTGACAATTTTACAATGTCACCATTTTATCTAAACGTCATTGAAATGTTTTCCTCCAAAATTGTTTTGAGGCGCCAAACATATAATGACGAAATTCAATGACGTTTGTTAAGGCTGTCAAAAAAGATATACCATTTTCACTAACTATGACGAAAATAAAAAAATCGTCACTCTATAGTATATCTTGTGACGTTATATACAACGTCATATAGAAATTTCGTCACTAATTGATAAATTTATTGTAGTGCACGCAGATTATCATTAGCCTGGAACCAGCTGACATTGCTAGCAGAGCAAGGCGACATCACGGTTGGCAGTTGGTAAAAATGCCTGTGAAGAGAGAGAAAAAACAATGATTAGCAATTATTACCTTTATAATTACTAAAAACAAAAAAAAAACAAAAGGTCGGAAGTTGAAAGGGTTACCTGAAGAACCAAAGCTGCTTGAGGAAGACGACCGGAGCAAAAGAACCGTGCCGAAAGCTCGCCAGAGACACAGAAACACCGAAATGAGGTAACCTCAACCTCTGTTCACTTCATTTACCCATTTAACCTAATCAAAAATACTAAATAGAGTCAAAATCTCTAAAACCGAAACCTAAATCGCCAAAATCAAACCTCAAAGCATAAAACATTTCCTAAATCTAAAATCAGATCCACAACGGTTAATAAAACCTAGATTTAATAGGAAACTAAAACAGATCTAAACATAAATAGGCAAATCTAGTTCGAAACATAAAAAAATAATAAATAGTAAAAGGGAGTTTGAGAGGCTTATCTCGCTCTGTTGTCTCCGGAAGTGTTGCCGGAGTGAAGATTTGGGTGTTAGGATTGCGGACAGGGTTGAAAATCATAGTGGCGAGGCTACTAGTTTTGGGTAGGTAGCTTAGGATAGGGAGAAGTGGGACGTTTCTGATGAAACGAGATCTAGATCTAGGTTTAGGATGAAAAACTGAGTTTTTTGGGGTAGATTTAGGGTTTTAGCGACAGCGGAAGCAGTGGTCGAAGTTACAGACGGTGGTCGGAAAAAGTCATGTTTGGTCGAAAAAGATGATCGGAGAAGTTCTGATCATCGGAAAAAGGTTGAAGGTGATCGAAGGCTGGTCGAAGGTTACAGAGAAGTCAGAGAAGATGACCAGAGAAGGTCTAATCATCGAAAGAAGGAAGAAAAAGACCGAAGATGATATCCGATGACCGATATCATCCCGACGGTTAAGAAACATGTTGGAAGGGTTTTAAGAAAAGAAAGAAGATCAAAATAAGAGATTTTAAAAAGTTTTTGGTTTGTACATAGGAAAACAAGAGTTTTGATCTTCGAAAACGGTTTTCGGGGAAGGTTTAGGTGTTTGTGAGGATCAAACTAAGGGATTTTGAAGAACTGGTGAAGAACAGAGGGGGAAAGATGGGTTTTGATCGAAAAGGGTTTAGTTTTTAGGGTTTTGGGTGTTCGCGTTTAGAGGGTTTAGAGAGAGAGGAAAGTGGACAAATGGTCGTTTCAACTCGGTGACGATTATTTATACCGAGTTGGGAATGACACCGTTTTAAGGAAGCGGGTCGCGATGAGATCCGCACGTTTTTGCGCGGGATCGGATACGGGTCCGTGACCCGGTCGCTTAAAAAATTGGTCTGGGCTTGGGTTTTAGATAAGTGGGCCGTTAATTTTCGGGCTTGGTTCAAACGGGTTTGAGCTTATCTTTTTAGGACTTTAGGCTTGGGATCTTGGGTTTTGTTTTCTTTACAATTCAGTCACTATTTTCTTGTAATTTGGGCAGCCAACTTTCAATTTAATTCAATTTGGTCCCTTTCCAGCTTTCATTTATTTTATTTTATTGTTTATTTAATTACTCAATTAATTTATATGCTTGCATATTTTAAAATATCATATAATATATTGTTTGGAGAATTAAATCACATGTTTAAAAATAGGATTAAAGCCATTAGTGTAGTTTACTTGATCATAATTAAATATGAGAGATCATTGTAGAAAATAAGTAAATATTTGAAACAATATTAGAACATTCAATATTGGCTAGTGTCACAATGTAGAGTGATGTTAACCAATGAGTGTTCCAATAAAAATTTCAAATTTTCATTTCAACTTAGAAAATGGAAATAATTTAATAAATTAGGAAAATTAAAATTTAAAATATGATTAATGATTAGAGTATCTTAATTAGGAATGTTATTACTTTTGGGCTCGTTAAAGAAAGTGTCCAATATTATTTTGGGCGTTCTCTTTTGTGTCAAAAAAAATTAATAACATTCATAGAATTTTAATTAAATTAATTAATTGAGTCTAATTAGAGTTCACTTAAAAATGGCAAGATAATAATTAATCATGCATTAAACCTTTTGTGTTGATGTACATTTTTCGAATATAAGTTGAAGTGTCCTAATGCAACTGGATGTTTCATAATTATATTCGATCGAAATATATTTTCTTACAAAAGGATATTCCCATTCGGAATAAAATTCATTTTACAGTTAAAAGATTTAATTAAATCCACATTAATGTTCGAAATGCCAAAATGCCACGTGTAATTAATAAGGTACCGATAACGGGCGTTCATAGGTGTGCCAACCCTTCCCTACACGTAACCGGCTCCCGAACCTGGGCTTTTCAAAAAAAGAATCTCTAGTACGTTTTTATGGTGTTCGGCCTACCAAAAGGGCCGATGGCGACTCCAAAACGATTTTTATGCAAATAATGGAAATTAAATTAAAAATGAGAAATTCACTGGTTTTAAGACTTAATTAAAATAAAAGGTTCGATTTTCCAAATTTTAATCGTAGGCTGTTTTTTTCAAACTTAAAAAGCGGGTTTTCAAAAAAACGGTCGCGACATGAAGCTTAGGCCAATCTTGAGAGCTAGGTTTGCTGGCAAGTGATTGATTAATAAGGATAAATTCCAAGGCAAAACATTTAACATATTTGTCACTTTGATCTTGTACTTTCTTTTTCCACATATATGTACTTTGAGTTCATAAATTAAACAAGGCTTAATATACAATTGTTCTTTGAATTTATGATCTGCCTCAACTATCTCAAGGAGCTACAACAACAGTGCCATGAAACCAACTTGTGAAAGATAGACAGAAAGGCAGTTTAGATTAGATTGGAATACTAGAACTAGCACACCTCTGCATGACGGGTGGAAACACGAGCTCCGGCTTCATCGATCAAACCGATGACTTTATCGGGTAGGAAACGGTGACTGAAGCAAGCAGAAAACAAGGTGAGGTGCAAAAAGGGCAGAGTTCCATTTTCAGTGACTCACAAAACTAAACAGATAGTAAAATGAAAATTCAAAGACCACCTATACCTATACCTAATGTACTGGTCTAGAGATGGTTCAGGAACTTTGATTGCCAAAGCAGGGTCTTTCTGGATATGCTCGTTGTATTCATCAAGTGTCGTAGCTCCAATACATTGCATGAAGTGAAGTAAGAAGATAAAGAAATGAGTGAAATTCTCAAGAAACTTTTGTGTTGCGAGTTGATCCTATTCCTTGAGTAACAAGTAACAACACTAACCTTATTGCTTCCACGTCAATATGATATCTGACATTTCTCAGACTTCATTTATACAATTTTGCTTGTTTCAAATTCAAGCTTAATGGCAGATCCGCCTTTAGTACGTTGAGCTCAGGCTCGATACAAAGCCCTTTTTACTAATTTAACAGTTACCTTATTCACGATTTGGGCAACTGTAACTTCGAGTTGGATATGATCCTTTAGGATGTTGGCAAGCATATCAGTTCCGAGGTTTTCTTATGATCATTTGGTTGTAGTTCCTCTTTCATACGCTCATTGTTAGCGAATTTCGTTTGCGGGGGAGAGCGGAGGTGTAACACCCCATACTCAACAGGTAGTCCGATCCGTAGAAATCCACATAAACAAGTTTTTTCTTCTTCTTTAAATACATTTAAAATTGTAGAACAAAATTATGTTTAAAAGTATCATTTAAAAAAAAATCTTTTTAATCGTGTAATAGAAATTTAGACATCATATTACAGAATCTAACATAAAATAAAATATGTCATACATACCCGCTAACTGTACCAGTACCGTACTCCGCAAGCAACGTCGAGGGAACTTCTGACTCTGATGTACTGTACCATGATAAATCTCTTTTAGCTTGTGATGGTAAAAACAACGTGAGCTTGAAAAAACTCAGTAATACAGAACTGCAAATGATACTATAAACGCATGCATGTATAAAGCAAAGCATGAAAGTGAAATATCGACCATGACATCATGGTTAATCAGTACTTGAACTTCTGAGTATCAATCTTGCATTCTACACCCCAGAAGAATAAAAAAAGAGCTAGAGATATTTTACAAGAATTGAGCAAGAGGGTTAATGTGTAAAATTGTTTCCAAACCTCTTAATTTTAAGTTTTTTTTTTGAAAAAAGTGACACATGACAGCATAATAGGATGCCACATAAACTAATTGAGATGTGAGTTGAATATAATTCAATATTTTTCTCAAAAAAGAATATAATTCGTATATAATTCAAACTTTGCTAAAAAAATATAATTTGAATAAGTAATTGTTGAGATCAATTTTAAGTAATTTAATTTATCTAAAAAATTTACTAATTTAATTTATTTTTATTAAATATTAACATTTAAATAAAATAATATTATTAATAATAACAAATATTGAACTAAAATTTAAAAATTAGAAACAAATAAGGATCAATTTTAAGTAAAAATAGACTTTTCAGTGACTAAATTGAAAAAAAAACTGGCAAACTTGACATGTCATTTACCCTTTAAATAAAACCACGTGGGTTGACTTAATCGAAGAGGAGATGACGTGGCATGATGTGATTGGCTGAAATTTTTTTTAACGGCAAGGGTAACGAAATAGGGCAAAATGGGTAATGGTTCAAAGGGGTACAAGAGCCCAAAAAAACTTTAGGTACCAAGTTGGGAAAAGTGGTAAACGTTAGGGGGCAAAAAGTGCATTAAGCCTAACACATTTAGTCCTACACATTTGCACATTCAAACAATTTAGTCATAATTCGAACAAAATAATAAATTTAACCCTCATCATCTACACTTTTATTTCAATTTGGTCTTATTTTTAATTATAAATAATTTAACCATGAACCCTTACATATAATAATTTAACTGTAAGCATTAAACTCTAAACTCTAAACCCTTAAACTAAAAAACCTAAACCACAAACTCAAACCTTAAACACTAAACTTAAAAACCATAAAACACTAAACCCATAACCTTTAAACTGAAAATCATAAACCATAAACTATTAAATATAATAATTTAATTGTTGTGTGATTCGAGTGCTTCACAATTTGTACAAGTATACACGTCGCAAGTTATAGTATAGAAAAATATCGTCTCCACAAGGATTGGTGTCACTTCAAGAATCTATCGTCTCGCACTGAAATATAAAAAACACAAGTAATAGTTTTGGGTTGAATAATCGACTAAACTAAAATAAACGAATAAACTAAAGAATTGAGTTAACAGAATGAGAGAATAGACCAGATTATATTGCGTAGTAGCGTGGAATTCGAATGAAACAGTCTTAGTTTTGCATGCAAGAGAAAGTTTGATTGCCTCGGCAACGGGCAATACGATTGAGGAATGATTGTGTCGATAAAATGTTAGGGTTTTGAGAATTTAGGATTATATTTATTTTTTTCGAATTAGAATTAAATTGTTTAAATATGTAAATGTGGATGACTAAATATGTTATTATACAAAATATATTAACGACTGTTAACGAGTCAATGATAACATTAAAGTAATTGAATATTTTATTATCAAATTAAATAATTGAACAAAATTTAGTTACCATTTACAAATTTTACTTAAATAAATGGTTTAATGCACAAAATATCCCTTAAAGTTTACCACTTTTCCCAACTTGGTACCTAACGTTTCATTTGGGACGTTGAGCCCCCTAACGATTTCACTGTTACCCATTTTGCCCCAAACCGTTATTTTTGCCGTTAAAAAATAATTTCAACCGTTAAAAAAGTTTTCAACAAACGAGATCGCACCACATCAACTCCTCTTTGATAGAGTAACCCGCCTGATTTTATTAAAAGAGTAAATGTCATGTCAAGTCACCCATGTTTATTTTTTATTCAATTTAGTCATTGAAAAGTCTATTTTTACCTAAAATTGACCCCTATTTGTTTCTAATTTTTTAATTTAGTCCAATATTTGTTATTAATAATATTATTATTTTATTTAAATGTTAATATTTAATAAAAAATAAATTAAATATTTTAATATTAAATTAGTAACTTTTGATAAATTAATCCTTACTAATTTAATATTATATTATTTTTTTAATTCCAAAATAAATTAGATTTATCATTTAGACCCATCAAAATAAATTAAATGTTAATCTTAAATAGTTTCCAATTACGTCCCAAAATAATAGAAAATTGAACCTTATTTGTTTTTAGTATTACTTATTCGAATTATATTCTTTTTAGTCCAATATTTATTATTATTTATAATATTATTTTGTTTAAATGTTAATATTTAATAAAATATTAATAAAATAAATATTTTATTATTAACTTTGTAATTTTTTAGATAAATTAAATTACTTGAAATTGACCCTAAATAATTACTTATTCAAATTGTATTATTTTTTGAGCAAAATTTAAACTATAATTTTCTATTAGTTTGTTAACTTTCAATTTCAACGAATCTCCCTCAAATCCCCAACAAAAGAATCAATTTATGTGAATTGCATGCGTCGTAATTCATGGTATATATATGGCGTCTCCTGTGATTTATCTGATGTTGTAGTTGCTCTTTAGTAATTTTAAAAGAAAATAATACTAATCTTAAAAAATTAATTTAATTTATCTTTATTAAAAATATCTTAATATTAAATTAGTACAATGTAATTTATATAAAAAATTGTTTAATGTTAAATTAGATAAATTAAGAGACTAATTTAATATTAAATTAATATCAAATTATTAATTTAGGACGTAATGGGAATTATAAAATTAATTTATTTTGGGACGTAATTGGAAACTATTTAAGCTTAACATTTAATTTATTTTGATGGGTCTAAATTATAAATCTAATTTATTTTGGAATTGCAAAAAATAATATGATATTAAATTATAATGATTAATTTATCAAAAATTACTAATTTAATACTAAAATATTTAATATATTTTTTATTAAATAGTAACATTTAAATAAAACAATATTATTATTAATAACAATTATTGGACTAAATTAAAAAAATATAGAAACAAATAGGGGTCAATTTTAAGTAAAAATAGATTTTTTAATGACTAAATTGAATAAAAAATAAACATAGGAGACTTGACATGACATTTACCCTTTTAATAAAATCAGGCGGATTACTCTATCAAAGAGGAGTTGACGTGGCGCGATCTTATTGGTTAAAAAATTTTAACGGCTGAAAACTTTTTGTAACGACAAAAGTAACATTTTGGAGTAAAATGGATAACGGTAAAAACGTTAAGGGGCTCAACGTCCCAAATAAAACGTTAAGTACCAACGACACCGACTTCCGGCCGAGTTCGGCACCGGAAACGTTCCAATGAGGTATGCATTGTTAAATAAATAGATGCCGCATTAAGATCTTGATCTAGTTTCAATAAGTTGTTATGTGTATTTCAATGTCCGGAGGATAGTACATATGTTCAAATATATACTGGATACAGTTGTCGAGTAGGGGCTTTAGAGAAAATGAAGAGTCTTGGTGACACTGATAAGTAGCACAGTAGCAATGAATGGACATCAAGGTTTATTCCCTTTTTGTGACTTGCCCTTTATATCATTTTATTCTTTAGAAAAAACCGATCTCTTTGACGTGTATTATGAATTTTCTCAACTTAATTGACATTTGAACATCTATGGAATGTTTGGACTTTGGATGTGCATGTTCAATATGCAATTTGTTATGTTAAGTGTCATTTTCTCTCTTTTTTTCTCGTCAAATGGTGAAAGCGTGATTGTGTTCTTTCATGTCAGTTTAATTACGAGATTAGCAAAACGAATGGAGATCATTTGCTCATCAATGATCACAACAAATATCGATCAATGTGGATTCGTGCATGTTCTTCGATGTGGATGCTGGGGGGATTCCTCTTGACTGTCTATTTGGGGCACCTTTATATCTTGGCAATGGTTGTTGTTATCCAAATATTCATGGCGAGTGAGCTATTCAATCTACTCAGAAGAGCTCATGAAGATAAACGCCTGCCGGGGTTCAGGATCTTGAACTGGTAAGAAAAATTGTTAAGGCAAACTCGATATTGTAGTAGCACCTAGTCAACTGATATTTCTGGTGGAATTTCATGTCCATGCAGGCACTTTTACTTCACGGCTATGCTGTTTGTATACGGTCGCATTCTCAGTCACCAGCTTGTGAACACAGTAACTTCGGATAAAATTTTCTATAGGCTTGTTAGTAAGCTCATCAAGTATCAGATGGTTATTTGTTATTTCTCATACATAGCAGGTTAGTATTTATTTTGCCTCTGAAATAAGCAATGCACACATATTATTTCTACATTTAAGCCCATTAACAAATATTTCCTTTTAATTGTCTTACCTTCAATTATGATGGAGTCGATTAATTTGTCTGGTTGTCTTGAACTTTAAGTTCCATGGAATTTGAGTCGGTTTTTGATAGTCTTAAGTTGCTTTTATCTTCATTCCCTTATCATCTGCCTGATCTGTAGTAGTGCAGTTAGCTTGTTGAGCTATGAATCTTATATTCTCACCAATTGAGAAGGTTTCGATTTTGTTTCGGATTCAGGTTTTATGTGGTTCATTCTTACACTAAAGAAGAAGATGTATAAATATCAATTTGGGCAGTTTGCATGGACACACATGATTCTCATCGTTGTCTTCACTCAGTCCGCCTTTACTGTGGCCAACATTTTTGAAGGCATCTTTTGGTAACAAGCAAACCTCATTAAATTGTTTGTATAAAATACTTTTTCCTGTTACTGAAATCGAAACAAACCATGGATTTTATGCAGGTTCCTTCTCCCGGCATCACTAATTGCTATCAACGATGTTGCCGCTTATTTCTTCGGTTTCTTTTTCGGTAAAACTCCTTTGATCAAGCTATCTCCCAAGAAAACATGGGAGGGTTTCATTGGGGCATCAGTTGCAACTACGATCTCAGCATTTGTGGTAAGAGTTTTTACACTGTTCTTGACTTCAGTCTTTAACTTTCTCATTTTTTGATAGAATTGAAACTATAAAGATTCATTATTCATGTTTCCTTTGTGCATGTTAGTTTGATGCTGCCACATGATTTAGGGAATATAAAAACCGGTCAGTTTAATCTAGTACTTTGATTATCTGAAGGTAACTGGTGTGCATGATCATCAACTGAAAACAAAATTTTGTAAATGTTCCAAAGCCTATAGATCAAAGGGAGATAGAATGAACCTTTGAACAACTTTTCATTCCATGATATATCAGTATTATTTACTAGGGATCCGTCAACATAATTTCTTCATTGTCTTTTACGCAGCTTGCAAATGTTTTTGGTCAATATCAATGGCTGACATGTCCAAGGAAGGTAACTGATCGTGGAATGCATTCATTTTAAATAAAAATGGTGACCGTTATTATGATAATGCCCATGTGACTGAAATGCATGCAGGATTTATCGACTGGTTGGCTTCACTGTGATCCCGGTCCACTTTTTAAGCCAGAGTATTATCCTTTGCCGGGATGGATTTCTGCATGGGTGGTGAGGGATCGAGAAATGGGAGAATTTTACTCTGTTTGAACCCTGTTATATAAATGTTTCTTAGTTATCCACCTTTGCTAGTTTTATTTACTTTTAGTAACATGTTGCAGTTGCCCTGGAAAGAGGTAGCAATTTTGCCAGTTCAGTGGCATGCTTTATGCCTAAGCTTATTCGCATCGATTATCGCACCATTCGGAGGCTTTTTCGCAAGTGGTTTCAAGAGAGCTTTCAAGATTAAGGTGCAACTCTTTGTTTATTGTTTTGCTGTTTGAAAACGTGAAGGAAAAAGGGGCATTTAATGGACTTTGTCATACCCGTTCCGACCTTCTTGACCGACCCTTTCCTGGATGATGCAGGATTTTGGCGATAGTATACCTGGACATGGAGGATTTACCGACAGAATGGATTGCCAGGCAAGCTGCTAGTTAGTTGTATGACTTGATTTCCAGCAAGTGCTATAGTTTTATCTCATTTCTTGTGCAACGGCTTAAATATCTGTATATCTGTTTCCAGATGGTAATGGCTGTTTTTGCATACATCTATCATCAGTCGTTCATTGTTCCCCAGGACTATACGGTCGAGATGATTATGAACGAGGTAACCCCTTCAATCTTCTCATCATATCCGGGAATTTTTCAAAACATACCATTCCCGTTTGTTCCTTCCTATTTTCGGGAACATGGTCTTATGATTTGTTTTCGTGTTCTCTAGATATTACGCAGCCTTACATTGGAGGAGCAGCAAATTCTATATAACAAGTTAGGGCAAATGTTGCAGGAGAGAATGCTGGAACTATATTGAACAAAGTTTAGACAAATGCACTTTAATTTCCTGCTTTGAGAACTTATTGGATTGAAGGAGAAAGTGGGTCCACTTTTTCCGTCACGGATGATGGTCGGTCCGACTTGATTACGATCTTCAGAGGTCTCTTGTACTCGTATGATCCGCATCATACGGATTTAGTATTGAATGAAAGTAAATAGAGGTTTCAGAGTTAGTTTGAGTTAGTGTTATTGGACGAATGATTAGAATGGATCTATTAATGTTTATAATGCAAATGCAGTTTCAGATCTATCATTTGATATATAGCAAGATGGGTTACTTTAAGATTGATTAATTGACCATCCTCCTTAATCACGTACACTGTTGGTACAAGCGAGTCATTGGTGAGGATGAAGCTGTGAAAACTGTGAGGCGTGCCTGTGTTGGTCTCAGGAGCTTCTTATTTTACGGTCCAAGTGGTGTAGGAAAGTCGGAATTAGCCGCTAACAATTTTGGATCCGAAGAAGCTGTAATCCGAGTGAGTTGGAGCCTGGAGGAACTTGATTCAGAATCCAGGCTCGTTGGTACACTAAGGGTGGTCAGCTGACCGAGATTGTTCGGAGACGACCATACACTGAAGTGATTTTCGATGAGATTTATCCCCATTGCTTAAACATGATTCAGTGACAGTGAATGTTGACTCCGATGGAAATGTTGTGCTTCTCAAAGCTGATGATATGGTGTTGTTATCTCTGAAATGGTTTTCAAAAATAAGAGGGTGATGGTTAAAAAGCTTGATAGAAGGGTTAATTGAATAATGATGATTATAACAAACACAATAATAAGAACAAAAAGGAGTAGGGACGAAAAGAGAGGAGGTGAAAAAAGAAATATATATATATATATATTAATCAAGGATTTATATTTAATACACTGGCAGTGGAAACTAAAAATTTTCATATGCGTCTTAGTTTTAAAGTTTAGGGTGCAAGGTTTATGGGTTTAGGTATATGAGTTTAGAATTTAGGGGATAATAGTTAGAATTTAGAGGTTGAGGATATGGTTTAGGCTTTAGAGGTTAGGGTTTAGGTTTTAGGATAACATATTGAGTATTTAGAGTTTAACCTATAGTTTAACCTATAATTTAACCTTAAACTCCAAATTCTATTCACAGTCACTAAATTCTAAACTACTACACCTAAACTTATAAATCTTACACCCTAAACTGAGTCCCTAAACTCTAAAACTAAGGTGTTTGTGAAAACTAAAAGTTTCCACCGCTAGTGTATCAAATAATTATCCATTAAACAATGAGTAATTATTTCATACACAAGCGCTTTTGAAATCTTTTTTACACAAATGCTTTAGTTTTAGAGTTTAGAGACTCTGTTTAAGGTTTAATGTTTATGGGTTTAAGTGCGTTAGTTTTAAATTTAGTGATTGTTGATAGAATTTTAGGTTAAGATTAAAATTTAAGATTTATAGGTTAAAACCTAAATCTCAAACCATATTACCTTAAAACCTAAACTTTAAGCCTAAACCCTAAATTTTAAACCGCCGCACTAAAACTCCTAAACTCTAAACACTAAACTAAAATTATTTTGTGAAAAAAATTTGACTGAATAATCAAACAATTGAGGTGAAAAGAAAGGTAAAAGCATCACAATTCATACATAGTGCCGCACCAAGATTCATCCCTAACCACAAATTCCCTATTTTCTTTCCTTTCAATTTTATTTCTTCACCAATCGGATCACACCATAAATTTTTTTGGACCTGATTAAATTGTTCGAGTCAAAAATTCTCTCTATATATATATATTGAAAATGAATCCAAGATCCTAATTTAAATATCAAAACATTTATACATGTGTGTGTGAGTGTTTAAGAGATATATAAACAGCAAAGATGAAACTGAAAGTACCCCCTCCCATTTTTTTTCATTTTATTTTTCTGGAACTTTGAATTGTCAGCTGTAACCACTCCTTAGTGAGTATAAGCCAGAATGATCTCATCGCGGCAAATCAAGAAGGAAACAACTAATGCAATGTTAAACTTTGTTGCTGTATTAGTTTAACATAGAATCTGTTCAAGAAGGCCTCTAGCAGACATGAAATCAGTAGAAGGAAGATATCTTCCTTTTAAAACCCCAGCAACAAAGCAATTTGGCTCATCCTTGTTTAGCAAGTAATGCAATGTTAAACTTTGTTGCTGTATTCTGAGTCGGCAGATAGGTAAGTTTTTTCACCTCATTTTTCAGAAATTGGTAAAGCACAGTTTTGAGCTTGGGGTGCATATCTTTACATGCTGACCAAATACATATGGAAGGGCCGAGGTTGGCAGTAGAAGCTTCTCATGTGGACGAGGAGGCTGCTTCCAGATCTAATGCCAAGATATGCATCATGCGGGAGGATGAAGGTGGCGGATGAGTAGGGCCTCTGCCCCAGTTGTTTCAATTACTGCTTCATCATTTCTTTCACTGAATGCCTTTGGTTTAATGACCTATTATTGATATCGTGATTACTTATCTTTTTTTTGGGTTTCTCTAAAATAAAACCCGCTAAAATAAGGTTAAAATGAAGCGGTACAGAAATATTTACAAAAATAGTAATAATTAATGTATCGACTCGTAAGCATCTTGTAGGTACATAAATTTTTACAAAAATCGTAAGTATTTCTGTATATATCGAAATAAAAAAGGTAAAAGCTAAACCAGTTAACCGGTAGCCTTAAAAATAAGATAAGAAATTGTGTGCGTACACTCTTCCTTACCTTTTCTGTAACAAATCATGTATATTTTATAATGATTTATGTAGATACTTAAATTCTCATAATTTTTTTAAGAAAATA